>OX103957.1:1142068-2342068 GCA_944470425.2 Schistosoma bovis | reverse complement strand
ACAAAGTAGTATCCTCAAGTTGAATAATTACATGCACTATTGATCATGAGTTGATAACTAACCTCCTATGGGTCTATTATGCTCAAGCTCCTTCCAGAAATAGAAAAACATAACTCAACTATTTAGATGGTGGTTGGAGGTAGTCAACAGGAAACCCTGGACCCGAGTTTCTTGCTACTTGGCACTCGTCAGCAAGGTGTACCTGTAATCTTGAGGGAACTGGTGCTCCCTGGTGGATTCGATACCGTGTCACCCAGCTTCACAGTCAGAGACGTTACCACTGGGATATCCGAGCAGCGACTAACCTCCTGTAGGACTGAGATGTAATCGTAATTGATTGATCACTAGGTGGAAGCGCCAGTTCCCTCAAGATTACAGGTACACCTTGATGACGAGTACCAAGTAGCACGAAACCAGGGTCCAAGATTTCCTGTCGACTACCTCCAACCACCATCCAAATCTCAATATATAGTGCACGCAGTGTCGAGTCACCTAGACTGGTTGCCACATTGCAACATGATCGATAGCATTCGATCCGCACTAATAAGGACTAGACAAGCATGACACTGATCACCACCCAGTGATCAATCAATTGTGATAACTCTACTATCCCTATACTTCAAACAGATGTGGTTTATACATAGACAATATCATTCTGAATCACACCATAAACTGAAGATTACCAACTATAAGTAAACAGGCTGTGGCTGTGAATTCACTACAAATTCGAAGAAATCAAGTTGTATGACAGTAGTTGGTGCTTTATCCAATACATAGACATAGTAATCTAGTTATTCAATAATTATACAATAAAATTATCAGAATAGGGATTTGTAAAAATTGTAGTAAACTTCATAGACCATCATAGAAAACTTTGGAAGCATTCACAATCCCGCATATAAGACTCGAACCCAAGACCTTTGATCTTGTGTGAGAACACTAGAGATTGATAGACTCTTGAATTTAACCATTAAAATTATCACAGACTGAACTCATGAGTCAGTTGAAGCTAGACCACCATTGAAAACCTGGAAGCACTGGACGGCCGTTTCGTCCTAGTATGGGACTCCTCAGCAGTGCGCATCCACGACCCCGCACCACCCGGGGCTCATAATTCAACAAACCAATTTCAATATTCATTCCATCATAACAATTATCTAAATGATCAATTATTACTACTCATTATAATACAACTCCAAAATGACTTCATATTAGACTTCTTCTATTAATATAGCATAGCAACAGAAAAAGAAAGGATATAGAAGTAACAATTGTGAAACCACTCCAATAATGAGTGTTATCAACATGACAATGACAATATGAAACGTATACACATACAAGTCACGTGTCACCTATCCTATTCAACTAAATAACGTAATATTAAATGATTTCAATGTTTATTTTTTAGCATAGCAACAAAATAGCCTAGGTAATCTGAATGGTATACATGATATGTAATTACACATTGTTGGTTTTTCTAAGTAATATAGTTAAAAGTAGTGTTATTTATAATTGGCATACTTAGTTTTTCTCTTGTCCCAAGTTAATTGTACATATTACATAACCAAAATAGTGAAAATTCATCTTACAAAGAGAGAAAGAAAGAGCGAAAGAGAGAGAGAGGTGAAGAAACAATTAGGTAAGAAGTGTGTTTCAACTTTGTCATATAATATACATCATTCTATACATGGATACTATGAATAAATAATAATCGGTTATTTGTATGAGGTTGTGGAAATTGTTGAGATCATGAACATCGATCAATGTTAGATCACCATTAAAAATTTGAAAGCATTGAATAACCGTTTCGTCTTAGTATGGGACTCAACTACAATTGAACAATCTCCACAATTCTATATTGATGATTTGTTTCAAGAGTAAATTTTCCAAGTTCTAGTGACAAGCTGTGACCAATGTAGTTTAACCATGTCGAATGTAAGGCAGTTACATACTGAAGACAGTGGAAGATGGTCGCTTAATGTCGTGGATTGATTAAAGTGAGACATTAAAAATGATTGGGTAGTCGAATTAATCGCCTAGAGGTCAAGTATCTAACTCAGGAAATTCAGGCCACGAGGCCAATGCTTATCGTTGAAAGAAGTGAATTGGCATTTTATGCCTTAAATTTTATTAGTTATTCATGATATTGTCCAAAGCCCGTCCATCAGCCCCCAAATGCCCTGTTTTGGCCGAGAGTGTGGAGAGTCCGCTTTCCCTCTCGAAATACTCTCACATGGCCACGCATATATAGCCTCTGCCAAGGAAATCCTACTCACTGTCTTATCGTGGCGGGGTTGTTGTTTACGAAAATGGGAGGATGAAAAGTGAATGTCCGGCGCTTTAACCGGATTTCAAACCAATGGTGCACATGGTATCCTGCGGGATCAAATGGTGTTAAAATAAATAAATAAATACATCAACACCGATCATATTTGTTTTACTCCCAACATAGTAAACATCAATAAATCATAACTTATAATTGGAATATCAGGAATTACCACACGAATTTAGTTACAAGTAATGATATGGTAGATGGTATTGTATTTAAGTAAACCTGAACAATTCACTGATATTCTCCACAATCCTCTACATTTAAAAAAATCGTAATTTGATTGATGTAAGGGAGATTTTTTTAACTATTATATCACACAATTTACAATTATGAATCCATTTTATGATTGAGATCATGAATCGATCAATGTTAGATCAACAATGAAAACCTTGAAGCACTGGATGGTTGTTTCATGCTAGTATGAGAATCCTAAGCAATGCATATCCACGATTCCACACATTGGATTCGAACACAGAACCTTCGGTCTTACATGCGAAAGTTTAAAATCTAGACTACCTTCAACAAATCCACGAAATTGAGTAACCATCTTTTATTATCTTTGATGGGTAACTGCCTTACTAAGACAAAATGGCCGTCCAGTGACCCCAGGTTTTCAATTGTGATCTAATATTGATCGCATCAACAATCACAACAATTTCAATAACTCCATACTGATATTAAACTATTTTCGAAGAGAATCGGTTGACTAGAGTTAATGACCAAATATAGTTATAAATATAATAATAAACATTTTCCTAATACTAATAAACTACTACTTACAAGTAGAAAGATGAATATATGATGAAAAGTTCTGAAGATCCTCATATTCAGCTGGATTAGTGATGATAATATTTAGAACTGATGACCAGCTAGTATCATTAGTCTGTAAGAATAGTTTTCCTTTCAACACTTATCATCTATGGAGTTTACATCTTGTTTAGTCTAAGTGTAGTATTCATTCATTGTTCTCATTGAACAAGAAAATGTGTTATATATTAGATCTTTTTTTCCCAGTATATTTCGACTTTGTAGTGCCTCTTGTCAGTTCAAGTCCATACACAGTAGTTTATCTATTCTAAGTTAAGCAAAACTACTAATGAGATTTTCTCGATAGATTTTATAAATAAACGAACGTTTGTTACATTAACAAACGTGTAGTTGTATAGTTAGAACTATTATTATCATCATATGTTTAAACATATTGAACCCTAGGAACATTGAACAACTGTTTCATTCATAGTATAGGACTTTAATAGTGAGCATCAACAACTCCAGGATCACGACTCGAACTCAGGACCTTTGGTTTTGCCTTCAAACACTTAATTCTCAGAACACTGAGTTAATGTCTAACTTTAACCAATCTAATGATTAAACGCTCATGTGCGAGACTGATAGGTCCTGGCGAAATGGGATGAAGGTGGATACACGCTACTTATGAGTTCCATACTAGGACAAAACGGTCGTTCAATGTTTACAGGTTCTTCATAGTGATCTAGCTTCAATTGACTGATGATTTCATCTATTAAAATTATTATAATATCTCGATAGAACAATGAGAAGACGGAGTTGATCTGAAAAATGTGATGTATCTGCGCTACACATTTCGAACAATCTGGTCACACGTATACTTGTCAGGACATTTTTATATGAAAATACTAAAGGTCAAACAAATAAAAGTTCACAGATTAAAATCATGAGTCAATTGAAGCTAGATCACCATGGGAAACCTGGAAGCAGTGGACGGCCATTTGGTTGTAGTATGAGATTCCTCAGCAGTGAGCAACCACTACCCCGCACCCCACTAGATTCGAACCCAGGACCTATCAGTCTAGCGCCAGGTGCTTAACCAACTAGACCACTGAACCGGCATCCAATGGTGTTAATGTCTAACTTCAACCAATCCACGAAGTTTCGCCACCGTACACCATTGTCTTCAGTGAGTTGATATCTCACAACAGACCTGGTTGTACTCCAGGTCTTTCCAGGTTTTTCATAGTGGTCTAGCTTCAACTGACTCATGATTTCAATCTGTGAAACTTCTAAAATCTCCACGAACCCCTTCTGAAAATAAAAGTTCATTTAAAATAACTAAGGGGGGGGGAGAGAAAGAATAAGAAATTGTCGCGTTATCCTAGGCCATAGAATGACTTAAGGATTACCAAGATAAATTCAAGGTTACGACAAATTGTTTTTGTACACATAAGGGGGGGTTAAATTTACGAATAGCCAAGGCTTCAATAAACTTAAGAATTCGTCTTTGACTATCTCTATACAACATTGTAAATGCTGTATTCATGTCAATTTTGTGCCCCGTCTTAATTATTTGTTTTGCTATCGATGAATTTGGTTTTCTACCTCTTATATTGATTGGATCATTTGACACATATATTATAATATCTCCAAAACCCATTCTGATATCAATCCACAATAGTTTGAGATCTAAGATGAAACAGTTGTCCAATGTCAGAATCGGTTTTGTGGAGATTTTTAGAAATTTCACTGATTCAAATCATGAGTCAATTGAAGCTAGACCATCATAGAAAACCTGAAAGCATTAGATGGCCGTTTCATCCTAGTATGGGACTCTTTAACAATGCACATCCACGATCTTGCACCCCGCGGGATTCGATTGCAAGATCTACTGGTTTAACATTAATCCATTCATGATTTTAATCAATAACCATAACCCTATATTAATCATTATTTAGATCAATATGTGATTCACTACATTAATAATAATGATAATATGCATATTAAATTGGTGTACTTATTTGGTAAGTGAAGAAATTTCTGCATAATCATATTGTGATATACGATTTCAACTACCAATGTCCATAGACATTTACACATAACTCTCTTTATATGCATATTCATATTATTAATGGTAATAATAATAATAATAATAATAATGGATCATAGTCAAAATCATAATATATTCATGCCTTGACTATCTATATATGACCGATCATATTCCATGGTGTATATTCAATTGAAAATCTACGTTGACAACTAATATATTAGAATAAAAGCACGTGTTCAATCTCTTTAACACTATTCGATATCAAATGATCATGCCGACTATTTACACACACACACACACACCCCACCTACCCACCCACATACACATATATAGATACACCACCCAACTTATCAACCCACTCATTTATACATTGTGATTCACCTAACTCTCACTCTCTCGCTCGGTCTCTCGCTCGCGAATAAATTATCTTAACTCATATTGACGTTAATAATCATAATCATAATCATAATGCTAAAAGTCACAATACACAAATGCACACAAGTACACATACACACGTACGCACGCACGCACGCACACATATTACATATATATATATACACAGGTGTGTGTAGTACAACTTGAATATTGGCACACAGGTGTATCATATTCATTATGCATTGAATGATATGCATAAGAGAGTCTCAACTCAATATATATCTTAGAGACTATTTCTAATCATGGCCATCTTGATAATAAATAATAAAAAAATTAGTAAAGTGACAATAATTGAAATATAACTTGACGAATATTCAATCATTGACTACTACCTCCCTACCTCCCTACCTCACTCTCTCTCCCACTCCTCCTTCGTTTACTCAATCATTTATTCACTTAATCATTAATATAGTAGAATCATAAGTTGAATGAAATCAGAATTCAATTTGAATGACTAATATAATAATTATGATTGTTACTAGGCTATCCTATTATTGACTTCAATTAAATAAGTCATTTGAATCATTGAAATCATAAGTCAATTGAAGAGAGATCATCATGGAAGAACTGAATGGTTGTTTTGTCCTAATAGTACGTCGTGAGAATTTGAACCCAGGATCTTATCACTGTCACACGTCAGTGCTTAACCATTTGATCATTGAGCTGGCTGATATTCAACGGTGTTAATGTTTAACTTCAATTCATCCATAAAATTAAGTGATACACGAATAAATGGATTTATTAATCACTAAGTTGATAGTACCATATGCTTTAAGAGTTTATGATTATGGGATTTTATTGAGAATAGTGTCTAATGGTAGAGGAACTTAAATTGGAAATTATCAGAAGGGGTTTGTGGAGATTTTTAGAAATTTTCACAGATTGAAATCATGAGTCAATTGAAGCTAGACCACTATGAAAAACCTGGAAAGACCTGGAGTACAACCAGGTCTGTTGTGAGATATCAGCTCACTGAAGACAATGGTATATGGTGGCGCAACTTCGTGGATTGGTTGAAGCTAGATATTAACACCGTTGCATGCTGGCTCAGTGGTCTAATGGTTAATTGCTCGCGCACGAAGCCAGTAGGTCCTGGGTTCGAGCCCCGCGTGGTGCGGGATCGTGGATGCGCACTGCTGAGGAGTCCCATATTAGAACGAAACGGCCGTCCAGTGCTTCCAGGTTTTCAATGGTGGTCTAGCTTCAACTGACTCATGATTTCAATCTGTGAAAATTAAATTGGAAATGTTAAATTTAATCAACAACAAAAAAAATTGGGGCTAAGTTGATAAACAAGTTATGATCTGTGATATTAATTGGATTCTTAAATAGGAAAGATGAAAGTTATATAAATGTAGCACAAGAGGTTCTAAGTTCGATCCCCTGTAGTGATAGAGCAATAACAAATGAATTGTAATGATCCTCTTTCTTGAAAGAAAAAAGAAGATTGTTTGACCACTAGTTGAATGATTGTAACTAACTATGAAATCCAGATTGTATATTTTATCATATTTTCAATTTGTTAGTCCGATGTGCCTAGATCCCGATATTTAGCTTCACGCTTAAATCAGTAGTTCAATGGACAATGTTGATATTTCAGGCGCCTGGTGTTGGCTTTAACTCTGAGATATACATACGTCCTATAGTATACATCTTCATTGTTTACGATGTTTTACAATGATGAAAAGTTGGACACATTGTGTTTGTTTAGTTACCATGGTGTCATTGATAGTAAATTTCTACTTAGTGATTACACCATCATTATTATCTCTATCATTTTATACGAAACGACTGGTTCCAAATAGTTTTTCATCATTAAAAAATAACATCATAGATAACAAGAAATGATTAGATGATCATTTAGAAGTGTACAAACGATCTATTCCACATTTGTCTTTCAGTAAATGTGATATGCATCGAAACCTTAAATGAAGAACTTTTTCAAATGTAGGACAAGTCATTGATGTTACCATAGCCTTAGAAGATGATATCTAAAACTATACAACAATACAGAATATTAACATTCCCAGTCGTTTAATCCAATATAGATTGTTATTATGCTCAACAAAATGATAGCTTATTGAATCACAATTGATTGATCACTGGGTGGTGATCAATGTCATGTGTGTCAAAGTCCTTATTTTAGTGCAGATCGAATGCTATCGACCAAGTTGCAATGTGGCAACCAGTCTAGGTGACTCGACACTGCGTGCACTATATATTGAGATTTGGATGGTGGTTGGAGGTAGTCGACAGGAAATGCTGGACCCGAGTTTCTTGCTACTTGGCACTCGTCAGCAAGGTGTATCTGTAATCTTGAGGGAACTGGTGGTCCATGGCGGATTCGATACCGTGTCACCCAGCTTCACAGTCAGAGACGTTACCACTGAGCTCTCCGAGCCACGACTGACCTCCCGTAGGACTGAGATGTAATCGCAATTGATTGATCACTAGGTGCAAGCGCCAGTTCCCTCAAGATTACAGGTACACCTTGCTGACCAGTGCCAAGTAGCACGAAACCCGGGTCCAGGATTTCCTGTCGACTACCTCCAACTACCATATAATCTTGATAGCTTATCGAATGTTATCAATCACTGGTTAGTCATATGTAATGTAGAATCTAGTACTTATGTGAATCAGTTCAAGTTGAAACAGTATATCATCCTAATGACATAATCCTAATATCACTGGTAGGAGAAATGAATGCATCCGTGATAGGTCATTCAACATCTCCGACAGTTTGTTTGTATGGAGCCTAAACCAAATAGTTTGAACCCTGTTTACATGTCTGTGTATTGGTTTATTTTTATCGCCTCTTGACTTATTTCAATCTTCTCCTATATGAAATAGTTTAGTTTAATGTTTATATGAAAAAAAGTCCAATAGTCAATTTGATTATAAATTCAGTGTAAAAAGAGATCACTTCAATGAATGAATAGATTATTGATAGTCCAAATAGAACTGTTGAAGTTCATTGACTAGATTGCCAATTTGGTCAATGGAAGTCATTCAGTAAGAACTTAGGAACTATAATAACCCAATAAAAAAGATTGTTTTATTTCTTAATAATAATAAGTTCGAACCCCATTCGGTATATTGCCTTTGAAATACGTATTGATGGCGCTGTCCAGGAGAACAATCAAAGTTTCAGCAACTAAACTAACCAACTCAGAGATCACAACACTCCCAATATTCACACATAATGAGCTATAAATATTTCCCATCATTAGTATATTCTTGCACACCGGCCGATACACACGTCAAGCACACATAACATTCCACTTAAATTCGAGATTAGTATTTGATACACTATAAATGCTCTCCACTTTCCATAAATTTACTACGTTTTGTATGAATGATTAATGTCAAAATGAGGATTTGTGGAGATTGTAGTAATTTTAATGGTTGAATTCATGAGTCGATTCAAACTAGACAAGCAGTGAAAACCTAGAAGCACCACTGAATGGCTGTTTCGTCATAGTATGAAACTCCTCAGCTGTTTGTAACCACCATTCTGAAGTTTTCCATGCTTAAGACCGAAGGTTCTAGGTTCGAATCATGCGTGAGGATTGTGGGTGTACTCTTCTGAGTCCCATACTAGGATGAAACAGCCATTGAGTGCTTCCAGGTTTCCAATGGTGATCTAACTTACATCGACTCATGGATTGATTAACTATTCAAAAAAAATTTCAAGAAATATCATCAAATATGGAAATCTTTATAGAAAAGTCCAATAAATGATGAACGTTTGGCGTTAATCTTAGGAAACCTCTCGACTTTATTCCATCTCCCCCCCTTTACTACTCGGATACTAACCTTTCAGTTCTCATAGTCTTTAATCCAATTTAAATAATACAGTTTATAACAAAAAATTGAAGTGTTCAAATACTAAATTACTGTTTATACTCTTACTATCTCTACCACTACGGGATTTAAATCGACAACGACATCTTTGTGCTAATATGGTATGGCAGCTCGAACTGATGTACATACGTACGAAGTTCTATGTTTTGTCTGACTGATGGATGATTTGCATTCTGGCTAAATTAAGTGACATTAACACATGAACATACACACATACAAACACAAGTTCTATCCCTAACACAATAAAGTTTTCTACACTTCTGTAGAGTTAATGACAGTAACAAGTCGGTTATCTAATACATTCGTCAAGTTTTCAATTCCTCTAATTACAATTTTAAATTCATGACTAAATTCAATTAAACAACCATTCGACTATATAACTTCACGTCATTATCCTAAATCGAACTTAATTACTTCAAACGTTGATCTATTCAATATGTCAAATATCTCTCATTCATGTTTAATGGTCAATATAGTCATAGTTACGTACTAAAACTTAGGGGAATACTCTTTTAAATCATTACATGGTACTCATCTAATAATCAATTCAATTTCCCTAATCATATGGTTCAATACTTAATTTTCTTGATATTAAAGACACTGAAATCTTAGATTACCGAGTTCATTTAAAAATGGTTTCTGACTGAAAACAAACCAAAAAAATATGACTAATTTTAATATCATACGAAATGTTTCATGACTTCATTAAATTTGGACCACTATGGAAAACCTGGAAGCACTGGATGGCCATATCGTCTTAGTGTGGGACTCCTTAGAAGTGCATGTCCACAGTCCCGCATAGTAAGATTCTAATTCAGGATCTACTGGTTTTGACCAGTGGAGCACAACCACATCTGTTGTGAAATAGTAACTCACTGTAGTTTCGTTAAAGTTCAACATTAACACCATTGGATGCCAATAGGCTCATTGGTTTAGAGGTGAAGCCTTCGCACAAGAGACTGATAAGTCCTGAGTTAGAATCTCACTATACGAGACCGTGGATACGTACTTCTGAGGAGTTCCATACTTAAACAAAACAACCATTCATTACTTACAAGTTTTCCATGATGATCTCTCTTCAATGAATTCATGATCTGATTAGTCAATAAAAAAAAAAACAGCAACTCACTTCTGAATTGATTCTTCATTGTTTCATCAAAATTCTCTTTTATATTTATTGTTCTACATAATTCTATATCATCAATTTGTTTTCGATGATTTTCTCTATCATTATGATTTGGATCTATTTTCAATTTGGATCTTATTCTTAAATGATTATAATTATCATATTTTGTAAAATATATTTTCATCTTAGACAATTTTCTCAGTTTTGATAAAGTCCTATTCATTGAAGATTTCAATGTTGACGATGTTGACGAAGTCGATGTTGACGAAGTCGATGTTGAAGATGTCGATGTCGAGCGATGTTGATGTAACCGGATGATCAAACATAATTAATGTATGTAAATATTTACGTAAACGTATATCATTATATCGTTTATAATCCATACAACGTATATAATGCTTCAATTGTTTAATCCATAATTTCATATTTAATTTATGTTTATGTTGTTTATTTATTATTGATGATGTGAATAATGGTAATGATGAATGAGGATAACAATTATTGTTGTCAGGATGATGATCATGATGATGATGACGATTAGATTCCTCGTTCGAATCTGTTGAATGTGGATTCAATGTACTATTCAACATAATAGAATTAATAATAATAGTAATTAATTCATACAATAAAATGAATTACTTATATATATATATGTATGTTACGGTTAAAGTAAGAGGGTAAATTTATTAAGATATTCCATATATCACTTACTATCCACTCATATTCATTGTATGTATGTAAGCATCTCTATATGTGTGTATATGTGCGTGTGTGTGTGTGTTTATGTATACTTGGGACATTGGTTTTATATGTAACGGTTATCACCATTTTATGAATATCCAAAAAAAACTATATGTCATAATCATATATCAGGTAGTAGTGGATAGAAGGGGGGGAGGAACAGAGAAATAAGGAAAATGAATACTTTGAGTATACATGTGTTTATCCATCCTTTTTACCCGTATGTGCGTATGTGTATGTGCTCGCTCGCTCGCTCGTGTGCGTGTGTATGTGTACGTGTATTCATTTGTTTGAGCATAACGCTTATCATAATGATAATGAAACTTTCAATAATAATAACAACAACAACACCACCGACCGACAACAAAATGGTAACAACGAATAGGAAGGCTTATAACTTTTTGTTTTGTTTCTTTTTTTTTTTACAAAAAAATAATCATAATCATAATAATATTGACCAATCATATAGGAAAGAGATAAATAATATTGCGAAAGACAATATACACACACACATCTCACCCCTCAACCTCAATCCACCCCACCACCCCAATTTTTTTCCTATAAAATTACTGTTGGTTACATTGAAAGAAAGAAATATGTATATATGTATATCTATATATGAAAACTACAAAAGGGATATAATGGTGATGATGAGGATGAGGATGATGATGATGAAAGTGTTCAAAAAAGGGATAAATGTATAGCGTGAGCAACTATACATAAGAGCATATAAGCATATTGTATGTGTATCTATGTATGAATATTATAATTTTTCTTTTAAAAAAAAGTATATTTATTTAAATCAAATTCATAGACTTTCATTTACCTGAATGAATGATCGATGTCTGTCTATCGATCAAAAGTTTTGAATTCATTACAGGGAAAGTATGGTCAATTTTGTATCCATGTCCACGTATATAGATATATATATATATATCTTAACAACTATATATATGTATATCATTTATATTCATATATGAGTCTATGCATATATCGATCAACTATGTTGAATATATATATGTATATAACGAGAGAGAGAGAGAGAGCCGGAGAGCCGGAGGGAGGTTGGAAGTAAATTTTAAAAAGTTTTTCTCTTAGTATCAATTATTTTTAAACTAAAATCTAATTGTTTAAATAAAATTATCCTTTTGATAATAGTGTGACAGAAAAAAATTTCACACACATATGCATATATATTACTTACTTACTTACTTACTTACTTACGCCTGTTACTCCTTATGAAGGAGTATAGGCTATTCACCAGTACTCTTCATTCAATTCTCTCTTGATCAATCCTGCCTAGTACTTTCCAGTTTCATATTCCTCATTTTCACACACACACACACATATACACCCCCCCCCCGAAACAAGAGAAGAATAGAGAACGAACATTTTCTTTCTTCTTTTTCAAAAATATCCCCCCCAAAAGAAACTAATCATGAAATTTTCCAAAATTTCATTTGTTTCTCCTTTCAGTTTTTGTTTCAAAATATAGAAATAAATAAAAAAGAAGAAAGAAAAGAAAGAAAGAAAGAAAGAAAGTAAAGAAGTCTCCTATATAGAATGATTAATTCATGACTGATTATAAAAGTTAAATATATTAGTATAATAAAGATGAATTTAAAATAACCGCGATGAATTTTTAGCTGTTTTTTTAGCCAATCAGAAAACAGCTTTCACAAAAAAGTAAAGTGTATTGATAAGTTGATAATAAGGGAAATATTAATAATACAAAGTATTTTATATTATAAATCAAAATAATAAATAAATCCTGGATTAGTTGAAGTTAGGCATTAACACCGTTGGATGCCAACCGGCTCAGTGGTCTAGTGGTTAAGTGCTCACGCACGCGAAACCAGTAAATCCTGGGTTCGAATCTCGCAGGGGGCGAGGTCGTGGATGCGCACTGCTGAGGAGTCCCATAATGGGACGAAACGGCCATCCAGTGCTTCCAGGTTTTCCATGGTGGTCTAGCTTCAATTGACTCATGATCTTAACCATTAAAATTACTATAATATTCACAACACCCACCTGATATTAAATCCTTATAGATTTAGATTGTATATCTTTAACCTTTCAAACTAACCTAAACAGATATTGAACAGTCTGTATTGTTCATTGGAAAGGATCATTTAATTTAGAGTTAAGATTAAAGATTTAAAAGTGATATTAGCTTTAATGTAGATGTCATATGTAGCTAGATGAATGGATGGACGGATGAACGACTGAATGAATTTCTATTAAAATTTCAAGGATAACAACTTGACTAATTGATTGAAGAAATGGGACCATCGAGTAAGTAATACAGTTGTTTGGAAACGGGTACTAGGTAAAGATGACAAATCAATTGGTGAAGTAGGTTGGAAGAAGGCTAGGGGCGGCCAAAACAAAACATGGCACAAATCCATGAAATCACTGGCAAGTGGACTGAGTCATGTTGGTAGGTGTAGACCACCTGGTTGGCATACGCGAGATGATAGCGGCCGATGGTTAGAGACCCTGAATGACATGGTTCGAAATCGTTTGCAATGGATCAAGTGCATGCACGCTTTGTGTTTTCCCAAATTCTAATCTTCTGAATTCTTCATGTCCTTTTTTTTCTTTCCAAATTTATTTCACTGTATTATACTCTTTGAATAACATATTCAACCCCTAATCTTTCCGACTACTCCTTATACTCTTACTACCTCTGCCACTACGGAACTTGAGTCGACAACTGCATCTTTGTGTTAATGTGGTATGGCAACTCGAGCTGATGTACGTACGTACGACGTTCTACTTTGTTACTGACTGACTGACTGTCTGATGAAATGTAATGTCATCAGGTTAACACATATTTCAGGGCTTAGGAATGATATTGATTTGTACAAACAAAATTTACTTTCTATCCGTTAAAAAATTTTTTGATCAGTCTATTTGAATTTCACAGAAAAACTCAGAATTCAATAGCTAAATAGATAATGCAATGACGTTTGAAACGAACGACAATGAGTTCGAATCCCGGAGTAAAAATCAACTCTGAGGTGTCGGTACATCCGGCTGACGAGTCCTAAATAGGACTAAATGTGCGTCCTGGATTCCATTACTATCCACTATCCATATTTGTTTAAAAAGCTTGTGACTTATGGTAGTATCGAGTCAATCCTCACAGGATGTACATATGCCAATAAGAGATTGATCAATTACAGTCCTAAAATTTAATGGGAAGATTCAAGTAAACAACACCAATTGAATATGAATTGTTTTTTCGTAATGTTATTAATTATGTCTAGACATCTTTATGTAATGAATAATGAATTATCGGTTTATCTTATCTTATGTTCTTTACTTCCCTGGACATTATCAAAATTTTCATTGTAGACTGTTTGAGTACACACACCTCTGAGGTAGGATGTTACATATTTACAAATGAATTATAATTTAAAATAATATTATTAATATAGATTGGCTACTAATCGAGATCATGAATGGATTGATGCTAGATTATCTCTGAAAACAATAAAGCACCGTACTTCCAATTCGTAGGGGACTTCTCAAAAGTGTGCATCCACGACCAAACACACATACACACGGGATTCGAACCCAGAACCTTCGGTCTCACGCGCGAACGCCTAACTACTAGACTACTGAGTCGACATACAGTTGTGTAAATGTCTAGTCTTAACCGATTATTATTCTTTATTTAATATTCATTTATAACTTCATATGTAAATCTGCACACGAAATTGATTAGTTTGTGTTGCGAATTTGTGCTTTCTAAACGAAATACCCCGATTTAAGGTTTAGTTCTGTAATGAACGAACACTCAGGCGCGGACAATAAATGTATATTTTATATAAAATTACAGAATATCTTGATAAAATATGAGAATCATTCATTGGATAATTCGTTTGCAAATTTCCATCATATGTCCTTCACGGTCAGTATGATTCTCCCAATTTACAATTCCTTTCTATTCTCATTGACTCAACATTTTTGACCGTATACTGTTGGGGTTTCCACTTCCGATTAATGTCACATACTACTTATGTCACATGCTTTTGTGATTAAAATGATCCGACTTTTTTATTACAAAGGAACGTATGAATCTCCGGGTCATCATTCTTTTGAAAGATTGTTGTCTTGCACTCCTGTAGATGACATTTTTTAAGGTTGATAAACAGTTCGTCTCGTTCTTTATTTCGTTCGAAATGTATTCTCCTAATAAGGAGGAATAAACTGTGTTTCGTCCTGTTTTAGGACTCCTCAGCAGTGCTCATCGACAACCCCGCCTTGTAAGATTCGAACCCAGGACCTACCAATCACGCGCGGGAGCGCTTGACCACTAGACCGCCGAGCCGGTTGTCATCCAACAGTATTAATGTCTAACTACATCTAATCCATGAAATTGAGTGACACATCCATCATTGTCTTCAGTGAGTTACTATCTCACAACAGACGTGGTTGAACTTCACTAGTCACTGTTTCTCACTGGAACTCCAGGAAGTACCTCTTGAATTTCGCGAGGCGGCATCGTGAATACGCACTGCTGAGGAGTCCAATACTGAGATGAAACGACCCTCCACTGTTTCCAGGTTTCCCATGATAGTCTGGCTTCAATGGACTCATGATCTCAACTATTAAAATTACCACAATCTCCACTAAAACCCTAATCTGTGTTCTTCACGACACGACGACTACTACTATTACTCATACGAATACTGTTTACTACTTGGATGGTGGTTGGAGGTAGTCGACAGAAAACTCTGGACCCGGGTTTCGTGCTACTTGACACTCGTCAGCAAGGTGTACCTATAATCTTAAGGGAACTGGTGGTCCATGGCGGATTCGATCCCGTGTCACACAGTGTCACAGTCAGAGACGTTACCACTGAGCTATCCAGGCCGCAACTGACCTCCTGTAAGACTGAGATGTAATCGCAATTGATTTATCACTGAGTGGTGATCAATGTCATGTGTGTCAAGTCCTTAATGGACGCAATGTTGAGCCACCTAGACTAGTGGCCACATTGCAACTTGGTCAATAATATTCAATGTGAAATAAGAAAGACTTGACATACATGACATTGATCACCACCCAGTGATCAATCAACTGTTTACTACTTGGCTTTTCTATTTCACTCTCTTCATTGATTCCAGTTTCTTTCTTCTTTTTTTTATGACCAAATCTATCACTTTCATTATTTATTTATCATGTTACTATTCATGATTTCATAATTTTAAAGAAGATAATAAAACTGTCAAGAAATAATAAATAAAGATTAACTAGATACACACACACACACACCGAAGATGCACACACACACACACTGATCGAAGATACACTCACACACCGAAGATATACACACACACACATTATGACAAGGGGAAAACCCCACAATCCCATTCAATTCAATGAAGAATGTGAAGTTAACACCTTAACAATTAAATATTAATAATAATAATAATAATAATAACTAAATGATGGGGACATTATTTATTTATTACATAACAAGACTAAAATATTGAAGAGAAAGGAATCATTTATGGAACAAGTCGGAAAACAAGACAACATGATCATACAAACAAACAACATTTATGTCATCATAAATCCATTTGATATAATAATAATGGTATTAGTAATAGTAATAATAATGGTAATAGTAATGATAATAATAAAAGTCAAAATGATCATTAGTTATTCATAAATAAGATGGTTTACTTTCGAAAGAGAAAGAACATAAACATGTTAAATTTCACGGATTGAAATCATGAGTCAATTGAAGCTAGACCATCATGGAAAACCTGGAAGCAGTGGATGGCTGTTTCGTCCTCGTATGGGACTCCTCAGTAGTGCACATCCACGATCCCGCATCCCAAGGGATTCGAACTTAGGACCTAACAGTCTCCTGTGCGAGCGCTTAACCATTAGACTACTGAGCTGGTATTCAACGATGTTAATGTCCAACTTCAACTTATTTACTTATTTATTTATTAGTAATAGTATCGGTGTCCAGCGCTTTCAGGTTTTTCATAGTGGTCTAGCTTCAATTGACTCATGATTTCAATCTGTGAAATTTATAAAAATCTTCACAAAACCCCTTATGATAATAATCATCAGCTCAGTAGTGACTGAATTCAAGAGATACGCCTAGAGTTCTAGTGAGTAGCAGTGACCAGTGGAGTTCAACCAAGTGTGTTGTGATATATTAACTCACTGAAGACAATAGTGGAGGTTTCGTTCAATTTCGTAGATTAGTTTTAGTTAGACATTAACACCATTGGATGCTGGCGGGCTCAGTATTCTAGAGGTCAACTGTCCGTGCACGCGCGCGCGAGAACGACAGTTCCTGAGTTCGAATCTCACGAGGTGGGATCTTGGGTACTCACTACTAAGAAATCATCCCACAATAGAATGAAATACCTGTCCAATGTTTCTAGGTTTTCCATGATGATCTAACTTCAATCGACTCATAAATTCTATTATTCACTTACTAAAATCTTCACAAAACCCTCTTCTACTAAAAATTAATTTATCAGAAAATTTAATGAAAAAAAAATAGGGGAAAGTTTTCCATGCTTATTAAAAGAAAAAAAAAAGGAATCTGATAGATTTTGGCGAAGAGGAATATTCATTAAAACTTTTCATTTTATTCGCTGACTAATTATATAAGTATACAGACTCATGAATGTATGTACACTGTCGCTAGCTCGACCGCCCTCTCTCTCTCTCTCGTTCGCTCTTTCGCTCCTTAGCTCACTCGCATACAAACACACACTCACACATAGAGATAAATCTATTTCAAATGATACATATAAACAAATATATGAATTCAGCTGTCAAGTTGATATTAAGATAAATCAGTTATTGTTTCAATGGAAAAAATAGTTTTCTTCTTTTTTTGCGTGTGTGTGTGTGTGAGGGGGAGGGGAAATTCACATAGGTAATCATGATGATAAACCGTTAAATTGATTCTTATTAGTAACTAAGCCAATATTCTCTATCTATCTATGTATCTACCTATCGATATATATTTACCATGAAATCAATATATCTATAAGATTCATTCAATTAAATTTGATATGTAAACAGGATGAAAACAAAAAAGAAGATAAGAAATATAAGCAACGTGGTTAATGACTAGAACTAACTAAAAGATTGTGGATAGCAACAGTTCATTTGAGAGAAAAAACAAAACAAAAAAAGGCAAATGAGTTGACAAGTTTATCAATAATGAAGTATTAACAATTTGTGATAAGATAAAGAAGAAGAAAAGCATTACTGATGATAATATAACAAAATATACCTTATCACAGGTGTGATTACATCATATAAAAGAGCGAGAGAGAGAGAAGAAAAAAGTTTGGTTGGGAACAGATTAACATGCTACCAATTACGTTTTCTTATTTAAATAGTTGAGATCATAAGTCTATTGAAGTTAGATCATCATGGACTTCTTATCAGTGTGTATCCATGGTACCGCCCCGTGGGATTCAAACCTAGGGACTACCAGTCTTGCTCGCGAGCGTTTAACGACTAGACCAATGAGCTAGTTGACATCCAGTGGTGTTATTGCCTAACTTCAATCAACCTACGAAATTAAGCCACCGTCCACCACTGTCTTCAGTGAGTTAATATATCACAACAGACCCGGTTGAACTCTACTGGTCATTGCTTCTCACTAGAACTCCAGAAAATACCTCTTGGAGACCGTCATTAGTGAGAATATGATCTGAATGGTGGTTTGTGCAGATTTTAATAATTGTATAGTTGAATTAATGAGTCATCTGAAACTAGATCACCATGAAAATTCTGAAAACACTGGATAGTCATTTCATCTTATTGTAGGACTCCTTAGCACTGGGCATCCACAATTCCATCTCGTGAGATTCGAATCCAGGACCTATCAATCACGTGAGTGCGAATGCTTCACCTTTAGACCAATGGGTCGACCAGCGTCCAAAGGTGTTAATATCTAACTTCAACCAATCCATTGAAATTATTATAATATCCACTAAAAAACGCCCTTCTGATATGATTCTTCTTGAATGATGAAGTGGTTAATGAATACTACTTTCTATTCTTAAAATAACAAATAGAGTTAATAGTTTAAGGATGGTTTGTTTTCTAGTGGACACTTATGACATATTATATTAATCATATTGAAAGTTAGAAAGAGAGAGCAAGAGAGAGTTATCCAGTAGACAGCATTCATGAGTGAGTGATTACATAATAGATCTGGTAATGATTACAGTTATAAGTGGAATTTTTATTAAATATGAATTCATTATATTGTATATTGTAAACTATAAGATATTGTGTATGCACATCATTGAAGAATTCTCAATCTGTTACTTCTTGATATTCAGTGTTTAATGGTTGAAGATAGTCTATGAGAAACTTATTTATTTATTTATTTTATTTTAACACATAGATATTGGTACAAGGATGCACCAAATACATATGCATCACACAAATCTCATTCGATATGTGTGAAGGCTGTGATATTGCCTGGGTGCCCAAACCGAAGCAGGTGGTTTTCTTAGGGGGCCACTCCCCGAACCTTCGACCTGAAGGTCTGATCCACAAGGCAGTGGAGCATCGTAAGGAGATGCAGTCCCATGGAAGCCGGTGATCAACAATTGGTTCATACGCCATTTGTTCCCTCGGGATACTGTAGCTCATGTGCACAATTGGTTTGGAATCCGGTTAAAGCGCCGGACATTCGCTTTTCGTCCTCTCATTTTCGTAAATAACACCCTCGCCACGAGAAGTCAGTGAGTAGGACATCCCTGGCAGAGGCTGTATACGCGTGGCCATGTGAGAGCATTTCGAGAGGGAGAGCGGACTCTCCCTATTCTCGGCCGTACCAGAGCATTTGGCATTGATCAGTAAGGTGTGTTTGTAATTTTAAAGGAACTAATACTGTATTCGAACCCATGTCTATCGGAATCAGATTTGAAATGATATCATTGAAGTATTTTACTGGTTGAAATCATGAGTCATTTGAAGTTAGACCACCAGTGGTGTTAATGTCTAACTTCAACCAATCCACGATGTTGCGTCACCGTACATCATTGTCTTCAGTGAGTTGATATCTCACAACAGACCTGGTTGAACTTCACTGGTAACAGCTTCTCACTAGAACTCCAGGAGTATCTCCTGAAGTTAGTCACTAGTGAGCAGGTGATTATTATTATTATCAGAATGGGTTTTGTGGAGATTTTTAGAAATTTCACTGATTGAAATCATGAGTCAATTTAAGCTAGACCACCATGGAAAACCTGGAAGCAGTGGATGGCCGTTTCGTCCTAGTATGCGACTCCTCAGCAGTGCGCATCCAGGATTCATTAAGACCTCCGTCCACTACTTCGTTAGCTAATTATACTATCTTGGTAAAATAATCATATCTTTCAATAAATTTAACTAATTCCTTTGAGATTGATTATATGAAATCTCAGCAAGATTATAATTTATGGATGAACCAATCAGATTTAAGACAATAGATCCTAAATTTTGGCACGAAGTTCATTCATTCATTTGGACTAAATACCATTTCAGCATTTTAACTAATGTCAATTCGTGATAAAAACCCTAAAACTAATTCTTAATCATAACCTTAACCATCGACTGTAAATCCTAATTCTAATTCCTTACATTGATATATAACCCTCACTTAACATTAGCAATTAGGTAACCCCGCCTGGAGTCCCTCCGGGGTCTACTGCCGGTCCCAAGCCCGGATAAAGGAGGAGGGTTGGGCATGGGATTAGCGACCCCATCCCGTAGAAAACTAACTCGCTAAAAAAACGCTAACCAAAAAAATAAGTGATTACGCAGATATTTCAAGGTCATTTTTGGCATTGTTCAAAGGTCGTCCATGAATGAGAGTCTCATCGAAATTTCGGGTAACAATGAATAATTTATAGAAATGACCAGCTTGGAAACAATCCAACCATGTCAGTAATATTAGAAAATAGATAGGTAACACTGATATTTTAGTGATTCGGAATACTTTTTTTTACTTTTTCAGTTCATCATTTACAAGTTTCTTAACTATCGCTATTATATAATACAGTTTAATAGTAACATATCAGCTCTTACGCATAGAACGTTGCTCAAACTTATTTACCCACAATCCAACATAGGCTGACGACAAGCATTCTACAACCCAATCTATACTGAGCCTTTCTTTCTAGTCCTATCTTTTTTTTCCATTCATCTCATGTCTGTCTCCAATTCTCGACCTAATGTGTACTTTGATCTTCCTCTTCCTCTTTGGCCTTGAGGATTCCATGTGAGGAATTGCCTTGTGACTCAGTTGAGTGCTTTCCTCAATGTGTATCCTATTCACTTGTAATTCTTCCTGATTTCTTCCTCCGCTGAGATCTCGTTTGTTCTCGTCCATAGTAGTTTGTTGATGATAGTGTTTGGCCAACGGATTCAAAGTATTTTGTATAGACAACTGTTAATAAACACTTGTATGTTCTGATTGATGGCTTTCGTAGTTCTCCAGGTTTCCGCCCCATACATTAGAATTGTCATCACATTTGTATTGAGAATTCTGACTTTAGCGTTGGTTGACGGTTTTTGAGTTCCAGATGTACTTCAGTTATAAATATGCCGCTCTTGGTTTTCCGGTCTGCGCCTTTACAAGTGCATCAGATCTGCCGTGTTTATCAATGATGCTGTCCAGATATGTAAAGTTTGTTACATTCTCCAAAGCTTCTCCGTCAACTGTGAATTCATTGCGTGTTGTGTTGTATCGTAGAATCTTGCTTTTCCCTTTGTGTATATTGAGACCTAATGCTGCTGAGGATGTTACTACATTGGTCGTCTTCTCCTGTATTTGTTGTTGCGTGTGCGATAGAAGAGCCAGATCATCTGAGAAGTCTAGTTCGTCCAGCTGCATCCTAGCTGTTCACTGTATCCCATTCTTAACCACAGATGCTGACGTCTTCATAATCTAGTCGATGAGTAGAATAAAGTGAAAGGGTGAGAGTAAGCAACCTTGTCTGACAGTGGTCTTTACTTCGAACGAGTCTGTCAGCTGTTCTCCATGCAAAATTTTGCAGTTTAAATATACTAAGTTAGTGATTTACAATTCAATTCGTTTTATTAGAATGGGGGCTTGTGAAGATTGTAGTAATTTAATAGTTAACTTCATGAATCGATTTAAGCTGAAACACCATTAAAAACCAAGAAGCACTCACAATTGATTGATTACTGGGTGGTGATCAATGTCATGCTTGTCTAGTCCTTATTAATGCAGATCGAATGCTATCGATCATGTTGTAATGTGAACACCAGTCTAGGTGACTCGACACTGCGGGCACTATGTATTGAGATTTAGATGGTGGTTGGAGGTAGTCGACAGGAAACCAAGAAGCACTGGACGGCCATTTCGTCCTGGTATGGGACTTCTGAACAGTGCACATCTACGGTCCCACAGGTGAGACTCGAGACCAGGATCTTCGTTCTTGCATACGAACGCTTAACCTCTTAACCACTGAACCGGTATGCAACGGTGTTAATGTTTGACTTCAACCAATCCACGATAGTGCGCAACTGTTCACAACAAATTTGTATTATTCTCTTCTGGACTAACCGAAATATTATTCTAAACTTGGTGATGGAATGTTTTTTTAAAAAAAAATTAAGCTAACCAGATTTTAGGTCTGGAAGCATTGAATAGCCGTTTTATCCTTAGTATAGGACTCGTGAGTAATACACATCGGCGATCCCTCACCAAAAGGGACTCTAACCTAGGACTTTCGGTTTCGTATGCGTACACAAGATTTTCAATAGTCGTGTAACATTAATCTATTCATCATATCAGTCAAAACGGAACAATCTTTACAATCCTTTATTGATATTTCAACACTACTTAATACTGAATGAATGAGTAGAGAATTAGCCATAAGATATACATTTGTATTTATCTCATAGAGATAATCTGAAATATGTACTAACAACTTATCAGTTTAACAGTATTATGAATTAGACAGGTGAATACCACCGACGACTCACACATACATACAAATGCACATATTCATAGGTTAGTAATTAAATGTCAACATTAGAGATGGTAATTAGGCTGATGATGTCATTATCATTCATGGTTGTTGAAAGAACAACAACAACAACAACAACAAGAACAACAACAAACTATTCAGGCAAATGATTCTTTAGGAGAAAATTTTCTTCTCTCCTTTTTTTTATAAGAAATGAAATCTTATCCAACCTTTTTCAAAAAAAAAAAATTGTCTAGACAATAATAGAAATTATGTCATTCTGATTGTCTCTACCTTGTTAATCCGTAAGTTGTAACTAATTGAAGTAAACAGTACTGGGTTCGAATCTCAAAGTGAACATCAACTCTGAGATTCAGTTACATCCAAAGGATGAGTTCTAAGTAAGACGAAATGTGCATTCTAGATTTCATTGTTAGTTACTATTCATCATTGTTTATCATCTTAAGTTTATATGTATATTCATATCACAAACTGGTTATATGCAAAGTGAATTTTATGAAGAGAGTTAATTTGACAAAATATGATATAATAGTTTATCAGTACGACGATTTGGGAGACTGTTGAATTCAGACATCCGTTTCGTCCTAATAAGAGATTCTTCAACAATCCGCATCCACGATCCCTAATCGTGAGATTCAAACCTAGGACTTACCAATTCAAAAGATGTTGATGATATAATTCTTGAAGGATAACCCTTGAATCCATTTAAGGTCACAAAATTATGCGCTACATACTACAATTTACAATTATTAACGGTAATATTTACATTTACATCAGTGTACTTCAATACAATTACATCAACATATATTAAACTGATCCATTAGAATACACAGAATATCATCTATTCTATACAACATGATTACATCATTAATAACTATCTCTTTCGGTTAACTCATTGTTAGATTATGCAATCATTATTACATAACCTGGAATACATCCATACTCATACACAGTTTATGGATCATTATAACACAATAACTTCATGAGAAACGTGAGTATATAGGGGTGTATACAACAAATGGGAAATCAGTGATTGATTGATCGATCGATTGATCCATAAATATTATGCAATACTAATCAACATATTGTATCACTGATGATGAATTGTAAGTTGTAAGTTATGAGAATGTGATCATAATGAGATGATGATGACGATGATGATCATCATCATGATCATCATTGACTTGGTCCATATATACCACGATTCATATTTCCAATTATGAATGTACTATTTAGTGAATATAATAGTCATAACGATAATTATGACTATGTTATGTAAGTATTTCAGGGTGTTGCACAATCACTATGAGGGTGAGACCCATGAATTTGTGAACATCACAAAAACAATATATAAACATGAGAACAAATGAATGAAGATAAAGATGTCTATTGAGAACACACACTACAACCGACTATTGCGTAATCATACTACACTCATTCATTCATTGTCCTACAAAATATACTCGATTATTGGACGTAGTGATTAAAATGTATGTTGATGTGTTCCTTCATCATCGTCATCACCGGTGTACACATTATACAATGTAGTGTACAAGTTGATTACATCATTCCCACCGTTACTATTCTTAATCTCAATCGAAAGGGTTAATCAAATCATCTTGTGAAGTTTTGTAATTCAATTTCATAAATGGTGAGAATGTTCTTTTCCACATATGAATTTCTATGATATTTCATCTTATATTTATGGGGAAGTTTATTGATTGGACACGTTGACTAATACAATTGGTTACAAGGTTGATAGACATCAATCGTAGGTTTGCCAAGATGAGTTAGTTGGACATGGATTTCATTACAGATCAATGTGCTTCGAATGTGTTTGTTGGAATGACTGATTTGTCAATGAAATCTGTGTACTAGAAATATGTCATTGTTACTATTGAACTGATCAACTATCTAACTCATTACGTTTTATGACAGCAATTAAGAATGAAATGAATCACAGGTGAAATATAACTCGTAAATTCTTGTAGTGTCCATAGGACTTGTGGAATTCGTCCAATCAACTAACATGATCACCATTCAATGAACATCAGCCTAATTCACTACTCTGTCGTGATTTCGTAATAATAAGGCATCGATTCTGTCGGGTACACGGACGTACGTGAGTGAACGTCAAATAAAGATGATTTATGAGTAATCATTCAGATTTGATCTGAAACACAATAACAGAATGTCGATCAAACAACTACATCAACCACGAAAATGAAGCACTAATGGAAACCAATGAGTGTAGAACAAATATGTTGTTGAAGTATGAGATCACTTAGCAGTGTGGATACAGGACTCCATCGGTAATAGAACCATTTGAGGTGGGAGATGAACTTGAAACAGTGGAGACAATCTTGTAGTTTTAATTACAAAGTGAGTCATAGCTGCTCACCAATGAGCAGTCCCATTATTAGACAACACAATTGTTACGTTCACCCTGATTTTCAACGGTATCCCAAATGAGATCTACGCATGTCGAATGTAACCGACACATTGAGGTCAACCTCCACTAAAACCCATCAACGATACCGCTTATGTGAATTTATAAATGTCATCAAACTCTTCACATTCCAAATATTTTAGTATATTCAACAAGTGAGTGAACACTAAATTGGCGTGATTCATAATATCCCCTAATAATCTGATTTCAATTAACCACTATAAACACACACACACATGCACACACATGAATACTCCATTTGTAATCACCACATCAACAAACTACTCCTCCTACTACTCCTCCTCCTCCCACTCTCTCCATTCACATTCTCCCGTTAATTATCCAACATCCATATTCAATGACGTATCCAATTAACGAACATACACAACACTGATTCTCTGACAACTATTACTGTCCATTTAATTAATCAATTCATTAATGTCAATCATCATTTTCAACATGTTGATTATGATCTTCAACAGATTCTTCTTCAATCCACCATCATCATCATCATCATCATCATCATCATCATCAACTTTCAACATGATTGTCTATTCATTTCAACAGTTTCACTGCAACTACTCATTAACAACAGCAGCAACAACAACCACAACCACAACACAACACAACACGATCATATTCAATGTCGAACGTGATCATAATTCAACTGATTCAATTGTTGATTGATATGTCAACTGGTTGAATTGTGTTTGAGTAAGTGTCATGATGAAAATATAAGTGATTAATTATTATTGATTAATTTCAGTAAGATTACGTCATCACTATTCCATAGTGAGAAGGATTTCTAGCTGAGAGAAACAATTTGGCTTGACAGAGATTCATTGATGACTTGAATAGATTGATATTTTTCTCACTTCTCCACCACCAGCACCACCACCACCATTGTCATCATAATCACCCGAAACACGAACACACATACACGCACACACGGAGTGATTACCATACACCAACACACACACAAAGGAGCTGAAAGATGGAAATCAATGGAACCACTGAATTTATTTCCATGATTTCTGATATTCAAAATACAAAGCATCCAATGATCAGTTAAGACCAGATCAGATCAGATCACAATTGTGAAACTGTTAAGATGTCAACAGGTCACACGCCATTCAAACCATGTTGATATAAACGACTGTAGGGATTAAACTATCCTCACGTTACCACCAGAGATTATGATTTCATTTGAATGAAGTGACATGATATACAACATGGCTTACTTTAAACAATATGTGGTCCATGAGTAGAGTGTCTCATTGACTGTATCATTGTCTTTGTGAGTTTACCATGAAGACAATGAACGATGCAAGTGAAATGTGATAGGAGAAGCCAGTGATGAATTCAGTTGGGGTGAATTCATACGAATCAACCATATTCTATCGCATCCGTAGTGTCATTTATGCAAAACAATCTAATGATTGTATAACGTAATCTAAGTAGGTAGATGAATTAAGTCAACTCTGTACAGGAACTAAGTATCAGTAACACGGGCAATTGTTCATGATCCATACAGGCACGTATACAATCTGAAGTTGTAAAATGAATTGCTCACAGTCCAACTATTACCATAGTAAACTACTTAAACTGAATATTTCAATAGTATAAAGAAAGAAAATATTTAGAGGGTTGGGTGTAGAAATCTAACTTAAGTCATGAAGTAAAGAATCAAAGACAATGATTCCCCTCTCGCCATTTTTTACAGTACATATATTATCTGACACTTTCACCCCCTATTCTGTATATGCATAACAATAATATTCACTTGCCTCAACAACATGGAAAACAGTGAATATGATGCATATGATGCTTGTTGTGAAAAATATCCACTCCATATTCATCATAATGAACACACACACACACACAACCACCTGTCTCCTATTTCTCATTATACAAATCTATCTGTACATACATGCACAGCAGTTAGATACAGATTCCCAATAACACCCATTGTTCTACACTGTTCATTTCCATTCCTACTAGACTAACCTGCCAACTAAACTAACTAACGGCTTGACTGCTTCACTGACTGACTGGCTGACTGACTAGCAGATAATTCTACCCCATCAATTGTATTTCATAAGTGAATATTAATAATTCATCCACTCATAATAATTTCCATTGACTATAATAACTAACAATTGACCAATAATCAAATGGTGATTTAATTCTCACAGAATTTATGATATTCAGTCTTCAATATCAATACATCATCAGTTGATTGGTTGTTCGTGATTTGCAGTGGTGATGAGGATGACGATGACCATGATGAACATCAGCAGTAATAAGATTCACATGCATATTCCTTGAAACAATTTACAGACTATCAATGAATATGTCGGGATGGATGTACAGTGAATGGGTGTTGGCGTTGTTTTTGTTGTTGTCGTCCAGTGAATATTATTATATTATACTTTTCATAAATAACTAAATATGTTTGTGTTTGGGTAGGTGAACAGGTGAATATACATTAAGTGAATGAACACATCCATTTGAATGTTCCAGTAATATTCATCACAGACTGTTCTCATGACCATAACATGGATCGAATATAGGGGGTTGCAGTTGAATAGAATAGAAAAGTAAAGTATGCATCCGATTTGAAGTTAATACATTTCAACTGCCTTTGTAGAAGTGTTGTAATGCAAATCAAGTTGCTTGATGAAAGAACCGAAATGACTACTTCTTCCTACACAATGATGACAAGTTCACTTTTAGTCTGCTTATTTGTAAATCGAGAGAGACAGTGTGCGTGTGTGATCATGTGTTGCGGATAGTTATCAGTTCAGTGTAGCTAACTGAGAGTAATGTTATTTCATGACAGACCTGTTAGAAATCATTCCACTTTGTCTGCATAAATATACAATTCAGTGGCTTAAACTACCTTGTTTGGTGAGTAGATTGATTGACTATCATACAATAGTTCACTTCACAGAATAGCTATAGCAAGAAATTCGTTGGGAACTGGGGAGTACTCGACTACTGTTTCTCCCTATTATGAGAATCTTCAGCAATGTGCAGTTATTGACCACTCCAAGAATAGAAAATGTTGCGTTCTAGTCTCAAGATCAATGTGTAACAATAATACCATATATTCACTCATGAATAATCTGATGACTTGTTCAACACTCAATAAGTTATGAAATAACTCAATTGTTGACATTGATCTCAGCGAGAAGTAATGAGTTGGTCAGTGATAAACAACCTACAATTTGACACATATATGTTCACCAATGTGATTTGACAAACACATCTCTCTTTATGGTTGATTTCATCAATGAAGTTCTCCTAGAATAGCACCTTTGGTGTTTGAAGCAACCACAACACGCATTGAGAACCATACACTGGCATTCTCCCAATAACATCATTCACCTCTCATTCTATCTGGCGACTGAAGAACAAATATAATGTAAGGTAATCCACCCTCTTTCACTCTATGTCTCTGAAACATAGTTTGTGAAAGTAAAACACCAAAGGTTTGAGATCAACAATGTCTTCAAAGCATGTAATGGAGCGACTAGCTTATCAACGTCGGTATTCGTTGTGAAGTATTAAGCAAATATGTTAGACTGAAGTGGTCAGGACATGTGATATGTATGCTTTACTACAACCCAAATCACTAAATAATGTTCGCTTGTGTTAGAGTAGGTTGGAACAAAGCCATAGATGGCAAAGCATTGATGTGGTATTAATTCATCAAATTACTGACTCTTGGTGGCATCAGTCACATAGATGAATGCAGATTACTTGGTTATGATCAAAGTAATAGATGCGATCATTAGCTAAAGACTTTTGGTGACATGGATCAGAATCCGACACAATAGCGTAGATGAATTCATTATCTATTCTCCTCGTACACCACATCTTGAGTTCTGGTATTCCATCATGCACACCTTTTCAATCTGTCCATTCGAATAATATTTTCGACGCTCACTCTTTATCAGCATCGTTGGCAGTACAATATATCGATCACTTTGATATTCGGACTATAGTCACACATCATAGTATGAAACTAGATGTTATGGGTTAGGATGCTACAAGAAGTACCATCTCCTTCAAGGATAATGACGAACAACAAATGACATGACACCTGTGTTCAGTAGTACAGTATATCCTCTCGATCAAATTCAACAACCTACCATCGAAATACACATCGGAATACACAACGACAAATCACTTGGACCAGTGACCATATATTCAGTTGATCCATAGCACTCATAATAGACCAAAGACAAGACAAGTGTGACATCGATCACTATTCAATGGTCAGTCAACCTTCACTCGTGGACATTATTCAGTGATTCTACAAATAATGACTTTATGTTCATAGTTTATAGAACTAGAAGTATCATTATTATCATGTTTACTATCAACATGACCTAATCCATAATACACTCGCACACATCCACAAACACACACCCACACACGCACACACCCACATTCGAATACATTCACATTGTTGGTATGGTAAAATCATTGATGCATCAATCAAAATGAATCAAATTAGTGTGTTTCTACTGGGTACAATGGGAACTAATTTATTTCCAAACACCATAACAACAACAACAACAACAACATGGAAAACACCGACAGCAATAATCATTAAACTCATGGATAATTCGTTAATCCTACACTTTCCCATCTCTCAACTATTAATCAATTCTATATATATACACATTCATTCTCATGCTCAATCACTACTCCAACACTCGATTACACATATTCATCCAGTTTGAAATTACTCAATCACTTATCAACTCTTATTACTTTCTCACTCCCAATCACTGTGCTTCACTTTCCATATGATGATGATGATCAATTGAGTAGTATATTACCATTCATTGTAAAATATCAAACAGGTTACTCTCTAATCTCACATGTATTTATATACACCTCATGAATGAAAAAGAAGGACACAAGGTGATTGTCATCAAATCAGCAGATGAAGACAACTGTGTGGAAGAAGAAGAAGAAAAGAGAGAGGGAGAGAGGGAATCACTTGATGATTAAGTTAGTTTATTGATGCAGAAATTAAATTAAAAATCATTTCGAAAATATATTCAACTTTCAATGTTTGTTATTATTCTCCCTATTCCCCCTAATCCCCCTGATTCGCCCTATTCTCCCTATTAATATTATTATTATTATTAATGTTATGGTAATTATCATCATCATCATCATCAACATCTTCATCATCACCACCACCACCATGAAATCCTTTTTAAAATTGAATATTTGATGAGTAGATAATTGAACTTTTAATCCCCATACGTACAGAGTTAGTCGCTGACTCGCTACCTCGCTCACTCGCTCGTTGCTGTCATATACACACACGTACACACATGCATATGGATCTCCCTAGTTGCATATACACATATCATCATATACACAAAGAAACAAGTTGAGATAAATTCAACTTTTCTTTCATTGAATCACTTTCATTCAAATGACTTTGTTTAATAGAATTTGCTTAAATTATCCATTCAACAATGATACTGAATGATTTCATGGTTATCATTAATAGTAAGGAGATAGATGAATAATGAATGGATAGATGATGGTGATGATGATGTTAGTCATTGTGATATATTATATAACAGTTGAATTCATGAGTCAATGTAAGTTAGACCATTAATGACAATCTGGATGTACTGAATGGCGGTTTCATCCCAGTATGGCACTCTTCAATAGTACACATCCACGATACCACCCTGTGAGATTCCAACACACAACCAATCGGTCGAGACCAATGGAGTTCAACTGGATCTGTCATGAGATAGTAACTCACTGAAGATTGGATTGGTTGAAGTTAGAAATTAACACCGTTGGATGCTGACCTAATCAGTGGTCTAAACCGAGACCGGTAGGTCCTGAGTTCGAATCACACGAGGCGGATTCTTGGAGACTCACACTAGGATGAAACGGCCGTTTAGTGCTTCGAGGATTCTATGGTGGTCTAACTTCAATTAACTCATGATCTCAACTATTAAATTACTATCATCTTCACAACCCCCTCTCTGATTAATAAGCTTCTCCTATTACTATATACTTATTAAGTGATTTCAATTAGTTCATCAACCCTACTTATCTTCAATATCATAAAACACGTTAATTATCACTATGATTAATTGTTGTATTCACATACACATAATATACATGTATCATTAACATGGATAGATGATACATTCTGCAAGTTCCAAATAACTCATAATCTGTTCACTCACTTTGTAAGTGTATGTGTATGTGTGTGTGACTGTGTGAGTGTGTGATTAGTGAGGAGTTACATACTCACATTATCATCAGATGGATAGGTACGTAGGTAGGTAGGTAGGTAAGTACATAGATGGGTAGATGGGTTGATGGGTGGATGGATAGAGGAGTATAGAGACACGCGAATTCAAACTGATGATGATGATTATGTTACATACACATTGATAATTATTACTTGTAATAATCATAATGTAGATGTACATTGTTGAAGTGATTATCCTTCCATGATTCAGACTCATTTATTATTATTAATCAATCATTAATGTAGGGTTGTGGAAAGTAATCAGTTTTCATTGAGATCATGAACCGATCAACAGTAGACCACGATTGAGAATCTCGAAGCACTAGACGGCCGTTATGTTCAAATCTATGATACATCAGCATTACTCATCCACGATTACCAATGCGGAACTCAATCCCAAGACATTCAATTGTGTGTAAACACTTCACTTCTCAATTAAAACAATCCACAATATTGAGCAACCATCTGTCTTTGTCTACGGTGGTTTACAGATTAAGCATTTTTGTGAGAACAAATGTCCTCATTTCGAGTATCGCGTGCGAGATGGTGATGAATAAATATTGTCGTATCATCCAAGAATATCGCCTTCAATGTGTCGAGATGACGCAGTAACAACTTCAATAAATTTTACGCTCAGTTAAATGCATCACTACAAATCCCATTGAAACACCATAACATCCAACAATCAATTTTCACCATTGTTTGCAAAACATGGTCGATTTTATTGATTATATAATATTCACCATTCATTCTCTCATTTCAATTCATGATAGATTTATCAATTTGTAACCTGTTCACACTTAACAGCTAATTCTGTTGTAAATCACCAGCGTAGATGATCTATATCGAATGATTGGAGGACTACTCGAGTTAGACAGGACTGGTGTGACGAACCAGCAAACATTGACGTTACACCACGCCGTCAGCACCTGATGTGGATTATCGCTCCGAGATATCAAAGTACTGTGGTTGCTTTGAAGACCGTACAACACAGGGGACGTTATTACAAAAATGTATTAATTCAGGTCGATACAAGCGAAAGTAAGACCACCACCGTCTCATGGGCCAGTGCATGGTGTACGACTAACTGATGCGCGTTGGTTGTCCTTCACCTTGACGAGGATCGATGATTTGATCGATATTCAGTGATCCAACTGCCGGATGATTTGACTAGAGCTCAGTGACACTTCACTGGCTCGACACTGTCTTACACAACTACTCGTGCAATTCCAACAACCATCGACACTCCATCCAATCATCTCTCGTCATTCGACAATAAACTCACACTCTACACACATTTCATCATCATCGTCATCAACATGTTCAACTCTGTGAGAATTCCGAAGTAACAGAAGGCATAGAATTTACTTATCAATCGTCGGTTGAACGTATGTTCACGTCGGATGACAACAGTCACTATCGTCTCAACTGGTTTACCACTTCACATAACACATAAGAAACAGTAGCGAACTTATAATAGTTTCAGTGAGACTATTAGTCATTTCATCCAATGTATTCATAATCATCAATCATCTGTTTGTCCATATAACCATACTCTAATATTCATTTGGTACAATTCGATCTTCTACCACTCAGTCACACACACAAGTACACACACACACACACACACAAGAACAGTTTGAGAGAGAGAGAGAAGTAGAAGAAAGAGAAGAAGAACACAGACATATTGGAATTGAACGTTCCTTCATTAATCTATATTAAACGCAATCTGATTAAATTTATTGCCCAAAGATAAATACAAACTGTTTTACACTCTTTTTTTTCTAATGAATTTTGATATCCTGCTTCTTCTTTTTTTCTTCTAAAAGGGAATTTGTTTGTGTGTATCAATTAATCATGCTGCTACTGTTGATGATGATGATGATGATGATGCTGATGATGTTGATATGAAAATTGGAAGAGACTTCTTCTTGATGGAATTTCTCAGAGGGATATTTCTATGCATATTAGTATAGTTCAGTTTCCTTCATGTCTTACCCCTCTCTCCCCCCCCCACACACACACTGAGGGAGAAAGAGAGAGCGAGAGAGAGAGTAACTAGATATTAGCAAGTTAGTCATAGATTTAACGATACTATCCAATTCATCTTTCATAATTAACTGAGAACTCATATACCTCATTAGTGAGAATATTAAATATATCAGTGTGGATATTTGTAAATGAGTAGTATTAGTATTAGTAGTAGTATAGGTAGGTGATTAAATTAATGGAAAACTATACAATCCTAATGTTTATTAATAACTTGTTTTAGGATAGTACCTTCTCCTCCTCCTCCTCCTCCACACACACACACATTCACACACATACACACACACACATTTGATATCAGTGTTAATAAACGATATCAAGGCAATGTATATGGAGGTGGTCAATTTATCTAATATAAGAACATATGTAAATAACTAAATTGTAAATATATATATTTTGATGAATCTCATATAATTAGTATACAATGTAATTGAATCCCGTTATCCATAGGGTGCCAAAAAGAGAAAAAAATATCGCTAAAGGGGTTAAATCTAAATGAACATATTGTCTATAATGCAATAATAGAAGGGATATATATGTGTGTACATATATATATTACATTGATAATTTAGTCAATTACACATAGGTATATTTTAATGGTTTTAAGTTTAATTCATGAAATGATTCTATTTCGAATATCCTTGAAAACTTGGAAGTAATGAATTTGACAAAATTGTAAAGCTATAACCCTGTAGTCATGATACGAACCCAGAATCTATGGGTACGGCCGAGAGTGGGGAGAGTCAACTCTCTCTCTCTCTCTCTCGAAATGTCCTCACATGGCCACGTGCATACAACCACTGTCAGGGAAGTCCTACTCACTACCTTCTCGTGGCATTACTGTTGTTTACGAGGATGAAAGGCGAATGTTCGGCACTTTAACCAGATTGGTGGATATGTAGGATCTAGCTAGAGGAGTTGGAAAACCCTCATTCCAAATCAATGGTGCACATGGACTCCAGTATCCTGAAGGAACTGGGACTGTATCTCCTGACGTTGCTCCAATGCCTTGTGGATTAAACCTTTACCTCGAAGACTGCGAGTGTGAGCTCCTGTGAAAACCGCCTGATTCGGTTTGGGCACCCAGACTGTATCACACCCCTTACACAAATTGAATAACTTATGTGGCGCATATCTATTTGGTGCCTCCTTGTACTAATATTTCTATGTTCAAATAGATAAATAAATAAATCAGGTCAGCGACGAGCGTCGCGCAGTATCATGAATTAATTACAAATAGACTTGTATGCTGCTGGTTATTGATTCAATGATATAGAGGTAAAATATTCACAAGCGAGATAGAACGTTTTGGGTTTGATTTCCAGATGAGAAGTAGTGGTTATACACTGTCACTGAGGCAAGCCATAAAAGAACGAAAGGGCCATCCAGTGACTATTACTTCCCAATGACTATCTAACTATGATCAGTTTATGATCAAAGCTAGGAAAATCCTATAATCTCCACAAAACCCTCTATTCAAATGAAATTGTTTGTTTTATGTCCAAGTAATTGATTTCTAATTGAATGCGTAATGATCAATATATAACATAAAACTAATGAAGAGTCCTAGTTAGGACGAAACACGAATCGTAAATTCCACTACCAATCACCATCATCTCTGCTTATTAAAACTTGTAACCATCGGAAATACGTGAGATTATCTTTCAAAAGACTATAAAAACTAGAAGGAGTCTGACAGCGTTTAGTTCAACCAAAGTGGAATCGAAAATTTCGAACTGTTACCCTTTTAATTATCACGTGACCAAACTTTCAATCAAGATACCGACTTATACGACTTTGGCACTTTGACAAACCAATAATGCGTTAACTAGTACGAACAGTCCAGAGTCAACTCTATCTCTTTATTGGTTCTTCTCGTTTACCCCTGTTTGTTTAAGTCCAGAACATTGATGACAGTTTCCACTGTATCAATCATGTAATCCAAACATACACAGTTTATATATAAGCAAATCAGACAGCATTACACCATAAAATAGGAAACAACATTTATACAAGTTCAAGCCAAAAAGTGGCTGTGATTGTGAGAGACTGTAACTTAAGAACAGTAGTCAATAGGTCAAATGGAAGCATTTAGTCCTAAATCACAGTTTTGATTTTCACATTAAGACTAGAATTCGGTACCTTTCATTTCAAACTACAATACACTAGAGCTCACTAAGCTAATGAAACTCAAGTACCCACTAACTTGTTCAGCAATCATAATGCCTGCTCTCAAAATATACATTCTTAGCAGTTTGCATAATTTACAAGTTTCGGTACTTATTTGATAAAAGAGACTGTTCAACATTCAACCTTCAGCATCCATGATATGATAAGAATTTGATCGCGTTCTGCAGTATTTTCACTACCCAGTTAGAATGCTATGACCAGTGGAGCTAATCTGTGTAGGGTAGAGACAGGTATCTACTTCAGTACAATGGAAGATGATCGCGCAATTTGATGGATTGGTTGAAGTTAGACATTAACACCATTGGATGCTGACCGGCTCAGTGGTCTATAGGTTAAGCGTTCACATGTGAGACCGAAGGCCGTGGGTTCGAACCCGCGAGCGAGATCATGGATGAGGATTGCAAAGGACTTCTACAATAGGATGAAATGGCCGTTGAGTGCTTCCAGATTTTCAATGCTAGTCTAACACCAATCAGTTCATGATCTCAAATAAAATATCTAATCTGGATTTCATGCAATATGTTTAGCTTAAATGTGTGAGATGAGAATATACAAACTCTTACTATAGTGTATAGTTTCTAAATAAGTAGAGTGTTTAAGGTATCTTCAACAAACATATTTCGTATAGCAATTATACTAGAAAGATGTTCAGTATGGTGACTAGTTGTACTCACTAAAATCCTAGGCATCGTCTGAATACATTGATATATTCAAAAATTCGTCGATGAGATGGTGGTGAAGATTTTTAGCTCAGGTGGATAACTTTGGTGGGGTTTTGTTCTCTGAGCTTGATGGTTTGATGGTGGACCTCTCATCGTTCTTCTGAATGACAGCACAAACTTCATGTAGAATGATGAAAGCTCCAAGACCAAATCATCTACCTCAGAGAACAAAACTCCACCTTAATTCATAGGGGGAATTTGCTTACTATCTCATAAAATGTAGACAGGAAGTAATGGTGATTTAAACCATTGTGAAGATTGAATATTCGAAAGCTACTCTAACATGATTTCTTTTCGTTATCATACTAGTACCCTGTACATGTTAAACAATAGGTGTTTTGTAGTCAAGGAGAAATAATGAATAAAACTGCATTTAGGGATATATAGCCTTGATAGTAGCAAGTGAGTGAGTGAAAAACAGAAAAAGACTGACATTCATATACACAACATAGAGATTAGTCTTATACATTCAATAACTGTTTATCACTTTATCAATATTGTCTATTGAGTAAACAGATAAAACACTAGCACAGGCGCACATATACCTACACATATCCATGGATTAACAACTAAATGTCTTAGGAAGGCTTCTACTTACCTTGTAGATGACTTTGAACGCAGAGTCTGTCTTGATTGAGTGACCTGTGTTCGCAAGGTGTTCGATTATAGAACTTCTTATTGAGCCGCTGCCTCCTCGTCTTAGCCACGCCGGACAATGTTCAGACCAGTTGGTCTGACCAATTCAATGTGCATTTACCAATTTACCTGCTCTTGTGGAGCTAGGTATATAGGTCGTTCGATGCGTACTTTATCCAAAAGAATTCAAGAACATTGTCCGGCGTGGCTAAGACGAGGAGGCAGCGGCTCAATAAGAAGTTCTATAATCGAACACCTTGTGAACACAGGTCACTCAATCAAGACAGACTCTGCGTTCAAAGTCATCTACAAGGTAAGTAGAAGCCTTCCTAAGACATTTATAAAAACTAAATGTCACTAATCATGATGTCATCATAATTCACGGTTTCGTGAGAAAACGAAGAAACCTGGAGACGCTGGACAGCCATTATGTCTTAGTATTGAACTCGTTAGCGGTGCACATCCATGATCCCATAAGTGAGATTCAAACACAGGAACTTCGGTACTTCACGTGAACGCTTATACTCTAAACCACTGACCCGTCATTTAATGGTTTTAATATCTAACTTTATTAGATTCATCTCAGTATCATCAGCACAAATATCTAACTGAAGTTTGACATCATTCAGAATAACAATGAAAGTTCCACGACTAAACGATTCAATCCAGAGAACAAAACTCCACCCCATTTGAGCTACAAATCTTCTCTACTATCTCATATTTCAATATCGTATAACAAGTGTTTAAACATAGACCTCATATGAAAGAACTATTCCACAACACTGATAGTAACAAAGGATCAATGACCTAGTAACAAACGATTACATAATGAATAAACTCTGATAATAAGTAAGAATAAAATGAACTAGATTCTATTCGTTGAAATAAGATTACCTATTGAGAAGACAGTGAAATTATCGAAAGACTTGATGATGTAATTGATTGAAAGTAAGTTTTTATCACCATGGTAGAGAAAAACTATTAACCATCTTATATTGAACAAATCAATTGACATTTCTGATGTCTGATAGTAATGAATTTAGGAAAACTTCAAATGTGATCAAAGTTTAGTTGTTTATCAATCATCTTGAAAGTTTACAAATTATTGATTTTTAATGTCTTGTATCTAAGACATGTTTAATAAGTACGGTATGTAATGTAGTCCCTTCTCTTGTCCCAAGTTATATTTTGGAAAGTGTTCAAACAATTTCAAGTGTACTCTAATATCTGTTCAACTATTATGATTAGTAGTATAGGGGTTGTGAAGATTATTAAGTTTTTTGATTGAGATCATGAACTGAATAATGTTAGACTACCATTGAAACTATAGAAACATTTCTCTATCCGACATGAATTAACTTCACTGGTCTAGAGATCAAGCGTTGTCGTGCACGAAAATGATAAGTCCTGGGTTCAAATCGTGCGATACGGGATCATGGGTATGCACTGCTTCCAGCCTTTCCATGGTGGTATAACATCAATCGGTTCACGATCTCAATCATAACGCCTAATATGATTATTTTGGCAAATTTATCGATATAGTTTTTGATTAAAATGAAGGATGTATTTGTTGATCTTTGATTGAATTAATTAACCGGATCAGTTGTGTGATAGTAACTCACTGATGGCAATGGTTAACGGTGGCTCAATTTCGTGGATTGGTTGAAGTTAGACATTAACATCGTTGGATGCCAGTCGGCTCAGTGGTCTAGAGGTTAAACGTCCGCGTGTGTGCGAGATCGATAGATCGTGGGTTCAAATCTCGCGATGTGGGATCGTGGATGCGCACTTTAGAGGGGCCCCATAATAGGACGAAACGGCTGTCCTGTGCTTCCAGCCTTTCCATGATGATCTAACTTCAATTGACTCATGATTTTAACTATCAAATGACTATAATCTTCACAAAACCCCTCTCTGATTATAATTAATGAATAGTTTACTTTATACAGAATTAATAGTTTGATTGAAGAATATGTTATGGGCGAGACTCTAATTTATGGACAACCTTTGAACGAATCTTAAGCGACCGTGAGGAACATTAGACAATCAGCAAATAGTCAGTATAGAGTAAAAATATGTTATACAAAACCAAAGAAATAAAGTGGATACACTTCTTAGACGTGGTTCAAAAACTTGTCAAGGTTAGAAAGAGGTTCAGTGGTTCTAAAATCATAATGCATCCAGTAGAGGAAATCATCCATACAGCTACAGAATAGTCGGGATCTGAAGCCATAATAAAATCTCAAATACTCTTTCAACCTCGATCACATTGCTTCAATATTGTTTATGTGCACTCCGATTGTTGAGCGCACAAAATGCTACTTGTGGATAACGACACGATGCACATAACGAAGCTTATGTAGGGGTCTGTACGCTCTCCAAATATCCGTATATATTGTAGTACCTGGCTGCAGCCAGTGTTACTGGTACTTCTATTATCCAGTTCGCAATAATTGTCGTTAGGAACTATATATATGGGGTTTCCATCAAGAACTGGAATCAGCTATAATGCCAGAAATTTATTTAGCCAAGTGGATTAGAGGCTTTCGCGTTAAAAGCCAAGGCCTATTATCTTATACCTGATTGATTCCTCCACAAATGATAGTCTAGCCGTTTTATTTGTTATAGCCGCTCATTGATCACGTTTTACACAAAATTCGTTGTGAACCGATCGTACGTTAGCGTTAAGCACTGAAGTTAGCACCGTAACCTTGAAATCTCTAAAACGCCTCTGATTGGCTCATCCATAAATCAGAGTCTCGCCACGTTATGTCCTATTCAGTGTTAAGCCTCATGTTAATTATATCTAAAATATGGATTTATGGTTGACTATAAGCCAATTCATTTTGATCTCATCAAAGAATGTCAACAGGGGAATTACATTATCTACATCAGATAACTACTGAATTTATTAGTGTCATAGTGACTAATGTGTCAACCAAAAGAAAACTATCCATTTTGACACTTAACCTAAGTTATTCCAATCCATTGGAATACACAGAATATCATCTATTCTATACAACATGATTACATCATTAATAACTATCTCTTTCGGTTAACTCATTGCTAGATTATGCAATCATTATTACACAATCAGGCATACATCCATACTCATACACAGTTTATGGATCATTATAACACAATAACTTCATGAGATATGTGAGTATATAGGGGTGTATACAACAAATGGGAAATCAGTGATTGATTGATCGGTTGATTGATCCATAAATATTATGTAATACTAGTCAACATATTGTATCACTTATGATGAATTGTAAGTTGTAAGTTATGAGAATATGATCATAATGAGATGATGATGATGATGATGATCATCATCATTGACTTGATCCACATATTCTACTATACCACGATTCATATTTTCAACTATGAATGTACTATTTAGTGTATATAATAGTCATAACGATAACTATGACTATGTTATGTAAGTATTACTCTGTGTTATGTAATGCTCAGTGACTGACTTTTACGTAACACCACAGGTATGCACACAGAGATGCGTTTATTATTGTATATTAAACTAATGAATGAATAGATGAATCAATGTAGCAATTACATAACTGATAACCTGGAAAGTGAGAGATTTGTGTGAAGTTAACGATTTGATTGATTGTGAACACTTTGGTTAAATAATCGTCACCCCTATCATAAATTTACTAACCTAATTCTTAATTATACTCGTTTAATAGTTGAATTCATGAGTCATTTGAAGTTAGACTATCATGGAAATCCTAGAATCACTAGACGATCGATTCGTCCCCGTATGGGACTCGTCAGTGAAACTCGAACTAAGGACCGTTGTTCTTGAGCGAACAATTGAATTATAGACCACTTGGCTGTTATCTAATGATGTCAATGTCTAACTTTATTAGATTCATGATCTCACTCAAATCTTCATCCATTGTCTGAGGTAGATACCTGTTTCAGACCTGACACAGATTGGACTCCACTAGTCACGGCTTCCTACTAGAACTCTAGGACATCGATCTTGAATCTAGTCACTAATGCGCAAATGATGTATATTATCAGAATGGGTATTTGTGGAGATTATAGTAAATTTAACAGTTGGATTCGTGAATATGGTGTGCGGGGTTGTGGATGAACAGTTCTATGGAATCCTATACTACGACGAAACAGTCATCCAGTACTTCTAGATTTTCAATGATAATCTAACTTAGATTGACTCATGAATTCAAATTTTAAAATATTACAATCTCGACAAATCCCGATTGTTACTCAGTTACTTACTTACTTGTTTACGCCTGTTACTCCCAATGGAGCATAGGCCACCGACCAGTATTCTCCGACCCACTCTATCTTGGGCCTCCCTTTTCAGTTCTATCCAATGGTTCTTCATTTTTTTTATTTCTGTCCCCATTTCTCGACGTAATGTGTTCCTTAGTCTTCCTCTCCTCCTTCGGCCTTGAGGAAATCCCAATTGTATTACTTATCATCTAATATACTTCCATTATCATCAGTTCTGTATGAATAAGGAACTTTGTTAACGATAATGTTTTTCCAATTATATATATCAATGGGAAACATTCAACATATTTCGAAACTATACTCTTGACTGTAGCTGCTAACACTACGGAATTTGAATTGACAATTGCATCTGTGTGCTAATGTGGTATGGCAACTTGAACTGATGTAAGTACATACGAACTTCTACGACTGATAGTTGATGACTGGCTGACTGACTGCAACTATAATCTTTAGAGCATTCATTGTGTCCTCCTCTAAGATGATCGCTATCCTCAATAGAAGTAAAACGATAAGTGAACTTTTCTTCTAGAAAAAAAGGAGAACATGTATCATAGAGAAATGTTATACTTACTTACTTACTTACGCCTGTTACTCCCAATGGAGCATAGGCCGCTGACAAGCATTCTCCAACCCACTCTATCCTGGGCCTTCTTTTCTAGTTCCATCCAATTCTTGTTCATTTTTCTCATGTCTATCTCCATTTCTCGGCGTAATGTGTTCTTTGGTCTTCCTCTTTTCCTTTGACCTTCAGGATTCCATGTGAGGGCTTGTCTTGTGACGCAGTTGGGTGCTTGCCTCCTCTCCTGGTGATCGAGAGAAATGTTATAATCTATAGAAAATACTGCTATGGCAGATGTCGATTATGAAACTCTGTCATCAGTTCTAAGAATACTTACATCATCTAATCAATTGATATCGTTCATTATGTTAGATAACACTTAGTCTCCAATCCCTAAATACATAGATTATGTAATGAGGAATCGAAATGTTGGACATCTTTAGACAAGTGAAGATTTCTGAATGTTTGTGGATTGGTTCCCAGAATATTCGATTGAATACCATGGTACCCGATGTTGATAAGTTATTGAAATAATTTAACCATACTGCATTGAAATGTCAAGATGAATAAATGGGTATAAATGATTGTCAATAGTTGTATGGCATCGATATGCTACCGATTAGTTGTAACCTAATTTAGGTGTTTGATTGAGTCAAACGATTATGCATAAATTATATGAAACATTATTTATTACTTACATACGCCTGTTATCCGTCGTGGAGGAATATAGGCAGACCTTTAGCATTCTCCATCGAACTCTGTCCTGAACAATCCTTTCCACATATTTCTAGTCGCTATTCATCCTTCTGATGTCTCATTCCAATTCTCAAAGAAATTCGTCCATTTGTCATCTACTTTTCTATGTCACTTAGTGATTATGAGTTAGGCATTGCTTCGTGACTCAGTATGAGGATTTGCGAAATGTATGTCCTATCCACCTCCAACATCTTTTCCTAATTACCTCTGCAAGCAGAATCTGGTTTGTTCTTTCTCATATTAGGTTATTGTTGATGATATCTGGTCAATGGACATTGGGCATTTTGCATAGACAGTTGTTTATAATTACTTGACCCTACTTGATGATAGTTGTGGTAGTTCCTTAAGTTTTCAATCCGTACAGTAGCACTGTCTTGACGTTAGTATTGAAGATCGTGACTTTGATGTTGGTTGACTGTTGTTTTGAGTTCCATATGTTCTTCGATTGTAGGGCTGCTATATTTGATTTACCAGTGTTTTCATTTACATTTACATCAGATGGTCCTTGTTCATCGTTGATGTTGTCCAGGTAGGTATGTGAAAGTTTCCACCACTTCTAGTTGTATGCCAACTGTCCACTATCTTCTGTGATTCCTCTGAGATGATCTTCATAATCCAGTCAACCTCCAGAAGAGAGAGATCGAAAGGGAGAGAGCATGTAGCTTTACCTAACTCATATAGAAACATTAGTCAAATAATATTCATTGTTGAATCTTTTAGATTCAGATTCAGATTCAGATTTGTGTAGTAAGGACAGAAGGCCTACGGCCTATGTTATTCCTTTTCTAGTATGCTTCTGTGAGTGTCCAGTCTTCTCTTAAAAGAGTCAATTGAAGGTGCGGACACCACTGCTTCAGGCAACAGGTTCCAAGTATTGATGACTCGGTGTGAAAACCTGTATGCCACGGGTATTTTGTTCGTTCTTGGCTTTTCTACTCGCCTGCTATGTCCTCTGAGGTGTCCCGATCTAGTGGGAAGAAAGAGAGAGAATAAGTTAGGTTCGAAATCATTTCTCAGTATTCTGTACATCAATATTAGATCTCCTCTTAGTCTGCGATAGGACAGAGTAAAGAGGTTCAGTTTTTCAAGCCGCTCTTTATATGATAAACCCCGGAGTTCCTGAATTGCACGCGTAGCTGCCCTCTGTACCTTTTCTAGTATGTCTGAGTCACCTGCTAAACAGGGGCTTGCAGCCTGAACACAGTTCTCTAACTTAGTTCTCACTAAGGATGTGTATAATGTGGTGAACATGGTAGTATCAAGCTTAGTGAATGTCCTTTTTAAAGCCCAGAGGGTTCGAAACTCCACTGCCGGGAGGTCGCAGTTAAGGGGCTTCGAACCCTCTGGGCTTTAAAAAGGACATTCACTAAGCTTGATACTACCATGTTCACCACATTATACACATCCTTAGTGAGAACTAAGTTAGAGAACTGTGTTCAGGCTGCAAGCCCCTGTTTAGCATTTTAATCGTACAAATCGCATTATAATCAAGCACTATTCTCTCAATACATGTGAATTCAAACACTTCATTTCAATTTATGTATTTCATATAAATATGAATGGTTATGATTAGTGCAAATGTTTATATAGGAGATGTGTTTTAATGATGGATAGTACAGTGTATACAATTTAAACACATTTGGATTATTTGTGTTAGTAGTTTGAATCAGTCAATAGGAAACTCTGGAACAAGGGTTCGCAAAATATACCTGGAACCTCGCCTGGAGCCCCTCTGGGAAGCTACTGGTCTCAAGCCTGAATAAACGAGGGGGGTTGGGCAAGGGGTTAGCGACCCAATCTCGTAGAAAACTAACTCGCTAAAAAGAACGCTAAATATATATATATATATTTGCGAGAACTGTTGTTCCTTGAAGGATGAGATCCCATGACATCCTGTTTCCCAATCAGATATACCATCTATAAATTATCCTGGCCTAGGCTGACCTATTTAGGTTTAAAACTACACGATAGTAGAAGAATTAAATTACCAAATAGTTATATATCTCTTAAAAGATAATCATGACGAAATCGTATGGATGTTTTATACTCTATGTACTCAACAAGTGAGTGAACATTAAATTGGCGTGATTCATAATATCCCCTAATAATCTGATTTCAATTAACCACTATAAACACACACACACACGACACACACGCATGAATACTCCATTTCTAGTCACCACATCAACAAACTCCTCCTCCTCCTACTCCTCCTCCTCCCACCCTGTCCATTCACATTCTCCCGTTAATTATCCAACATCCATATTCAATGACGTGTCCAATTAACCAACATACACAACACTGATTCTCTGACAACTATTACTGTCCACTTAATTAATCGATTCATTAATGTCAATCATCATTTTCAACATGTTGATTATAACCTTCAACAGATTCTTCTTCAATCCACCACCATCATCATCATCATGATCATCATCCTCATGAACTTTCAACATGATTGTCTATTCAATTCAACAGTTTCACTGCAACTACTCATCAACAACAACAACAACACAACACGATCATATTCAATGTCGAACGTGATCATAATTCAACTGATTCAATTGATGATTGATTTGTCAACTGGATGAATTGTGTTTGAGTAAGTGTCATGATGAAAATATAAGTGATTAATTATTATTGATTACTTTCAATAAGATTACGTCATCACTATTCCATAATGAGAAGGATTTCTAACTGAGAGAAACAATTTGGCTTGACAGAGATTCATTGATCACTTGAATTGATTGATGTTTTTCTCACTTCTCCACCAACACCAGCACCATCACCACCACCACCACTTTCATCATAATCACCTGAAACACGAACACACACACGCACACAGACGGAGTGATTATCATACATCAACATACACAAAGGAGTTCATTCTTGCACAAACACACACCTACACTAGTATCATTTAAGCAGATTTAATAAATAAAACTCTTGTTCATAAATAGTTATTAAACTAAGCAGCATCTCAAGCTCAGATCAGATTAGATGAGATGAGATGAGATCAGATCAGATCAAATCATAAGTGACAAATCACATATTACAATAAACAACATGTTTACTTAACATGATTTAATTGTGTTTTGTATGTTAAATATTTATGTTGATGTAGGGATTAAAACATAATCAATTTAATACCCAACAGAAATCTATAAACACACATTGATTTTAAGATGGTGGTTGAAGGTAGATAACACGAAATTCTGGGTTTAATGTTTCGTGCTATTTGACACTCGTCAGCAAGGTGTACCTATAATCTTCAGGGAACGAATGCTTCTTGATGAATTCGATCCATTGTCAACCAGCTTTACAGTTAGAGATGTTACCATCGGGCTATCTGGTTTGTGATTGATCTCCTGTAGAACTGATTGATCAATGGATGATGATCAATGTCATGTATATCAGGTCCTTCTTAGTGTAGATTGAATCCTATCGATCAAATTGCAATGTGTCCACTAGTCAAGGTGACTTGACATGACGTGAACTATGTTGAAATGAGATGGTGGTTGAAAGTAGTCAACAGAAAACCCTGAATCCACATTCATCTTTTCATGAATTCTGATGATCTATCAATTAAATAATGTGATATTCACTGTGCTCACACTATAGAAATGTGAAAATTCAACAGTAGATCCCTACTATACGTCCGATCAGAAATCGTGTTATGAGAGCTGACTAACGATTGATTGCATACATTATCATTCACATTTATATTAGACACAGACAAACTAACATACTGAACAATGATTACTCCATGTTTCTCTAATTCTATAGTCTCCCTAGACAGTGGTGTACTCTGTAATAGGTTTAAGTACATTCATGATGATTATAACAGAAATAAATCTCTTCTTTTTTATCACATTGTTTCATTCGTATGATAACTGACGAAGACCATCGGGTGATTGACGAAACTCTCGATGAGACTATCATTTATGGATGACTTTTGGACTATACTAAAGTGACTTTCAGTATGTTCAACTACTTACCACATCTAAATGAGGATTATATGAAGAATAAGGATTATGATTTACGGTTGATGATTAGGGTATGAATGAATTTTGCGATCAAATGTAAGATCTGTTATCTTACATCTGGTTGGTTCGTCCACAAATTATAATCTCAACAATATCTTCATTGTGTCAACATACAATTCACCAATACAAACTGTTAGAGGAACAATAAAATTCGGTAGTTACATTACATGGAATTCAATGTCATTTTAAATGGTGGAAACATTTTATCAACAGTTACATAATGGTCTAGAAATTAAGCGTTCACGAGTGAGACAGATAAATTCTGGGTTCGAATCTCACGGGGTGCGGGATCATGGATACGCACTGCTGAAGAGTCCAATAATAGGACGAAACAGGCATCTAGTGCTTCCAGTTTTTCTATGGTCGTTCATTATATGCACAAAAAATCCATTCTGATAATAGTTACACAGTTATTCAATCGTAATTCAAATAAATACATCTTTAATAAGTCATGTTAATCTTTAATGATCTAAAACTACTTAATTCCGTTATTTCAGTAATATAAACGCTAAAAATTTTCAAACACATTTCTTTTTATCAGAAGGGTTTTTTGGGAGAGTTTATTAATTTCATTAGTTGAATTCATGAGTCAGTTGAAGCTAGACCACCATAGAAAACCTGGAAGCACTGGACGGCTGTTTCATCGTAGTATATGACGCCTCAGCAGTGCGCATCCACAATCCCGCACCGCGTGAGATTTGAACCCAGGACCTATTAGTCTCGGGCGTGAGCGCTTAAACATTAGATCACTGAGCCGGCATCCAACGGTGTTAATATCTAACTTCAACCAATCCATGAAATTGCACCACCGTCACTATTGTCTTCAGTGAGTTGGTATTTCACAACAGACCTGGTTGAACTCCACTGGTCACGGCTTCTCACTAGAGCTCCAGAAGTGTCTCTTGAAGTCGGTCACTAGTGAGCAGATGATTATTATCGGGGGGGGGTTTGTGTGGTTATTATAGTAATCTCCATGGTTGAGATCATGAGTCAATTGAAGCTAGATCACCATGGAATACTTGAACGCACTGACACAGCCGTTTCGTCTTATTGTGCAACTCTTCAGCAATGCACATCCACGACCCCGCCCCGCGAGATTCAAATCCAGGCCGTCAATTGCTTCCAGGTTTTCTGTGATGGTCTGGCTTTAATTGTATCATGATATCAACTATTGAAATTACTATAATATCCACAAAAACCCCTTCTGATATTAATCAACATGTGCTCACTAGTGACTAACTTCAAGAGGTATTTCCTGGAGTTCTATTGAGAAGCAGTGATCAATGGAGTTCAATCAAGTGTGTTGTGTGATAGTAAATCACTGAAAATAATGGTGGATGGTGGCTCAATTTCGTGCATTGGTTATATTTAGACATTATTACCATTGGATGTCAACCGGCTCAGTAGTCTAGAGGTTAAGCTATTCAATCGTGAGAGACCGACATGTCCTAGTTTCGAATCTTACAGTGTAGGATCGTGGATGCTCAATATTGACGAGTCCTATATATAATGAGACGAAACATTCATTCATTGTTTCCAGGTTTTCCCATGATAATCCCTATTTCATTTAATTCATGATCTCAATTATTCAAATGACTGAAATCTCCAAAAGATTCCCTTCTAGAAATGTTATAACGTAATGTATAGTTTATAATTTTTTTCTATTTTTCTATCTATTCCAATATTACATGATTAATGATGAGGTCATAATAAATGAAGATAATAATAATAACCGATGATTGTACCAATTAACTAATCGATCTATCCATTCATCCATCCATCCATCCATGCAACCATCCAACCAGCCATCCATCCATCCATTCATCCATCTATTCTTTACTTTTCTTTCTGTATATATCTACTACTTAAATATGCTGATATTAATAACAAGTTGATTTTAAATTGACCTCCTTTTTTTTATAAATTGTGTGTAAATGGATATATTCAAGTCTTATCACTTAAATGTATGTCTATAGATAGATATAGATAGATAGGTTAGATAGATAGATACCCATAAGTGGGTGACAGTGTCCATGTGGGGATTAAAAGTTAAATTAACCACTCATCAAATATTCAATTTTTTTTTATTAAAAAACAAGGGGATTTCATGGTGGAGGTGGTGATGACAATAATAATAATAATAATAATGATGATGATAATTACCATAACATTAATAATAATAATAAGGAGAATAGGGGGGAATGAGGGAAGAATAAAGGAGAAGAATAACAACAACAACAACAAAAATTGAAAGTTGAATAAATTTTCAAAATGAATTTTAATTTAATTTCTGCATCAATAAACTAATCTAATCAAGAATGGATTCTGTTCACCATCACCCCTACCTACACACACACACACAAACCCCATCACATACCCCCTCTCTCTCTCGCGCTCGCTCTCTCGCACACACACACACACACGCGCACACTGTTTCTTCTTCATTTGATGATTTGTGGTGAACAAAACAAATAAAAAAAATTTTGTTTCTTTGTATATGCTTCCATCTATGTATCTCTATGTATATTTAAGATTAAAGAATAACCTGTTTTTTTGTTATGTAGAATGAATTTATTCATCATCTATGAAATGAAGTGTAGTGAAGTGTAGTCAAGTGAGGTGAAGTGTAGTGAAGTGAAGTGAGCTGTAAATTAGAATGAATGATATAATAAAACTTTGATTCATAATAATCTATCAGAAGAGGTTTTTGGGGGAGATTATGATCATTTGAATAGTTGAGATCATGAATTAAATGAAATAGGGATTATCATGGGAAAACCTGGAAAAAATGAATGAATGTTTCGTTTGATTATATATAGGACTCGTCAAATATTGAGCATCTACGATCTTGCACTGTAAGATTCGAAACTAGGATGTGTCGGTGTCTCACGATTGAATAGCTTAACCTCTAGACCACTGAGCCGGTTGGCATCCAATGATTGTAATATCTAAATTCAGCCAATTCACGAAATTGAGCCACCATCCACCATTATTTTCAGTGATTTACTATCACACAACACACTTGGTTGAACTCCGTTGATCACTACTTATCATCATAAACTAAATTCGATTGGAAAACCATTGAAAACTGGTAATCAATGAAGCGTTGTGACGTCAGAATAATCAGTTATTCAGTAATATGACTTCACAATTTCACATAGGAGATACGTCAACATTCTGTTGAGGGAATTTTTTAAGATAAATACTGCATTTTGACTATTCATTTACTGATATTTATAATTCAAAATTAAATAAACTAGATTTTAGTGGAGGAAGAAATCAGGACGAGAAAAGAAAGATCAACGAACACATGATCTCTGGTCTTCCTCTTCTCCTTTGATCTTGAGGATTCCGTATGAGGGCTTACCTTGTGATGCAGTTGGGTGCTTTCCACAATGTGTGTCCTGTTCACTTCCAGTGCTTCTTCCTGATTTCTTCCTCCACTGAGATCTGGTTTTTCTCGTCCATAGTAGTTTGTTGATAATAGTATCTGGTCAACGGATCCAAAGTATTTTTCATAGACAACTGTTAATAAACACTTGTATGTTCTGATTGATGAATTTCGTAGTTCTCCAGGTTTCCGCCCTATACAGTAGAACTGTCTTCACATTTGTATTGAAAATTCTGACTTTGGTGATGGTTGACAACTGTTTTGAGTTCCAGATGTACTTCAGTTTTAAATATGCTGGTCTTGCTTTGCTGATCCGCACCTTCACATCTGCATCAGATCCACCTTGTTCATCAATGATGCTGCCCAAATATACTACATATCGAACTTAACTCACTCGGCTGAACTGATTTTCAATGGACACAATGAATAACAACTAGACTGTAATCAGTCCATAGATAATATATATATATATATATATATATATATATATATATATATATATATATTTGATAAAATGGTTTGGATTATTTTTTCTGGTAAGCGTTTTTTTAGCGAGCTAGTTTTCTACGGGATGGGGACGCTAACCCCATGCCCAACCCTCCTCCTTTACGCGGGCTTGGGACCGGCAGTAACCCTATAAGAGCTACAGGCGGAGAACTACAACAACCACAATCAAGAAAGTACAAGTATTTATAAATAGCTGTCTACTCAAGATACTCAACACCCATTGGCCGGATACCATCAGCAATAGCCTTCTGTGGGAGAGAACAAACCAACTTCCAGCTGAATAGGAAATTAGGAAAAGACGATGGAAATGGATAGGACATACATTACGCAAATCACTAAACTGCACCACGAGGCAAGCCCTAACTTGGAATCCTGAAGGAAAGCGGAAAAGAGGAAGGCCAAAGAACACATTGCGTCGGATAATAGAAGCAGATATGAAAACGATGAATTACAACTGGACGGAGCTAGAAAGGATTGCCCAGGACAGGGTCGGATGGAGAATGCTGGTGAACGGTCTATGCCCCTTCATGAGGAGTAACAGGCGTAAGTAAGTAAGTAAAGTAAGTAATATATTTAATAAGTCATTCTACTGTGAAGAAATCACTGAATCCATCTTCAACTCCTTCCTTCCTTCCTTCTTTACTTAATTAGTTACTTACTTCACATCACTTCACAACTAATTCACTTCATTCAACTTAATGAAAATGGATAATTTTTGTAATGAATATCTCCATAATCATAAGTTATCATCATCACCATCATTATGGATTCATTCATTCATTCATTCATCCACTTTTCTTCAATATCATAAAACACGTTAATTATCACTATGATTAATTGTTGTATTCACATACACATAATATACATGTATCATTAACATGGATAGATGATACATTCTGCAAGTTCCACATAACTCAAAATCTGCTCACTCAATTTGTGAGTGTATGTGTGTGTGACGGTGTGAGTGTGTGATTAGTGAGGAGTTACACACTCACATTATCATCAGATGGATAGGTAGGTAGGTAGGTAGGTACATAGATGGGTTGATGGGTGGATGGATAGAGGAGTATAGAGACACGCGAATTCAAACTCATGATGATTATGTTACATACACATTGATAATTATTACTTGTAATAATCATAATGTAGATGTACATTGTTGAAGTGATTAACTTTCCATGATTTAGAGTCATTTATTATTAATAAATTAGTTAATTACTGGTTCTATATACAAATTACAATCTGAGTATTTCTCTAACATGTCCCCCCCTTTTTTTAGTTTTCACTCTATCACAATCATTATAATCAGTAAATGGATACTGTTTTTTACTTTTTAGACTTTTGTACAGTCGATTACGTAATCCATTTCATGGTCTATTATATAGTTTCTTTTTGATTCAGATCAAGAATCGATGGTAGTTAGACTATCGTTGAAAACCTGAAAGTATTGAAATGGCTGTTTCGTCCTATCATGGGTCTCGTCATTGGTGTGCATTCATGATCCTACTTGCAGGATTCGAAGCCAGTATCTATTGGTCTCGCATGCGTGCGAACGATTAACCTCTAGACCACTGAGTCAGTCGGCATTCAACGGTATTTATGTTTCACTAGATGTTCTTTCCTTTTTTTAATCTAAATTTTCCTTCTATATAAATCACTTGGCGTCATAAAGGTTGAACTGTTTTAGCGTTAGTTATCACAACAAATTCATCAGAATTATGAAAGTTTGTGGGTTTCATCCATCACAAACTGATATGAGCTAAAGGAACCACTGAAAGCCATGAGATAGTAATATAATTATTTTCTAATAATGATTGGGTCCTTAGTAGTACATACACACAGGTATTGATTGTAGGACATCGTCGATCTCGTGTCAAATGTTACATTGGTAGAATCAGTGAGTTAATGCTCAACGTTTCAATGCTTCATGTATTTTAGTGGTACTCTTAATGAGACCATTCAATCATGAATATAACACAAAGTCTAAATCATTCCCAGTAAAAGCGCACAGTTGAAATTACAAAGTGATCTTAGCTGGATATCATTGAAAACCTGAAAAATCTAGACTACAATTTCATCCTATTATGGAACTCTTCAGAAGAGCACATTCACACACTAATTACTTCCAGGGTTTCAATGATTGTCTAAGCAAGATCAGTTCGTCATTTTAATTGTGAAAATACTAAAATATCTAATTATCTCTCTCTATACTAAATTATGTAGGGGTTGTCTTGTTCATGGATAGAGTTCTTCTGTATGAATGAACTTCTTACATTGCAGATACACAACAGAATTTTGAGCATGGTTTAAAAATTAGGTATTTGAGTTGGATTGTACTGAATATTTTCCAAAATTACATTTTTAGTGATTACAGTGATTACGTAAATTGTCATTACAATTATTATGCTCAGTAGTAACTGACTTCAGGAGACACTCCTGGAGTCCTAGTGAGACGTCGTTACCACTAGAGTCCAAACAGATGTGTTGTGAGATAGGAACTCACTGAAGACAATGGTGTACGGTGGCGATACTTCGTGGATTGGTTGAAGTTAGACATTAATACTGTTGGATGCCAACCGGTTCAGTGGTCTAGTTGGTTAAGCGCCTGGTACGAGGCTGATAGGCCATGATTTCGAATCTCGCGGGGTGCGGGATCGCGGATGCACACTGCTGAGGGTTCCCACAGTAGGACGAAACGGCCGTCCAGTACTTCCAGATTTTCCACGGTGGTCTAGCTTCAATTAACTCATGATTTCAACCAGTGCAATATAAAATGGATAGACTATTGATATATTACTTTTCAATGTAAAAGTAGTATGAATCTACGTTCATAAAATGACTTTCATCATTCGTAAACAAGGTTTCCAGTTGACTATTGGATCAGTCAAACATGATTCTAATGAGTTCAACAGTTAAATTTATTTATTATTGTGTTTTTTTGACAGATTTTTGATTCGAAGAACTGTCTCTGTATTTCGTGTTTACAAGCTTCATATTATATTCTGAAGAGTTACTGATGGAGTTTTGTTCACTGAGCGGAATGATTTGGGTCGTGGAGCTCTCATTGTTCTTCTGAACGATATCATCACCACAAACTTCAGATCAAAGTGAAGTGTTCGACTTTATCCACATGAAGTTCATAGCTTGTCCTGTAGATCTTGATCTTTATTGGCTGTTGTTGGTGTTTCATCTGCCATTGTGTACTTCTTCATTTTGATTGTGTCTCCCATTGATTTGATTTATTGATCTTCTATTTCTCCATCATTTTTCTGAATGGTCGATAGATCTGAACGGTTTCAATGTGTTTGTTGATTGCTAACTGATTTGAGTACCAAGCTTCTAAAAATTCTCTGAAGTTTTTAGAATGCCTTCTATCGAAGATCTCAACAGTTTTCACGTTGAACGTATGCCCATAGTTGTCCACATCCATTGGTATAAACGAGGATACGTCATATCATTTGACCATTAATTAATGTCAATGCAGGCGAAGATGAAAAGGGTGTCCACTTTTTCCAATGTAGTATTGTCCGCAGTTGTAGCAACTTGAAGTAATTTTGATAGAAATTTTATTGGTTTGTGTGTTACACCTATTCCAAAAGGTTTCAATAATCTCATTGTAATTTCTATTATCATATATTATGGTGAAATTTCGTCCTCTGAGCTGGATGATTTGTTCGTGCGGCTTTCAGTCGACTGGCTCAGTGGTCTGGTGGTTAAGCGCTCGCGCACGCGAGAGTGATAAGTCTTAGGTTTGAATTTCACTGGGTGAGATCGTGGATGCTCACTGTTGAGGAGCCCCATATTAAGACGAAACGGTCGTTCAGTGCTTCCAGGTTTTCCATGGTGGTCTAGCTTCAATCGACTCATGAATTCAACCATTAAAATAACTATAATATCCACAAAACCACTTGTGATATTAATCAACATATGCTCACAAGTGAATGGCTTCACGAGGCATTTCCTGAAGTTCTAGTGAGAAGCCGTGACCAGTGGAGATTAACTGCGTTTGCTGTGAGATAGTAATTCACTGGTGACAATTGTGGACGGTGGTACAACTTCATGGATTAGTTTAAATTAGATATTAACACCGTTGGATGCCGACCGGCTCAGTGGTCTAGAGGTTAAGCGTCCACGCGCATGCGAGACCAATAAATCCTGGGTTGGTATCTCGCGAGGCGGAATCGCGAAACCGCACTACTGAGGAGTTCCATACTAGGACGAAACAGCGATATATAATATATAATAAGACGAAACGGTCATTCATTGCTTCCAAGTTTTCCATGGTGATCTAACTTCAATTAACTCATGAATTCAACTATTAAAATAACTTAGATCTCCAGGGAAACCCCTTCTCTGATTATATTGTATATGCTACATCTTAATGATTGAATTAACTAATCAAAGTTGGACAATGTTCACTAGTATTTCATTAAATACATAATGCAGTTCAATATTATTCATTCCCTATTGGGAAGTATTCTATATCATTACTTATATTTATACTACTTATATGGATACTATCATTCGTATTCATTTTGTATGATTTAGAACTGCAATTGACTAGTCTCTTATTAATATATGTGTATCCTGTGACGATTGCCTCGATATTACTTTAAGTCAAAAGCATTTTGAGCAAAGGTGGGTGGTGTCTAGCAGTGGAATGAAGGACAATGAGCGTTTCGTCCTATTCGAGACTCATCAGATGGATGTACTTGCATTTGAAAGTTGATGTTCACTCTGGGATTCGAAGCCAGTACCAGCATCACGATGTCCACTTAGCTACTGAGTCCCGATAGTCACTCACTTGTACAATGGGATGAAGTTTGAATTTACTTGGTATTGTTTACTTGAATCTTCCCACTGATGTTTAGGACTGCAATTGATTAGTCTCTTATTGGTATATGTGCATCCTGTGCTATTATTTATACTGTAAACTATGATAATAAGCAGAAATATTTATATTTGTGAAGAACGACAAAGTATTGACATAATAGATATACGTTGTTTTCAGTCATCCATTTATATCTTTCAGTGTATCCTACTATCTTAAATTGTCTTCTTATCTAGTCTCCAAGTATTTTGCCAACACCGTACTTTCGATGTACAAATATTGCCATTTCGATGTTATGTTCCGCAATATACTACTTATGAACAATCTAATGATTAGCACCCACTACAATACTACTAGTACTACTACTAGTACTACTACTACTACTACTACTACTACTACTACTACTACTACTACTACTACTACTACTACTACTACTACTACTACTACTACTACTACTACTACTACTACTACTACTACTACTACTACTACTACTACTACTACTACTACTACTACTACTACTACTACTACTACTACTACTACTACTACTACTACTACTACTACTACTACTACTACTACTACTACTACTACTACTACTACTACTACTACTACTACTACTACTACTACTACTACTACTACTACTACTACTACTACTACTACTACTACTACTACTGATTTTATGAGATTCATCAAAATATATATATTTACAATTTAGTTATTTACATATATTCTTACATTAGATAAATTGACCACCTCCATATACATTGCCTTGATATCGTTTATTAACACTGATATCAAATGTAACTGTGTGTGTGTGTGGAGGAGGAGGAGGAGAAGGTACTATCCTAAAACAAGTTATTAATAAACATTAGGATTGTATAGTTTTCCATTAATTTAATCACCTACCGATACTACTACTACTAATACTAATACTACTCATTTACAAATATTCACACTGATATATTTAATATTCTCACTAATGAGGCATATGAGTTCTCAGTTAATTATGAAAGATGAATTGGATAGTATCGTTAAATCTATGACTAACTTGCTAATATCTAGTTACACACACACACACTCTCCTCTCTCTTTCTCCCTCAGTGTGTGTGTGTGGGGGGGAGAGAGGGGTAAGACATGAAGGAAACTGAAATATACTAATATGCATAGAAATATCCCTCTGAGAAATTCCATCAAGAAGAAGTCTCTTCCAATTTTCATATCAACATCATCATCATCATCATCAGCAGCAGCAGCATCATCAGTAGCAGCATGATTAATTGATACACACAAACAAATTCCCTTTTAGAAGAAAATAAAAGAAGCAGGATATCACAATTCAGTAGAAAAAAGAGTGTAAAACAGTTTGTATTTATCTTTGGGCAATAAATTTAATCATATTGAGTTTAATATAGATTAATGAAGGAACATTCAATTCCAATATGTCTGTGTTCTTCTTCTTCTCTTTCTTCTACTTTTCTCTCTCTCTCTCAAACTGTTTTTGTGTGTATGTGTGCTTGTGGTTGTGACTGAGTGGTAGAAGATCGAATTGTACCAAATGAATATTGGACTATGGTTATATGGACAAACAGATGATTGATGATTATGAAAACACTGGATGAAATGACTAATAGTCTCACTGAAACTATTATAAGTTCGCTACTGTTTCTTATGTGTTATGTGATGTGGTAAAGCAGTTGAGACGATAGTGACTGTTGTCATCCGACGTGAACATACGTTCAACCGACGATTGATAAGTAAATTCTATGCCTTCTGTTACTTCGGAATTCTCACTGTGTTGGACGTGTTTATGATGATGATGATGAAATGTGTGTAGAGTGTGAGTTTATTGTCGAATGGGGAGAGATGATTGGATGGAGTGTCGATGGTTGTTGGAATTGCACGAGTAGTTGTGTAAGACGGTGTCGGGCCAGTGAAGTGTCACTGAGCTCTAGTCAAATCACCCAGCAGATGGATCACTGAATATCGATCAAATCATCGATCCTCGTCAAGGTCAAGGACAACCAACGTGCATCAGCTAGTCGTACACCATGGACTAGCCCATGAGGCGGCGGTGGTCTTACTTTCACTTGTATCGACCTGAATTAATACATTTTTGTAATAACGTCCCCTGTGTTGTACGGTCTTCTAAGCAACCACAGTACTTGATATGTCGGACCGGTAATCCACGTTAGGTGCTGACCGAGAGTTGTGACTTCGATGTTAGCTGATTCGTCACAGGATTCCAGTCTAACTCTAATAGTCCTCCAATCATTCGATATAGATCATCTACGCTGGTGATTTACAACAGAATTAGCTGTTAAGTGTGAACAGGTTACAAATTGATCAATCTATCATGAATTGAAATGAGAGAATGAATGGTGAATATTACATAATCAATGAAATCATTTTGACAATATTCATAATGAAAATAGTTATGATTATTGAATTTGTATTACAGATTGTGGTTGTAGACAGAATGAATAAAGTACTTCCCTATGGAAATCAATGTTGACAATCCTTCAATTTTGTAAACGACTAGTGGATACGATGAATATGAACTAGTGAAGAATGAAAGATGAATATTGAACTGTGTTGGTTGTTTGATGACAAACCAGTGAATCTTCGACCGTATCACCTGACTTTGATTAGTTAATCCAACCGTGAATCTGCACCATATACCCGTGGACAGTAGGAATAGATGAATAAAAACAAACCAACTTTTGTCCATCCATCCATTCATCATTCAGCCATTCTACTTTCCAATATGCAGATGTCGTTTACAATGGAATATTCACATCCAATGCACGATTCCACAATTCCACTGTGAAGTGAACTTGTTATTCATTGTCAATTTAGTGTATGTACTGGACAAAATGTGTTCGAACACTCTGACTATAACAGTGTGATAACACTTGAATAATAACGAAGTAGTTTGTTATAAGGAGAATGATATTTTAATGATGATCAGATCAGACATTGTAATTCAATGAAACTGTTTACACAGAATTACCAACTGTGTATGGACAGTGTGCGGTGCGAGATGATGTGTGGAATTTGATCAGTAGTCAATTAATAATGAACTAAGCAATACCACTTAGTGACAACTTAGTGATGTGGTGTTCATCAGGAGGAGGATGAAACATAAATGCAAATGTAGGAATGATCATGTTTGATTGTTGGATGTTATGGTGTTTCAATGGAATTTGTAGTAATGCATTTAACTGAGTGTAAAATTTATTGAAGTTGTTACTGCGTCATCTCGATACATTGAAGGAGATATTCTTGGATGATACGACAATATTTATTCATCACCATCTCGCACGCGATACTCGAAATGAGGACATTTGTTCTCACAAAAATGCTCAATCTGTAGACCACCGTAGACAAATACAGATGGTTGCTCAATATTGTGGATTGTTTTAATTCAGAAGTGAAGTGTTTACACACAATTGAATGTCCTGGGCTTGAGTCCCGCGTTGGTAACCGTGGATGAGTAATGCTGATGTATCATAGATTTGAACGTAACGGCCGTCTAGTGCTTCGAGATTCTCAATTGTGGTCTACTGTTGATCAGTTCATGATCTCAATGAAAACTGATTTCATTCCACAACCCTATATTAATGATTGATTAATAATAATAAATGAGTCTGAATCATGGAAGGATAATCACTTCAACAATGTACATCTACATTATGATTATTACAAGTAATAATTATCAATGTGTATGTAACATAATCATCATCATCAGTTTGAATTCGCGTGTCTCTATACTCCTCTATCCATCCACCCATCTACCCATCTATGTACCTACCTACCTACCTACCTACCTACCTATCCATCTGATGATAATGTGAGTGTGTAACTCCTCACTACTCACACACTCACACAGTCACACACACATACACATACACTCACAAACTGAGTGAACAGATTTTGAGTTATGTGGAACTTGCAGAATGTATCATCTATCCATGTTAATGATACATGTATATTATGTGTATGTGAATACAACAATTAATCATAGTGATAATTAACGTGTTTTATGATATTGAAGATAAGTAGGGTTGATGAACTAATTGAAATCACTTAATAAGTATATAGTAATAGGAGAAGCTTATTAATCAGAGAGGGGATTGTGAAGATGATAGTAATTTAATAGTTGAGATCATGAGTTGATTGAAGTTAGAGCATTATGGAAAACTTGGAAGCACTAAACGGCCGTTTCATCCTAGTGTGAGTCTCCAAGAATCCGCCTCGTGTGATTCGAACTCAGAACCTACTGGTCTCGGTTTAGACCACTGAATCGGTCAGCGTCCAACAGTATTAATTTCTAACTTTCACCAATCCAATCTTCAGTGAGTTACTATCTCATGACAGATCCAGTTGAACTCTATTGGTCTCGACCGATTGGTTGTGTGTTGGAATCTCACAGAGTGGTATCGTGGATGTGTACTATTGAAGCGTGCCATACTGGGATGAAACCGCCGTTCAGTACTTCCAGATTGTCATTAATGGTCTAACTTACATTGACTCATGAATTCAACTGTTACATAATATATCACAATGACTAACATCATCATCACCATCATCTATCCATTCATTATTCATCCATCTCCTTACTATTAATGGTAACCATGAAATCATTTATTATTATTATCATTGTTGAATGGATAATTTAAGCAAATTCTATTAAACAAAGTCATTTGAATGAAAGTGATTCAATGAAAGAAAAGTTGAATTTATCTCAACTTGTTTCTTTGTATATATGATGATATGTGTATATGCAACTAGGGAGATCCATATATGTGTGTACGTGTGTGTACGTGTGTGTATATGACAGCAACGAGCGAGAGAGAGAGCGAGCGAGGTAGCGAGTCAGCGACCAACTTTGTACGTATGGGGATTAAAAGTTCAATTATCTACTCATCAAATATTCAATTTTGAAAAGGATTTCATGGTAGTGGTGGTGATGATGATGATGATGATGATAATTACCATAACATTAATAATAATAATAATAATTGGGAGAATAGGGCGAATCAAGGGGATTAGGGGGGAATAGGGAGAATAATAACAAACATTGAAAGTTGAATATAGTTTCGAAATGAATTTTAATTTAATTTCTGCATCAATAAACTAACTTAATCATCAAGTGATTCCCTCTCTCCCTCTCCCTCTCTCTCTCTCTCTCGCTTTTCTTCTTCTTCTTCCACACAGTTGTCTTCATCTGCTGATTTGATGACAATCACCTTGTGTCCTTCCTTTTCATTCATGATGTGTATATAAATACATGTGAGATTAGAGAGTAACCTGTTTGATATTTTACAATGAATGGTAATATACTACTCAATTGATCATCATCATCATATGGAAAGTGAAGCACAGTGATTGGGAGTGAGAAAGTAATAAGAGTTGATAAGTGATTGAGTAATTTCAAACTGAATGAATATGTGTAATCGAGTGTTGGAGTAGTGATTGAGCATAAGAATGAATGTGTATATATATATATATAGAATTGATTATTAGTTAAGAGATGGGAAAGTGTAGGATTAACGAATTATCCATGAGTTTAATGATTATTGCTGTCGGTGTTTTCCATGTTGTTGTTATGGTGTTTGGAAATAAATTAGTTCCCATTGTACCCAGTAGAAACACACTAATTTGATTCATTTTGATTGATGCATCAATGATTTTACCATGCCAACAATGTGAATGTATTCGAATGTGGGTGTGTGCGTGTGTGGGTGTGTGTTTGTGGATGTGTGCGAGTGTATTATGGATTAGGTCATGTTGATTGTAATCATGATAATAATGATGCTTCTGGTTCTATAAACTATGAACATAAAGTCATTATTTGTAGAATCACTGAATAATATCTACGAGTGAAGGTTGACTGACCATTGAATAGTGATCGATGTCACACTTGTCTTGTCTTTGGTGTTTTGTAAGTGCTATTGATCAAGTGAATATATGGTCACTAGTTCAAGTGATTTGTCGTTGTGTATTTCGATGGTAGGTTGCTGAAGTTGATCGGGAGGATATACTGTACTACTGAACATAGGTTTGTAAGTCGTTTGTGGTTCGTCATTATCCTTGAAGGAGATGATATTTCTTGTAGCATCCTAACCCATAACATCTAGTTTCATATTATGATGTGTGACTATAGTCCGAATATCAAAGTGATCGATATATTGTACTGCCAACGATGCTAATAAAGAGTGAGCGTCGAAAATATTATTCAAATGGACAGATTGAAAAGGTGTGCATGATGGAATACCAGAACTCAAGATGTGGTGTACGAGGAGAATAGATAATGAATTCATCTACGCTACTGTATCGGATTCTGATCCATGTCACCAAAAGTCTTTAGCTAATGATCGCATCTATTACTTTGATCATAACCAAGTAATCTGCATTCATCTATGTGGCTGATACCACCAACAGTCAGTAATTTGATGAATGAATACCACATCTATGCTTTGCCATCTATGGCTTTGTTCCAACCTACTCTAACACAAGCGAACATTATTTATTGATTTGGGTTGTAGTAAAGCATACGTATCACATGTTCTGACCACTTCAGTCGATGAATATTTACAACATGAACAAACGATTTAACATATTTGCCCAGTACTTCACAACGAATACCGACATTGATAAGCTAGTCCCTCCATTACAAACTATGTTTCAGAGACATAGAATGAAAGAGGGAGGATTGCCTTACATTATACTTGTTCTTCGGTTGCCAGATGGCTAACTTGACTGAGCGATGAGTTATATTATGGGGATAAAGTCAGTGTATGTTTTTCAATGCGTGTCGAGGTTGCCTCAAACCCCAACACATCAGGACTGATGGGACCTCCAAGATAAGTAGAATAGTCGACACGTTCGACTAGTTTACTGCGTATTATTAGTTCCAGTGTTGACGTAGACTTACTGTAAAGTGACATTTTGGATTCAGAGAAATAGAATCAGATCCCACACTTGTATGTATTGCTACTCATAGAGGTCAGAAGACTCTATCTGATGTGAGTATCTTCAGCAAACAGGATTAAGTAAGTTACTTAATAAAATCGAAAAGTGAATCTCCTAAATTTACGTCAATCCCAGAAACATTAGGTGAAAACGGTGTTATTCTAGGAGAACTTCATTGATGAAATCAACCATAAAGAGAGATGTGTTTGTCAAATCAGATTGGTGGTAATATGTGTGTCAAATTGTAGGTTGTTTATCACTGACCAACTCATTACTTCTCGCTGAGATCAATGTCAACAATTGAGTTATTTCATAACTTATTGAGTGTTGAACAAGTCATCAGTTTATTCATGAGTGAATATATGGTATTATTGTTACACGTTGATCTTGAGACTAGAACGCAACATTTTCTATTCTTGGAGTGGTCAATAACTGCACATTGCTGAAGATTCTCACAATAGGAAGAAACAGTAGTCGAGTACTTCCCAGTTCCCAACGAATTTCTTGCTATAGCTATTCTGTGAAGTGAACTATTGTATGATAGTCAATCAATCTACTCAGCAAACAAGGAAGTTTAAGCCACTCAATTGTATATTTATGCAGACAAAGTGGAATGATTTCTAACAGGTCTATCATCAAATAACATTACTCTCAGTTAGCTACACTGAACTGATAACTATCCGCAACACATGATCACACACACACACTGTCTCTCTCGATTTAGAAATAAGCAGACTAAAAGTGAACTTGTCATCATTGTGTAGGAAGAAGTAGTCATTTCGGTTCTTTCATCAAGCAACTTGATTTGCATTACAACACTTGTACATAGGCACTTGAAATGTATTAACTTCAAATCGGATGCATACTTTACTTTTCTATTCTATTCAACTGCAACCCCCTATATTCGATCCATGTTATGGTCATGAGAACAGTCTGTGATGAATATTACTGGAACATTCAAATGGATGTGTTCATTCACTTAATGTATATTCACCTGTTCACCTACCCAAACACAAACATATTTAGTTATTTATGAAAAGTATAATATAATAATATTCACTGCACGACAACAACAAAAACAACGCCAACACCCATTCACTGTACATCTATCCTGATATATTCATTGATACTCTGTAAATTGTTTCAAGGAATATACATGCAAATCTTACTACTGTTGATGCTCATCATCATCCAAAGCATCATCGTCATCGTAGTCGTAGTCGTAGTCGTTGTTGTTGTCGTCGTCGTCGTCATCGTGTTCACCACTGCGAATCACGAACAACTAATCAACTGATGATGTTTTGATATTGAAGACTGAATATCATAAATTCTGTGAGAATTAAATCACCATTTGATTATTGGTCAATTGTTAGTTATTATAGTCAATGGAAATTATTATGAGTGGATGAATTATTAATATTCACTTATGAAACACAATTGATGGGGTAGAATTATCTGCTAGTCAGTCAGCCAGTCAGTCAGTGAAGCAGTCAAGCCGTTAGTTAGTTTAGTTGGCAAGTTAGTCTAGTAGTAGGAATGGAAATGAACAGTGTAGAACAATGGGTGTTATTGGGAACCTGTATCTACCTGCTGTGCATGTATGTACAGATAGATTTGTATAATGAGAAACAGGAGACAGGTGGTTGTGTGTGTGTGTGTGTTCATTATGATGAATATGGAGTGGATATTTTTAACAACAAGCATCATATGCATCATATTCACTGTTTTCCATGTTGTTGAGGGAAGTGAATATTATTGTTATGCATATACAGAATAGGGGGTGAAAGTGTCAGATAATATATGTACTGTAAAAAATGGCGAGAGGGGAATCATTGTCTTTGATTCTTTACTTCATGACTTAAGTTAGATTTCCACACCCAACCCTCTAAATATTTTCTTTCTTTATACTACTGAAAGATGCTATTTGAGTAGTTTACTATGGGAATAGTTGGACTGTGAGCAATTCATTTTACAACTTCAGATTGTATACGTGCCTGTATTGATCATGAACAATTGCCCGTGTTACTGATACTTAGTTCCTGTACAGAGTTGACTTAATTCATCTACCTACTTATATTACGTTATACAATCATTGAATTGTTTTGCATAAATGACACTACGGATGCGATAGAATATGGTTGATTCGTATGAATTCACCCCAACTGAATTCATCACTGGCTTCTCCTATCACCTTCGAATAATAATTTCACTTGCATCGTTCATTGTCTTCATGGTAAACTCACAAAGACAATGAAACAGTCAATGAGGCTCTCTACTCATGGACCACATATTCTTTAAAGTAAGCCATGTTGTATATCATGTCACTTCATTCAAATGAAATCATAATCTCTGGTGGTAACGTGAGGATAGTTTAATCCCTACAGTCGTCTATATCAACATGGTTTGAATGGCGTGTGACCTGTTGACATCTTAACAGTTTCACAATTGTGATCTGATCTGATCTGGTCTGGTCTTAACTAATCATTGGATGCTTTTTATTTTGAATCTCTACACGGAAATAAATTCAGTGGTTCCATTGATTTCCATCTTTCAGCTCCTTTGTGTGTGTTGGTGTATGGTAATCACTTCGTGTGTGTGTGTGTGTTCGTGTTTCAGGTGATTATGATGACAGTGGTGGTCGTGCTGGTGGTGGAGAAGTGAGAAAAACATCAATCTATTCAAGTCATCAATGAATCTCGGTCAAGCCAAATTGTTTCTCTCAGTTAGAAATCCTTCTCAATATGAAATAGTGATGACGTAATCTTACTGAAAGTAATCAATAATAATTAATCACTTATATTTTCATCATGACACTTACTCAAACACAATTCAACCAGTTGACATATCAATCAACAATTGAATCAGTTGAATTATGATCACGTTCGACATTGAATATGATCGTGTTGTGTTGTGTTGTGGTTGTGGTTGTTGTTGCTGCTGTTGTTAATGAGTAGTTGCAGTGAAACTGTTGAAATGAATAGACAATCATGTTGAAAGTTGATGATGATGATGATGATGATGGTGGTGGATTGAAGAAGAATCTGTTGAAGGTCATAATCAACATGTTGAAAATGATGATTGACATTAATGAATTGATTAATTAAGTGGACAGTAATAGTTGTCAGAGAATCAGTGTTGTGTATGTTGGTCAATCGGACACGTCATTGAATATAGATGTTGGATAATTAACAGGAGAATGTGAATGGACAGGGTGGGAGGAGGAGGAGTAGTAGGAGGAGGAGTTTGTTGATGTGGTGACTAGAAATGGAGTATTCATGCGTGTGCATGTGTGTGTGTGTTTATAGTGGTTAATTGAAATCAGATTATTAGGGGATATTATGAATCATATCAATTTAGTGTTCACTCACTTGTTGAATACACTAAAATATTTGGAATGTGAAGAGTTTGATGACATTTATAAATTCACATAAGCGGTATCGTTGATGGGTTTTAGTGGGGGATGACCTCAATGTGTCGGTTACATTCGACATGCGTAGATCTCATTAGGCATACCGTTGAAAATCAGGGTGAACTTAACAATTGTGTTGTCTAATAATGGGACTGCTCATTGGTGAGCAGCTATGACTCACTTTGTAATTAAAACTACAAGATTGTCTCCACTGTTTCAAGTTGGTCTCCCACCTCAAATGGTTCTATTACCGATGGAGTTGTGTATCCACACTGCTAAGTGATCTCATACTTCAACAAAATATTTGTTCTACACTCATCGGTTTCCATTAATGCTTCATTTTCGTGGTTGATGTTGTTGTTTGATCGACATTCTGTTATTGTGTTTCAGATCAAATCTGAATGATTACTCATCAATCATCTTTATTTGACGTTCACTCACGTATGTCCGTGAACCCGACGGAATCGATGCCTTATTAATGCGAAATCACGACAGAGTAGTGAATTAGGCTGATGTTCATTGAGTGGTGATCATGTTAGTTGATTGGACGAATTCCACAAGTCTTATGGACACTACAAGAATTTACGAGTTATATTTCACCTGTGATTCATTTCATTCTTAATTGTTAATTGATAAGTTGCTGTCATAAAACGTAATGAGTTAGATAGTTGATCAGTTCAATAGTAACAATGACATATTTCTAGTACACAGATTTCATTGAGAAATCAGTCATTCCAACAAACACATTCGAAGCACATTGATCTGTAATGAAATCCACGTCGAGCTAACTCATCTTGGCAAACCTACGATTGATGTCTATCAACCTTGTAACCAAGTGTTTTAGTCAACGTGTACAATCAATAAACTTCCCCATAAATATAAGATGAAATATCATAGAAATACATATGTGGAAAAGAACATTCTCACCATTTATGAAATTGAATTACAAAACTCCATTAGATGATTTGATTAACCCTTTCGATTGAGAATAATAATAGTAACGGTGGGAATGATGTAATCAACTTGTACACTACATTGTATAATGTGTACACCGGTGATGATGAAGGAACACATCAACATACATTTTAATCACTACGTCCAATAATCGAGTATATTTTGTAGCACAAGGAATGAATGAGTGTAGTGTGATTACGCAATAGTCGATTGTAGTGTGTGTTCTCAATAGTCATCGTTATCTTCATTCATTTGTTCTCATGTTTATATATTGTTTTTGTGATGTTCACAAATTCATGGGTCTCACCCTCATAGTGATTGTGCAACACCCTGAAATACTTACATAACACAGTCATAATTATCGTTATGACTATTATATAGATTAAATAGTACATTCATAGTTGAAAATATGAATCGTGGTAGAGTAGAATATGTGGATCAAGTCAATGATGATCATGATGATGATCATCATCATCATCATCATCATCTCATTATGATCACATCCTGATAACTTACAACTTACAATTCATCATCAGTGATACAGTATGTTGATCAGTGTTACATAATATTTATGGATCAATCAATCAATCAATCAATCACTGATTTCCCATTTGTTGTATACACCCCTATATACTCACATTTCTCATGAAGTTATGGTGTTATAATGATCCATAAACTGTGTATGAGTATGGATGTATTCCTGGTTGTGTAATAATGATTGCATAATCTAGCAATGAGTTAACCGAAAGAGATAGTTATTAATGATGTAATCATGTTGTATAGAATAGATGACATTCTGTGTATTCTAATGGATCAGTTTGATATATGTTGATGTAATTGTATTGAAGTACACTGATGCAAATGTAAATATTACAGTTAATAATTGTACATTGTAATATGTAACGCATAGTATTTCTACAGATTATTGAAAGGGATAGCAAATGGATTCGATGTTTATCTTTCAGGACTATGTCGTCAACATCTTTTTAACTGTTGTACAGAATATACAATACGAGACTGAACTCCCACATTGTCACTTCAGTCTACTTTAAGTATGATCCTTCCTAACTGATGAGAATCGAAGTATGCTCCTTACAGAGTATTTAGATCCATCAATGAATATTGGTACCTTTTGCGATCACCTTCTTCCATATTGTAAAAAATCCAATTGACGTAAGTGGCTGCTATCTATCTTTCCAAGTGATCATTATATCGATATGTATGCTATGCGATGCTTGAGTGACAAAACCCTGAATTTGTAACGATTTCTGCCCTAAAAAAAGGTATTAGTTACTAGTGTGTATGTTTTTAAGGACGGTATTCTTCACCGCAAGAACCAACTTGGCTTACCTTAAGAGGCTTAACTAACCTCGTTTGAACTGGTACTTACTTCACCATGATTATTACGATTAATCAATGTTTAATTTACTTCTTAAAAATCACTAACTTTGCTTAAGGGGAGTATAATCTATTCAAGAATGTAAATATCGATTTTTATGACAGTTAATAATTATCAGTTGAAATTAGGTATGAACACCGTTGAATGCCAACCAGTTCAGTGGTCTAAAGGTTAAGCGTTCGCACACGAGATCGATAGGTCCTGAGTTCGAATCCCGCGGGGGGCGGGTTCGTGAATGCGCACTCCTGAGGAGTCTCATGCTAGGACGAAACGGCCACCCAGTGCTTCCAGGTTTTCCATGGTAGTCTAGCTTCAATTGACTCATGATTTTAACTATTGAAATTATCTATAATGGCTTCCCCAAAATAGGGAGATTGGGAATGAACTAGATGATAATTCCATAAGTGGCTTAAAAACATGAACAAGGGGGCGACGTTTAAGAAATTTCACACAATTGGTTCCCTTTATAAAGTTGAATAAAGCCAGAAAAAAAAGAACCAGTAAACAAGGGAACCGATTGTATGGAATTTCTGAAGAGTCGCCATTCTGTTCATGTTTTTAAGTCACTGAACTAGTGTATGACAATCCGTTGCAGAATATCAAAAGACATAACAAGATGAACGTTTTTTTGAACAATGCTTGAATGATAGCTGTCCTTCTCGTCAAATTATTAAAGCTGTACGTACATGCAAAATAACTCCTTCATCAAAAAATCCACGACGTTTCACAATATCCTTAGTCGAATATACCAAGGAACTTATCTCTAAGCTCAAAACAGAATCCTTTGCTTTTGACTGTAACCAAAACACTTGTAGTAGAACAAAATCATGAAGTCTTTCTTATCAATCCAGAAAGATACATTTGGAACTTATTTGGTAACAAAAACTAGTTCGAATTGAAACAAAGTCACACTCCCTCAGATTTAAATTTTAAATTCCGAAAAAAATGTAACCGACTCGACACTAAGACGAAATCTGAGTACTTTTATCAAAAATTGTTAGACCTAAGATCCAAAGTAAGTTGATTGAAATTGAAATTCAGTGGACATTACAAATCAATATGGTATGATACCAGTTCCGAAATCTAAGGTAGTTAAACCAAAGAGCATCAAGTAGCACTGAGATAGCTTTTGAAAGGTGAAACAATTATGCTACTTTATTATTAATAAGTAGTATAAATCTACTAACGAATATTTTTAAAACCAGCACTAAAATCACCAACGATAATGATAATAAAAATAGTGAAATATCTACTTACTTCAAGTCGATAATTCAAAGCTTTATAAAGTAAATTTGAGCAGAAATGCTGATGTGTGAGAGGATGTGAGTACAGAAACATATTCAGAGTCAAATGAAATCGGAGCGAAGCGGATCAAAATGAAGCGAAGTAACTAATAATAAGGTTCAAGAAAATGTATATATGTGAGATAGTGAATGATTCATCAAGGGATATTTAAGCGATTACCATTTAAGCCCGAGAGGAATATGTGCATAGGCCTTCACATATAACCAAGCATATATGTACATACAGAAACGAGATTCAGGTACATCCAGCTGACGAGTCCCAAATAGGACGAAACGCGCATCTTGGATTCCACGGCTAGCCACTATAAAACTTTGCTTACAAGAAGCTTGTGAATTAAGGCAATATCGAGGCATACGCACAGTATGCACATATGCCAATAACAGACTAATCAATTACAGTCCTAAACATCAATGGGAAGATTCAAGTAAACAATATCAAATGAATTTAAACTTCAATTCATTGCGCAACCAAGTGGTTATCAGGACTCAGTAGCTAAGGTGATAAAATGATGGCGTGTGAAGCGAACGATACTGGGTTCGAGTCCCAGAGTGAACATCAACTCGGATACAGGTACATCCAGCTGACGAATATATCTATCTGCAATTATGCCAACAGACCATTTTGATCATCAAATAAATGATAAATATCAACAGTTGAGATCATGAGTCAATTGAAGCTAGACCACCATGGAAAACCCGGAAGCACTGAATGGCCGTTCCGTCCTATTGTGGGACTCTTTAGCAGTACGCTTCCAGGCTTTCCATGATGGTCTAGCTTCAATTGACTCATGATTTCAATTGTTGAAATTTCTAAAATCTCCACAAAACCCCTTCTGATACAAATGATAAATAATAATAGATAGAATCCTTGATCGATAGAATTCCATAAGTACTGAATACTATTAGACGAACATAACATCATTAACTATGCTTTGATTATTAAATATGAACATTTCTGTCCTACGAAAGATCAGTTGTGGTTTGAACAAGCAATTTAGAAGACTCTCCCGGTCTCACACATTGTAAAAGCATTCCATGTACCTAAATAAATGGTTGCTCCGGTTGTCAGAAAGGGCATCGGCCTCGTGAATTCCGAAGGAACTCGGATTTCATCATGAGACATCATAAATCTTCTAAATGAAGACCTTCTAATTCCCAGGGCAGAGTTTAAATGGTTTGAATAATTTTTTTTCTGGTTAGAGTTTTTTTAGCGAGTTAGTTTTCTACGGGATGAAGTTGCTAACCTCATGCCCAACTCTTCTCCTTTATCCGGTCTTGGGGCCGGCAGTAGCCCCCGGAGGGGTTCCAGGTGGAGTTGTTTCGAGCAACGTACTAGTTAATGCTTATACTGCAAAGTTGAGTGATATGAGTTTAGACTACACGTGGAGAATTAATTAACTCAGGATTGAAGGCACATTTTACTGAATTATATCAACCATCAAGACACCTGACTTCACTATTTGCTGTCAACAGCCTGCAAACACTGAACATCATCCAACTCAATTAAAATATCACCTTAGATAACATCAATTAAACATATGAATTTGAACTTATTGAGACAGACATACCTCATCTATGAATGTTTCCTTAAGGCGAAAAATTTATTTCAATTCTATTGGGAAATAAAGGCAAACTTCAATGTCAAATGACATATCGAAATGTATTCAATCTCCTGTACAATTAGATCCCTTTTATCTAACGTCGATATCTAATTCCTTTCAGTATTCAACACAAACATACATTGATTCAATAATGAAATGTATCTATCCATCTAGAATATTAGGTAACCATAAGTTTATCTGTCCTAGTGATTGGTATAAGACATATATACCGAAAATAATGTGGATTATGTCATCAAGATGACTGACCACAGTCACATAGACAATATACATGAGACATAATAACTAATCGAGTCTCAAAGAATCGAGCGTTCCGTAGATTGATAAACTAAGAACGTAAAAACTAGATAACCATATAAGTAACCGATCATTAAACTCGTTTGAAATTAGATAGTAAATGATCAAAGTGTTTATTCATAGCTGAAATGAGGCCTTCTATGGATTTATTTATTTATTTTAACACATAGATGTTGGTACAAGGAGGCACCAAATACATATGTGCCACACAAATCTCATTCGATATGTGTGAGGGCTGGGATATTGCCTGGGTGGCCAAACCCCAAAGCAGGTGGTTTTATTAGGGGGCTACACTCAGAGCCTTTGACCTGAAAGTCTAATCCACAAGGCAGTGGATCAACATCAGGAGTTGCAGTCCCATGGTAGCCGGTGACCGACGATTGGTTCATATGCCATTTGTTCCCTCAGGATCATGGAGTCCATGTGCACCATTAGTTTGGAATGAGGGATTTCCAACTCCCCTAGGTGGACTCTCCGTATCCACCAACCCGGTTAAAGCGCCGGACATTCGCTTTTCATCCTCTCAATTTCGTAAACAATAGTAATGCCACGAGAATGCAATGAGTAGGACTTCCCTGACCGTGATTGTATGCATGTGGCCATGTGAGAGCATTTCGAGAAGCAGAACGGACTCTCCCCACTCTCGACCGTACCAAGGCATTTTAGGGGCATACTATTTGTTTCTAATTCATTTTCATTTCAAAAAAGTAATAATCTTTTATCAAGCGAAATATTCATTCATCTTTGTTACGTTTACATAAGTGTTTGTCAGTCACGTATAAAGTAAAGTATTATTAGAAGGTGACATTGTTTATTTCAACTAAGATTCATATGACCCTAACTTACATAATAGAGAATACCATTTTGTTTAATTCATGAAATAGAAATAGAATGGATAATTGATAAGAAAGTAGAATCATTGACATTCCTACAAACAATAACTGAGGTCAACTCTCTCAGATAATTACAGATCATTATTATCATTATCATTAGTGTTACTTTTGGTGAAATATTCTTCATTTGAAAACACCCATTAGATTAGATGAATTCAATTAGATGTGATGATTATGTATCATATTCAAACATAGATATATACATTTCTGACTGAATTATCAAGTAACAGTGTGGTGTGAGCTACTTATATTGATATAAGTAGTATATGTCGCGAGTTGAAACGTAATATCTGGCAGCAGAAGATGAGGTAAAGATCAAGAAAGGAAGAGCGAGAGCACAATGGAATTTGTAAGAAAACGCATGAACAATGGAATGGGAGACAATGGATTAGTGTTTGCAACGGAAACAGTCCAGTTTGATATGATGCATTGATATTTTGCAAATTGACGATTGACTTTATGGTATTCAGATTTTGTTGAGATAGTCTGTAATTTTTTGTTCTATATGTATTCGATTGTCTCCACCCGTGTTCTTGGTCACTACAACAGTACTCAGTGTATATACGTTTGAGAGGACGAAAGAAGTACATTGTTGTGTTCAGATCAAACAAATACTGTTCATCGAGGATGATGTGTTTCTTACAATTAATTGATCACTGGGTGGTGACCAATTTCATTTGTGTCAAGTCTTTATTAGTGCAGATAGAATGCTATCAACCATGATGCAATGTGGTCACCAGCCTAGGTGACTCGACAATTTGTGCGATAAGAGATTGTGAGATTAGATGGTGGTTGGAGGTAGCCGACAGGAAACCCTGAACATAGTTTTCGTGCTACTTGGTACTCGTCTTTAGGAAAGTGATGCTCTCTGACGGATTCGAAACGGTACAAAACCCCGGTCCAGGGTATCCTGTTGACTACCTCCAACCACCATCTAATCTCATATTGTGTTCCTATTGGTTAATGATTTCTTCTGAATCACTTCAATCATACTTTCTGGTTGTTGTCAAACATATTATGGTCTTAAGTTAAATGGAGATGTATGAAGATGAGTGTCTAGTTGACAAAGATATAGAAGACAAAATACAATAAGTAAAACAATGAACAATCAGTGATAATCATTATGGAACTGAAATCATGCACCACTATCTCTGACTATCATTAATTATCATTAGAACGAATGAAGGTCATTCACATTACATGTAGTAGTCTGTGGTAGAATAGAGGAGTTTTACAAAATGATCTTACTTACTCCTAATGGTGAATAGGCCGCAGACCAGAATTCCCCAACTCACTCTGTCCTCGGCCTTCCTTTCGAGTTCTATGCAATTGTTGTTCATTTTTCACATGTCTGTTTCCATTTCTCGACCTAATGTGTTCTTTGGTCTTTATCTTTTCCTTTGGCATTGAGGATTCCATGTGACGGCTTGCCTTGTGACTCAGTTGGGTGCTTTCCTCAATGTTTGACCTATCCACTTCCAGTGCTTCTTCCTCCGCTGAGATCTGGTTTGTTCTCTCCCAAAATAGGTTGTTGCTGATAGTGTCTGACCAACAGATCTGACATATTTTGCTTAGGCAACAGTTAATATACACTTATATCTTCTGGATTATGGTTTTCGTAGTTCTCCAAGTTTCCACCCCATACAGTAGAACTGTCTCGACATTTGTATTGAAAATCCTGACCTTGGTGTTGGTTGACAGAAGTTGTTTTGAGTTCGAGATATTCTTCAATTGTAGATATACTGTTCTTACTCATTATTATTAATGATAATAAAAATTACTGAGATGTAGGTCATTCAAAAGGAAGTGATGTTGCATATATAAATTCATAGAGCGGAATGAATAAAAAAATCATTGAGTATGTCAAGTAATGATTTATAAATAGAACGGCGTTATTCCAATGTAATTAAAGTATTCAACTACTGAATGAAATGGCTTACATCATTTATCAAAGAAAGGGAGTAGTTTTGGAGCCCACAAATGCCCTGGTACGGCCGAGAGTGGGGAGAGTCCGTTCTCCCTCTCGAAATGCTCTCATATGGCCACGCGTATACAGCCCCTGCCAGGGATGTCCTGCTCACTGCCTTCTCGTGGCGGGGGTGTTGTTTACGAAAATGGGAGGATGTAATGTGAATGTCCGGCGCTTTAACCGGATTCCAAACCAATGGTGCACATGGACTCCAGTATCCTGAAGGAACAAATGGCGTGTGGACCAATTGTTGCTCACCGGCCACCATGGAACTGCATCTCCTTACGATCCTCTACTACCTTGTGGATCAGACCTTCAGATCGAAGGCTCGGGGTGTGGCCCCTTAAGAAAACCACCTGCCTCGGGGTTTGGCAACCCGGGCAGTATCACAGCCCTCACACATATCAAATGAGATTTGTGTGACGCATATGTATTTGGTGCCTCCTTGTACCAATATCTATGTGTTAAAATAAAAATAATAATAATAGTTTTGGAAGTAATTAAAAACAATAACCAATGGAACAAATGATAGAGACAACTATTCACTTAGAACATGATGAGGGATTGAATGTGACTATCTTGTACACAGAATTCAGATTTGAACTGGCGAGTTGCTATAGCTTCGGCCGTGCAAAAACTCCTTATCCAAACTTATTTTTGAGCCAGTCGTTTTTACTTTGTAAGGGATTCGGAACGGTGATTTGGGTGTGACCTGAAATGACTATAAGTTCGAGAATATGGTTGACGATTGATTTACATATCCCATTAGATAACCGCACAGAGTAATGCTCGGATACCCGTTTATTAAGTGCGCGCTTTGTACGGCCAATGTAACCTGCTCTACAAGAGTAAGTAAATTGGTAGATGAACATTAAATTGGCCCAAAGCGCCAATTGATCCTTAAGACTTCCTCTAATGAGTTTATTACAGGAAAGAAACAGTCCGGAGCTCTACAAAGTAAAAATTCTATTTCAAGGATCCGGATTGTCTGTTTTTTAATATCCCAGCTGTTTTATCTCCCACAAATTCAATGTTTAAGAATAAAACATTCTCCCGAATTGTGAGAGTTCTTTCGACTTGACATCTTGGTTTCAGATCACCACCAATAATTGCGATGGATTGGAAGCCATTCTCCAGAAGTTTTTGTTTGATTATACTCAGCTCATCATCAGTTGTGTCTTTAGCTCGTGTTCAAATTGTAATTTATCAGAGTCATTATAAAAAATACTGACAATTTTCACAGTGTGAAAACGTGTGTGGTGATCAGTATTCAATATAATCCTTAAGTTCGTATACAGTTCGTCCTGATAACCATCACTAGATTGTAGTGTGGCGTCGAGTTGCGGTTGACTATGATCACCACTACAAGAAGGTTGTGTACCAGATATCAAAAGGCGACAATTCTGTACTATGATTGACACTGTTTGGAATAATATTCCTTTCGTTAGTCTTCTGTCTTCTTATTGCGACTTGGAAGGGTTTTGGTGTTCTAGTACTCTATTATACGCGGTATATCGAGAAATCAGCTTTCAAGATATAACAGTAAGCCATTTATTAAACGTCACAGGTTGTTTTCAATGTTACACTATGTAAATCTATTTTCATCAGTATAGGGGTAGTGGAGATTGTTAAGTTTTTGATTGAGATCATGAACCGATTGATGTTAGACCACCATTGAAAACCTGGAAGCATGGCCGTTTCGTCCTACTGTGGGACTTCTTAGCAGTGCGCATCCACGATACCACTCGCGGGATTCCAACCCAGGGCCATCAGTATCTCGCGAGAACGCTTAACACACTGGACCACAGAGCTAGCATCCAATGGTGTTAGTGTCTAACATCAACCAATCCATGAAGTTGCGCCACCGTACACCATTGTCCTCAGTGAGTTGATATCCCACAACAGACGTGATTGAGCTCCAGTGGTAACGGCTTCTCACTAGAACTCCAGGAGTATCTCTTGAAGTCAGTTACTAATGAGCAGATGGATTGTGATTAGATGTGACATCCAGAACATAAATAAGTCGTCAACTTGTTATAGAATGTTGTCTACCTAACACACTAATTGTCATATCTGTAGTAAATGTTCGAAATGATTGTACAAATGTAAATTATGTAACTAATTGTGTGAATTCTCTCTTAGTCATTACTACTGACAATAGTGTATAATGAATGATCTGATTGATATTTAGCAATAAATTCTACTATTTCTTTTTATCAAAAGAGCTTGGATATTAACGATCCAACTATATCAACACCTATCAAACATATTGAAACAACTTCGGTGATCATTGAAGTTCAGGTTGAAGAAAAAACTTCAAGGGAACTACCAAAGAAACTGATCAATATTCGGTAAATATTTGATATCTAGTAATAAATGCTACTGCCTCGTTAATTCAGAAGAGCTCGGATGTTAACGACCCGAATACACCAACACCCATGAAACATAGTGAAATAACATCGTGGATCACTGAAGTTCAGATTGGAGAAAACCTCAAGGAAACTGATCAATATTTGATATCTAGTTAATAAATGCTACTGTCTCTTTCTTCTTCTTCTTCTTCTTCAGAATATGACTACCGAAATAACTAAAGTGAATAAATCACTTTAATGCTTATATGTTTTAATACTATTGGTCGTCCATTCTTTTGTTTTATGTATCGGTTGTATGATTTGAAGATGGCGGCATGATAGAAAGAGAAGTTATGAATAATTCTCAGGAATGTCTTATAACTATGTATCAATTATATGATTGTTTATGTAATAACTAATGTAATTTTAATAGTTGAATTTTATGAATCGATTGAAGCTAGACTATCATGGAAAAAGCCTGGAATCATCGTATGACCGTTTCGTGGTAGCATTACGCATCCACGATCCTATCTATGGGATTTGAACTCAGGATCTATCGGTCCTGCGTGTGGACGCTTAATCTAACTTCAATTAATTCATGAATTCAACTATTAAAATTACTTAATTATTAACTATTCAGTGAAAGCTGGATGATAAACCTAAATTAGATATTTGGCGGCCCTGCATCTGACTCCAGTGGTGGTATGATGATAAGATCGTGTATGTGCAAAGGGTGAGTTGAGCATATAGTGTCATTAACTTACAAGTAATATGTGCGGGAATGGAATCCAGGACACGCGTCACTTCACTCGTCAACTAGATGTACCTGCATCGCAGAGTCGATACTCAGTACGGTACTGAAAGTCAGTACCATTCACTGTAAACATCATCACCTTAGCTATTAAATATAGATACCCACTGACTTCTACAGCTTTAATCCAACATATAAAGGTGAGCACAAATTTGGTAAATGTTTATCTTGTGGCAAACTGGATTCTCAGAGAACACATCCCCATCGTGATGCTGAATGTTTTAATTGTGACAAAACTAGAAACATTATGTTGGTTTGTAGGACAACTGCTGTTCACTTCGCTAATGGTGATACTAAACTCTACTATTAGGCTCTTATAACAGTGGAGTTTCTAATGATCATATTTCATTTTTTCTTTACGATTTCGAAAAGGTACATTCCATATGAAAAGCGATTATACATCTTCTTTGGTTTATTCTACGATTTTATTGTTGACAGTTCATCATTTCATTCAAAGCTTAATCTTAAGAAAAGCATAAGGTCGTGTGGTCTTTAATAGCTTTCATAAATGATCCCAATACTTCGATAGCTATACTGGGTTAAGGGATAGAAAACCCAACTCTCATTATTGAATTCTCGTTTGTCAAGTCAAAAACACACCATAGTTGAAGCTGGAGATACTCTTAATCAAGCAAAGATGAATAGTGGCTAGCAGTGGAATCCAGGACGCGCGTTTCATCCTGTTTGGGACTCGTCAGCTGAATGTACCTGCATCTCAGGGTTGATGTTCACTCTGGGACTCGAACTCAGTAACGTTCGCTTCAAACGCCATCGCGTTATCCACTTAGCTACTGAGTCCTGATAGCCACTTGCTTGTGCAATGGGGTGAAGTCTAATTCACTTGATATTGTTTTACTTAAATCTTCCCATTGATGTTTTAGGACTGAAATTGATCAGTCATCAGTGGGAAGATTCAAGTAAAACAATATCAAGTTCACTATTCTAGAGTATTCTATGAAGTTGATCTAATAAGTATCTACCTTCGAATTCACTTAGATAAATTCTCATCAATCTCAATAACTAACATCACTTTATAGCCTATTTAAATACTACTCTCTTCCATTTGATTTAAGTTGTCCTCCAGTCATATTTCACGAAATAATCAATAATCTAGTTAGCAATGTTAAAGATGTTGATGTTGGGTCAAGATAATCTCAATATTTATGATCCTTATAAACATATATCATGATTAATAACTCACTTCTTTGTTACATTGTCTAATTAAGAAAAAGATTGCCGTAAATTCAAATCCATGTTCGTTTTGTGTATCTAGTAATTGATTGTTTTGAATATTTAGGTCACAGTAATGACTTCAGATCAGATATGAAGCCACCGAGTTCATTTATACCATTTGTATTATCCTCCGAAACATCTCATACCAATTACGTTTATTAGTAGATGATCTTCAATATTGTTCTCATTTTATTCTCCATTTTCCTTATTATGTCAACTCTCTACTTCAAATTTTAATATTCCCACTCATTTCTATGGAATGTGTAACAAAACTATTGATTTATAAGTCTACTGAACGTTTTTTTGCTATGTTCCCCTTAGATAACCATCATTTGTAACAATGTTGCCTATTCATCACAGAGAAAGGGAAGAGATTAGAAAAGATCGACCGCGAAAATATTACATCTCACTAACTAACTTCATGAATTTCTATCTCTTTATTTATTTAGTTGAACACATAAATATTGGTACAAGAGGGCACCAAATATATATGCGCCAGTTAAGGAAGAAGCAACCACTTTTTATGAAGAAAGTAAAAGAACGTTACAACAGGATCGCCACTGGCTTCCATTCTCAGCCATATCTGAGAACGTCTCTAGCCACTGTGTGGCACCATCTCTCGGACCCCAGCCAGGAAGTTGTGAAGGACCAATACAAGCCAGCCCTTTGTAGCTTTCTTTCATACCACGACACCACGTCATATACTGACCACCTCTCCGCTTCTTCCAACCAGTCCCCGAGTCAACAAATAATTCACGACGTGGCATTATCTGAGACCACATTCGTAGAACATGTCCAAGCCACCGAAGACGGTGCTTCAAGATGGTGGCACCAATTGAATTATCGTCTCTGCACCTGAACACACGATGCCGAACCTCTGCATTACTAACATGATGTTGCCACTAGATGTCAGAAATCCTGCGGAGACAACGATGATCGAACACAGAGAGTAATCTAACATCTTCAAATCGGAGAGGCCAGGTTTCACAAGCATAGAGCAAAACTGCTCTCACCGACGCGTTGTAGATCCGACCTTTTACAGCCAGACTAACATCACGAAGGCGCCAAAGATGGCCCAGATTAGCATAAGCCGCTAAGGCTTTCACTATACGTGTATTGCTTTCATCACTCACACTACCACCAGCATTTATGCAGCTACCTAAATACACGAACTTCTAGTGGTTAAGTTTTCTGAAACACGGGAACGAACAACATATCAAAAATCTTTTCATAGAAACATTATGTGTAACTGGCACCAAACAATTGTCTGTTTGGTTTTGTGGTCACTACGTTTACCTGAACATATATCTTTATAGAGGATCAAGAGATGGAACTGTTCTCTCTCTGTGTGTGTGTGTGTGTATCTCTCTTTCTCTTAACTCTCCATATATCTTTAATGTGAATAGGAAAGTAGATAAGAATGAACCGAACAGATATATTTTATATTCAATAAATGCACCTTATATACTATTTTATTCTATGAATAGAAAAATTAAAAAACAAAACGAAAGTTTTTATTTTGTTCATTTGATCATGTATCTATGATAAATTCAAACAAATATACAATACAATACAATACAATACATACATACATTAGAAAAGAATAAAAGTAGATAGGAAAAAGTGAATGAACAGTTTGGAAATAGAAACAAAAAAAAAGAAGGAAACTTTCAAGACAGAGTGAAATCTGAGACCTCTCCCCCGTACACACACACACACACCCACATACAGAGTGAGCTCGAACAATGAACAGAAAAAGATCAATGAATCTGAGGAATTGGAAAATAATAACAAAAGACAATATAAAAAGAAACCCAATAAGTAATAATAATACTGGTATACTCTTCATCATATCAAATTGTTTCATCTTTTAATTGGGGGGACACACACACACACACACACGTACATACATACACACAGGGAAAAAAGGACAAACGTACCGGTAATCACTACAACACATTATGAATGGAATCAAGGAGAATGAAATAGAAGAGAAACAGAGTGAGAGAGAATAGAAGGAACGACAAGGATTTAGTATGGATTTTGAAAGTTGAACTCATTCACACACACACACACAAACACATACATCCATATAATTCTTACGGGAAAAAATAATAACGAAGTAGTATAATTTCTTCTCTTTTTTTTGTTGTTATTTCTGTGCATATTTCCTATATTGTATTCTATTCTAATTAATACATAGTTGACTACGTTCCATTAATGATTTTAAGTATAAAGTGATAGATTGTTCTGTGATAGAATTCAGTAATACAGGTAACTACATCAAGAAATTAAACAAACAAACAAACAAACGATAATAATAATGAATGAACGAATGATATGAGAAAACATTGTAATTCTATGTATATTATCATTATTATTGTTGTTCCTATTTCAGCCCCCCCCCCAATGCCCTGATACGGCCGAGAGTGGGGAGAGTCAACTATCTCTCTCTCGAAATGCTCTCACATGGCTATGTGCATACAACCACTGCCAGGAGAAATCCTACTCACTACCTTTTCGCGGCATTACTGTTGTTTACGAAATTGACAGAACGAAAAGCAACTGTCCGGCGCTTTAAACGGGTTGGTGGCGAGTTGGAAAACTCTGATTCCAAACCAATTTTGTACATGGGTTCCAGGATCTTGAAGGAATAAATGGCGTATGAACCTATTGTTGCTAACTGGCTATCAGTGAACTGCATCTCTTTACGTTGCTCCACTGCCGTGTGGATTAGACCTTTAAGTCGAAGGCTCCAAGTATGGCTCCTAAGAAAACCACCTGCTTCGGTCTCGGCACCCGGGCAGTATCCCAGCCCTCACATAAATTAAATGATTTATGTGTTTAAATGAATAAATAAACTAAAGATAAGCTGAATTTTAAGTTAATAGACGACTTGAACCGATGCAAGCATATCTCAGGTTCTACATTGATTTTGACTAACTAAACAATACTTTAAAGTTCACCATTGGTGAGTTCAAAGTAATACCGAGAAAATACAGTAGAATTTCGGATTGACGAACAACTATGAATCATAAATCACCGTTAATAATATTCAACGACTATATTCATATTATTCAGTAGTACAATTTGAAGAAATCACAAAAGAATTAGTCGAAAGTTAATTAGGCGTATGAAAGTGATATGGAATATTTAGACCAATGTAAGAGAGAGTATTTGATTTGGTTTGGAATCAGTTTTTAACTCTCTTTAGATGGAATCATCTGTACTCAACAACCCGGTTTAAGTGTCGGACATTTGCTTTCCATACTCTCACTTCTGTGAACAACGCCTTACCATCTGAAAGCAGTGATGAATTCCCTGCCAGAGGCAGCGAATAGCAGACTCTTACTGCCCTCGACCACGTCTGAGTATTCAGGAGCTGTGATTATACAAAATATTTCTGTTAGTAGAGATTTAGATCGAAAGAGTGTAATACCTAATATTTGGCCAGTACCGGCAAAAGAGAATTGTACATATACAACACTTAGATGACGTTTGATGAGTCATGATGGCAGTTCACTGAAAAAACTAATTTATGGTTACTAAAATCTCAATTTATTCTGTTGTTGTCTTTTATCTAGATTTTGTGACATTCAAATGAAATAAGAGACAAAGTCAGGAGAATTCGTCAATTGCCATGAAATCACACCTGGACACTATGAAGACCCAATGAGACCGATAGTCCTATGTTTGAGTCCCGCGTGCGGGATCGTCAATGAGCGCTGCTGAGGAGCCCTATATTAGGATGAAACGGTCGTCCAGTGCTTCCAAGTTTTTCATGGTAGTCTAGCTTAAATGGGCTTATGAACTTAATTATTAAATTACTACAATCTACACAAACCCCATTCTGATATTAATTGATTAGTTCATTACCTTGCCAGGAGATAGATTGGATAAATCATGCAATGTTTTTGCCAAGTAAACACGGGGATCAGTAATTGAAGCATATAAATCCGGTAACTTTTGAATTGCAAATGTCAACTGAGAGTAAGCTGACTGACCAGCTGTAAAAAAGTAAACAAACACAATAAATCATAGAAAAGTATAAAGTCGACTAGTTACTTTCCAACCATTAAACCGACGATAAACGGAGATTACAAAAAAATAACAAATGTAAAGGAGATAGGATGTACGTCCGTGAATTTGTAACGCAACAACTCTTCATTGTTAAGTGTGTGTGTGTGTGCAACACATATCATTTTCCTTGCTCATTTACTGAATGAACACTTTATAAGAAAACACATTTCACTGGGGATTTCATTTCAAGCTCTAACTTTGAGTATATTTGCCTTTTTCATCTGACAAGTAGGGATCCAGATATACAATGTTACGTTCAAGACATATATAGATGAAAATTACACTTTTATATGCAGTACTGATATACTTTTAACACGGCAATAAATTGCCTATATCTTTGTATACATATTATGTATGTATCTTCTACATGTATAAATGGCAATGACTGATTGTATGTGACAATTCTAAGTGTTTACTTCTCTTAGTCGCTTAAAATGTTTGATGACCCATTCGAATTCGGATATATATCTGCTTGTTAAACTACATTAATCAATTGGTCTCTTCGGTTGCGTGTTTGCTGATCGTTCGATTTATACTGCGGATTACATAAACTGTCATTACGACTTTATTTCGCCTTCTGGATATTTGCACGTCGTTAGGTCAGTTAATACAAGAAGTATATGAAAGGTTTGAAATTATGCTTCAACAAGTGTCCAACAGTATGGCGTTTATTTCATAGTACTCTAACGAAAAACCGTTAAATTAAAACGAATTGCTGTAGTCATTCACCTTTAACGGTGAACTGTTGGAAGATCTATGGAGAACCGAAGAAACTTACACCACTCACGTTATTGTTTTATAATGTAGTGTAATAGTGTGAGTACATAAGATTACTATATGAGATGGCATAAATGAAGCAACACCCACATATAAAACTCACAAGGATCTGAGTCTATTTCAATGAAACGTTCATCTTTTTGAAAACCATCTACCATAGAATTCATTGCCATCGATACAGCCAAATCGCTCGCAGCATCACCACCACGTCCTGGACCACTAGCCAAACCGGCAATAATTTTTATTAATAAAGGAAGCCATGATTCACGATAAGTAGAACCACTGGTAAGTAAAGCTTGTGCTTCACCAATAAATCGGATTAATCCAATACTATTCATACGCCATTCTGTACAGACAGAAGTAGATGGTAGACTAGATACTTCAGCACTTTCTGAAATCGAACAAATAAATACACAAGGAGAGAGAGAAGTGAATTTATTTCTTTTTATTATGATGTTTGGTTATGAAACTGAGAGAAAGTATAACATCTAACTTACATAAACTATTTCATTCAATGTATATCAACCATCCGAATACAATTCATTTATATTGGTTGTATCAATCTTCAATTACAGTCCTAAACATCAATAAGGAAGATTCAAGCAACCAATACAAGATGAATTAAGCTTCACCACATTGCACAATTCAATGGCTATCCGCAATCAGTAGCTACGGGAATAACAAGATGGCGTTCAAAGCGAACAGTAGTGAGTTCGGGTCATGGAGTGAACATCAACCCTGGGATGCAGGTGCATCCATCTGACGAGTCCCAAATAGAACGAAACACAAGTTCTATATTCTACTACTAGCAACAATTCATCTCTGCTTATAACTTAAGTACAAGTTTAAGAGTAGCTAAAATCTTGAAGCATTAAACAGAATCATGAGCTATGACTACCTCCAATTTTTCTTTAAGGTTATATTATGCCAAAAAAGTTGGAGAGACAGTGGTAAGATCAAGAAAACAGCATATTTAAGATGTGAACAACAGTTATCTATAATAATACAACGTGCTAAATTGAAGAAATCTCAGTAAATCTCGAATGCGTGAACATATTTGCCGGTTATATATATATCTATCAAGTTGAAGTATGTCGATTGATAAGAATACCATGAGAGAAGAGTAACGAACAATTGATGATCCGTTAAGATGCAAAAACCATATTCTTCGTAAACACAACACAAAAGAGAAAAAGAAAGAAAAAAAAAACAGTCTTACTTGCAAAACCACTAGTTGAAATCAATGGTGTAGCGATAATAATTTCAGCATATGGAATAAGAACTTTTTCTAGTACACGAGCAAATAGATTTGATTGAATACTATCAACAAGTGTAATCAATTCATTCGGTGAATAGATTAATACCATATGAGCAATGAATGATGCAAAAGCTATAAATAAAACAAGAGGAAATTTGAGTAAAATCGATATCCTTTTATGTTTCAGGTAATAAAAGTATTAGTAGTATTTCGGTGATTGTTACTTATACTGATAGATATAAATAGTATGCAGCACTGAACGGAAGTGAAATGACTGCCAAAGAAAGATTGAATTGAAGTGAGAAAATGAAGGGGAACAGAGAGAGTGATTAGACAATTCAAGGAAGATGTGCAAATGATGTATGCAACATATGGTTTTCATAATTTACGAAGACACTCTGCAATTTAGCCGTAAACAATAATTTGCTTTTATCCCTACTTGAGTTTTCATTCACTACAGAATTAGTAGTAGTAGTAGTAGTAGTAGTAGTAGTAGTAGTAGTAGTAGTAGTAGTAGTAGTAGCATGAAGATCAGATAGAAGTAATAATCATCAAAATTTATTTATTTGTATTTAACTAATAGTAGTATCAACGAAAGTAAACAGTAGAGTTAAGAACAAATACAAAATGAAATCATGTAAACATTTATTGATTCTATGGTTGGACACTTAGCCACAAATATTGAATATACTGGATTCAATCCTTAGCAGAGTCATCACAGATGTGTAATCTCATCATATCAAGAGTCGGCGGTCCATTCGATTTTTTGATTTTCAATAGTCTCTGGTGTAAAGGCCCCCAAATGCCCTGGTACGGCCGAAAGTGGGGAAAGACCGCTCGGATGAAAAGCGAATGTCCGGCGCTTTAACCGAGTTGGTGGATACGGACAGTCCACATAGGGGAGTTGGAAAACCCTGATTCTAAACCAATGGTGCACATGGGCTCCAGTATCCTGAAGGAACAAATGGTGTATGAACCTATTGTTGGTGACCGGCTACCTTGGGGGACTGCATCTCCTTACTATGCCTCACTGCCTTGTGGATCAGAACTTTAGGTCGAACGCTCCAGGTGTGGCCCCCTAACAAAACCACCTGCTTCGGTTTGGGCACCCAGGCAGAATTACATCCCTCACACAAATCAAATGAGATTTGTGTGGCGCATATATATTTGGTGCCTCCTTGTGTCAACATCTATGTGTTAAAATAAATAAATAAATAAAACCTACAAATCAAGATTGAACAGCTGAAAAAGGAATAGATTTTATACAACTGTAGTCGATTTAGAGCTACGTCATTAAAGACTTCACTTAATTATTGGTTAAGATAATTGGCCTGACCTCAAAATAGTGTCCATCATCACTTGATAGCCTTAATTAATGACTATCAAATAAAATCATGTTGTACACAGCTTCCTTCCAATTAATTTCCATATGACCTATTATGAGTCGTCGGGTAGTCGATGTAGATTCACCGACTTGATTAATTTAAAAATACTCGGAATTGAATGTTACTAACCGAAAAATATGTATTCTATCATTATAGAATATAATACCACCTCTGAATTAACTACTTTTATGAATTCAGTGTTCATCTTGTTGTGTTAATGAGGTATGGAAACTTGGACCGATGCATATATATGTGCCTGGTCCTACATTGTAGCTGATTGACTGACTGACTATCATTATAGACCAAGCAACATGTGTCCATTAACAATACAAAGGTTAAAGAAATGGATAAGAGATAATAGTAACAACAACAACAACAACAACTAAAATGGTTTAACAAACCTTTCATAAATTTCTCTCTTTTACATGATTGTAATCGACGAAATATAATCATGAATATTTGACGAAAATAGTTTGGCATTAAAATATCTTTTGGACCAGATAATAGAATAGCATTTAATAAAGCAAATGCATACACATCATTTATAGAAGAATTAACTAATTTTTGAAATACTCCTAGAATCGGTGTAATCTACAGAGATGGCACAGAGAGAGAGAGAGAGATGATACCAAGGAGAATGACGAAAAAACAAAATAGATAATCATAAATCAATAATTAACAACTACGATAAATTCATCTCATTGATGGTTATGAATGATACCAGAAAAAAAATAGAATAAGTGACAGATAATTATGGCATTAAAATTCCTATAATATTGAATATCATAGTACAATAAATGTTGACAACTTTTCGAAATCTTTGACGAATACTTTGATTGATCGTAAAGAATGAAGTAGCTTAAAGTGTTGACCAATTTACTTCATTAACTGAAATTAATTCGATATGCATAACGTATGCCTAACTACCGTCTACTATGAATACTCGGTGTTAGCCATTGTAAGAGTATGTTAGAAGAAATTTGAGAGGAGGTCAAGTACAAAATGTAGCATTAGACTATTGATAGGTGAAGAACATTTGGTTAGTGTTTGTACGATAATCCGCTACCAGTGTCATTAAAGAAATTAGATGAGATAGATTCAAATCAATCACAGGTAGGGCGGCACATAAATCTACTTTTCAATCTTCCATATATCGAAGGTTCTAGTATTCCTTTCACATACATATACTTTCAATGCTTCCTCTTAAACCATGTCACCAATGTTTGCTACTACAATTATTTCAATTTATTTAATATTCATTTTATGGAATTCATCTTATTCTCAACTCTTAACAAGAATATTGCCCTCAAATGCCCTGGTACGGTCGAGAGTGGGGACACTCCGCACACCCTCTCCAAATGCTTTCACGTGGCCACGTGCATACAACTACTGCCACAAAAGTGCTACTCACTGCATTCTCGTGGCATTACTGTCGTTTACGAAATTGAGAAGATGAAAAGCGAATGTCCGGCGCTTTAACCAAGATGGTGGATCCATCTAGGGGAGTTGGAAAACCCTCGTCCTAAACCAATGGTGCACATCGGCTCCGTCATCCTGAAGGTAAAAATGGTGTATGGACCAATCGTTGGTCACCGGCTACCATGGGAATGCATCTAATTACGATGCTCCACTGCCTTGTGGATCAGACCATTAGGTCAAAGGCTTAAGCTGTGACCCCCTAATAAAACCACCTGCTTCGAGGTTTGGCCACCCGGGAAATATCCAAGTCCTCATATAAATCGTATGATTTATGTGGTGCATGTGTATCTGGTGCCCCCTTGTACCAGTATTTGTGTTCAAATAAATATAAATAGGTAACTAGAATATTTGTTTCAACTATTAGAATAAAACTGACCCGATGAAAAATTGGGACGTATGAAAATATATTTAGAAGTTAGAACTAGCAATAATTAGCATAATAAATTATTCACAAATCAACAACAATGGTTAGGGAAAAAGATTTCAAATAATAAAATTCATTTACGTTATATAAACTAGTGGTTAGGGTTAGAGATCTGAAGCGAAAAGTATTGGGATTCGAGACCCCGTAATAAGATTAACACTTTGATGTAGGTACATCCAGATGATGAATTCTAAATAGTAATGAAATAAACAGTCCCGAAAACAGAGATGGATGGTGGCGAGCAATTGAATCTAGGACACGCGTTTTGTTCTATTTTAAATTCGTCAGTTGGTTGAACATGCATCCCAGAGTTGATGCTCACCCTGAGACTCGAATCCAGTACCGTTCGCTTCAAACGCCATCACGTTGTTCACTTAGTTACTAGGTCCAGCCGACGAATTCCAAATAGGGAGAAACACGCGTCTTGGAATCTACTGTTAACCACTATCTAACATTACTTAACGATGTCTAACGCTTAAAATCTTCTAAAGAGTAAATGTTAGTTTAAAATTGTACAGAAATATCGAATTAACTATCAGAAATATTTTAATTCAATAAGAAGCCAGTTATAGTTTGAAAATAATTCAACAGCAGAGACTGTGACAATCAAGTTTGAATTTGACAGGAATAATCAGTTCAAGACACACTTTATAAAATATAAATCTGAGTACAAAGTGGGTGCTGAAATAAATATGTATTACACGATTAAGTGATGGAATTGTGGAAAGATAAAAGATGAGTATAATGAATAAATGAATAAAGATAACTAAATGGGAGCAGATTGTTTCATAAGATATAGTTTGGCTAACAACATATCCAAGAAAGACTCCTCTTACTTAAGAAAGATCTCATCCTAACTTTATGATGGATAAAAAGCAAAAAATTACGCGAGAACCGTCATCAGTTTCTACTCCCAGCTATATTTGATAACGTCTCAAAATAATGAGTTGCATGCATTATATCTAGGAACCCTAACTAGTACTATAGTTGACAAGTAATTCACGATGTACGATTTGAACTTCGAAGATGACTTGGTTCTTTTATCCCACACATACCAACAAATGCAGATCAAGACTAGTGTAGCAGAAGCCTCTGCGTCAGTAGGCCTCGACATACACAAGGGAAAAACCAAGATCCTCAAATACAACACGGAGAACATTAACTCAGTCACAATTGGTGGAGACTCTCACGTATCTGGACAGTATTATCGATGAACGCAGAGGATCCGATGCAGATGTGAAAACATATGGAACTCAAAACAACTGTCAACCAACATATAAGTCACAATCTTCAATACGAACATCAAGACAGTCCTAATACTGTACAGAGCCGAAAATTAGGGAACTATTACAACCACCATTAAAACGGTACAAGTATTCATAGACGATTGTCTACGCAAGATATTCAATATCCGTTGAACGGATACCATCAGCAACAACGTACTGTGGGAGACAACAAAATAGCTTCCATCTGAAGAGGAAATCAGAAAAAGACATTGGAAGTGCATAGGACATATATTAGACTGAATCTGGAGGTAACCGCTAACTTGGAATCATGAAGGGAAACGGAATAGAGGAAGGCCAAAGGATACACTGAGTCGGGAATTGGAAGCAGAAATGTAAGGGATGAATAGCAACTGGGAAAGATTATCCAGGACAGAGTTTGATGGAGAATGCTGATAGGCGACCTATGCTCCACCACGAAGGGTAACAGGAGTACGTAAGTAAGTTCAGTCAGTCAGTAACAACGTAGAACTTCATACGTACATACACCAGTTCGAGTTGCCGTACCACATTGGCACAGAGATGCAGTTGTCTATTTAAATCCCGTAGTGGTAGAGAGGTGGTAGGAGTATAAGCAGTAATCGGAGAGATTAGGGTTTGAAGATGTTATTCAAGGAGTATAATACATTGAAATAAATTTGGAAAATTACATGTATGTCATATGTGATGAGATCAATTAGTTACAATTTAGAACCTGGTACGCCTTAACATTGGTTCAATTCGCCATTATCCCATTAGTACAAAGAAATAAAGTCACACATTCGAACTAGGCTAACATGTACTTCGGTTTGTGAGTAACCAAGTAATACAATTACTTATCATTAACACAAAGAAATTTTTGACAGAAAGTTAAATATTAGGAATTTATGCCTTGTAAATGAGTGAATAATGATAATGATAATAGTAAGTGATGAGATAAATAGATTTTAATTTTGCTTACCAAAGAATGAACCTGAATGGATTAAACAAAAGTGAATCATTAAATATTCTCGTGAAAGGAAAAAAAAGGACATTCGGAGAAGAGAGTACAGTTCTAAATCCAAATGTTGACATAAGGATTAAATTTCTTATACATCAATTCTATACTACTTAGAGTTATCTTCAATATCATAATGAAAGATCAGTGATAATTGAGTTAAATTCTGGTTAATGGTAGAATCTCTCTAACAGGATATAGATTTCACCCTATTTAGAAGTTATCATCATCACCAGAGTGGGTTGGAGAATACTGGTCGGCGGCCTATGCTCCATTGGGAGTAACAGGCGTAAGTAAGTAAGTAAGTAATCATCATCATCATCACCATAAACTGGATGTATATCTCCACATTTTAATGTTATGATGTTCATACACTGAGACTTGGATCTCAGTATCTTTTGTTTGAACAGTGGGGAAAAAAACCATATACACAAACATGAAGAATGAATTTTCTTGTTCAATTTAAGAAAACAACTTAAAGATTTTTAGTGGATAGTACAACATTTGTCTACGATAAAAATTAACAAAATTAGAAACAAAGTAATAAAATAAATAGTCTGGAAAACAGAGATGAATGGTGGCGAGCAATCGAATCCAGGACACGCGTTTTGTTCTATTTTAAATTCGTCAGCTGGTTGAACCTGCATCCTAGAGTTGATGCTCACCCTGAGATTCGAACCCATTACCGTTCACGTTGTTCACTTTAACTAACGAATCCTGAACAGGACGAAACGCGCGTCCTGAATTCCATCGTTAACTACTATCCATCTCTATTTACAATGCTGGTGTGATTTAAGATAATATTGAGGCAATCCACACAAAATGTACATATACTAATAAGAGATTGATCAGTTTTAGTAATAAACAAACAGTTAAGATTAACATTAATAAGTATGAGGTAACTAATTAGTAATGTAATACTATCTATGTATGAATTGATAATTAACGTGACTTCAATATGAGAATTCTGTATTTACTACTACTACTACTACTACTAAGAGTAACTTGTTTCGACTTATGTACTCCTGAAAGTTCTGATAAGAAATATGAATTGTAGAATAAATCAATAATTAATTAACAAACAATCCTCTATATAATTAATATGGAATTTCAGTTGAAAACTAACAAACTATATTATTCTTAAGACAAATACCATAACAATAGAAAAGATTAAGTAAAGACTATACGATTCAAGAAGAATGAATGAATGAATGAATTCATAGAACTAACAAAAAATTCCCTTAGCAACTAAAGGGGTAAACAGATAAACTGTGAATATATTCACACTAGTGTATAAAACGATTATTCTGAGCCATGTTATCCAATGTTTTGAAATTAACCGATCACAATTATTGTATAGAATCCAACTGAATATTATGTTGCATAAACAAAACAGAATCCAGTTCAACAGTCAATAAATTCATGGATTAATGATATGTTCTTGTTTAACCGTTTCTAGTTTAATTACAACTTAATGATATACGAGTAAATATCGGGTGACAACTACCTCAAAAGTGTATATCATCAATTGTTTGTTGTGAATAACTTTAATGAAAATAAGAACAAACCAAGAAATCAAATCAAAAAAAACTATTATCATTTACAAATACATTTTATAAGTGAATTACCTTATTAGCTGCTAACACATCATCCATATTATGTAACAGGTAAGCTTGTAACAAACGAACAAGCGATGGAACATTTCTATTTGGTTCCCATAGAGATGGGACAAGGATTCGTTGAAGTAAAGCTGAATAAGCCTGTGAAGGTCGGAAATTACTAGGTGTTCCTGTTGTCATGCCATTGATAACAGGTTGTGGTAATTTACAATTAGTTAGAACAGTTTGAGATAATGGATACTGTTCTAGCATAACACTGATCAATTGAAATACATATGGTACAAATTCTGGAAAAGAGAAATAATAAACAGGAAGGATAAGCAACACATATATTAATGTGAATTAACCGAAAACAGACACGAAGAAAGTGAAATAGTTGTTACCAATAGGGAATCAGGAGTACTGAACAGCTGTTTTATCACAGCATGAGACTCCTCATCAGTGCCTACCCATAATTCCACACCCCCGACCGCATTATGATAGTCAGCTGACCAGTAATTTACTTTAAGATATTTTTGGAGTTCACGTGAGAAATCATGACTGATGGAGGTTAATCTATGTCAAGAGTGAAACAGTTGTCACTAACAGCATTCAATAATCATCGAACTATATCATGATCTGATTGAAGTTGAATTTATATGTTTGAATACCGACTCAATGATTTTGATACCTAAGTGTTCACTGTGACACCTATAAACCCTAGATTCAACCTCTGGTTAGTTCATGGGCGCTCATTGCTAAAGAGCCCCATACCGGAACGAAATATGTGTTTAGTATCTCATAACTTTTAATCTATGACGGATATAACCTATAAATGGAACCAAACTTCACAAAATCCCTTCAACCAAATTAGCTAGAAAAAGTTAGACGTTAACTTATTTCGATTAATGCAGTTACATTTAATCTGTAAATTTATTTCATCAATGATATACAGTAAACCAAAGACAGATTCATGTGTTTTATGCATTAAAATAAAGCATATAGAAGCTAGTGATAGGCAAATTATCGTAGGGGGATAGGTAGGCAATAATTCAGCATTTTAATGAACTGAGACCTGGTAACATTTGTGTACATTCTCTAGAAGATACAATGTATATGATAAATTTAGAAATGAGAATTTTGGATTACAAACAAAATTTGTTATATCCCGGTAAGTATAAGGGATGGTAACTGATAGGATCCATTTATGGTCAAATACGGTGACATGGCTCAGAATCGATCACAATGGCGTCGGTGTATACACTCTCTGTCTTCTCTTAAACTAAGAGATTAAAATCGCTTCGTATCTTTCTTTCTACGAACTAATTCTTTCTTCCTGTACTATATCCTTATTGCAATCCTTCTTTTACATATTACCACCTCTGAATTAACCAACTATATGAATCCGGTGTCCATCTTGTTGTGTTAATGAGGTATGGCAACTTGGACCGATGCATATATGTGCCTGGTCCTACGTTGTGGCTGACTGACTGATGGTCAAATACTATACATATATTTTTATTGTGTAATTGTTAAGTGTTCCTTTTATCATAAGCTTTATTTTGACCTATGAACTATTATTATACGATTTATCATTCTTCAGTTATGCCCTGTCTATTAATTACATTATCCCACAATTACAGACACTTCTGGTTAGATCTTGGACAAATATATTCTATTTTATAGTACGATGTGGTCTGTCTGGTTGATATATAAACCGAGTATGTTTGAAATAAATGATTCATATCGCAGAGGCTGAGATTAGTGTTTTGGACTTAACAGGCAAGGCTAGGCGGGAAGCAGAACCGATAAGACTCTAGACTACTCGTACGTGTTTTATGCGTCATTAGTCCGGTCGATAATTCACTGTTCTCTAATTGGCGATATTATTACCTTGTATATTGGCAGGGCACTCAGGCCATAAGTATAACAAAAATGACAACTTACCAACAACATCTTGTTGTAAAATATCTTGAAAGATTGGAAGGAATGCTGCTTCAAAATGTAACACTAAAGCTGGTTCCGTGGCACAAGTTAAACGAATACATAAACAGATTGTTTCAAATAGGAAATGATTATAATCAGGTTTACATGGGTTCTATAAAATGATGAAAAAACAACAACAACAACAGAAATTGAACAAAACGACAAATAATACTAACCATAATAATGATAATGATGATGGTAAAGATAAACGGTATAGATTGATAAGAACAAAAAGAAAGGTTTACATATTGTTAACGGGACATAGATTGGATTAAAGCATGCTCAATACACGATTGCGTTGTTGTACGCTAATCCTTATCCAACCAGCGCTAGTCAATACTTGGAGAACACTCTAAAATCTCATGTGAAGGTTATAAATATAATAACGTTTTTCCTATTGTGCTTCTTACTTACATCTAACCTTGTTATTTAGAATATAATCTCTTTACTGTTCAACCGTGTTCTGATTTAGGGACTTGTCTAGTGAATTGGTGTCCAAGAATACTAAGCAATAGGAATAGCTGGATTGTAATAAGAGAGAATTATAACATATATAATTAGGATGAAAAACTATCTTGTTAAACAAACCTTTGCAACTTGAGTAAGACGAGCTAATAAAGTGGATACAAGTGATGTCATTGAAGGTAGACAACGTTCCTGTAAACAGCAACAAACTCGCATTAAGGCTATAAAGAAAATAAACGAGAGAGAGAGAGAGAATAGGATAAAAAATCCTAAAGAAAATAACAAATATGTAATTTATATTAACTTGTCATCAGTCAGTCAGTGACAACGTAGAACTTTGTACGTACATACATCAGTTCGAGTTGCCACACCACCTTAGCACAGAGATGAAGTTGTCCACTCAAATCCCGTAGTGGTAGAGGTAGCAAGAGTATAAGCAGTAATAGGGAAGATTAGGGTTTGAAGATGTTATTTAAGGAGTATAATCCAGTGAAATAAGTTTGTAAAGAGAAAAAAAGAGACAAGGAGGATTCAGGAGAACACAAAGAGTGGATGCACCTTCGCCATTGCAAACGATTTTAAGCCATATCATTTAAGGTCTCTAACCATCGATTGTTATCATCTCATTAAGTTATTATACATAAATAAATAAATTTCAACACTTTACAAATGATTATGATCGATCCTTAACAGTCATATATAGTAATTACAGCCAAATTAAATAATTGATAGTTGTTGAGTATATATACAATAAGTTAGCAACAATGCAAGCATGTTCGGGATGCGATTCCCCCCTCGAAATGCAAAATGTTGCTTCAGGATTGAGTTGCATCGACACCCGAACTAGTGATAGGGAGTGAAGTAGTTGAGTGTGTCGACCGCTTCACTTATCTTGGAAGTCTCATCAGCCCTTGTGGTCTGGTGTGTGACGAAATCTCAGCACGGATACAAAGGGCTCGACTAGCTTTTGCCAACTTGCGTCATTTATGGCGTAGGCGAGATATCCGTCTATCAACCGAAGGACGCGTTTACTGCGCAGCAGTTCGTCCCGTCCTACTTTATGGCAGTGAAACATGGCCGGTAAGAGTATAGGATATTCGTAGGTTACTAGTATTTGATCATAGGTGTCTTCCAACACATTCCTCGTATACCCTGGGACAATCTAGTAAGTAACACAATTGTTAGGAAACGGGTACTAGGTAAGGATGGCAAATCAATTGATGAAGTAGTGAAACTTGATCAGTTGAGATGGCTGGGACACGTGTTACGTATGCCCAACCACCGACTGCCTCGACGTGCGATGCTCAATGGTATAGGAGTAGGTTGGAAGAAAGGTAGGAGCGGCCAGACGAAAACATGGCACAAGTCCATGAAGTCACTGACAAGTGAACTGAGTCATGTTGGCAGGTGTAGACTACCTGGTTGGGGACCGCGAGATGATAGAAACCGGTAGTTAGAGACCCTGAATGACATGGCTGAAAATCGTTTGCGATGGCGCAGGTGCATCCACTCTTTGTGTTCTCCCAGATTCTAATCTGAATTCTCCATGTCCCTTTTTTCCTCTTTCCAAATTTATTTCACTGGATTATACTCTTTAAATAGCATCTCCAAACGCTAATTTTCCCGATTACTGCTTATACTCTTATTACCTCTACCACTACGGGATTTGAATCGACAACTGCATCTCTGTGCTAAGGTGGTGTGGCAACTCGAACTGATGTATGTACGTACGAAGTTCCACGTTGTTACTGACTGACTGACTGATACAATAAGTTGATGGATGGCTTTGACTTCAGTACAAGGGGTAACAGACCTAGGTAAGTGTGTTGATAGATTAAACGTTTAACAAAGTTATGTTATTGATTTAATTATCATATTGTATAAGATACAATAGTCAACCTCACTTACCTCGTATTACATAAACATTTTCACCATATTCAGGATTATTCAAAATATTCAATAATCTATCAATTAATAATTGAGGTTCTGATACTTGTTCTTTTAGTATTCTGAAATCAATCATTCATTAAGAATAAATGATGAAATCTGTTAAATATTTGGGATCAACATTATTAATTTGGAATGTAATGCAACTAATCAATAAATAATCAAAGTACAAATAAGTTTAGGTATGTACAAGATAATGACAATAAAATCAGATTAAATAGTTCAGTGGTAACATCTAAGTAGTGTGGATTCAAATCACACACGGAGTATCAACTTCCTCAAGGAATAAACTAGCATGAGATTAAGGTTTGAGGGGCATCCTGCTGAACACTTTGAATCGTGTTACATCAGGACAAAGTGAATATGATGCCAAGTTCACTGAAGTACTATCCAAATCACAAATTGATTGATAAAATCTTACCACTATTAAAGACTATAGAACAATGGCATTGGCCACTATCCAGTGTTCAAACAGATGTTACTATTTAGAACTACTTCAAGTCAGAGTAGATGTAATGGAAAATGAAAGAATTCAGTGACTTATTCACTGAATCACCAGGTTTTACAATCGTACAAAACTATTCAAATGATTATATGCCATTAGGTTATTAATAATAAAAATGTTTTCTTCTTCAAAGGAACGTTTTCATACTGATCATATCACAGTTTCAATGGATTTAGGTGAATATAATTAACCTTGAACAAGAAATTTATTTCTTTAAGATTACACAAGAAACAATGACGACAGTTATAACAAAAATCAGGAAAAAAAACCCCAGAAATAGCTGTTTAGTTACCATAGGTGTTGTAGTAGTGGTAGCAGGTCGATTAGTACAATCACAAATATTGATAACTGTATGAATCTCATCTCTGCCTTATCAAAGTCACTATGATAATATTAATGATAAAAATAGTAGACTTACACAGGATCTGTAGGTGAATCTAATCGTCGCATAGCCAATAATTTATCAATTAATGAAGCTACATAACTTTGTACAACCGGTGCTGAAGCAGTAAGTAACACTGGAGTCATATTCAATAGATTGACTAAGGCCACAGATGGAAGTAGTGAACGAAATGCAATAGCATAACGTAAACAATCCGCTTTGATCACAGGCAAATAATTAACTATAATACACAAGAAAGCAACTGAAGAGTAGTGAATTGTTCATGACAATATACTAGGGTAAAGTAAATGAATAGGTTAAAAGGATAGACTTCTGAATCAGATCAAAGAATACGGTAATTGATTCATACCCAACCGATTAGCGCAGGCTGACGTATATTACGATGGAAACTTGAATGTTCTTAGCAGTTCAGATTTATTGGAATATAAATTATACCTCGATGATTCTTGTTCTGATTTAGTGGGAAATAATTGAAGTATAGTGTTCAAGGAATTACAATACAAGAGAAGTACATAATAGAATCGAATAGATTTTTTATAACATTACAGTAAGAATACAGAACAAAACTACTGGTACAAAGGGACATCAGATATATATGCGCCAAGTCACTTGTGTGTGGGTTGTGATACTACCCGAGTGCCTAAACCAAAGCAGGTGGTTTTCTTATGGGGCCACACCCAGAGCCTTCGACTTAAAGGTCGAAACCACAAGACAGTGGATCAACGTCAGGAAATGCAGTCATATGGTAGCCGGTGACCAACGACTGGTTCATACACGCCATTTGCTCCTTCAGGATACTGGAGTTCATGTGCACAATTAGTTTGGAATTAGGGTTTTCCAACTCCCCTAGATGAACTCTCCGTGTTTACCATCCTGGTTAAAGCGCCGGACATTCGCTTCTCGTCCTCTCAATTTTCATACACAACAGTAATGACGCGAGAAAGCAGTAAGACTTCCCTAGCAGTATCTGTATACGCGTGGCCACTGGAGAGCATTTCGAGAGGGAGAGTTGACTCTCCCGATTCTCGGCTGTACCAGGGCAACTTATAACTATTTATTTATTTAAACACATAAACACTGGTACAAGGAGGCACCAAATAGATATGCGCCACATATATCATTTGATATGTGTGAGGGCTGGAATACTGCCCGCGTGCCCAAACTGAAGCAGGTAGTTTTCACAGAGGACCAACTGCAAACAGATTAGTGTAACTGACCAAATTATAACTCGTAGACATTTATGGACATGGGAACTGTACTACTATTAACTGGTTAACTTAGAATGAATAATGTAACGGCAACAGCGGCATATTGGTGGGGATTTACCGCTATTATTCAATAATACAATAACTGAGATACGAAATGAAGTTGTCCAGGTGCCTCACAAAAATTAAGCAGTTTTTGTCAAAATAGATTGTGACAATGTATCAAGAAAGAAAGAAAGAAAAGAACGAACACACCAACAAACTTACCATTAGGATTTCGTAATTCAGGTAGAACATGATTTTCAAAAAATGTTGTTAGATTAACCAATTCAGTGGAGACTGTAACACCATGCTAAAGAAGTAGTACAAACATAAATAATCATAATAACAATAATGAATAATAGGATAAATAATAATAATTTATTAAAATTTCTATTTAGACTACTATACATATAAGAAAAACTCCGCCTGTAACTCTTCTCGAGTTACTGCCTGTCCTAAGCCCGGGTAAAGGAGGAGGGTTGGGAATGGGGTTAGCGATCCCATCCCGTAGAAAACTAACCAGAAAAACATATAAGAAAATGAATACCTACAAATGAATAAATAGATTTATTGGATAATGAAAGTAAACTTGGAAATTTCCACAACAAACCATAGATTTAACTTATTTTCATTAAATAAGATGAATATTTATTCATTTATATGTAATTCCGATGGTTAAGATCATGAGTCAGTTGAAGCTAGACCACCATGGAAAACCTGGAAGCACTGGACGGCCGTTTCGTCCTATTGTGGGGCTCCTCAAGGGTGCGCATCCACGACCTCTCCCCCTGCGAGATTCAAACCCAGGACCTACTGGTTTCGCGCGCGAGCACTTAACCACTAGACCACTGAGCCGGTATCCAATGGTGTTAATGTCTAACTTCAACTAATCATTTATATGTGTGTACTGGGTAAGGTTAACATAATGAATCAAAATAGTAATAATAAGAAAGACTAAGCGCTAAATAATACGATGGGAAAAAAGATAGAATTTAAGGGATAAGAATTATGAAATAATATTACGGCTGAAAACTTAAAGGAAGATAGAATAAGTGTATATTTGTGTCAGTGTAACCGACTTTGAATCACGTCACCTAATCAGTGATTACAGTTATTATGTAGACGATTCCAAACAGGTAAGCTACATCAACTAAAATGGTTTAGACGAACACTAAATTGTTTTATGGACTGTTATTATATCTTGATTGAGTATTCTTAGTATTCCTTAAATCTAATTTATTATTACACAAAAAGGTAGCCAATAAGTAGGTATACGTAACATAAATCTCAACCAATTTGTCCGATGAAGATTCACCATCTTATTACTTTTGTTTAGTACCGTTTACGCCTAGTCATAACACTGATTCCTTAGTTGTGAGCGATGCTTCAAATACACCTATAATCCAAAAGTTGATTCTTATGGATATCTTTTATCTTTATAGGATATGTTTCACAACCATGGAGTAATACAGACTAAGATCGCTCTAGAGTATACTCATCTTGTTGGTTAGCAGACAGACATTTCACAAGATAAGAATGGCACAAATTGACAAAAGTCAAGTTAGCTTTCTAAGTCAATGTCAAAATGTTGTCAGGTATCATCAACAAACCAGGGCAGATAAAGATTTTTAACGTAATTGAATTGATCAACATGGAAATGATACTTCATTTAATCTGAAATTATTTTAATGATAACTTTTAATGTTTATGTAACTATCATTTAAGTAGAATTCATTCATATTACTACGAATAGTGTAGATGTATCCACGTCTTTTCTTCCTTTTTAAAAACTGAGTCCCGAAGTTGTATTGTACAATTTTTTCCTACTTTTTCAATACTAACTACTACTACTATAGTGAACGAAAACTCAGGGAAGGTAAATTAATTTATTCTTTTACGCTAAATTACACAGTGCATTCGTAAAATATGAAAATCATATATAAAATACATCATTTGTACATCTTTCTTTAGTTGTCGTGGCGTAGGTGTTGTTTACGAAACTGAGAGAACAAAAAGCAAATGTCTGGTGCTTTAACCGGGTCGGTGGACACGGAGAACCCGCCTAGGCGAGTTGGAAAACCCTCATCCCAAACCAATGGTGCACATGAACTCCAGTATCCTGAAGGAACAAATGACGTACGAACCAATCGTTGGTCATCGGCTACCATGGGAATGCATCTCCTTACGATGCTCCACTGCCTTTTGGATCAGACGTTTAGGTCGAAGACTCCAGGTGTGACCTAATAAAACCACCTGCTTTGGTTTAGGCATCTGAGCAGTATCAGAGCCCACACACAAGTGACTTGTGTGGCGCATATGTATTCAGTGCCCCCTTGTACCTGTATTTGTGTTTAAATAAATAAGTTGTCGTTTACATACTCCATCATTCTTCCGATTTTGTCGTTACTCGGACTGCTCTCTGTTTTCTTTATTTCAATCTTCTGCTGGTAAACACTCCATTCTTGCTGCATACTACCTATATTTGTCCACATAGGAGGCGCACAATTACTAATACTCTAGGACTTGTCTTGAAATAATTTTATCTCACTGTGGTAACGTGTTATGATAACTTGAACCGATACACTTAAGTGTCAGGTTCTACGTTGCGTACGACTATTTGGCCAATGTAATACTGAGAGATCAGCGTAAACAGTGAAGGATTTGGTGTTTGTTCTAACAAAGTAAATAACTAAAAAATGATAACTCCTAAGACTATTATAATATATACTCTTGTTGCATAATTATTAAATAATTGGACTATGATGTTTCTATGTTCCGTTGATTGTAAACTTTCGTTTGACCCGTTAACTATTCCTATAAGTCATATTATTTCTAGTTTAATGTTAAGTCAACTTGCCCAGTTTCACCGCCCGTTTTGGCCTATTTATGTACAACTATGATTTTCTATTTTATGAGGTGATATAGTCTAGTGTACTATGTATGTAAACCAATGACTATTCAAGATAGGTACTGAGCTTGGTTACGGTATTCACTTCGGACTCAAGACTGGGGATAGAATATACTGTGTATTAGTGAACCAATGAGAGTGAAGCTTATTTCAACTTAAGTTCAGTTTAATTGTGTGTGTCAGAGAGTACCAATGGTCAAGGTTAAGGACGCTAGGATGTAGATCGAATAGCAGACTCGGAATAGAAAAGAATTATAATCGGAATTCCGATTGGTGAACTTAGAAAGTGATAACGATTAGCACCTCAAGGCAGCAATAATATCAATGCCTATCATTAAAAGTAGACATATTTCATATTATCACAATCAGATTGAAACATTAATAAGGTGTAAAAAGTGAAAAGTAGTAGAAATAACAATAATGGAAAATTAAGGACATATGGCATCTAATTTGAAGAATAACAACAACTGATGAAGTAATATTACAACTTAAGTGATTTCATCGGAGATAAGGAATAAATTAGTTTACATTAGTAATACAATCGAATGAGATACGTCACCTCGGGTTTCAAACTAGAGATCAGTATTATTTTGCTCATAAAAGTAACCAGAATAACTGAGAACCTGTCAATACGACTCAGTTCAACACTTAAAATGATTTTTATCAATCGATGTGATATTTCCTATTTGGTTGTGTTGGGGTGATCCAGAAAACTTCTCGCAAAAGACAAGAAAGGCTCAGGAAACATTAAGAAGCATTTCATCCAATCATCGTTCACATGAAGTTTTAGCCAGGAAAATCAAGAAAGTAAAGAGGCACATGTAGAGATTCTGATTGACTGATTACTATACTGCTACTATGTTTAGTAGCGTTCCAGAATTTTCGGGAAACCCAAGGACATCGAAAATATTATAAAAACCCTATATTTTCTGTACTAAAACGAACCTTTGGAGTAAAGTGCTCCTCGCATATTCTGCGCCTTTTCTCTCGTGTTCAGGTCGCTGTGTAGTTCTAGCTTGGGGGTTACGAGAATAGCTTAGGAACCGAATATAGCGTTCAATTAGCAAGACTTATCAGGTTGTCGCTGGTTATTTTTTAAATCTCTCATCCGACTATTATTTATTAGGTAGATAATGGATAGGCATGTATGTGTGTGTCCTATATACCATAACTAGCTTTAACAATAAAGATTTACAGCTTTATTAGCCAACTCCGCCCGGAGCCCCTCTGGGGCTACTGTCGGTCCCAAACCCGGATAAAGGAGGAGGGTTGAGCATGTGGTTAGCAACCCCGTCCCGTAGAAAACTAACTCGACAAAAAACAATTCAAACCATTTAAACTGTCCTGGAAGTTAGAAAGTCTTCATTTAGAAGAGCTATGATGCCTCATGGTGAAAGCCGACTTCATTTGGAAGTCACGAGACTGATGCCCCTCCTAACAACCAGAGCAACCATTAATTTAAGTACATGGAATGCTCGTACCATGTGGGAGACCGGAAGAGTCTTCCAAATTATTGCAGGAATGAAGAGATACAACCAGGAGGTGCTTGCAATCAGTGAAACACATTGGTCAGAATTTTCAATACAAATGTCAAGAGTTCTACTGTATGAAGCGGAAACCTACAGAACTACGAAAGCCATCATCCAGAACATACAAGTGTTTGTTAACAGTTGTCTTTGCAAAATACTTAGGTTCCGTTGGCCAGATACTATCATCAACAAACAACTATGGGAGCGAACAAACCAGATCTCAGAGGAGGAAGAAGCGCTGGAAGTGAATAGGATGCACATTGAGGAAAGCACCCAAATGAGTCACAAGGCAAGCCCTCATATGGAATCCTGAAGGCCAAAGAACACATTACATCGATAAACGGAGACAGAGATGAGAGGAATGAACAACAATTGGATAGAACTAGGAAGGAAGGCCCAAGACAGAGTGGGTTGTAGAATGCTGGTCGGCGGCCTATGTTCCATTGGGAGTAACAGACGTAAGTAGGCTTTATTAGCCATTGTTATTTTATAATCTAAAATACTACTTATTCAATTATTTTGGTAGTCATCACTGACAAAATATCAAAAGTTTATGGAATTTCTTTAACCTTCAAAAACTCGATCATATTTTCACTAACATTGATCATATATAGAACGTTTTAAAATCTTCAGGTGAAACAGATGAAGTTAATAGGTACTTGGTAAGTGATAACAAGTGAGAAATTTATGAAGATAATAAATCAATTATTTCATTCAATTACATTTTTTAAAAACAAATAATCATACCTTTTCTGTTTTACCACGACTAGCAACTGAAGTGACCAATAGTAAAGCTGCATCTTTTGAAGTCCATGCTCCACCATTTGGTGTATTTGTATATTCATTTAATAAATGTTCAATATATGTAGCGAAATTTGTTACAACAGCACCTTCAAACGCTTCACATAATACATGAACTAGATTACATGCTGCTCTTCGACGTGTTTGTGCATTAGAACCTTCTAAATCTAAGCGAATATATTCATCAGGATTTTCAGTGAATAATTCTTCGTCTAATGCTTTAAAAGAGTAAAATTGTCATACAATGGATTAAATTTTAAATTAATAGATTAGATTGTCTAATTATAATAATTGTAAGTAAAACAAGTATAATCAATATAGTTCAGTGATGGTTCAACTTTCCACTAATAGATCTCACATTAGAATCTTGTACAGTCTACCTTGATTTGAACAATCGGATAGTGTATCACTAGCTTTTACACATCACTAGTATGGATTAAAGTAAAGTATACAAGTCTGAACCTGATTGCTGAGTTAACATTATAATACTAGTGAAACAAGACTGGAGGATACAGAGGATTAGCTTGGACTAACTCAAGTCCCAATTTCTTTCACAACATCTCAAGATTGTTAGTCACATACAGCAAAACAAATGACGGTAGCATTAAATATTCTGGTAAGTATATGTAGTACCATTTACTTCACTAAATGTATGTTTGACTTTTTACATAATCCTTAATTCATTGGCAGCCGCCAGGAAGGTAAATAAATTTTACATATTCACAGGAAAAAACAACAAGGTATTTTCATGAGAATTTGTGATGAGTCCAGTACATTAAATACTTACGACAGTGACTTTTCAGCTAGTATCTAACCTAAAAACACTCTTTAGTTCGTTTATATTGAACAGAACAGGTGATAAGAATAAAAATGAAGCATTACTCAGAAGTTTAGTAGAGATCAAAGAGTTCTGAAAACTTCTGAACAAAGAAGATCTTCAAATTAGTAATAACTTGAATGTTTGTCTAATCAGAACATGGATCAATTTACAAAATGTACTAAATACTCTGAGTAATGGTAATATATGGCAGAAATCAAAATGATCTAAGGGTTTACTTATGAACGGATGATACTTCTAGTTCCGTCTAAGAGAAAGTCAAGGATGTAACATTAAAAAGAGGAACAAATAAATCATATCTATCAAATCAAATATAGTGATTGTAATGTTGTATATATACAGGATAGACATGTAGACCATTGAATGGCGAAATGAAGGAATGGACAACAATGCTTAAAATATATTTTGAAATGCTTAGAAAGATTGGGAACAAGTGGGGAACATAAGATTGATTTTGAAGCTTGGATCCTTCAACAATCAGTTGTAGACATAGATTAGCACATTCTCTGGGTGTGCAACTTTGTGCTAGTGATACTGTGGTGTGAGCTACTTATATTCATATAAGTAGTATATAACGTGCGTTAAAAGAACGTAATGTCCGGCAGCAGAAGATGGCGAAGACCAAGAAAGGAAGAGCAAGAGCACAATGGAATTGTAAGAAAACGCATGTACAATGGAATGGGAGACAATGGATTAGTGTTTGCAACGGGAACAGTACAGTTTCATATGATGGAATGATATTTTGCAAATTGACGATTGACTTTATGATATTCACATTTTATTGAGATAGTCTGTAATCTTTGTGCTAAATACAATCGATTGTCCCCACCCGTGTTCTTGTTCACTACAATACTACTCGGCTGGTGAAATCAGAGTGAGGGTAATGGAGTTCGGTTCTGTGACTTAGTAACTGAAAATCGAATCCCTTTGCCGTTTCACACTATGGCTGTCGAGAACAATAACGTACGCTAAATTACTTAGTTATTTATTACGATTGAATGTCATTTGACTCCCCTTCGTTGACATAACAATACACAGATATACAGTTATCGGTTTATTTTTCTCCAACAAACACAATTTATTGTTGTCCACTATCAAAATCTGATGACATCCAGAATGACCATTATGATCTCGATCAAAGCTTTAAGCTTACATATATGATTATCAGATAAGAGTAAAATATATACACGCACACAATATATCACTTTGTCTAGTATAATTCGAACATATTTCATATTAAATGACCATAGAAAGCCAAATGAAACATAATTTTATTTAGTACAGTTTTATTTTAATGACCTTATTCATCTTTGATCATTTTGAAGCACGGAGAACAAATGTAAGATTTTCAGATACAAGTCATTAATCAATTAATTTAAACACATAAATACTGGTACAAGGGGGCACTGAATACATATGCGCCACATAAATCTCTCTTGATATGTGTGAGGGCTGTGATATTGCGCGGGTGGCCAAACCCCGAAGCAGGTGGTTTTATTAGGGGGCCACATCCAGAGCCTTTGACCTAAAGGTCTAATCCACAAGGCAGTGGAGCATCGTAAGGAGATGCAGTCCCATGGTAGCCGGTGACCAACGATTGGTTCATACACCATTTGTTCCTTCAGGATACTGAAGCCCATGTGCACCATTGGTTTAGAATCAGTGTTTTCCAATTTCGCTAGATCGAGCGTCCGTGTCCACCGACCCGGTTTAAGCGCCAGACACTCGCTTTTCGTTCTCTCAATTTCGTAAACAACAGTAATGCCACGAGTAGGCGATGAGCAGGACATCCCTGGCAGAAGCTTTATACGCGAGACGTTAAGCAGACTTTCCCCACTCATGGCCGTGTACCAGGGCATTAGAAGGAAGATACATTCTTATTTTGGTATTACTAATATAGGTGACAATACAAATGAGATGGATAAAATCCTATTAGGAATTGATTCAATAAATAAATAAATAAACTATTATTTACCTCTAAAATGCATATTAGGAAGAATAACTTTTTCACAGAGTTTTTGTAATGTTTCAGGATTTTCAAATAAATGTCTATGCTGTGGACGAGATATGACACAGCTTAAAAATCCAATTGCATTTCCAATAAGCTAAATTATAAATTTAGGAAGAAATGAAAAAAGAAGCATAAATATTTAACAGAATTTTATATAGGTGTAAAGATTTAGCTCTGAAGTAGACCTTATTTTGTGTGTAAAGGTTAGTCATTTTTACTAACATTATCCAGCTGCACAACTGGAAGTTGTTGGATTAAAAATCTGGGATTTTATTCGTTGGAAGTTAAGTGATTCAATCGACTAGATCACTGTTTCACTCAGAATTATATGTATGCATATAAGTCAGTTCGTTGCAATGTAGAATCTGGTGTGTATTTACATCGGTTCAAGTTGTCATACCCAATCAATACACAGGATGAAATTGTTAGGAGGAATTACACAGTAGATATATTACCAGTGTCAGTCGTGACAGAATGAACATGGCATCGCAGATTCAAGAAAAGATAAATTAGTGGAATAAAAAACATGAAAAGTTATGAGGGATTCTGAAGCTCAGAACTTGGAGGAAGACAAACAATGAATGCATCTGCACTATTACGAACGGACTTGAACCATGTCATACATTACCACCATTGAAGTAACTACCTCTATGAATTCGGTGTTCATCTTGTTATGCTAATGAGGTATGGTAACTTGGACCGATGCATATATGTGCCTGATCCTACGTTGTAGATGACTGACCCCCGTTGATCAAGATTTACTACCTCACTAACCGATTTGTCATATTTACCTAGTACCCTATTCTTAATCAAGACATTGCTCACCCCGTGATCCCAAAATACACGAGCAATGCTTCGAAGACACCTATAATCAAATATTAGTAACATAAGGACATTTCCGATTATTGATGACCCTGTTTCACTGCTGCGCAGTAAACTTTTCCTTTGGTTTGCAGACAGATATCTCGGCTACGTCACAAGTGACGCGAGTTGGCAAAAGCCAATCAAGCTTTGCAAATCTGTGACAAGATTTTGTCAGACCGTAGACCTTTAGGGCTGATGAGACTCCCAAGATAAGTGAAATGGTCGATACATTCAACTAATTCATTTTACAAGATATGCTTTAGGTGAAGCAAACACTCATCAAAAGACCTGATGAATCCAGAAATTGAGAAATTTTGTGATAAGTAATTTTTAATGACCAACTAACTGTCACACAATGTTTTCGACTCGATCTTGTAACATCGATTGATTCCGCTTCAATCAAATTGGTAATGACATAACAATGAAATACCTATTCTATGATAGGATCCTAACAAAGTATAGTGTAACACAATACCATAATTGTTAAACGAATTTACGCCCAAAGAAGATAAGATTACTGATCGTTTGAAAGAGAGTTTTGTAATATTCCCCAAAAGGCAGTTATACTACTCAACAAACCATTAATAAGTAATTGATAAATGATCTTGGAGAGTAGAGAACAAATGCTTTAATCACTAATGATCCATGCAGCATTGTAACCACATTAGCATATTACAAAATAAAATAATAATAATAATACTTACCAAGTCATATTTTGTTTGAGCACTAGTACCTAATAACATTTCCCATACATCAGTAACAAAACCAGGAAGATATGAAGCAAATTCTGGTTCATATTTTGATGCATATAAACTAGCATTATCACAAATTTGTGATTTAATTTGTTCAACTAAAACTGTAGCATTATTATTTTCATTTGTTTCATTGGTTAAATTTAAAGTTGATGCATTTAATTGTAATAAACTACGAAAAAATGTCATCCAATCTTGTATATTATCTTCGAAAAATTCTGGTAAATCCTGAAAAAAATGTTAAAAATAAGAAGATTGTAAGAGAGAGAATATAAATGGGGACTAGACAGAAACACATAAGATGTGATAGTCAAACTTATTACAATTACATAAATTAACTTCCACACATTGGGAATAAACGATGATAGATTGAAACCTCTGTCCACTTTTCATTTATTCATGGCTTATGAAGGTTTTAGGATAGGGATAGGTATTAGACCACAGATATCCTCAAAGTATACTGATGTATGAAGACACTAGATAAGATTATGAGTAGGATTTCCGATAGAAATCTCAAATCTATTGATCAAGCCTAGTAGACGTTCATCAATTTAGGTGGTTTAAACACATTTAACTACAATCCACTAGGACACGCAATGGTGGCTGGTGTACCAGTAGGTTGGGAAAAGTACAACAAGGATAACCTCATGATAAAAATATTATTTAGACTTCATTGTCTTTCCTTTTTTCAAATTTATCTCTTGGTACGTTAATGCAAAGTGTGAGACTGATGTGGATTGATATCAAGTTTTTTGCTAACCATGCGTGACTGGTTATACGCTTTCGTATTATCGTCGAACATAACAGGGTATGGAACCTTATAACGTGCCTATTATGTCTTGGAACCGCAGACTATTGTCATATACCAAGTTACCAATCAAAATGCTAACCTTAATTTGGTTTATTTTACGTCTACTATTTACTCGAGAGAAGTAGTAACCAGACTCTACGATATTTACATTTCAAACAGAAGTGGTTTATATACGGAAATAAAAGATCGCGCCACAGAGTAAGATGGAAATTAATAATTATAGATAAGCAAGCCAAAAGTATGGGTGGGTGAGGAAAGCTGTAAATAATCGACCGACAAAAGATTGTCACTTACTTGACAATTAAGACTGAGAAATATTTTACAGACTAGTAGTAAACATTGAAGAACTGTAGTTAAACGTGAGGCATCTGAGATCCGATTCGCTCCAATAACCAAGGCAAGGAGATTCTGTATGCATATTGTAGTTAATAGAATCACAAAATTAAAATTAATTAACAACATTTATATACAAACGAAGTTAGGGGTAACTGCGGAAATAACTTCTACATTTTCTCAAACAATACGACTAGACTCATTGGTATTCATTGTTTGAATCTTCTCATTAACGTTTAAGTAGTTAGGTGGATAACGCGTTAGCGTTTGAAGTGAACGATACTAGCCTCGAGACCCGGAGTAGATACCAACTCTGGGATGCAGGTATACTTAACTGACGAGGCCCAAATGGGACGAAGTGGGAGTCCTGAATTCCACTGCTAGCCGCCATCTATCTCTGACTATAATACGACTGTTAGTGATGTAGACAAAAAAGACCCTACTTATTTAGTATATACTGTTGACAAATCCAGTTACTGACATCAGGGATATAGAAAAGTGGGATACAAGTGTCTAGGATGTTTACATTTCATGCGTTCATTTCAACAGACAGAAATAAGAAGCGAAGAAGGCATACGTCTACAAGTCTACTCAAAATACTAAATATTACATGCGTAAATATAAATGAAAATAGATTGTGTATAATGAGGCAAGGAAACCGGCATTGGATGAAAAAATAGATATACAGACACACAAGTAAACATGAGATGCATAAGTGTAGAATTATAAAGGCATGAATGTAAGAGGGATATGCGCTGAAGGTTGTGACTTCTCATACAATAGTGTCCACGAAGGTAAAAATGACTTAATACATAAACACTGGCTGAGTTACTCGAGTCCATCTTATAAATCATGTGTGTAATAGTATTTAATACTAAATGATCACATAGACTAACAACTAAAATATAGATTCGTCATTTGTATCTATCTAACTTGAGTTCACATAAATTAATATAGACTAAAAATTTATATAGCATAGATGAAGGTGGCTAGCAAGGGAATCTAGGACGCGCGTTCTGTTCAATGCGAGACCAATCAGTAGGATTTTCCTGCATCCCAGAGGTGATGTTAACCCCAAGTTCCAAATCTGGGGTCCAGGTAATATACTTGACCAGTCCTAAATAGGACGAAACCCCGGTTTTGTATTCCGCTGCTAACCACATTTCATCTATTCTATATAAGCTTGCACAGGATGCGCACATCTCAACTAAGACCAATCAAACCACTTAAAATACCAACGGCGGGATCATCTGAATCATTACAAATCCAATTAATATATTAGAACTTTTTAAACAATTTCCAATAATTAGTTCATTACAGAAATCAAATCCAACTACGTTCATTGCTTTAAACTTCATTTTACTCAAATGTTGCATATTTTATTTAATTGATAAAACTATTCACCAGGTACTGGGACATGGGCCATACTCCAATTGTGAAGGTTGCTCAAATCGAAGTGGAGGAGTTCAAATCTGCGATTTATTGGCCGAAAAAGGAATGCTTTGCTTACTGAGCTGATGGAAAGTATCATGGATTATGTGATAAGCAACTACAAGTACCACCACTATGATTATTATTTATAGTACTTGTTGCTGTGGGAATTCAAAAATCATACAACCTGTGGTTGTAATTATACGAGTCATTTGATAAATAAGTTGATATTTATATGACCTTGGTGACGAGAAGCCGCTTAGGCGAGACTATAACTTATTGACAAACTAATACGATTTAAGATGAGTCTTGTATTTTGGTACGAAGTTCATTCATTCATATGGTCCAATAGCATTTTGTCATTATAGCTGATGTCAGCTCGTGATGACAACTCGAACTTTGACTTCCCTCAAATGCCCTGATACGACAGAGGGTGGGGAAAGTCAGCTCCCCTTCTCCAAATGCTCTCACATGGCCACCCGTACACAGATACTGCTGGGGTAGTCCTACTCACTGCATTCTCGTGGCATCACTGTTCTTTACGGAATTGAGAGGACGAAAAGCGAGTGTCTGACGCTTTGACCTGGTTGGTGAACACGGATGCTTCACCTAGGAGAGTTGGGAAACCCTGATTCTAAACCAGTGGTGCATATGGGCTCCAGGATCCTGAAGAAACAAATGGTGTATGAACCAATCGTTGGTCGCCAGCTAACATGGGACTGCATCTCCTTACGATGCTCCACTGACTTGTGGATTAGACCTTTAGGTCGAAGGCTCTGGATGTGCCCCCTAATAAAATCACCTGCTTTGGTTTAGGCACCTGAGTAGTATCAGAGCCCACACACAAGTGACTTGTGTGGCGCATATGTGTTCAGTGCCCCTTTGTACCAATATTTGTGTTCAAATAAATAAATAGGATTATCCTAACTTCTAACTTAAAATCTGATTTCTCGCACTAATTTACAAAGCTCATTAGATCCTAGTAGAGTGAACTTGCTCAAAATCACTTCGGTGTTGCTCAGTGGTCATCCCACAACTAAAGAAGATTAAATTCGAACTATGGACGAATGACTTGTGAGTGAAAATAAACATCCAAATTAATTGAGTGCCATCTATAATTGTTATATGAAAGCAGAATGCAATAAAATTCTGTCGTAGTCAAATAAACATATTCAAGGTGAATTTAACAGAGATCAAGTTTAAAAACAGAAGACAACTTAAAAATGACAATAAGACGACTATAAATATTCGTTGTCGAGTTAACTATCAGAGAAAATTTACACACATAACTTGATGTAGGAAAGTTATTTTGGCCTATTCACATTTCTGAAGTTCGAAGCTACAAGGAAATAACTAAGAGGTATACATAATTAGTTTAAATCTTGATAAATACATACATGATCAAGTTGAATTTTAGTGAATACGAGAAAATCACATAATAACATGTATGTGAAGCTCTCATTAATAATAATGACATAAATATACCTTAGCAAGTTCCGTAAGTGGTGCACCGAATTGACCAATCACAAGTTTCATTTCTCTGTACAAATCTGGACCAGCGCATTCGTGACGATATCTAGCAAGATTAAACAACGTATAGGATGGAATAATACCCCGTCGCAATATATGTAACGAAAGCATGAAAAAAGATTTAGATAATCTTGAAACATACATGATATTTATGTGCCATTTCTATATTTAGGTTTGTGAAAATCAATTTTCCAAAATTAGATTTAACTAGTTATTATCATTTAATACAATGAAAACCTTGTAGACTTGATTCATAATAAATGAGGAATTTGGATTTAGTTGTCTGATACTGTGAATTATAATGGCTTTCATACATACATGAAGTGGAAATTTCAGTGATAGCATGATAATTTGAAAAATAATAATAACCTCAGTACATAAAGACTACAAGACTAGACAAAAAGACAAAATGTTTGGTAGGAAAAAGCTTGTTACCAAACCAGTATAAATAGTCGTTTTGATCGTCAAAAATCGAACAGTAAACAATGGTAAAGACAGTTAAGTTAACAGATTAGAGTTCTATTTGGAATATAATATAAAACCATAGATACCTTTTAAACAATGTATGAGCCGTATAAAGAACTCCATGGACCATATTTAAATCTGCGCCAAGTTGTGCCATTCTTTGCACTAATTCAGGTATCAAATTCGGCCATTTTTCTGGGAAATCCTCTCGCCAAATTGTACTTATGGCTTCGGAAAGTTGCGATTGAATATTCCCTGCTACAGAAAGCATAGCTCCAATAATTTGATTGCGTAATCCATCACGATCAGATGCATGTATACGATCTGTCTCATCTGAGTCCTAGAAAATGAATTATGATAAATCTTTGTCAGTGATAAGATAATTATACATACATAGAGGTGTTATGATATATTAACAACTAACGATCTTAAACACTCGGTATACACCCACGAAACCCATTATTTATTTACTCATTACAATAACCGTCGCGATCGGAAGTGATAGTAAGAATATGTAACTTACAAAATACCATTTAAAAGATAAAGCGTAAGAGTCAGTTATACAAAGCTCAGATACAATCAACGATTCAGGTTAAGCGGTACAGTTTGATGTAAGAACAAATTAGGATGATACGAAGTATGAAAGTGAAAAGTAAAAGACTAATCATTCATACGCGAATGAACGACAATGGTAGCTCCGCACCACAATAGTTTAACTGTGCCACAAGGTAGGGGAAAATCTAGGACCACTATGACCTCACTGAAAGAAAGACGCAGTGAAACACTTAGGTAACAGACTTTCGTACTTGAACAACTATGTAGTATCAAAGACAACCCATGGGTAATCACAAGAGCATATGGTACTTACAACTTGCCAGTGATTCTTGATGAAGTTTTTCAAAGTGATAGCTGCAGCTATTCGTGTTGGGGAAGGGACATTCGGATCCTGAAGAATATGGAGCAAGCATAAGCAATACGATGGGCGTAGTTCTACAGCCTTCAGATATGCCTCTGCTGATCTTCTGGTTTCTCTTTCTGGTGAAACAGTATGTTGTAAACAGTTAGTTAATTCATTTATGAATGATGGATCCATACTAGAACCCAAAATTGCGAGGCGTGCGCGGCACCTAGAAGCAAACTTGAATACTTTGCGCTAAGTCCAGTGTCCAATAGTAAATTTTTGTGAACACATACAGTTTCTTATTCGAATTTTTGCAATAATATCTGTTATCCTTTACTAAATAATCTTAAATTTTTCGTTCACTACCTTGAGTTTAACAGAGACACTACGGGATATTATTGTGTGACTTTGTGAGTTAGATAGATATTCATATCCCCCAAAAGACTGTGGGATCAAATGAGTAATGAAGGTCATTCTGCACTGGAAGAAAACCAACATAAGATGATAAGATAACATGAATCGGTGGAGGATGGTTAGAAAGTACATGGAACAACTAAAAAGGAAGTAAACTTTCAATCAACCGCAATCACTAGGCAGATTAGATCAGAGAATTCCGATATATTGGTAATCGCAACATACACTCTTCCGATCTCCTCGACTCTGTCTTTTGATTTTCTCTGGGTGGGAACGAAATATATTAGAAGGTGTTACTGGTAAAAGCGTTGTCAAACACTGAATACCTGTGACATCATCATTGGTGAGACCGACGTGATCTGGTACATCTTATTGCAACTGTGAGTCTGTTCCTTATTGGGATTTTTATATATCATTGCCTTATTTTTTATTTTTTTAAACATTGTGATTTTTTTCGTATTTTTTCGTGGATATATATATATTTTCCCCTCGTTCATTATCGTACTTCATATTTCATCATGACTAAACAGACACCTAAAGTACTCAAGCTTAAGACCTTGTCCCCACCTTCGTTTCAACTGATGTCTTTCTGGCCCGACAACATCGAAGCCTGGTTTTGCTACGCAGAAGCCGACTTCTCCGAGCACGGCGTGATCGACACACGTGCACAATTCCTCGCAGTAGTCAAGGCACTACCGCGCGAATTCAACAGGTACGTAACACCTAGTATGTTTACTAGTGATGTTTCCGATCCTTACGAAATCTTAAAACGCTCGATCCTTAAACGAGGAGACCTAATCGATCGACAAAGGTTAGATCAACTCTTCAACAACATCGACCTGCAACACGGTTCTGCGACGGACACGTTGCAACGGATGAGAGACGTTATAGGCCCAAGAACTTTCGACGAAGGTCTATTCAAACAACTCTTCTTGTCAAAACTTCCCCAACAGGTGCAAGCAGTTTTGGTCTCGTTCCAGAACAACGCCCTAGACGAGCTAGCTGCATCTGCCGACCGCATTTTAGAAATTACGAAATCTACTACCGAGGTATTTTCAGTCAAAGAAAAACCTCAAAGGACTCAGAATGATATAAAGGACTTATGTCACACACTCACGCGTTATCTTAGTCTTCGTACCGACTGTAAGAGATCGCGCACACCACGTAGAAGCATTGCTCGTAAGTGATCTGTCTCTAGACCACGAGAGACAGATAACCCCGACTGGTGCTGGTATCATAACCAGTATGGAAAGTTTTCCAGAAATTGCAGAAAACCCTGCAATTTTCCCAACACGAAACCGACTGACTCGAAAAACAATTCGGGAAACTTCCAAGCCGGCACGCGTTACCGGTAACTGTAGCCGGCGAACATAGCCGTCTGTTATACGTCACAGATGTGACAACGACAGTTCGCTACCTCGTCGATACTGGCGCAGAAGTTAGCGTTCTCCCAGCAAATCCTAACGACCGACTTCACGAATCGAACCTAAACTTACAGGCGGCAAACGGAAAGCCTATCGCTACGTATGGCAAAAGGTACGTTTACCTTAACGTGGGTTTACGCAAACCCATTCACTGGATCTTCGTTGATGCAGATGTTACTATGCCAATCATTGGCATGGACCCTCTACAACACCATAATCTGATCATCGATCCGCGCGAATGGAGGCTAGTAGACGGAAACACTAATTTATCCGTTTGCGTAACTTCTTTTTCTGGTTGCAGATTATCCCCAGTCACAACTAAGCATACGATAGACCCACTTTATCAACCGCTACTCGATAAGTATCCTGGGATTCAGCAAACGCAACCAAAACTACCGTATGTAACCAGCAACGTTACACATCACATCATGACTACAGGACCACCTGTATTCTCTAAAGCACGACGACTAGCTCCTGAAAAACTAAGGTTAGCGAAAAACGAATTCGATCACATGATAGACTTAGGGATCATACGATCATCAAATAGCCCATATGCATCTCCGTTGCACATGGTCCCTAAAAAGGACAGCGACGATTGGCGTCCAACTGGTGACTATCGGTGATTGAACGCGAAAACCATTCGCGATCGTTACCCGTTGCCTCACATTCACGATTTGACAGCTACCTTGAAAGGTACAACTATCTTTTCAAAAATCGACTTGGTTAAAGCGTATAACCAAATCCCTGTGGCTACTGACGACATACCGAAAACAGCTATCATAACTCCCTTCGGACTCTATGAATTTTTGCGAATGCCTTTCAGTCTAAGGAACGCTGCTCAAACATTCCAAAGATTCATAGACGACGTTTTTCGAGGTCTCAACTTCGTACACGCGTATGTTGACGACTGTCTAATCGCAAGTCCGGACAGAGAAACACATCTCAAGCATCTGGATCTTCTTTTCGGACGACTACAAAAACATGGCATTACTGTAAACGTTCAGAAATGCCGATTCGGAACCGACTCATTAGACTTTCTGAGACACACTATCGATGCTCAAGGTATCCGACCCCTTAGAACCACAGTGGCGGCCATTCTGGATTACCCAGAACCGACCACCGTCAAGCAAATACGCACGTTTAACGGCCTCGTAAGTTTCTATAGACGTCTCATACCGAAATGCGCATTACTTATGAAACCTCTGACCGACCAACTTCGTGGAAATGCGAAATTTATTAATTTGGATGACACCGCACGAAAAGCATTCTCCACAATTAAGGAACTGATCGCTAAAGCAACAATGCTCGCACATCAGGACACCGAAGCACCCATTAGTATCGCAGTAGACGCATCCGACTCAGCAATCGGAGGAGTCTTACAACAATGGGTTAACAACTCCTGGCAACCTTTGGCATTTTTCTCTAGACGGTTGCTAGACAGTGAATCGACGTACAGAATATTCGGTAGGGAACGTCTAGCTATGTATTGTGCTGTACGACATTTTCAACACTATCGAAGGCCGTGAATTCACTCTTTTCACGGACCATAAACCGCTCACTTTCTCGTTAAGCTCTCCTTCAGACAAGTACTCTCCCTTTGAGTCTCGACAACTGGACTACATTTCGCAGTTTACTTCAGACATTCAACGCATCTCTGGAGCAAACAATGTAGTTGCAGACGCCTTATCTCGCATAACTTCCTTGAAAATTTTCCAAGGAATCGACCTTCTTAAACTCACCCAGCTTCAAAAAGAAGACACTGATCTTCAGCACGAGTTATCGTCTACAACCCTTAAACTGCGCATCAAACAGATGGGAACAGGTAAGGAAACTTTACTGTGTGACACATCTACAGGTAGGGATTGCCCAATCGTGCCGAAACATTATCGACGCAATGTCTTCAATACATTGCACAAACTTTCTCATCCAGGTGTTCGTGCAACCATCAAGCTTATAGCAGAACGGTTTTGCTGGCCTGGCATGAATAAAGACGTGAGGGATTGGGCACGCTCCTGTGTAAGCTGCCAAAAACCTAAGGTCATAAGGCACAATAAATGTCCCTTAGGCTCATTTAAAACTCCCGATGCTCGTTTCGATCATGTTCATCTGGATTTGGTTGGACTTTTATCAGATTCAAATGGATACTCTTACCTCTTAACCTGCGTAGACCGTTTCACTCGATGGCCAGAAGCAGTACCTATCAAGGACATCATTGCTGAAACAGTGGCCCGCACCTTCGTCGAACGATGGGTGGCAAACTTCGGCTGCCCTTCAACCACCACCACAGATCGCGAACGTCAGTTTGAATCCGATCTTTTCCGTCGTCTGACCACACTTTTAGGAATCACTCGCTGCCGAACGACCGCCCACCATCGACAAGCAAACGGGTTGGTAGAACGTTTTCACCGACAACTAAAAGCCTCACTATCAGCTTCAAACGTTTCACAGTGGACCGACACTATTCCACTTGTCTTAAGTAGTATTCGCAATGCAGTGAAAACTGACATTGGATACACTGTAGCTCAACTGGTTTGTGGAACGACACTTCGACTTCCAGGAGAATTCGTGGATCCTTCATCCTCTTCAATGAACATGGATCTAACCTACTACACGAACAGGCTTACAATCTCAATGCGTTCAGTTAAACTTGCTTCCACTCGACCACAATCCACCAATGTTTTCTTTCAACCTGACTTACGATATAGTACACACGTTTTCGTTCGTCGAGACTCGCACCGACGACCATTCGAATCAGCATACTAAGGACCTTTCAAAGTTCTTCAACGTGAATCTAAGTACTATATAGTCGATAAGAACGGAACAAACGATAGCATCAGCATCGATCGCTTAAAAGCAGCGTATTTAGAAGGAAATCCTATCTACGTCGATTTTCCTTTGTTACAATCGAACGACACGACTCCACTCATAATTCCTCAACCGACAACCAACACTAGCGATGATACTCCGAATGTATCTGAAAATAAACATAAAACGACGCGTTCTGGAAGAAGAGTAAGATTTCCAGAACATTTAAACGACTACTGCACGTAAGGCACTACTCGACATTTTATATTATCTCGATTTTTCTTTTTATGATATATAATATTAAAAAAAACAATTTTAATATGCCTATATATTTATATTTTTATTAAAAAAAACAAAAAAACAAAAAAAAAATTATTTTTTTAACGCTATTACGTGTGCTTGAGTTTATTTTCCATTTTCGACATTGTGTTTTTACGCACATACGAGTGTATTTCGACATGCACTTACACATTCTTTTTTCTTTTCCAGGACGGCTGGAAAAGAACGATGCAGTTTACGAGGGGTTGAAATTTTCATTATAACTTTTTCTTTTTTTACTATGTTGTACCTCGGTCCCATATAGTAAGGAAAGACGACCAGACGCTGCTACACTTAGTAAGCTATCAGAAGAGTGTTTACCAACGACAAACTCGTTGGGTTTAAACTTCTGGCTGGCCACGTCTTAGGGTCGTCACTGCCCCACTAGGGGGGAGTGATCTGTAGCGGTAAACAAATCCCCAAAATAAATAGCTCTCTAAGTTTTCGACGTTGAATGCTGACCATATGTTTTAGTGGACTCATCTAACTGAAGGCACTCAAACATGCATCCGCACCAGATCACGTGTGAAACGCCGTGCTCAACATCAACCGCAATCACTAGCCAGATTAGATCAGAGAATTCCGATATATTGGTAATCGCAACATACACTCTTCCGATCTCCTCGACTCTGTCTTTTGATTTTCTCTGGGTGGGAACGAAATATATTAGAAGGTGTTACTGGTAGAAGCGTTGTCAAACACTGAATACATGTGACATCATCAGTCCTTTCAATAAGTACCTAACATTTTAGTCCTATGAGTATCTGGTTTTGACGCTCAAGACTTCATGTATATTCAGGGCTTGAAAGTGCTGTTGTTTGTAACACCATCATAATCAAAGACTGTGAAGTCAGCCAAACCAGCAGCCAGGAATGGAAGTGTTTTAGGGTTGCAATGACATGTATATTCAATGATTTTTGCAACAACAAAATAAAGACCAATTTTTCTGTTTATTTGGTACGCTCCATATATGATCACACTTGTATTCAATGTCTATTATTTCTTTGTATGATTTGCTAAACATAATTTATTGTCTGTTTTAAAACACACACTACCGATGAAACGGTCAGCGAATGGCCTAAGTTTCATTAATCCGTTTTTCCCCCATATCAGTTATTAATCCAGGCTTTCCATGGTCCTACTTAACGATTGGTTGTGGTAAACAATGTTGAGGAATTACTGGGCCTAAATACAGAAGGAACAGTCGACACTCTATTCTAAGACGATGTCTAATATTCAACATTTACGCTGAAAGTTTGAAGGACTACTTGCTATAAAATTTGATGTTAACTCATTTATATTCATAATTACGGGTTTTACATGTTTTTAAGTCTTTTGTGAAAAACATCTAACTATAGATTGATTAGTTTCTTGGTCACACCCAAGTATACTATGTGCACCGTATCTAAAAGAAAAGTTCAAATCATATTAATATCAATTTCTACAAAATCGAAATGACCTTGTTGGTGAACGAATTGAGTCTGCCTACGAAAACTACCATCAGTGCTTAGTGCATTTTCACCATTTTGAAACATCATCCATCCATCTAAGCGCTGACCTACTACAACACAATATCGCAGCCTGCTTTCCCATTGTAATTAACTGTATATCTGACATCTGAACGAACAAGTGGATCACAGAATAATGCGACCAGTTGAATAGCCATGTATTCGCTGAACGTATTACTAAGTAGACCCACATAGCTTATTCATTTTAATTCAAAAATGCTGCTCGCAGATTCTTTGTTTAATTCCGCTGACTTAGTATTCCCTCCATAGATACCTATCATAAACTAATCAGTAAATCTAGGGACAACGATGAACTATATTTCTTGACTAGAGCCCTTTGAGATCGAAAGTCCATCTACACTAATACACCAGTTCAACGTATCAAAACCACAAGTATACAACCAAAGCTCTATATATCTTGATAGATTGGTTTTCAATCCGGGGTGCTATTAAATACCACTGCTGATATTGAACACTCGTTCAAATTCGTAGGAAACTTCTAAAACTCCTTCGTAAATTCGACACAAGATCTCAAAAAGAATTCAAAATGCTATCAGTACCTCTGATGGTCTGATAGCTATTTGTCACTAAATTATTCAGTGCAATGTTGATATGTTCTTCATAGTTTACCGACTTCTGTGAACACAAATGAACGTCATCGCATCTTACAAGAAAGAGATCCAGAAATTCACTTCTTCGATAACCATTATCATCCAGACGTCTTTCATTATTGTGGCCGCCAGATGCTATCACATTTGATGGATTCTCATTACAATTAATTTCAGTGCTGGCTGCTGTTAATGCAACATAAATCATTGCTAAAGTCAGTTACCGTTGTCCGTGCTTTCATTAGCAAGTTGATTACACGAAAGCGAGTTACGATTTTTTCTGAAAGTCGTTTGCATTTTATTCCATCTTCGGTTATTTGTCGATCTATAACAACCAAGGACGCTTGACAGACTCACTATAGCTCTATGTCTACGAACACACTGATTTTTAGTAAATTCATCATATAGGACAAACGAGATAATTAGCGATAATAAATGAAGGCATAAAGAGCACGACGTATGCATCTCGGGAAAGTTTCTGTATCTGAATATTTAGATATATATATGTGATAATATCTCTCTTTTTTGTCAAACAAGAATTTATTTTAGAGAGATTTATGAAACTGTAAGTACAGTAAGCGGCATATTCAAGGGGGGTACTTTATATATATTCGTCAACAAACTTCTCATAAAATGCCATGTAAGTAGGAAAAAATTGGCTTTATCCCTTCATGTACTCGGTCGTCCGCTTTATGTCCCTTTTCTTCGCCTTTATTTCCTTTTTATTGACTGCTTATGTGCTATTCAAATAAGCGTTACCTCCGCCATCTATTCTTCTACTTTATTGGCCAAGCCTTATGCTTGAAGGTTACAATAGTGCTTTAACATACCTTTAGGCCATTCTACACTATGTTAGAGTTTTGGCCCGGATAATTATTAAATGGTACTATCGGAGTTGTCTTTCTTGTTGATGCCACCACGTGTAGACGAACCTTCGTTGTTCAACTGACCTCATTTGTGGTTATTATTTCAGAAGAAACCTACAAGTACCATTCATTTCACAACAGCTGTTATCATTTTGTTCTATAATGTATCGTTTTGTTGTAAGTAAATTTTGTTACCGTTTCGCTTTACTCATAGACTGACACTTCGGTTCGCATTGTTAATATTTTTTGTTATATCATTAATGGCTGTACGTACTCAAATCTTGAATAAGTTCATTACCGGGTATAGAATCCAAACTACGGTTTGGATGTTGAAGAATAGCCGACCGGGGACTTTAGACACGCGCCCTTTCCCGTCGAAATCAAAACAAGTAATCGGGTAAATAGCGGTTCTATAATTCATCATAAATTTAAATGTAAATCGTTACCTAAACAAATATTACCACCCGGCTATTCAACCAATAATTGTTCAATCAATCAAATCTAAATTACAATAAATAAAGAAGTTGATAGAAGATGAGGAAAAATTACCAGTCACAACAAATGAACGTTATTCTATCCTGACTGGATAGATCACACGCAAAAGGAGGAACAAATCAATATGGCTACCGCCAAGAACAAGTGTCAAGTAAAACAACACAGATTCAGTTCAGGAAGAAACACAAACTTAGTGAATGTGTAATAAAAAACAAAAACTATAATAAAAAATACAAGTATTAACAATTCAAATGTACTCAAAAGACAACAATGTACAACTAAGGGGATCAATAGGAACAAAGTACAAGTATATACATGGAGGGATTTTCACCAACACACAAAACCTTCAAAATGGATCTTACACCGGGTGTTACGTCCAAGTTTTGCTCGTTACAGTTATTGAAGTATGAACTATCGATCTACTTGCAAATTACAAACCCAAATTGACAACAGAACCAAAACTCCAATTCAGATACCAAATTTAATCGCAGTCCACAAATAGTCGGCCAAATGTCGTTCTAATACCAATAATTATAACAATTACAAAACAAACCTTCAATTTTGTAGGTTCCCGGAGCAAAACTACCAAATACCAAACCAACGACAAAGGGAAACCAAAATGTCCGAAATAAATAGGTTTTAATCCGCCAACGTCTTCAGTTCTCCTGTAACACCGGGATCCCCCACACATGTAAATTTAGTAATTATTGTAACCAAAAATGAAAGACAATATTATTTAATTCCTTCGTGAAGGTTGATGTGCAGTAACATACAACCTAAAGAACAGGCACAAATAACTGGCTGGTCAGTACCTAAGTTAATTTTAGCATTTCAGTTCCAGTTTGGAAAGGGTATGTGGCTAGGTGGCATGCGTTAGTCCTGGAAATGACAGTCCTTTGAAAGAGCTGACGAATGGAGCTACAGTAATATGTTGAGTTAGTGAATTTCACTCGTTGATGATTCAGTGGGAATACTGATAGTCAGCTGACAAGTAATTTATTCTAGGCTTGTGAACATTTTAGGAGCGTTCTTGTAAATTCTCCGTTTTGAAAGACAAGAAAAGTGAGGATATATCACTAACTAATTTAAAAATTGTGGTCAGTTCACCTCTGTTTCTTCTATATGACAAAGGAAACATTTAGTTTGGCCAGTGGAACATCATATGGGAACTTAGTTGCTGTTCTTTGGACTTCCCCCAACAGATAATTGTCTATTTTTAAGCAGGGGTTAGCTACTTGTATGCAGTACTCGCAAGCATATAGCCATAATTTGAGATCATTTTCGGCTTCTCGTATTTTTGTGCGGTCCACAAGAAGTAAGACTTTACGGACAAAAACTTATGACCTCTCCAGTTTATGTTCGATTTATAGTGTAGAGTTGCTTGTGAAAGATTTTAACAGTAATATTACTGCAGTTTTTTCGAGTAATATGACGTTTAGCATTTCTAAAGAATAGAGCCGTGAAGATAGTTATAAACTCGATACAAAATATAGACGCTACATAAAGTGACCATAGCTGCACGACCGAGTAATGTCGTTTCGACCAACTATCCTCGCGTTCACTATTGTTGATCTCCCAGTGTTACATGTTGAATGTAAATCTCAGTAATTATACGCTCAGCTTCGAAGATCATGTGGTTAGGAAGCAATACCACTATAACTCTAGAGACATCTTGAGTCATTAGCTGGTCTAGTAGCCCTTTTACCAACCCAACATCATTTTCAAAACAGGTTCTGAATTCTGAACTTTCACTTTCTATGAAAGACAATAAGAATGTAGCATTCACATTGGTTTCTCATCAATTTAATTTTCTTGATAACTCATAGAAAACATTAGAGTATAAAACTGACGACCTAAGTAGATTAAATTTTCAAAATAACATATTGTAAAATTAATGTTTCATTTCATTATCTAAAAGAAACCAGTGTAATCTACATCATCAAACATAGACGATATAATCTTAATTGAGATTGTATAGTGTCATGCATGATCGTTAATCATCGTAACTATTTAAAAGGTTTACAGAAAATCGGTGAGGCTGTAATTTATGGACGACCTTCGAACGACACTAAATTAACCTCGAGGATGTACGCTTAATAACTAGGACCAAATGAGGTCTATACACCAGTATAAAGAATTAGAATTAGAATTTACAGTTAGTGGTTAGGGGGTAAGAATTAGAATTAGAGTTTTCATCGCTGACATAAACTGAAATGCCAAAACTCTCTTTAACCAAATGGATGAGTGAATTTCGCGCCGAAATCAGAGGCCTGTTATCTTATGCCTGATTGATTTGTAGCGTCGAGTCGAGTTGAAATTGACTATGAACACCACTACAAAAGAACGCGTACCAGGATATCTATAAAATCCCCCGGAAGCCAAATATCAGAAGGCAGTTAATGGACCAACTCGAGATATACTTGCTGGCGACCTCGTGGTATCTAAAGAATACCGAGATCGTGCCAGGATACAAGCTTGGTTACCAAGCGTAACCGAATTCGCGCGAAGTCACAATCAAAGTGTGTGAATAATGGATGCTTTTTAGCACAGTTAAACAAAAGCACAATAAAACAGTTACTGGTACAATTGGTTATAATAATAACTGTTTTCATTAAACCAATCGTGTTCTCGTGATAAAAGTAGGTTACTACGGGTTCATTCATAACTTATATTCTCGCACATTCACTAATAACGACAATAGATCCCCTCATTCATTCATTTACTGACAACTGGTTTTTATGATAATTTTCAAAACTATTATTTTCAATTATGTAATATTCAATGATAATTTTATTCAGTAAAAACCGTGAGGGATAAAAATATTGTGTGAAGTTGTAGGAAAAAAGATATTCACAATCAATATGCAGTTCACATCAACAAGAGTATCAACTTGAACCAGACAAATTTCAGGTCAACCAAAGTTAATACTAAGTGTGTCGATTAGAAAGAATTTTCAGTTGAGTGAACGGAATTTTAGAGAAATTGATAATAAAAACACAATTCTAATGGTACTGATGTAACTGCCTAAAAAAATAAATCTAGCTGTGTGACCACCAGTCTAGGGGACTCGACACTGAGCCCACTATGTTAAGATAAGATGGTGATTGAAGGTATGTAACAGAAAACCCTGGACCTACGTTTTCAACTTGGTCGATAGGATTCGATCTACATTGATCACCAACTAGTGATCAACCAATTTTGAATTCAACTGAGTCCTACAGGAGGCCAGTCGACGCTTGCATAGCTCAGTGGTAACGTCTCTGACTGTGAAATTGGGTGATACAGGATCGAATTTGTCAGGGAGCATCAGTTCCCTTAAGATTACCGGTATATCTTGCTGACGAGTGCAAAATAGCACGAAACATTAGGTCAAGGCTTTTCTGTTGACTACCTCCAACCACCATCTTATATATAAATGTATACTGAAAATTCTGTCTTTCTTATACTACTACTGCTACTACGTCTAACATTCTCACTACTACCATTCTACTAGTATTCATTACTCTTAGTTGTACTCTTGATATCTGATTTTTTTGTTGGCCTATGGTTCGTGACAGCCTAATGACTTGATAGATTTATTAGTATGATAGATATTCTACTCTATTTGGGATATTTTTCATAAACCATAAATAGTATACAATGTAAACTATAAGTAAATATCAGCTACTATACAATTCGATTGTTAATGATATTATTTCAGATAACTGAATAGTTACATTGTATTTTGTATATCTCATTATCAATAGCATTTCATCATTGCCTAATAATCTACCTATTCAGTCATAATTACAGTGAACGAGAACACAAATAGGGACAATGGAATGTATCTGAACACAAAATTACAGAGCACCTTAATAAAATATAAGATCCATAGAGTACATATTTCATTTGCAAAATGTCAATCAATCGTCTCAGACTTCATTGTTCCTGCATTTCCATACCAATGGCTTTCTGTTCCCGTTCTCTCCTTCTTGATCTTCTGCTGCAAGATATTCCATTCCTGACTAGCGGTTATATACTGCTTATGTCGATATAAGTAGCACACACCAAAATACTACGTACACATAACAGTGAAACATTCAAAAGACTAAACGGTGACACTAGAATCATTGCAACAGGTCTACTATTGTGTTTTGAAACACTATTCATCATAATATGACTTATCAACAATATTTGATATCAACTAGGATTATCCTATTTCACATCAATGTTTTAATTAAGACCAACAAAGTAATGACAAGCATTTATTTATTAAAATAACAAGAAATCAATTTGATGATTAAGAAAAATGGTTACATATTACAAGTTATAAACGATACGATGAAAAGAAAATACATGTTCATTATTTATCTTTTGAATGCATCAACTAGAGATGGATAACCTAGAATTCAAACAAAAGATATAGGTTTGAACGCAGTAATCATAGAAATTCGGTGAGGCTATAATCTATGGATGAGCCAATGAGAAGCGTTTGAGGGGTTTCAAGGTCGCAGCACCAATTTCAGCAACCGATGCTCACGTACGATTGGTACACAGAGGATTGTAGGGAAAAAGAGATAATTGAGCGACTACAACCAAATGGGACTACTAAGAAATTCCTCTATTTGTAATTGTGATAATCGAATGATTTGTGGACATTATGCAGACTATCGTGATGATGTTGTCTTTCGATGGAATGTGTTGGAGGAAGAAGCCTACTAGAATAGGAACTTTTTCACTCGATTCAGATTGAGACTAAGGCAAATTATGACAATTGTTGAGAACTGGATAATAAAAGCACCAGTAACACTGGCTGCAGTCTGTTACTACATTATATACGATTGATTGGAGAGCGCACAGACGCTTACATAGACTTGATTATGTGAATCATGTCGTTATCTGCAAGCGGCACTTCATGGATCCGACAACCGGGGTGCACACAAACAATATTGAAGCCATGTAATCGAGGCTGAAAGAGTTTTTACGACCTTGTCATGGCTTCAGAGGCCGATTATTATAGAGCCTATATGGATGATATCTTCTACCGTATGCATTATGATTTCAGAACCTCTGAACAACTTTCTAATCTTGAAAAATTTTTGAACCACTGAAATGAAGTGTATCCACTTTAACTCTCTGGTCTCGTATAATATATTTTTACTCCACACTAACTTTTTTCCAATTGGCTAATACTTCTGAAAGTCATTTAAGATTCGTTCAAAGGTTGTCCATAAATTATAGTTTCACTTAGAATGCTTCTAATTAAAATTGAACTGGTCAAGTTGTATATCTCCGGGGTGAATACATGAATTAAGCACTTAGTTATAAGTAACATATTCAACAATATACATTCATATGTATTACATCCATTAAGTCATTGTGTATTCATAAGATACTGTGTTGAATATGATTTAACCAAGTTACATATTGACGATTTTTTGGAGACGGTATTTTCCTTACGTTATTGATCATTCAGCATGAGATTGTAAAGATCGTTGAATTTCATGAAAATTGACCACTGTTAGAAACCTGGGAGCACTAGATGGGCATCGGCTCTTCATATGGGACTGTTCAAAGTGTGAGACTGAAGGTACTGGGTTCGAGTCTTACTTGTTGGGGCGTTGTGAATGCGTACTGCTCAAAAGTCTCATACTAGGATGAAACAGCCGTCCATCGGTTCTAGTTTTTCAATGGTGGTGTAGTTCAAATCGGTTCACTATTTCAATGTTATATATGCATATCATACTATTCAATTGATACTAGCCTGATATACATGTAATGGGGTATCTTTCAGAAATATAACATTAATTGAAGAAACTGTGAGTAAATATGTTAAGATCCAATGGAACGTATTCATATCACGACTTACTTGTTTCTCGTGAAATGTAAATCTCATTGATAGCTTCTAAAAGAAACTGATGTGCTACTACAATAATAAAATAGAACAAGGAAAAGTATATAAAATTTTAATGAATATCTAATGGTTATAAGATACTATTCTTCATGATAGGAAACCGCTTACATCATACCACGGTAAAACTCTGTAGGTAAAACTGACATGAACAATTATCCATCCATAAATATTTCTGCAGTTATCTCTGAGAAAATAGGAAAAAATTACTGATGAACTTACCAACTATTTACTTCTTATGAACTAACTTATCAAGGATTACCAACGCGGCTCGTTTGAAACTAGATTTTGCATAATCTGTGACTTTGTTTTAATCTGGTGTTTAATGGACTCGGTTAAATACAGATCGATTTTGGTGCTATATTTTGACGTTCCCAAAGTTTTTGACATGGTTAGTCTTTAGTGGGACTATTTATTTTGACATAAATTAGATCTGATGATGCTGTCGACGGACACATCATTAGAGCAGTCCTGGATCTGATCCCAATTAGGTCGTATGAATTATTCCTGTCGAACTATATATATATATCTATATATATATCGTCTATCCTCGTTTAATCAGCATACTCAATAGTTGCAATGACTGAACATTTGAAATTTTTATCAATTTACTAATAGAGTGATATATACTTTCTAGTGTAATCATTTATTGGCCCACGAACATCCGACTTATACATACCGTATATAATTGTCGACTTAAATCGCTTTATTGTATAACGGAATCAAATAAGCCAGATACGAGAATGGATGTTTGAGGATGTATATTTTGTACACTCGTTGATCAGAGAATCGCAGAGAATGAAACGAAGAATAGGGAGCGAAGTGAAACAAAATGGCGCGCGGTGAAGATGGCATATGAGCCAACCCATTCAACCAAGCGTTAATCAATATTTAAAGTCACACAAAATTGAGCTGCAGACATGTGATAAATGGGATAAGAAATGCACACACATGCGCTCATATGAAAACAGTCAAGGTTGATAAGCGAATAACTAACAAGGTCAAAACATGACTCAAGCAGAATGGATAAATTAGCCTATCCATAAGCTAGAATAAGGTAAATAGGCTGAACATAGTAACCGACATTGCAAGTATTCAGCTTTTCAAAGACAAATTCACATCTTAAGAGATCAGAAAGTCTCTTCCTGCTTGGCCTAGTCAATCATTCAGCCAGTCTATTAATTAACTAGTCAACTAATGGCTATAGTTGACGTTCCAAGTTCATGATATTGTATCTTTCTTATTCATATCGTTAAGTTACATTCATAAGTTTTCAAAAACACTATTACTGAATAAAAAAGCCGGTGAGACCATAATTTATGAATGACATTTGAGTGACATTAAAGTGACCTTGGGGATGTCCACCTACTTACTAGGGTTAAATAAGTGTTATAAACCTGTGTGGAGAATGAAGATTATGATTTACAGTTGATGGTTAGGGTTAAGGACTAGATTTAGGGTTTCCATCACGAATTAACATCAACTATAATGTCAAGACTCTATTTAGCCAAATGGATGAACGAATTCTGCGGCAAAATCAAAGACCTGTTATCTCAAATTTCATTGGTTCGTTCATAAATCATAGTCTCACTAAAAATTCTAGTTACTTACACAAATCGGTATTATATTGATTAATGTAGGTGCGTTGTGATTTCATTAGGCTCGTAAGATCGATAACAGCTGAAAAAATAAGCAATTTATTCAATGTAAATAAACGGACAAATGTCAGTGTTATTATCATAGAGGGGTTCTGTGGAGATTGTAGTAATTTCAATAGTTGATATTATGAGTCATTTGAAGCTAGACCAACATGGAAAACTTGCAAGCAGTGGACAAACGTTTCGTCCTATTGAGGAACTCCTCATGAGTGCGCAGACACGATCCCACCCCACGAGATTCGAACTCAGAACTTATCAGCTTCGCGCACGAACCCTTAACCTTTTGACCACTGAGCCGGTCGGTATCCAGTAGTGCTAATGTCTGACTTTAACCAATCCACGAAATTGACGAAACACATCAACCATTGTCTTTAATGAATTACTATCTCACAATGGTGTTATTCACATCAGTGTTGTTCTCCAGTATCTTGCATATTACATAACAATCAACGCACAGAATTCGAACATCAACTGTAATTCATTTCAAGGATTACTTCCTTCCAGATATTTTTGTCTGTAATAGTTGACAATGGCAGAGTATTTATTAAAAAATGGAAGACTAATAGTACAATTTACTTACTATGTAACTAAGAAATGAATAAGTTTCTTGTTCATTAGATCAAATATACTTATTCGTGAATTGATTTTACGTGAAGGGCCGAAATATGATCAATTCTCAGCAGCTACCAGTGGAGTTCAACCGGGACTTTTGTGAGCTAGTAACTCGCTGAAGACAATGGTGGATGTGTCGCTCAAGACTGATAGGTCCTGGGTTCGAAACTAGCGAGGCGGGATTGTAGATGCAGATTGCTGAGGATTCCAACAATAGGATGAAACGGCCCTCCATTAATTCCAGGTTTTCCATGATAGTCTAGCTTCAGTTGAATCATAATCTAAACCATTGAATTTACTATAATATCCACAAAAACCCTTCTTATATCAATTCCTAGTATCTTTAATGATGTTTCAATACATAAAACAAACTATTCATTCTCAATGTTTTATAACCTATAATCTGAATGATGTAAGTTAAACTTTTATGCATCATTGTGTTTGAGAAACACAAAGAAAGGCTAATTCAGTTCTTACTGATGCGATATGATATTCTAAGAAACGAATCATAAATATGTATATATATCCCCTTTATAGCAAAATTGACTAGACTGCAACAAGGTAGCCAATTTTTCGAGTTCAGTGTGAACAGGGTGCACTCGAAAAGTGGAAAGTCGAGGGTTCAATGTCTGAGACTTATCAGGACTGGGAAACCATTGAGTTAGGCGTAAGGTCTCTAGTGTAGCGCGTCTTTGCATCGGTAAGCCTCACCATAACCGAGGGAAAAAGCAAGATCTTGAAATACAACACAATTACACTTGGTGGAGACATTCTGGAAGAGATGAAATCCTTCACATATCTTAACAGCATTATCGATCAACAAGGACGATCTGATGCAGATGTAAATGTGAGGATTGACAAAGTAAGAACACTATTCCTACAATTGAGGAATATATAGAACTCAAGACAACTCTCAACCAATATCAAAGTCACAATCTTCAACACCAACATCAACACATTTCTACTAATATATGCAGCTGAAACTTCGCGAACCATCACAACCACCATCAAAGTGTACAAGTATTTATGAACAATTGTCTAAATGAGATACGAAATGTCCGTTGGTCGGACACCATCAGCAACAGCCTACTGTATTACAGAACAAACCAACTTCCAACTGATGAGAAAATTAGGAAGAGATGATGGAAGTGGATAGAACAACAGATTAAGGAAATTATCAAATTGCATGATGAAGCGAGTACTAACTTTGAATTGTGAAAGGAAACATAAAATGAGAATGCGAAAGAAGACAGTGTGTCGAGAATTGGAAGAAGACATAAGGAGAATGAGTAGTAACTGGAAAGATCTGGAAAGGACTGCGTAGGACAGGGTTGAATGGAGAATGTTGGTGATCTACCTATGTTCCTCCACGAGAGGTAACAGGAATAAATAAGTATATATATATATATATATATATATATATATACATATATATAACACAAACAAAATCTGGTTGAAATGTTTTATCTAAATCATGCATTTCTAACAGCAACAGTATAATAAGCAAAGATGGATAGTGGCTAGCAGTGGAATCCAGGACGCGCGTTTCGTCCTGTTTGGGACTGGTCAGCTGGATGTACCTGCATCTCAGAGTTGGTGTTCACTCTGGGACTCGAACTCAGTACCACTCGCTTCAAACGCCATCGCGTTATCCACTCAGCTACTGAGTCCTGAGTTCGAGTCCCAGAGTGAACATCAACTCGGAGATGCAGGTACATCCAGCTGACGAGTCCCAAACAGGACGAAACGCGCGTCCTGGATTCCACTGCTAGCCACTATCCATCTTTGCTTATACTGCTTGTAAATTAAGGCAATATCGAGGCATACGCACAGTATGCACATATTCCAATAAGATACTGATCAATTTCAGTCCTAAAACATCAATGGGAAGATTCAAATAAAACAATATCAAGTGTAGTAACAGTATAATTTAATCCAAGTTACCTTTTCGACCAGACTTTAGATATGAATTGCACCTTCTCTTTTTAACTTCAGGCAACTTACCTATTGAGATATGAGAAAGAATTGTAAATTATTAATTTGACAAGTTACTATATCATACTTAATTGTTTATCTTAATGAAATAAATATCGTACATGATAGCTGGTATATTACTTATTGATTCCATCATAAGTAGTTAAATTATATGAATTCTTGAGAATATTTACATCATTTGGTGTTATTGTGTGTGGAAGATCAAAGAACATATTACATCGAGAATTGGAGAAAAACATGAAGAGAATGAACAACAATTGGATAGAACTTGAAAGGAAGCCTCAGGACAAAGTGGGTTGGAGAATGCTGGTCGGTGACCTATGCTCCATCGGGAGTAATAAGAGTAGGTAAATTAAGTACTGAGCAAAGATGGATAGTGGCTAGCAGTGGAATCCAGGACGCGCGTTTCATTCCATTTGGGACTCGTCGGCCGGATGTATATGCATCTCAGAGTTGATGTTCGCTTCGGGAGTCGAACCCAGTACCATTCGCTTCACACGCCATCGCGTTATCCACTTAGTTACTGAGTATTAGGGAATGATGGTAAATCAGTTGATGAGGTTGTGAATCTTTATCGACTGAGATGGTTGAGCCACGTGTTGTGTGTGTCTGAACATTGATTACCACTACGCACAGTGCTGACTAGTGTTGGGGATGGTTGGAAGAAAGTTAGGGGTGGCCAAACCAAAATGTGGCATCAGTGCTTGAAGTAATCAACTTCTAGTCTGCGCCATGTTGGTAACTGCAGACTACTTGGTTGGGCTACGCTTGACTATCGTAACCAATGTTTGGAGACTGTGTGTGACATTACTCAGAATCGATCGCAATGGTATAGGTGTGGACACTCTGTCTTCTCTTAAATTATGAGATTAAAATTGCTTCATATCCCTCTTTCTACCAACTAATTCTTTCTTCATGTACTACATCCGTATATGCGATCTTTATTTTATATATTATTAATATTGAATTAACTACTCTCACGAATCTGGTGTTCATCTTGTTGTGCCGATGAGGTGTGGTAACTTGGATCAATGCATATATGTGCCTGATCCTACGTTGTAGCTGACTGACTACCTGACATTCAGATGTGATCATAGTTCGAATATCCATATTGTAGATATAGATTTTTGTCAACTGTCATATAATAAAAAACTTAAATCTACAATATCCAACTCACTATCTTTAATCATCTAGTATCATAGCATAGTGTATTCAATACTGATTCACTTAGATTAGTGAATATACTATCAGTTGATCATCATAATAGACCAAATAATGAGTAACAATGAACGATAGAATATAAGCAAAACATTTTGTATTTCATTTAGACCTGAAGAATAACTATAAAGAATAAATAATACAATAGAACAGATTGATATGTTTAATCTTACGACGATAAATTCTTAATTGTTTCCGATAACACTTTTTCCATTCGGGTGCTTTCGAATTCACTACATCTATATAATGTAAATAAAATGGAATAAAGCTATTGTGAACAAGAAGAAGAAGAAGAAGAAGAAGAAGAAGAAGAAGAAGATGATGATGATGATGATGATGATGATGATGATGATGATGATGATGATGATGATGATGATGATGATGATGATGATGATGATGATGATGATGATGATGATGATGATGATGATGAAAGAACCACATTTATAAATTATGAAAGAATAGTATTAACTCTAAAGAATTTATTGTATTATCTGTATCATCTGTTCGATAGTTCTGCTCTGGTATGTGCTTCTGATGTCAACAGATATAAGTAATATATATCATCAATAGAGAGTGAAATGCTTGGAAGCAGAAGGTTAAGAAGATCGAAGAAAAGTGAATGAGAACAGAGAACGATTGATGTGGCAACGAAAGAACAATAAAGTCTGTGACCGATTGATTAAGATATTGCACATGAATTATTTACTGTATGGTTCTCGGATTTTACTAATATGTTATGTAATTTTATACTCAAATACATTTGATTGTCCCCACTTGTGTTCTCGTTCACTAAATTTGGTTTCACTGTCAACCAGGAGGGGGAAAGGGTGCTGTACTGCAGACGACGATGCGGTCCCGTAACTGAGGTGCTCGGTGGTGTGGTGTTTACTACTCATATCGACATAAGTAGCAAATGACGCTAGTCAGGAATAAAATGTCTGGCAGCAGAAGGTCAAGGTGATCGAGTAGGAAAGAATGGAAACAGAAAGCTATTCGTATAGAAACGAACGAACATTGAAGTCTGAGATGATTGCTTGACATTTGGCAAATGATGCATTTACTGTATGGTTCTTAGATTTTACTAAGATGTTGGGTAATTTTATATTCACATACATTCGATTGTCCCCATTTGTGTTCTCGTTCACTACATTAACATAACGCATTATATACATGATAAGATGATAAGCTTTATTCCATCGAAAACTGTTAGTATGTCTAGTGTTCATGATTTTATTAATTAAACAAATTATTACAAGCACTTAAAATATGTTCTTGATTGAGATCATGAACCGATTGATGTTCGAACACGATTTAAAACCTGGAAGCACTGGATGATCGTTTCGTCCTATTGTGAGACTCTTGGATAGTACACGTTTACGATTTTGCTCTTGGGATTCAAACCCAGGATCTTCGGTCTCACACGAGAACGCTTATCCTCTTGACCATTGAGTTAATGGTAGTCTAACTTCAATCGGTTCATGATCTCACTGAAAAACTCAACAATCTCCACAACCTCATACCGATACTTACGATATCTTCTTTCGATATTATCCATCGTATGTATGAAATCTAAACGAAAGAGTTAAACAAATGAAACATACTCGATTGTTTATGTCATACATAAGTTATATTCAATATTACTGCATAGATGTCTTATTCCATAGATATATCACAACAACTAAGAGAAATATTATACATTTATGTCGATACATATCCACATAGAAATCATAGCTGCAATGAATAGCTCCGAAAATTCCTTCAGAGTTGTCCAATGAGTCAAGGTGTAGTGTGGGTTACTTATATCCATATAAGTAGTATATAACGGTGGTCAGACATATAATGTATTTCAGCAGAAGATCGATAAGGAAAGAACGAAAGCGGAACACAGTTGGTATGAAAATGCATGAACAATGAAATCTGAGACAATGGACTGATATTTACAAAAGGAACAGCCAAGTTTGAGACGATGGATTGATATTTTGCAAATTAACTATTTATTATATGTAAATTCAATAGAAGTTGTTATAATTGTATTTTTCCATTGTTATTTAGGACTGTAATTGATCAGTCTCATGTCGACATATATGCATCCTGTGCGGATTGCTTCGATATAGTCTTAAGTCACAAGCTATATAGGCAAAGATGAATAGTGGCTTGCAGTGCAATCCCAGACTCACATTGCGTCCTATTTGGGACTCGTAACCTGGATGTATCTGCATCTAAGAGTTGATGTTCACTCCGGGACTCGACCCCAGTACCGTTCGCTTCAAACGCCATCGTGTTATCCACTTGGCTACTGAGTCCTGATAGCCACCTGCTTGTGCAATGGGGTGAAGTTTAAATTCAATTGGTGTTGTTTTACTTGTATCTTTCCATTACTATGTATTTGCTATATGGTTCTCGGATTTTAGTGAGATGCTCTGTAATTTCGTATCAAATACATTCGATTGTCCCCACTGGTGTTCTTGTTCACTACAAAGGCAGTTAATGAGTAAAGTGTAAAGTGAATGTTTTCAGATCATTATAACATTGATTGTTGATAGACATTTGAAATGTTTCAAACTCTAAGCAGATGTTATCTTATCAGATCCTAATGTGGTGTTTGAATGAACTAATGATTTCTTTGTACTTGTTGAATGCTTGATTTCGAATTCCAAATACAGTACATTCGTTCATGCTTATCTAGTACTTCTTGATCCAATTACGTTATTTCTGGGATTCTTAGTTCATACTATAATCCAAATACTCCTAATCATCATACCTAACCATTCACTTCATTCATATTTTTCTCTTTCTATATCCTCTGGTAGTACAAGACGTCAATACATTAGAATCCATGAGGATAAGTAAATGTATTGAAAACTCTATAATACCTTATCTAGAAAATATACTCTGTGACGAATGACTTGTTCGAGTTGACTTAGTCAATAAATTGTATTCATAAACATGTTTCTAATTAAACTAGTCGTACGGATTTAAATCTTCTTTGATAAATTCACTTGATATTGTTTTGCTTGAATCTTCCGATTGATGTTTTAGGACTGAAATTGATCAGTATCTTATTGGAATATGTGCATACTGTGCGTATGCCTCGATATTGCCTTAATTTACAAGCAGTATAAGCAAAGATGGATAGTGGCTAGCAGTGGAATCCAGGACGCGCGTTTCGTCCTGTTTGGGACTCGTCAGCTGGATGTACCTGCATCTCCGAGTTGATGTTCACTCTGGGACTCGAACTCAGGACTCAGTAGCTAAGTGGATAACGCGATGGCGTTTGAAGCGAGTGGTACTGAGTTCGAGTCCCAGAGTGAACACCAACTCTGAGATGCAGGTACATCCAGCTGACCAGTCCCAAACAGGACGAAACGCGCGTCCTGGATTCCACTGCTAGCCACTATCCATCTTTGCTTATTTGATAAAGTAAACATATCATTTGATTCTAGGTAGTTTATTTATTGAATTTAGTTCTAGTGAGAAGCAGTAATCAATGAAGTTCAACAAGGTCTGTTGTGAGATTATAACTCACTGATGACAATGATGGATGTATCGTTCAATTTTGTGGATTCGTTGAAGTTAGATATTAACACTGACCGACTCAGTGGTCCAGTAGTTAGGCATTCTTGCCTGATAAGTCTTGAGTTCGAATTTCGGAGGCGGGATCGTGGATGCGCACTGCTGGAGCGTTCTATACTAAGAAGAAATGGCCGTCCAGTGCTTCCAGGTTTTTCATGTTGGTTTAGCTTCAATTGACTCATGATTTCAACTATTAAAATTGCTATAATATCCACAAAAACCCCTTCTGGTATTATGTATATTTGTATATAGTTATTAGTTTTTTCTCTCTAAATTTTAGTTTGGAAAAGAAAATTGTTGAAACAGTTTGTGCTGAGAATTCTGTTTTTTTTGTAACGAACATGTAGTATCGAATAAAACCATTAGTAGTACCACTGTGGTGTGAGCTACTTATATTGATATGAGTAGTATATAACGTGAGTTAAAAGAACGTGATGTCTGGCAGCAGAAAATAGGGAAGATCGAGAAAGGAAGAGCGAGAACACAATGGAATTTGTAAGAAAACGTATGGACAATGGAATGGGAGACAATGGATTGGTGTTTGCAACAGAAACAGTCCAGATTGATATGATGCATGAATATTGTGCAAATTGATAATTCACTATATGGTATTCAGATTTTATTGAGATAGTCTGTGATGATTGTGTTAGGTACATCCGATTGTCCCCACCCGTGTTCTTGTTCACTACACTACTACTACTAATAATATTAATCAATGTGGGTTTGTGGAGATGGTTATTTTTTTATTACGATCACGAATCCATGAATGTTTGACTACCATTGAAAACCTGGGACCATTGGACTGCCTTTTCGTTCTATTGTGGGACTCATGAACAGTACTCAACCACAATTCTGCATGTAAGATTCAAACAAAAGATGTTCGATCTCGCGTGTGAACGTATAAACTCTAGACCACTAAGCTGGCATCCAAGAGTGTTAATGTCTAATTTCAATCAAACCACGAAATTCTGCAACCATTTTCCATTGTCTGAGATTGATACTTATCCTTCTTCAACATGGATCAGCTCCACTAGTGATGGCTTATCACAACAACTCCGAGATTCACCTCTCCAAGGTAGTCACTAGTCGTCAGCCAGTACATCATAATAATTATCAGTATAGGGCTGTGGAGATTGTCGACTATTTTCATCATTCAGATCATCAATCGATCAATTTGATGCCTGGTAGTGATAGATTATGTGCTAGTTGTGTCGAAACATACTACGCACAAACATGATTAGTATAATAAAAGTGGGGGAGGGGTGTTGTTGGCAGAAGGCATTCGAATTCAACACCTTAGGTCGGATGCACGAATAACCAACTCCTAGACCACTAAGATGTTATCCGACGCTCTTAATATCTCACTTTAACCAATCCACGATATTATCCAACCACTTCACATTGTCTTCCATGACTAACTGCTACCTCACACTCCACGCGGATTATCTCCACTGGTCATGTCTTTTCACTAGAACTCCAAGAATCTAGTCACTAGTGATCAGATGAAGTTGTGGAACCTGTCGAGTTCTTGATCGAGATCACGAATAATAATAATAAGAAGAAGAACAACAACAACAACAACAAGATCAATTCAATATTCTATCATAATTATCTAATAACATACCTTGCATTTGCTTAATACCGTTATCAACTTCTAAAACTTTTTCCTCACAATCGACATCTAGAATAATTTGAATGTTTATAGTCTATTATGTCATGATCATACATTGATTAATTGATAGTGATTTCACTGAAAGTTCTTCATTGATTTCATCTATATAAAAAAATAAACAAACAATTTTATGAATTTGTTACTATGCCATTAAAAAAATGTTTACAGAAAAAAAAACGAGAAAGAGAGAGAGAGGGAGTGATCACAATTGATTGATCACTGGGTGTTGTTCAATGTCATATGTGTCAAGTCCATCTTAGTGCAGATGGAATGCTATCGATCAAGTTGCAATGTGGTCACTAGTTTAAGTGACTTGACATTGCTCAAACTATGTTGAGATCAGATAGTGGTTGGAGGTAGTTAACAGGTAACCCTGGATCCGGGTTTCGTGCTATTTGGCACTTGTCAACAAGGTGTACCTGAGTGAGTGAGAGGGCAAAAACGAAGGTTGATTTATGATTGATTGATTGATCACTGGGTGGTGCAGATTGAATTCTATCGATCGAGTTGTAATGTGGCAGCTAGTCTAGGTTGTGGTGTGCGCTACTTATATCAATATGAGTAATATATAACAATAGTCAAGATTAGAATATCTGCAACAAAAGATCATGGAAGAAAGAACAGGGACAGAAAACAATTGGTATGAAAATGCAGGAACAATGAATTGTGAGACGATTGACTAACATTTTAGAAATGAAGTATTCACTATATGGTTCTCAGATTTCAATAAGATATTCTGTAATTTTGTATTCAAATACATTTGTTTGGCCCCACTTGTGTTCTTGTCCACTACATAGGTAACTCCATATTGCGTACACTATGTTGAGATAAGATGATGATTGGAGATAGTTAACAGGAATGCCTAAACCTAGGTTTCGTGTTACTTGACACTCGTCAGCAAGCTGATCTGTATTATTCTTGAAAGGACTGATGCTCCCTAACAGATTCAATCCCATCTTACCTAGTTTCACAATCAGTGCCGTTGCCATTGAGCTATCCGGACCGCAACTGACCTCTTATAGAACTGAGATGTATTTACAATTGATTAATCATTTGGTGGTGATCAATGTCATATATGTCAAGTCCTTCTTAGTGTAGATCGAATCCTATCGACCAATTCGCTATATGGACATTAGTCTAGATGACTTGATATTGAGTACAATATGTTGTGATAAGATGGTAGTTGAAGGTAGTGAACAACAAACCCTGAATTCGAGTTTCGTACTATTTGGCACTGATCATCATCATCATCATCATTGATTATCTTCTCATTAACTGTTTATCATTTGAAATAGATTATAAACTGTATTATTATTACAAATATTGACCTCATTACAAATGTGAAAGTGAATTAGAAATGAAGATATATGTAGAGTTGGATAATAATTGAATATTGAAAGAATCATGGTCAGGCTTCTAATATTACTACTACATCTACGACTGCGACTACTCCTCCTACTCCTACTCCTCCTCTTTCTCCTCCTCCTCCTCCTCCTCCTCCTACTACTACTACTACTGTTACTACTACACCTACGACTACTACTACTACTACTACTACTACTACTACTACACCTACTACTACTACTACAACTACACCTACTACTACTACGACTCACGTTTATCACGAGAACACGACTGGTTTAATAAAAACAATTATTATTATAACCAACTGTACCAGTGTTTGTTTTAACGTGCTTTTGTTTAACTGTGCTAATTATAGCCATTTTGTGCTTCCATTACCTTCCATCATTGTTCCGCGGTTTTTGGTACTGTTCGCACGTACTCCTGTCTTCTGCTTTCACTTGTACCATTTCTTGGCACGATCTCGGTATTCGTTCAATACCACGAGATCGCCAATGAAATAAATCTGGTTACGTTCGATCCTCGCCTTCTGATTTATCTGGCACGTGTTTCTTGGTAACGGTGTTCACAGTTAGTCTCAACTCGACGCCACGCTACAATTGGTGATCCCAAAGTTTGGAACACGCCTCAACTTCTGATCAAATCTTCCAAAGAAGCCAATTCGGTGAGTCTATGATTTATCTATCCACGTCTGTCGTATATTTTCATATTTTTAATATATAATATACGCGACATGACGGATAACGATAAGAATAGTATTAATATAATAGACTCACACGTATGTGTACCGAATCCTTGTCACTTTTTATTCGCGTGATGATGAATTCCACGCTTTATTCGAGAAATGTTACCCTATTAACGATTCTCCTCGCTGACCCGGCTGCTTGGTACGGAATGCATACGCATAAGCATATCCGTCTACCACCCAGCACCAAATAGTTAAGTTGAACGGTTTCACTGCCAACTTAAAAGTGTTTCACGAGCACACGAAAACGGCAACTGGCACGAAACCTTACCGCTCGTTCTTTTAGGGGTGAGAACGAGCTTAAAGGCAGATATCCAATGTTCCGCCACTGAACTTGTATACGGCACGAAATTGCATCTGCCCGGAGAATTCTTCACACCACGGAGCAGACCTAATTTCGGTAAATCAGACTACGTCCATCGACTGTCTGCATTTATGCGAACGCTGTCTCCAGTGTCAACTCGAATACAACATCGACAGGTCGCTCTCCCTCGAGAGTTATCTACCTGTACACGTGTTTTCATACGAGTAGATTCGGTACGCAAACCTTGGCAAAAACCTTACTAAGGCTCTTTTCACGTGATCGCTCGTCACGAAAAGATTTTCAAGGTTGATCGACATGGCCGCGTCCAGATCGTCAGCATTGATCGTCTCAAACCAGCACATGTCCATGACATTGTCCTATCTGATACCCTGAGATTCAATGCTAGACCTATCAAACCTAAAGGGATCCTTAAATCTTCTTCAGATTCCACGCTAGATACATCTGAGATCTCATTCTCACGTCCCAGTCAACAGCACGCGTCATCCGCACCGTCTACGGACGAGACGACAGTCTCACGTCCAGATCAACAGACCACGCCGCCTCTGACCTCGGATGAGATTGCAGGCTCACGAGATATGAACGAGACAGCCGTCTCACGTTCCGGTCGCCGAGTACGGTTGCCCGTACGTTTCCGCGACTAGCCACACAGTTAACAACCGATTAGGATTATTCCTATACTACACGCATGCTACACTCTTCTCTTTATTGCCTTTCCTTTTGTTTCCTGAGCCCACGCCTTCGACCATCTCCGTTTGGTTCCGTCTACTTCAGTCAACTTTGGCGAAAGCTGGCCTGATCACCCATGCTCTTGTCAACGCACTCAGTCGATATATTCGTTTCGAAAGCTTGGCATACGCTTGGTCTTGAACTTGGTCGTTACGGTCACTTCTGGTCTTTTGGCTCAACGTGGTTTCGTCCTTCGTCTGCAGCGTTTATGGTCCGGACCTGTACGAACGCCCTCTTCAGATTCTGGATACAAACCACTCTGGTGTAGCATGCCAACTCAAGCAATAAATACAACACATCCCTCCTGGTACCGTTCTCCGAAAACGACCTTCGCTGGCAACTCGACGATCAACGATCGCTTTCCTGTTCGCCAATTCTTCCGTCCTACAATCGCTCGTCAGCCGATCAGTCCCACGATTCAAACCGCTATTTATCGAAAGTGTGAACCCTTTCTAGCGGAGGGCTCCTGTAGTGACTCACGTTTATCACGAGAACACGACTGGTTTAATAAAAACAATTATTATTATAACCAACTGTACCAGTGTTTGTTTTAATGTGCTTTTGTTTAACTGTGCTAATTATAGCCATTTTGTGCTTCCATTACCTTCCATCATTGTTCCGCGGTTTTTGGTACTGTTCGCACATACTCCTGTCTTCTGCTTTCACTTGTACCATTTCTTGGCACGATCTCGGTATTCGTTCAATACCACGAGATCGCCAATGAAATAAATCTGGTTACGTTCGATCCTCGCCTTCTGATTTATCTGGCACGTGTTTCTTGGTAACGGTGTTCACAGTTAGTCTCAACTCGACGCCACGCTACAACATAATCAATATATGAATCGGAATCCAGCCAATTTTATGAATTAAAGAAAAAATTGATAACGATAATAATGTTAAACAAATGGAAGGTATGTTGTTAGATAACCATGATAGAATGTTGTTATGAAACTGCATAACTGAATTGATCTTGTTATTATTATTATTATTTTTATTATTATTATTATTATTATTATTATTATTATTATCAATATTTGTGATCTCGATCAAGAACTTGTAGTGTGGCGTCGAGTCGCAGTTGACTATGATCACCACCACAGGAAGACTACGTGTCAGTTAACCGATAACATCCCCCGTAAGCCAAATATCAGAAGGTAGTTGATGGTTGTAGTCAACATGTATTTGTTGGCGATCTCGTGGTATCGAAAGAATACCGAGATCGTGCCAAAGGAGTACAAGTGTGGTTACTGAGTGTAACCGAATTCGTGCAAGGTCACAATCAACGGAAGGAAGAATGTCTTTAGTACAGTTAAACAAACAAGTACAGTAAAACAATCACTGGTACAATTGGTTATAATAATAATAATTGTTTCCAACGAACCAATCGCATTCTCTTCATAAAAGTAGATCACTACAAACTCAACAATTTCCACAATTAGTTATGTTCACTAGTGACTAGATTCTTGGAGTTCTAGTGAAAAGACATGACTAGTGGAGTTAATTTATGTCAGGGAAGGATAGGTATCTATCTTAGACAATAGAAACTGGTTACGGAATCTCGTGGTCGCTGTTGTTGATGTTATCAGCTGATAGTGGGCAGCTTATACTCTTTTACGAGAGGTAACAGGCGTAATTAAGTAAAACTAATCTCAAAACATTTACATGATACATGACATCAAATGGATACACTCAAGTCTTTCAAATCTTTTGTAGATATGACTGGGAATCCAGCCAATTTTATGAATTAAAGAAAAATGATGATGATGTAATCAGAACAATTGAAATAATGAATGATGTCATGTTATCAGGATGAACAAATATGTATTACTGATTCTATTTTGGATACATAAATTTAGTTGAAGAGGTTTGAACACAATAGCCTGGATAAATTTCAGAAGATTAGGATCGAATTATATATGAATCATATGTCATTTTAAGACATTAGTACGTCTCAACAAACACAAGATCCTCAAATACTACACAACCATACTTGATGGAGACTTTCTGGAAGAGATGGAATCCTTCACATATCTGAACAGCATCATCGATCAACAAGGAAGATCTGATGTAGATGTAAATGTGAGGATTGACAAAGTAAGAACACTATTCCTACAATTGAGGAATATATAGAACTCAAGACAACTCTCAACCAATATCAAAGTCACAATCTTCAACACCAACATCAACACATTTCTACTAATATATGCAGCTGAAACTTCGAGAATCATTACAACAACCATCAAAGTGTACAGGTATTTATGAACAATTGTCTAAATGAGATACGAAATGTCAAATGGTCGGACACCATCAGCAACAGCCTACTGTATTACAGAACAAACCAACTTCCAACTGATGAGGAAATTAGGAAGAGATGATGGAAGTGGATAGGACAACACATTGAGGAAATCATCAAACTGCATCATGAGGTGAGTACTAACTTTGAACTGTGAAAGGAAACAGAGAATGAGAATGCGAAAGAAGACAGTGTGTCGAGAATTGGAAGAAGACATAATAAGAATGAATAGTAACTGGAAAGAACTGGAGAGGATTGCTTAGGACAGGGTTGAATGGAGAATGTTGGTGATCTACCCATGTTCCTCCACGAGAGGTAACAGGAGTAGATGACTATACATATATATATGTAACCTAAGCAAAATCTGATTGAAATGTTTCATCTAAATCATGCATTTCTAAACAATCGAATACCAATCTTTCGGAACTCTCCGAAGCTATAATGATCAAATGTCTTCAATCAAATTCCTGTATCCGATTTGTAACATTAAAAGAGGTACAAAATGTATGATAGTTTCAAGGTCGTCACAGGTTGGCGAATTCAAAATTACAAAATAACTATCAAATAATCAACAAATATGTCGTGAATGCGCACTGCTGAGGAGTCTCACAATAGGACGAAACGGCCGTCCAGTACTTCCAAGTTTTCTATGGTGATCTAGCTTCAGTTGACTCATGATCTCAACCATTGAAATTACTATAATCGTCACAAAACCCCTTCTGATACAAATATGTATTATTGTAGTGAACAAGTACATGAGTGGGGACAATCGAATATATTTGAATATAAAATTACAGAACGTATAACAATGGTATCATACTTGACTGTTCCTTTTGTAAATATCAATTCATCGTCTCAGATTTCATTCGTTCTGTATTTTCATACCAATTACTTTCCGTTCCCGTTTTTTTTTCTTCTCGATCTTCTACTGAAATACATTCTATTCCCGACTATCATTGTATACTACTTATGTGGATATAAGTATCTCACACCACAGTATGTTAAAGATTCATTAGTGAGATGAGCAAATATGATTGAAGTTAGGCATTAACACCGTTGGATGCCGGCTCAGTGGTCTAGTTGGTTAAGCGCATGGCGCCAGACTGATAGGTCCTCAGTTCGAATCCAGTGAGGTGCGGGATCGTAGATGCGCACTGCTGAGGAGTCCCATACTAGGACGAAACGGCCGTCCAGTATTTCCAAGTTTTTCATGGTGGTCTAACTTCAGTTGACTCATGATTTCAACAAGTACAACAAGTACAAGTACAACACTCTATATTATCCTCACTTATGCTTTGTGACATCATAAATCCTGCATGAACTTACATGTCACTATTCCAATTTGTTTTTTCGTATTTCTTAAATTCTCTTCATCCATCTTTAAAGTTCCTATGATTACGTAATGAAGAAAACAAACTATTTAGAATGTAATGAATAGTGAGTTCATATTGAGCTTTAGAAAAAACATTATGATGAGATAACTCAATGTATATTTCTAACTAGCATTTGTTATACACTGAAGAGTATATACAAAAACTGTTGAATACATTCTGTTATGATCTTTTTGTGGATAGTGTGTATACTTTAATGAAATTTACATTGACATCTCCTTGAGTCTTTACTATTCTTCGTTTTTAATCCCTCCCCCATAGCACGACACACTGATTATCGTTCATAAATACACGATTACACACATATGTCACTTGTTCTCAATTACTTGTTGCTGTGATAAAAGAACTCTAATGTATTTAACTATTAACGTTTATAGATCATAGTGATACTCCCATTATATACTTCATCTGGATGTATACAGCTTGAATTATAACAATTATGATCGGAATTAATAATGACTTATAATTGTGGATAATGATACCAAATGAAACTTGAACACGCCAATTTCTGACAATTCAAGTAAGGTCTTGTGTTTATAAATTATATTTAATATCATAATTGAGTTAATGAGTCAATTGAAACTACACCATGATAGAGAACCTGGAATCACTGAACGGCCGTTTTGTCCTAGTGTGAGACTCCTCAGTGGTGCACATCCATGGTTCCGCCCTGTGGTGTTCGAACTCAGGACCTTCACTCTCATATATGAACGCTTAACTTTTAGACCACTGAGCTGGCCGGTATCCAATGGTGTTAATGTATAACTTCAACTTATCCACGAAATTGACTCATGAACCCAACTATTAAATTATTATAATATCCACATTAAACCCCTTTTTGAGTATATTTAATATATTAATACGCTAAATTATGGAAGAAGCGCTGGAAGTGGATAGAATACACATTGAGAAAAGCACCCAACTGAGTCAAAAGGTAAGCCCACATATGGAATCCTGAAGGCCAAAGAAAAAGATGAAGACCAAAGAACATATTAAGTCTAGAAATGGAGACAGACATGAGAAGAATGAACAACAATTGGATAGAACTAGGAATGAAGGCCCAAGACAGAGTGAGTTGTAGAATACTGATCAGTGGCCTATTCTCCATTAGGAGTAACAGGTGTAATAACTTTGTTATCATTTTTGAGTAGATATATTTTTGGTTCACCACAATGGCAATTAGTATGTAGGTAAACTAAGCCAAATACTTTTCTGTATATCAAAATATCATTGTAAACAAACAAACAAATGTGTTGAATAGAAATGTGTTATAGTTTAATTATGTTCGTCAGGGCTGTTCACTCTCTGCATTCTTTGTCGTTGACGGGCTTTTAGAGATAACACCTTCCTCATCTAAATTTCCAGGGGTTGAGCTTCTACCAGGAGGTTCACTTATTGACTTGGAATATGCCGATGACATAATTTTATTTGGTGAAGACGCTAACAAAATGTAGAGTCTTCTGACCACTCTAAGCAACAATGCAATCATGTTCGGGATGCGATTCTCTCCCTCGAAATGCAAAATGTTGCTTCAGGATTGGGTTACATCGACACCCGAACTAATGATAGGGAGTGAAGTAGTTGAGTGTGTCGACCGCTTCACTTATCTTGGAAGTCTCATCAGCCCTTGTGGTCTGGTGTGTGACGAAATCTCAGCACGGATACAGAAGGCTCGACTAGCTTTTGCCAACTTGCGTCATTTATGGCGTAGGCGAGATATCCGTCTATCAACTAAAGGACGTGTTTACTGCGCAGCAGTTCGTCCCGTCCTACTTTATGGCAGTGAAACATGGCCAGTAAGAGTAGAGGATATTCGTAGGTTACTAGTATTCGATCATAGGTGTCTTCGAACACATTCCTCGTATACCCTGGGACAATCGAGTAAGCAACGCAGTTGTTAGGAAACGGGTACTAATAAGGATGGCAAATCAATTGATGACGTAGTGAAACTTGATCAGTTGAGATGGCTGGGACACGTGTTACATACGCCCAACCACCGACTGCCCCGACGTGCGATGCTCAATGGTATAGGAGTAGGTTGGAAGAAAGGTAGGAGCGGCTAGACCAAAACATGGCACAAGTCCATGAAGTCACTGACAAGTGAACTGAGTCATGTTGGTAGGTGTAGACTACCTGGTTGGGACCGCGAGATGATAGCAACCGTTGGTTAGAGACCCTGAATGACATGGCTCAAAATCGTTTGCGATGGCGCAGGTGTATCCACTCTTTGTGTTCTCCCTAATTCTAATCTCCTCAATCCTCCTTGTCTCTTTTTTCTCTTTCCAAATTTATTTCACTGGATTATACTCTTTAATTAACATCTCCAAACCCTAATCTTCCCTATTACTGCTTATACTCTTGCTACCTCTACCACTACGGGATTTTAATCGACCACTACATCTGTGTGCTAATGTGGTGTGGCAACTCGAAGTGATGTACGTACGTACGTACGAAGTTGTACATCGTTATTGAATGACTGACTGATAGTTTAATTATGTAAACAAATCTAAATAATAGCTTACCTTTGTATGTTTCCGGTACTAATAACAGACCAGTCTTTCTCTGTTGGTTATCTGTAAAAAAGAAATCATTTTAAAATAATCAAAGATGGATAGTAGGTAGCAGTAGAATACATGACGCGCGTTTCGTCTTATTTGGGACTTGTAGTTGTACCTCAATGTTGCTGTTTACTCCGGGACTCCAATCCAGTACCGTTCGCTTAATTGCCATTGCGTTATTCACTTAGCTACTGAGTCCTGATAGCCACCTGCTTGTACAATGAGGTGAAAGGCTTAAATTCAGTTGGCGTTGTTTGTTTGTAGCTTACCATTGTTGTTTAAGATTTCAATTGATTAGTCATCTAGTTACTATGTATACAATTAAAACGTACCGATTGACTGGTGAGGTTGTTACCTTATCAATACTCATATAAGAATTAGATAGATACATAACTTGGATACAGTCAGTAATTTTATTCATTAAGAAGAAAGGTTATAAGAATCAGAAATGTATAATGTTACCGAACAATTTTTTTCTAAACGATACATGAAAGTTTCCAGAATACATTGAATTGGACCACTTTCATGATGTATAATACATGACATGATGTAAATTTGGTCGATAGGATTCCATCTACACAAAGAAGGACCTGACATATATGACATTGATCACCACCCAATGATCAATCAATTGTAAATACACTGAGTCCTACAGGAGGCCAGTCGCGGCTTCGATAGCTCAGTGGTAACATCTCTGACTGTAAAACTGGATGATACAGGATCGAATTTGTCAGGGAGCATCAGTTCCCTCATGATTACAGGTACACCTTGCTGACGAGTGTAAAATAGCACGAAACATTAGGTCCAGGCTTTTCTGTTGACTACCTCCAACCACTATCTTATCTCAACACAATTCACACAATGTCAAGTCACTAAGACTTGTGGCCACATATCAACCTGATCGATAGGATTCAGTCTGCACTGAAAATGGTCTGACATGTATGGCATTGATCACCACCTAGTGATCAATCAATTGTACAAACGAAAGTATTTTGAATTTTGAAGAAGAAAGGTCTTAATTAGGATATATTATCTACCATTAAAGCGCATATATGGAACTGCATCTTATATACAACAGTATAAAACATTGATTGTACAGTATATATTTACTAAAATGTATTTACATATGTCCGAGATCGTGTTTTCATATTGGCTTGCCTGAATAACTTCCAATAACAGATTAATAAGACACAAATATAAGGGCCACATTTTCAATGAAACATCGTTGCCGATTCTTCTGTATTTATATCATTAGATAATGATGACCATTGGTTAAGTCAAAGTGATTGAAAATAACTAATTTGTATTCGTTGAATAAGAAGTAAAATATACACAGTATGAATGATCAATATGCATTGTGCATACAAACATACACACATATATATCTGTGCTTAATTTATCTCATCTCTCAGTAGAATGAGTTGTACTGAGCATAATTTAGAGACTGAATAGTTTAGACAGGAATGTTTTGAGAAGGTGGTAAGTTTCTACTATCACTTTTGTGATTGTTCAATGCTAGGACTGTGAAAATTGTTAGGTTTCATTGAGATCATAGATCAATCAAAGTTAGATCACTATTATGTGCTCACTAGTGACTAAGCTTCGAGAGAGAGTTTTTATAGTTCTTTCAGGAATCCGTGAACAATAGAGTACAATCATTTTGGGTATGAGACAGTTACTCACTGAAATCAATGGAAGATGGTCGCGCATTATCGTGGATTGGTTGATGTTAGACATGAATACTGTTTGATGTTGGTTCAGTTATGTAGCAGTTAAACATTCATCCACTAACCCTAAGGTTCTAGGACTGATTCCAGTGTGAAGAATAGTGGGTGAGTACTGTCGAGGGGTCTCATACTAGGATGAAACGGCCGTATAGTACTACGAATTTTGTTCAAATGCTTACGTTTCAAACATGATGAATATTACTTACAATGAAATTATCGGAATTCATGCTGACAAGTGAATTATTTATTCAGATAATCGAAAATTTAAAACTTTATGGTGTCTAGTAGTATTAGTTGAATTAGTAGTCATATGTACCATTTTGATTATAGATCAGTATTCAGATCGATAGTAAACCAATCCTTCTTCATCCTTCCGTACATATATAGGGTCCAATTATTGAGGAATATAGGATACTTTGATAAACGTTTCATGAGAACGACTACAGATTGCAACTGTCTCTGACTGAACGAGAGAACCTACGGTCACTACCAGTAAATATTTTATCTATTATGTGTAAATGTACGAGATAGACTCACATGTTAATGAAAAATTTAAACAACGAATATAAGTGACAAGTTGATCCTACTGAAAGAAAATGATGGTTTCAAGTGTCAGTAAGTAGAAATGAAACGTTACAGATTGATCTCTCCTATTTACTTACACATAGGTCGAAATGACACAATGTTTGTTATTATTCATATGGAAAGACAGAGTAGCGCATCTACAGTAGGAAACAATACATTATCAAAAAGATGTGAATATGAGATATACAAGTGTATCTCCCAGTATTTGTAACATCAGTCAACTACGCTGTTGTGTACCATACATATTAACGGTACTTGTTTCATTCAAAGACATAACATCGATACATTATAGTGTCTGAGTACACAGTGACATTTTTACTACTTTGTTGTTAATTCAAGCAAGTGCAAACTGATGACCACAAAGTGGATAGATATGATAACGTGTCAATTGCTTCATTACGTACGTCAGTGCAACGTTATTTAACTGCAAATGATGATATCATCATCGTAGAGTTACAAAATTGTGAAGATAGGACAAACTTATTTTGTATTACTTTCATTAATTTTCATAAGTTGTACATTTACTATAAGTGACTGTAAAATCGATGTTCAAAAATGCATCATCTTGAATCTTTCTTGATCCCCACCCCCCAAGAGCACGACACACTGATTATCGTTCATAAATACACTGTTACATACATATGTCACTTGTTCTCAATTACTTATTACTATGATAACAGAACTCTAATGTATTTACGATTGACGTTTACAGATCACAACGATATTCCCACTATATACTTCATCTGGATATATACAGCTTGAACTATAACCATTATGATCGGAATTATTAACTACTGATAATTGAGGATAATGATACCGAATGAAAATCGAACACTCCAATTCCTGACAATTTAAGTTAGGTCCAGTAACTGTAGTAGTAATAGTAGTAGTAGTAGTAGTAGTCGTAGGTGCAGTAGTAGTAGTAGTAGTCGTAGGTGTAGTCGTAGGTGTAGTAGTAGTAGTAGTAGTGGTAGTAGTAGTCGTAGGTGTATTTATAGTAATAGTAGTAGGTGTAGTAGTAGGTGTAGTAGTAGGTGTAGTAGTAGTAGTAGTAGTGGTAGTAGTAGTCGTAGGTGTATTAGTAGTAGTCGTAGTCGTAGGTGTAGTAGTAGGTGTAGTAGTAGTAGTAGTGGTAGTAGTAGTCTTAGGTGTATTAGTAGTAATAGTAGTAGTAGTAGTAGTAGTAGTCGTAGGTGTATTTATAGTAATAGTAGTAGTAGTAGTAATAGTCGTAGGTGTAGTTGTAGTAATAGTAGTAGTAGTAGTAATAGTCGTAGGTGTAGTTGTAGTAATAGTAGTAGTAGTAAGAGGAGGAGGAGGAGGAGAAGGAGTAGGAGTAGGAGGGGTAGGAGGAGTAGTCGCAGTCGTAGATGTGGTAGTAATATTAGAAAACTGACCATGATTCTCTCAATATTCAATTATTATCCAACTCTACTAAAACTGTTTCATTATTTAAGATAATTAAGATATTTTACTGTCTGTGAACTTTTGTACTGAACGGACTAAAATCTTATCAAGAATTTGATATTTTCTCTTAAACATCGGTATTAATGATAAAACATCTTAAAACAAAACAAAAAACTAGCTCATTATATTCTCTTATGTTTTTGTGAATGTAACCAGAATGGTACTCTATTTATCAATGTGACTTGATGTAAAATTGAAAACTTTGTATTGTACTGTAGATAATGATGAGGTGATTTGTCATATGAATCATACGAAGTTTACTCTCGAACATCCATACCGCCAAAACATCTAAGAACGAAGACAACTCATTATATATTCTTTTATCTTTTTGTAAATATGATTAAGATTTCGGTATCTTACTGTAAGTAATGATGAAGTGATTTGTCTGGACGAGATGAATAAAATATACTGAATAATCTTAGATTAAAATCAAACATCATTTTTAGCATTCCGATTATTGAATTGACTTGAAAAAAACGGTTATGATTGCGTATATCAAGTAGTGATGAAAGTGTAGCGTAGTGTCGAGTTGAGATTAACTATGAACACCACTACCAAGAAACACATGCCAAATAAATCAGAAGGCGAAGGTTGAACGTAACCAAAGAAATCCATAAAATCCTCGAGAAGCCAAATATCATAAGGCAGTTAATGGACCATGTCGAGATATATTTGCTGTCGATCTCGTGGTATCGAAAGGATACCGAGATCGTGCCACGATACAAGCTTGGTTACAGAACGTAACCAAATTCGAGCGAAGTCACAATCAAAGTGTGAGAATAAGAATGGAAGCACAAAATAGCTGTCATTAGCACAGTCAAACAAAAGCACATTAAAACAAACACTGGTACAGTTGGTTATAATAATAATTGTTTTTATTAAACCAGTCGTGTTCCTGTGATAAATGTGAGTCACTACAAAAGTAAGCAGCTAAGAATGATTGTTTAAATGAACATTTAACGAGAAATATTTTCATTGGACATTGAATACAGCATCGATGGTATGTTTTTATTTATGGGCATATTAGAGGTTAGATCAATAATGTGAAAATCGTTTACTGTAAGGTTTTATCGTTGTCAATGTTTGGTTTTTCACAGTTCTTTAGTAATTTCTTTGTACGAATTAAAGTTGCTATGTTGACGCTAAGACCTAGTCCTCTGTTAATGATCGGGTTATGTAGTTAATGAAGAGGGTTTTGAGACAAAGTATAAAATAGGGATAACGACTAGATGGATCATAGACAAGTCAGATACGATCGTTGTTTAATCCAACACACTACAACTTCATTGATCATAAGTAAGCATTCAACAACGTTGATAGAAAAACTTTAAGGGATTTTTTCGACGGTATGACACAACTGAGGTGATTATCACTGTCATACAGAACTCTGCTGAGAAACTGAATTGCAGAGTATTGCATAGTAGGTCGCTCACAAACGTTCTTTAAGTGATAGGTCTATCGGCTTATACAAGTCTTTGTTCTTTCAGCTGTTGACTGGATTATGAAGATCAGTGCAACTCAGGAACAATACAGGATATAATGGACAGATTGAATCCAGACGGATAATTTGGTGTTTGAGAATGACTTAGATCTTCTACCGCACACACTCTAACAGATGCGGGTGAAAACAGCTAGTAAGCAGTTGGCTTCCTCAATTCAAGGCCTCAGCATCCGCAAGGTAAATATCCTAAGGTACAATACAGAAGGCATCAGACAAATCATACCTGATTGCGAAACTCCCGAGGAGTTAAAAGCCTGTAAGTATCTGGGCAGCATTACTGACAAACGAGGGGAACCTGATGCAGATATAAAGACGCGAATTAAAAAGCTGAGGGCGGGATTCCTGCAACCAAAGAACATCCGGGACCCGACAAAACTGTCGTTCAATACCAAAGTCAGAATTTTGAATGCCAACATTAAAACAGTCCTACTGTACAATACTGATATTCAGAGAACTACCACAATTGTTATCAAAAATTGCAGGTAGTTGTAAGTAGTTTTTTACGTGAGATTTTCCATTTCGATCGCTCAAAAACTATCAGCAATATCCTGGCCTAGTAGACAGTAGTTGAGGACTTAAGTGAAAAAGACGCTGAGAGTGGATTGGTGCAGTATTTATACTAACTGATGATTATTTTGTACTAGATTGTGTGCTTATTACGAATTACAAATATGATACGTTTATTTGTGCTCAATTAGCTTTTTCTGTCTCAAATTGAACTGTTTCAGTAATTCCTAGTTACCATATAAATTAGATTGCTTTTAATCATCGCAATAGGACATACTTTACGGAAAACGTTAAACTGGATTGTATAGTAAGCTTTAAATACAAACCTGCGGTTATTGTACTAACTGACAATTCCTTAGTACTTGACTAGGTGCTAATAGTAAACTCCAAATATAGTACGTTTTGTAGTACCCATCTAGTTCTGCATTTCTCAAGTTGGGTTACCTCGGGAATCCTTGGTTAGTGAATCGTTTCGAATACCTCTAATTATCGTAAAATCCCAAAAGGCCATAGGGAGATATGCAGGGCGACAACACATTACTCCATCAATCGTAGGAAAAGACATGAATACCACGAACGCTACTTGTAAATAATAAACAAAGACAAGAACAGAATTGCTTGGAGATCCCTAGCTCGCTGCCTATGCTCATAGAGCGGTAAGTGGCTTAAGGCAGTGTAAAGTTTGTCTTACATTGTTCCTACTCGCTCCCATTCCACTTCTTCGTATATTGCTTTATACTTCTTATTTACATTCAGTAAGCAGTTGTATTCCCAATAATTTTTACACTTATGTTGTCACGCCTGTTGAAGTGTAATATTCTGAAATGTTCACATATATTTATTACGTTTATTGTAATTATCATTGTATTTATCACTATGATTACTGCACCTTAATCGCTGCAATGGTTATCCACAGTTTTGTGCATTTGTTTGAACGCAAAAGTTTCCATATTGTTTTGCTCCTGGTTCGAGTTTCGATTGTTCATAAACTGTTATCAAATTTAGACACAGCTATTAGCTGTCCTTTGTACTATCGTATGTTATAATAATTCTTTATGTTACTGTTACAGGAAGCCTTGTTAATTTTCATACTTGAAGGACGCGTTTAAACGCCCCACACACCTCACAATTTGAAGCTTGTAACTAAGTTTAGTGTATTATTCAATAAAGAACAGCTATTGTAGACAAATCGTTGTTTTGAAAACTCCGGTTTTGCGCGTATCTCAATCGGGTGACTTGGATGCCTTAATGGATCTAACAGGCAGTAAGCAATTAAATTCGCAGTTTCTGATGTGATTAGACGATATTAAGTCGAAACGTATAATGCGTACAACTGTGGATTCATGAATTCCACTGAGACTTGGGGACAGTTCCCAGATGTAGAACAACAGGGATCAAGAAGTTCCTTATTCCATCACGCAAAATCTCATGAGTATATATTTATAGTAAACATGGTAGCGGTAGGAATAATCAAAATGCCTCTCCAAAGAGTTTTGTTATTTTTTATTTTCCGCCCTGTCTAATGTAATAATTTTCAGCCAGGACTTGGAAAAATATTTTGCACTTCTCATTCCCAGCAAAATCCATCATGGGTAGCAGAGTTGGTCTCCATATAATCTGTCCCTTAGCCCTGTGACCTAATTTGTGGCTTGACCGTTTACTTGTTCGAAAAGCTTCTGATTCCTTGCATGGAGATGAGGTACTGTAGTGGTAGTAATTTCTAACTGCTCTGTCATCTGAGCTAAATGTATAATGACTGAGATTTGCGACAGCCGTTGAAAACTTAAAGAAGGCCAGGAGAGAGACTGCTTGGCTCACACATCCACCCGTGATCATCCTATGTGGCATCTTGCCTTTATATTAAATATATAATTATATTCCTGGCCCATATATGTTCTTCAGAAGACCTAAGAAGCAATCGCTGGTTGACACATTGGATGGGTCAGTATAGATAATGATGTGACTTCCACAGATCTTGTAGGTTAGATGACCATGCCAATAGCAAGTCCACAATTTTGAACTAAGTCTATCATTCTTGTGGCATGGTTAAATATACTAATGCTCAACTGTCCACAAATCATTCAGTTCTATATCATTGTGAGTTTGAATATGTTGGTGTACTTATTTTCTGAATATTGTGAGAGAGAGCTTAACTGTCAACACTTCCAATCAGCTCTGAATAAAGTAGAAGATGGTGCATCCGTCGGTTGCATCCTCCTGGTAGCTATCATTGATATTCGGTCTTTCTGTCGCTCTTGGTCTATCATTGTGCTCTGTATAAACAGTTAGGAAGAAACTATTGTCTAGAGCATAATGTTTTGTGTTCTGTGGGTCTGAACGTTCACAACGTGACACTGATGAGCAAACTGTATCAATTTCTTAACATTAAGTGAGACACGGCATATTACTCCAACCAAGTACTTCGTGCTGTTGGTGTTGGATGAAATCAGTATGATTTGGTGACTTTGATTAATTCGCTACTGTGTGTTGTTACAGTTTTGAAGTGACTGTTAAGACATAACGCAACTCTACCTCCCCTTTTGTGCACACCGTCATATAAAAAAGTGTCATACCTTAAAGGTCAACTTCTGCATCCATGATGTTGGACGAGAGTCATGTTTCAGTGAGAACGATAGTCTCCGGATCTAGCTAAAGGGACAGGTTTATAATCTCTTCTGATTCGTCCCTTAATCCTCTTACGTCATAATAGGGCTCTTGGTAGTTTGCCTCATCACCTGACGTTCACCTACAGCAGTATTTGTCTTCGGAGTTAAAAACGGATTGTTTTCCGAAGTGTCTGGTCGGTTCTGTTGGAAGTATCCACTGCAGGCTTCTTGCCAGTATATCATGTCACATTAGTGGAATCATGAACTACGTGTCCTGTATCGTGGGATGTTGATCGAGGTCATCTGACGCAAGGCTGTTTTGTATTCGGGTTTTCTGATATTATCTTACCGAGCTGTGCCGGCTCTTACATCTTATGTGACTGGAGTGTACATCCTTCAAATTTTACCAGGCACGAAGTGTCTCAGTATACAAATATAAATCAATGGAACCAGCCAATCAGATACATCGAATCCCAATGAAAATAATGGCATCGATCCCCATCAATATACACAAATCGTCTAACATAGGCTCAGTCAAACACTGGACTATGTAGCCACAACACAAACCCATACACTTATAAAACTAACGACTGTTGCACATGTCCCAGATACAATCTGTCGAGTCTCCTCATAGCACTGGACAGTTGAAAGATCTGTTGCGACCAAAAGTTAACCGTCTAAAGATGCCAACAAATAGTCACATTCTAATAATACCTTTACACTTTATACCTTTACAATCAAAGCATACCAACCCACTCAAATCATATGCCAGAAATGAAGGGGTTCAAAAATATATTCAGAAAGATATCGATATGTCAATGAGCGTTTGGTCTAGGCGGACTAGTAATTGCAAGGGATGCGCAGCACTACGTACCCATTCGTGATCTGGTGAGGATGCGTGACTGAGTTCTTCAGCTGGGTGTGTCCAAAAAACTAATGGTGTCAGCATCAGCGTTGAAGACTTACATAACCATCAGTTTTGGGGACTTATTTACTGCTATGGCTCACACCCCACCAGTGGAGTAGTGATGATTATAGAACGTGTTCAGCTAGAATTTTAAAGCCAACTAGATTGTCATTGTTAAACACTCTTCTGATAGCTTGCAATAAGTAGCGCCATCTGTTTCCCCCAATATAAGAGGCAATGTGGTACAAATGTAGCAATAAAAAATGTATGATGACGATTTCTGGCCGGTTTTTCACATTTTCCATCCGTCTTGGGAAAGCAAAACAGAAACTGTAGGTACACGCCGAAACACACTAGGACACAAAACGTACAAAAAAGAAAAAATTGGCATACACACACATAGACAACATGAGATGGCATAAAATACTTTGCGCAATGGTGTTTTGGGATCTTTTTGGAAAAAATTTAAACACAAATACAAACATATTAGGAAAATAGTTTTGTTTTCGACACAATACAAACAAACAAGGTTAAATAAAGCTTTATGTAGTAACCTACGTACAGTAATAGTTTAAGTGTTCTGTGAGCCTTACCATCCTTCCATAGCGCGTTGTTTTAAGCCGGCTGTCTGACATCAGGGAGGTGTTTTCACAATTGTTGATTATTGGGTGGAGTATCGTAGTTGTGAGGCTCGTGTCGCCCGAGTGTACTGGTGGAAAGTCAATTTTGGTGGGGTGTTATAACAGTTGGTTTTACGTCGTTTGTTATAACGGTTGGGTTTACACAATTAGGACGTTAATTTACTTTAGACTAATATCTACACTAGATTCCCTCCCACTGTCTATTCTACAGAACTTCAATACAACTCAGACCAAGAACAAGTGATTAGCCTAACCACAACGTAAATACATTTCCACACAAAAACCCGACACAATCCAATAACAATGAACAATCAATAATAATTATTATAAGAATAGGGAAGTACATAACTCATCTGACACCTGTCAGACTATTTACATGTCTGACTAAGCAGACAAGCAATCATTATCATTTGCGCCTACACATCATAGGGTCTCCTAAATACATGGCTTTAAGACAGTCAACACTGATAACAGTATTGTATTTTATTCTGTAACAAATAAACAAATAATTCGCTGATTCTTTGCGGTGAAATAAACCATTTCATTCTAATCGTTATCAAAACAGCAATGGCGATAATAGGTCGAAGAAACACATATGACCATACAGATGGGTTATCGAAACTTTTGAATTAAGTTGAACCTCATTTTATCCAGTGCAAAGAAACCTTGGAGTTGATAGTAAGAGAAATCTAAACATCTCAATAAAATGTTTCGGTTTATTTGAATTTTGTATTTGTCGATATTTTTCGAAGCATCATTAACCACAGGCGCACGCACGGAGATACGGTCTCTTTGTAAATTATGGCGATATGTAGGGTGCACAAAATTTGACGGAATGTGCTACTTAGCTTTTTACATTGATTTACAGCGACATTAGGGTTTATATGTGTCTAGAATAAGCAGGGAAATTGAGATTATCGTTAGCTCTGTTCTTATCAGTGATATACAAATTTAGGTTTAACGTGGAGGACTTTGAAGTATCCTTCGCATGCCTTTTTCGGAGGTTGTCGCAATGAGTCATGACTCACGAGAATGTGTGTTCTACGTCGTGACGCAGATTGGACGAAGAAATTGGTTGAGGTAGACACATGTTTAACTAAACGCATTGAGGTTGAAGGCCTGCTAGGGCAAGAGTTCATGTCGATATTCCTTGAAAAAGACGAAAGATCTACGAATTCTTCTGGAAGCTGTTCCATTAACGAGCTCAACTACCATATATCCAACATCAGTTTTTAACCCACTATGAATACCGAGTAACATGAGCGGAAGAGCTTACGTATATGGTGAAACGTTTGCAGCTGAGAGTGGGGTATTCAACGATCGGTGTAATTGTTCTACTGACCCGTTGGCTTGTGTGTGGTGGGTGGTCGTTCAGAATCGTGTGATTCCTAGTAGTGTGATGAAACAACGGAAACGTTTAGGTTTGAAATAGCGTCTAAAGTTTGAATCAACAGTTCAAGGACAGCCGTGGCTTGCTACACGTCCTCCCACAAAAGCGCAGACAATTTTTCAGCAATAATTTTTTAATAGTTACTGCTTCTGGCCACCGTGTGAAATTGTATAGTTACATTAGGACGTAGGAGTTTCTATTCAAATCTGGTAGGGGTCCTATCAAATCAAGATGAGTATGTCCAAAACGAGCGCCGACAGATTTGAAAGACCTAAAGTACAACAACCGGGATACTAATACTCTGTTTGAACAAAGAACTGACGAATCGAAACTCGTTTGATGAGGCCGGATCGCATTTTTTGAATAGCGTGTAAGATCCATTTTGAATGTTTTGTGTTGATGAAAATCCATCCATGTATATACTTGTACTTTGTTCCTATTGATCCCCTTAGTTGTACATCGTTGTCTTTTGAGTACATTGAATTGGTAATACTTGTATTTTTTTATTATAGTTTTTGTTTTTATTACACATTCAGTAAGTTTGTGTTTCTTCCTGAACTGCATCTGCGTTGTTTTACTTGACACTTGTTCTTGTCGGTAGCCATATTGATTTGCTCCTCCTTTTGTGTGTGTTCTATCCAGTCAGGATAGAATAACGTTCATTTGTTGTGACTGGTAATTTTCCCTCATCTTCTATCAACTTCTTTATTTATTGTAATTTAGATTTGATTGATTGAACAATTATTGGTTGAATAGCCGGGTGGTAATATTTGTTTAGGTAACGATTTACATTTAAATTTATGATGAATTATAGAACCGCTATTTACCCGATTACTTGTTTTGATTTCGACGGGTAAGGGCGCGTGTCTAACGTACCTGGACGGTTATTCTTCAACATCCAAACCGTAGTTTGGATTCTACATAGCGTACGCAGCGTTTTTGAGTGAGTCGTATAAAATTATATCAAAACAAAAACTTCGTACTTAGTTTAAACGGTTGTGATCTGAGAAACAGAGGAAATCATATCAAAAGTATGAAATACCTTGAACGGTACAGCCTGCGTTACACAGTAATGGGTTTCGCAAACACAAACTTGCGTGCTAAAGAACTGAAGGAATGGTTAATAAACAAGAGTTTGATACCTGGGGATCAGTAAGGATAGTCCCAAAAACATGGGATCACACATCTAGTTGCAAGGGTTACAGCAACCTTTTTAAACAGAGAGTTGAGTTCTATCAGTCATTTGTTGAACCATGCCGTAACCTTGATCTTAGTTAAATACGACCTTATTGTCAATTATCTGGCAACATCCAATAGCAAAATTAAGTAGCAAAACTTAAGCCTCTAATGAAATTCATTTAAAAGAAGCTCAGAGAGGAAAGAATGAAGAAAATAAAGTGCTGTTAAGAGAGACCTGAATAAAGGCTAAAATACATGACAGGTAGTAGCAGCAAATAAATATCAGTACTGTTCAATAAAATGTTCCGGAAAAATTTTCGGCGTATTCTTTTCGCTTCACTGACCACCAAAATCCCTACAGCTACGCGGAGCCATATCTGTATACATCCACCCACGGCTCTTCTAGTTAACTTCTCTATGTCAATGAGTAGCACAAGACGCCTGAACCTCCATAAACCTTATATATAGTCTGCAGTCATTGGGCTCACCCTAGAAGACTAATCTTTTGTAGCTCTTCCACACACCCCATTTTGCACCAGGACTAATACATTACAACTGGAAGCATCTAATTCACCAACTGTCAGACAGACTACACCTGAGGACTTCTCTTGATGATGAGAGCATATGGTGGCTAAATAGATCACGTATCTTTCCAACCATGCTACCGATTTAATCAGCTTTATCCTATTTCAGCCGTATAATAGAACAGGACAGAAAATAAGTTTTACTATGGCTGAAATGATCATGTGAGTACTTTTAACTTCAACATTTTCCACATTGTTTCCCAAAGAAGCTTCGGTATTTCTACAAACCCTCTATTCCTTGAGAATGAAGGACCTTAAATCCAGGTATTTATACCTAGTTCCCCCCAAATGTCTTGCGACGTCCAGTCGGCAGGGAAGTTGAACGAGACAAGGAGTCTGCAATTACATTGTACACCCCAAAAATGTGTTGTATATCTCAAGTAAACTACAAAATATATTCAAGTTGTCGAGACTCTCGAGGTGAGCACTTGTCTGAAGATGAGCTTAAAGTGACTATAAAGGGTTCGTGATCGGCTAAAAGAGTGAAATTTTGACCTTCAACAGAATGATGAAAGTGCCACACAACACAATATATAGGCGGGAGTTCCCTACCGAAAGTGCTATACCTGGATTCGGTGTCTAGCAACTGTTTCGAGGAAAATGCTAAAAATTGTCAAGTTTGGTTAACCCATTGTTGTGTGACTCTTCCGACTGCCGAATCAGATGCGTCCACTGCGATACTAATGGGTGGGTCGGTGTCCCAGTATGAGAGCAATTTTGGTAAGGCGATAAGTTCCCTGACTGGGGAGAATGCTTTTTCCGTGACATCGTTTAAATTCACGGGTTTTGCGTTTCCCTGAAGTTGGTCGGTTAGAGGTTTCACAAGTGACGCGCAATTAGGTGTGAACCGCCGATAGAAAATTAAAAAGCCATTGAACGTACGTAATTGCTTGACTATAGTCGGTTTTGAGTAGACAAGAATGACTGCCTCTTTGCATTTCATGAGCACCAGTAATGTGTCCGAAAAAGTTTAAGGAGTCAGTTTGACTCTGACATTATGCAGTCGTTCAGAGACAAGGTACAGACGCTGAAGATGAGATTCTTTGTTCAAATTTACAATCAAGCAGTCATCAACACACACATGTACGAATTTCGGATTTCGAAAAGCGTCCTCGATGAACCTCAGGAAAGCTCGTACATCATTTCCTAAACCGGTATACACGAAAATTCGTAGAGACCGAAAGGTGTTCTGACAGTGGCGTTAAGAATATCGTGGGAACTCAAATGTATACTTTGAACGAATCGATTTCAAAAAATCAGTTGTACTTTTCAAGTTAGCTGTCAGATCGTGAGCGTGGGGCAAAAGTGACGATCAGGAATAGTTTTCGCACTCAATCGCTGATAGTTATCAGTTGGACGCTAGTCGTTGCTGTCCGTTTCATGGGCCGTGTGCAGAGGAGACGCCTATGGGCTGTTGATAGGTGAACGATTCTCTGTTGGCCAACCTCACTTTTTCGGGAGCTACTCGGAACGCTTTCAGTAGTTGTGATATGATGTGTGACATTGCCGATTACACATTGCAATTTCGATTGAGTTTGGTATATCGCAGAGTACCTATTGAGTATTTGTTGATAGTATGGATTGGTCGTGTGTTTCACTCTGACTGGGGACAATTTATAACCGGAAAAAGTTGCGCAACACATAAATTAGTAATTCCGTCTACACACGTGTCGATGAGTAAATTATAATGTTGTGGCAGGTCTATTTCAATGATTGGCATCTGCAGCATAGAAAATGTAGTGAATGGGTTTGTGTAAGCCCACGTTAAGATATACATATGGCCTTCAGTGTGTGGCTGTCAATTATCCATTTTCCTCCTGTAAGTTGGAACCTGCCTCGTTCATTCGGTAGTTAGAATTCGCTGGAAGAACGCTGACTTCTACGTCAGTGTCAACGAGATGGCAGACTTTTGTTATCATATCAGTGATGTATAGCAGACGGTTATGTTCGTCGGCTACGGTTGCTGTTAATGCATGCCGGCTTGGAATTTCACCGAAACGTTAGTCTGTTAGCTTGGGGCTCAGAGAATTACAACTTTTCTGCAATTTCAAGATTTCCCATACTGATTATGATACCAGTAACAATCAGGGTTATCTGTCTGTCGTAATCTAGAGACAGATCGTTTTCGCAAAGTACTCTTCAGAGGGTTTTGAGACCATTCACGATCATGACGAACACTAAGGTAACGTGTTAGAGTATGGCAGAGTTCCGTGACGTCAGTTATTGTCGCTTGGGGTTTTTCTCTGACTGAAGACCTGGGCGTTGGAAGTTCTTGTGATCTCCAGGATTTGGCCGGCAGGTGCAGCCAGGTTGTCTACAGCGTTGTTTTGAAATCAAACAAGCACTGCCTGCACCTGCTGAAGAAGCTTAAACAAGTAAATTTGTCTAAACAGGCCATCGTCGAGGATCCGTCGACCAATGACTTTTCTCATCCGTAACAACATATCCGTTGCTGGGTCATGTTTTAGTTAGGTTTTATTGATGAGTCGATCTAAACTTCATCGATCGGCTAGATATCCGCGTTTAAGAATCAACCTTTATAGAGCTTCATAAAGTTCCGAAACATCTCTGATAAACATACTAGGTGCGACGTACCCGTAGAATTCGCGCGGCAGTGTCTTCACCACTGCGGAGAGTTGTACACCCGGGCCGGTCATGACGTGCTCGTGCTCCACAGTTTGCAAACAGGTAAACCTGATCATGTCGAGCTCACCACTAAAGATGCCATGAGTATTTGGAGTTTGATAACACCTTAATTAGTAACACCCTTTACAATTGGATTGTGCTAACCCGGCGAAATCAGAAGTCCGAAGTGAAGAGGTTCGGACCCACTCATGATCTGGTGCTAATTAAAACAAATGTGGCCAGCATTAAATGTCGAAAAGTCACAGAGCTATTGATTTTGGGGATTTATTTACCGCCAAATACTGTTATCATTATCACACATCAGTAACTACTTACTGACTCGCTTATTATCATCCCTATTTCTCGTTCTATTCTCACGTTTTGTTCTTTTCACACTGTATGAATCGACAGCTAAGTGAGCTTTACTCATTGGTTGATTTAGTGAAACAAAATCTTTTCTTAGCCCCCGAGTTGTCCTAGTACCTTTATAATTGCAAACAACCGACCGCTTAGAAAGCAATTTGATGACTACGTGTATCAGGATGGTTTTCGGATGTTGGTTATTAATGATTCTTCTCACAGGTAAGTTGACAAAAATTCAACAGGTACGTGAAAGCAAGACTCACAAAATAGTACAAAACGTACAAAATAAGGTTGTTCGTCTAAACAATCGAAAACTCTGTTATTTGCACATCAGAAGACGCTTGTTTGAACTTGTACATTATGTCTGAAACCGATCATCACCAACTGGCAAGGTAACAGCGCTGTTTTAGAAACCATGGATATAAAGACAAGAGCAATTGAGTATTTTTCTAACAACAATATTTTGAAAGAACTTGAGAATGCTCTACAACTTATGTTCCAGGAAAATGCATCAGATCATTCCGGCTATTTAGTAACCACAATTGACTGACTAACATTTTACAGAGCAAATATTTCGAAAAGATTTCCTTTACTCCGAAAGTTGTCAGCATCAAAGTGGACAGAAACTATTCATATATTGGCACCTTTTCCAGTTCTTTGAGTGTACTCACACTGTGGCGAACAAATATTGAGGTTTTTCCATTATTTTAGTAGTTTAATTTACTGAAGGTTACCACAGGGCTAAACTATGTTTATGGATGCAATTATTGTCTGCCTTATGGAAACATCTTTAATGAATCAACACCCTCTGAATTCTCAGTTTGTATAGAGGCAATTGTGGATTTACTGAATAATTGCCTATGGTCACCAGCGGAGATGTTTGAAATTGATAAATATATCAGGTAATAACTCTTTTTTGTAGGCTGCTTTCCATTTCTTCGAGTGACTTTACGTGTTAAACATACTTTCTTATCCTGAGGATACAGCAAGTATTCTCGTAGCTACAAATCGTCAAGGGAACAGTTGAATTTGAATGTTTGTAGCAATTGCTACAAATCTCTGTGAACACGAGCATAAATGATTTGTTATAACCTTTGGACAACTGGATTATTCTCATCTTCCCTCTTTTCCAACACCTAATATTTTAGCCTTTCTAATTGCTCAAGTGTAATCACAAGCACACTTTATATATATGTGTATGCTAGTACGTAGGTATCTGTATACTCGCTTGTACCTTTCGTGCTTGTAAATGTTGTCACGTTTTGTTTGAGAATAACTGGTGCACTGATCGATTTCCATCCATCATTTCAAAGTCTGTACGTTCACGTTAGACACTGAAATAAATCCGTCCAACTTAATTAGAATTTGGCTTTTTATTACTGCCGTGGTCAAGTGCGTTTACCCTAAGCAGAATATACGAAATCAAACGAATAATTTATGTTCATAGCCAGTTCATTCGCTTGTTATAAAGTAACACACAAGCACTAAATGTTTACCAATTTAGTACCTGGTTTCCTATCTAGCATAGTCATTTCTGCACTTGATGATATCATTATTTTTGGACATCCAATCATGTTAGACATCATTTCTTGCCGTACTTTTGGAACGGAGGTAAATATAGTTATATCATACGTCTTTGATGTCACTCCTGATTACAAAATCAGCATTTAGCTAAAGCCCGACTCAACTTCAAAGGGAACTAATCTCAAACAATGTCTAATAATTGTTAAAAGCAACTATTCATTCCATTTACGGTACCTTACTACGACTGCAGATAATAGAAAGTGTTGGATAGATGCGTTTAATTCATATTCAACACAATATATTGCCTTAGACCATCATCTTTAATGCAAACCGTAAATACAACAGCAAGGACAAAGAACCCCTAATGTTCATACTTTTATACTCTTAAAATGTATTACAAATATTACCAGGACAACGTCTGTTTTTTAGGCTGTCAGCATCAAATGTTAACTCGCGTGTCTGTTGGATAGATAAGTAAGGAACATCTTTGTCTGTCGACTTTTTATAAAATGTCTATACTGGGAAATAGTTTTCAATTCCTGAAAAATCAGTTCAGGCAATGTTAAATCTAAACTATATAAATATAAGTATTCCTCTTAAAACCGTCTTCAGATTATCTTAACTACATGAAAAAATCACAATAGAATGAGAACAAAACCATAGTGGATATGAGTGAATGCGTATTGATATGTGGAAATGAAACCTGATAAAGTTTTACTTGGAAAACATTGCGGTTGCATATGTATTTTATGACAAATAAATACTGGTTGAATGTGTGACAGTAAAACAATAGACGTTTTTTAAAAAAAGCTCTATGTTAATGATATCTGTCTGTCTTTTATATAAAATGTGATATATACTGCTATTCATTATTCTGACAACAATGTATCGATCTTTTTGTGATTTGATTTTGATACTAGAGAATGATTTCAGGTTTTCGAAGACACTTATTATCATTACACTCAGCCATTGGACTTTGGTGATCATAAGAAACATGTTAGACGACTGAAGATTAAAATATTTTGATGGCGTATGAATGACATTGTCTTGGAGAAGTAGATTTGTTATTTGCCTTCTATCAAACTATCATTTCATTATTTGTGTGCTAGAAATGACTTAGAATTTAACCAAATGTATATCACACGAAATTGAATTTATTCATTTCTTTTATTTGCATGACTATTGTACTAAGACTTTTAAATATAATCTTCTACTAATGGTTTCATAAACTTTACAATTTAGAAACTTCTACAATGAATACAGAAAGCAATTGAATATAATGCAAACGGATGAAAGCGAGAAAGAAATAGAAGTTATTGGTTCAAAAGAAATCCCGTTAAAGTCTACATCAGAACAAAATGCAAAGTAGTTTTGAAAATGGTTGTATTCTCTTCTTTGTTTTTGATGTAATGTTATGTGAATATGAACCTTGGTAAATGAATGAACAAAGTATTAAACCTTATAAGCAAAGACGGATAGTGGCTAGCAGTGAAATTCAGTACGCACTTTTCGTCCTATTTGAGACTTTTCAGCTGGATATACCTGCATCTCACAGTTGATGTTGACTCTGGGACCCGAACTCAGTACTGTTCGCCTCAAACGCCACCGTTATCCACTTAACTTCTTAATCCTGATAGCCACTATCCATCTTTGCTTAAAATACTTATGAATTAAGGCAATACCGAGACAATACGCACAATATACACATATACCAGTCAGAAACTGATCGACTGCAGCCCTAAACAACAATCATGAAATTCAAGCAAACAATACCAAGTCAATTTAAAGTATAAAAACTTCCATATATCTTATCTAAATGTGTTAAAATTACTTCACGGACAAACTTCTATGATATAACATTAGGATACCAGCTAAAATTTACTGTTATGGATATACACCCTCTGTCTTCCCTTAAACTATGAGATTGAAATCGCTTCATATCTTACTTTCTACCAACTAATTCTTTCTTCCTGTACTATCTCCTTATATGCAATCTTTCTCTTATACATTACCACCATTGAATCAACTACTTGTATGAATTCGGTGTTCATCTTGCTGTGCTAATCCAGTATGTCAACTGGGACCGATGCACATATGTACGCCTGGTCCTTCGTTGTAGCTGACGGACTGACTGATATAAAACACTCTGAAACAATTCATTTTATCTAACGGTAAAAAATACTTTTACTCAAAGACTTATACATGTGAATGCAAATAGGAAGTGAAAATCAGATATTGTGTATTCCACAAGCTTTCATTTTATATGATAAACAACTACAATATTTAGGTTTCATGATGATCACATTCATTTTGGTTAGTAACTGGAAAATTGTTCAAACCTTTTCAGCATTAAACTTCATAAAACTAAACATCAGTATGTCGACTGCTTCATGTTTTGTAAAATTCCACAGTTAGATATCCATACATCATTTCATTATTAAAATATTTTGTGGGGTAAAATGATATGTAATATTTCGGTGGCCCCCTATCGCCCTGGTACGGCTGAGGGTGGAGAGAGTCTGCTCTCCTTCTCCAATTGCTCTCACATAGCTCCATGTATATACAACCACTGCTAGGGATGTCATACGCACTGCCTTCTCGTGGCATTACTGTTATTTACGAAATTGAGAGGATGAAAAGCGAATATCCGGCGCTTTAACCTGGTTGGTAGATATGGAGAATCCAACTAGGGGAGTTAGAAAACCCTCATTCCAAACCAGTGATGTACATGAACTCCAGTATCCTGTAGGAATAAATGGTGAATGAACCAATTACTGGCCATCGGCTACCATGTGACCGCATCTCTTGACGTTGCTCCACTACATCGTGGATTAGACCTTTATGTCGAAGGCTCCAGGTGTGGCCCCTTAAGAAAACCATCTGCTTCGGTTTGGGCACCTGGGCAGTATCACAGTCCTCACACACGTCAAATGAGATTTGTGTGGCTCATATATATCTGGTGCCACCTTGTACCAATATTCATGTGTTCAAAAAATAAATAAAAATAACCAACTTATAATTACTATAAATGCTACTTAATAACCATAATGAGTAGTATAATACAAAATTTGAAAGAAAAACAAGGAGGACAATTTACGAACGATCTTTAGAGGAATCTTAAGTGACCTTGAGAAATATTAGCCAATCATAAGACACTTAAAAAAAATATTATACCAAACCAAAGGAATAAAGTGGATACACTTCTCGTAAATGGTTCAAAAACTTGTCAAGGTTTGGGGGAGGTTTTGAGGTTCTAAAATCATAATACATACGGTAGAGGAAACCATCTATATGGCTCAATAATAGTCGGCCTCTGAAGCCATGATAATGTCGTAAAAACTCTTTCAGCCTCGACTACATAGCTTCAATATTGTTTGTGTGCACTCCGGTTGTCGGGACCACGAAGTGCCACTTGTGGATAACGACATGATGCACATAATCAAGTCTATGTAGGCGTCTGTGCGCTCTCCAATCAATCGTATATAATGTAGTAACAGACTGCAACCAGTGTTACTGGTGCTTTTATTATCCAGTTTTCAACAACTGTCATAATTTGCCTTAGTCTCAATCTGAATCGAGCGAAAAAGTTCCTATTCTAGTAGGCTTCTTCCTCCAACATCGAAAGACAACATCATCACAGTAATCTGCACAATGTCCACAAGTCATTCGATTATCACAACAACAAATCGAGGAATTTCTTAGTAGTCCCATTTGCTGTAGTCGCTCAATTATCTCTTTTTTCTCTACAATCCTCTGTGTACCAATCGTACGTGAGGATCGGGTACTGAAATTGGCGCTGCGACCTTGCAACCCCTCAAACGCTTTTGATTGGCTCATCTATAATATTATAGTCTTATCAAAATTTCTAGTATAGGGGTTGTGGAGATTATTAAGTTTTTGATTGAGATCTTGAACCAATTGATGTGACCAGTGGAGCTAATCCTTGTCGGGTAGAGACAGTTATCTACTTAGGTACAATGGAAGTTGGTCGCGCAATTTCGTGGATTGGTTGATGTTAGAAACTATCGCCATTGGATGCCGGCTCAGTGGTCCAGTTGGTTAAGCGTTCGCGCGCGAGACCGAAGGCCCTGGGTTCGAATCCCGCTCGCGGGATCGTGGATGCGCACTGCTGAAGAGTCCCACAATAGGACGAAACGGCCGTCCAGTGCTTCCAGGTTTTCAATTGTGATGGTCTAACATCAATTGGTTCAAGATCTCAATCAAAAACTTACCAAAATTTGTTTACATAGTGATTAGACAAGTTTTTTAAAACGAATACAAATAATCTAAATAAATCTTGTTTTCAAACTATACAAACATGTTTTACAGATTATCAAGTGAGGTTTATTCTTTTTTCTTCACTTCTTTCAATGGTTTATTTTGATGTAGAAAAAAATCTACTAAAGATATAATTACACTTCGTCCAAATCAAATAACCCCAATTGCACCATTCATTGCAACAGATCTAACTTGGTTATCAATTAGTTTACATTTAACAGCAATGAAATGTTCTAAACCGAAGATCAATTTTCAATGGTATATGAAATCACTTTATGATGAGGTAAATAGAAAATTCTTTGAAATAGTTGAGTTCATGAATCAATTGAAGTTAGAACTACATGGAAAACCTGAAGGCACTAGATGGTTGTTTCGTTCTATTATGGTATTCCTCAGGAGTGTATATCCATGATCCCGCCTCGTAGGATTCAAACCTAAGACCTACCGGTTTTGCACGAGAACGCTTAACATCTAAACCATTGGGTTAGTTGAAGTTAGACAATAAAACCGTTGGATTCCGGTTCAGTGGTCTAGAAGTTAGGTGTCCACATACGATACCGAAGGTCCTGAGTTCGAGTCTACTTTGTGTAAAGTCATGGGTGTTGAGGAGTCCCGTTACAAGGCACAACGGCCATGTAATGCTTCCGTGTTTTCCATAGTGGTCTTGCTTCAGTTTACCCATGAGCTCAACTATTAAATTACTATTATTGTTTTTATAACAATTTGATCTAATCGTTTGTTGATAAAGTTTGATCAATCTTTGATGACATACATGTATCCTGTACTGATTATCCTGATATAGCTGATTGTCTGACAAGTTTTTAGAATAGGTTTTTCAAACATTATATCGTTTGAAAAAACTTCATAACTGTTTGAACTCAGTAGCTGAATGGATAATAACGTGTTGATGTTTCATGCGAAAGGTGTTGGGATTGAGTTCCATTGTGAACATGATTATTGAGATCCGTAGGTTTCCAACCTGAGTCTATTGGACTCCATAACAACATAAGTGTCAGGATAAGTGATTCTTGAAGCCTTTTTGTCAGTTGACTTGTAGACGGCCTCTTTATTCCATTCTTTATTGAATCAGCAAGCAAAGATGACATAATTGAATATGAAAACTTACTATTAAAAACGAAATTTATGAAATTACAATGTGTGATTTTGATACTAACTAAAATACCAAAATAATCGAGCTGTATTTTGAATGTAGCACAATATGATAAGCGAAGAGTTAGTCAATAAAAAAAATAGTCCTAGATATTGCTTCAGTCTCTTAGAAAAAGACATTTCCATCCAACTAATTATGAGGATAGCCCATGGGTAAGCCGAAGATATTCCATCCAATTATCTTTTAGAAGAATATTCCGGAATCCTTACGTGTAGCTTACCTATTGGATAAATGCTAAAAAAAACCCTGTATGCGGATTGAAGGACTATAATGATGATTTCGTTTTTAATAAAAAAACTATAAATACCTAACTGTTTGTACCATATTTGACATTGTTTTGGAATGGCATTCCTTTTACTAGTCTTCTATGTTCTCATTTGTGACTTGAAGGGTCCTAGCGTTCGAGTGCTCTTGTTGTACGCGGTATTATAAAAAGCTACGTTCTAGATATAACCGATTGATGTCAAACCACCATTGAAAACCTGGAAGCACTGGACGGACGCTTCGTCCTATTGTGGGACTCCTCATCAGTGAGCATCCACGATCCCGTATCGCGAGATTCGAACCGAGGGCCTTCAGTCTTGCGCGTGAACTCCTAACCTCTGGACCACTGAGCCGGCATCCAATGATGTTAATGTCTAAACTCAACCAATCCACGAAATTGCGCGACCACCTTCCATTGTACTAAGGTAGACACCTGTTTCTACCCGACACGGATTAGCTCCACTGGTCACTATACTGCAAACCATTTATTATGAATTGGTCATTTGTTTTCTCTAACGGAAAATATTCGCCTGTAGACAAGATACACATCTTGGACTTCACTACTATCCACGATTCGAATGAATTAAACCTTTTACCGAAGTTTTATTAAGACATTTCTCTTAGGATATACATATGACAATAGGGACAGTTTGGAATTTCAATAACTAGAAATTACAAACCCATATTCATTCAGATAGACTCATATAAATTATCGTGGTCCCATGTAGTGAACAAGAACACAAATGGGGACAATCGAATGTATTTGAATATAAAATTATAGAACATCTTAGTCAAATTTGAGAATCATACAGTAAATACTTCATTTATAACATGTCGATCAATCGTCTCAGACTTCATCGTCTCTGCATTGCCATACCAATTGCTTTCTGTTCCCATTCTTTCCTACTCGATCTTGTTGAGCTTCTGCTGCCAGACACTTTATTCATGAATAGTGTTATATGCTACTTATGTCGATATAAGTAGAACAAACCACACTCGTTCCCCCCTTTAAAGCAGTGCTTCTTGCGGTGGTTTTGCTCACCGTGTCATTTTCTTCTCTTCTACAGTCTGTGTCATAATTTCCATCAAATGTCGAGTCTGTGGCGCTCTGACCTTTAAGGCTCCGTCGACCCACCAGGCCACCTAAACCTAATGTCCACCTGGCACTCAGGATGTTCAATGCCTGCGCTCCAGCGACCTGTTGAGACATAATCCTGTTCCCAGAGTATGTGGGAGCTACTACATGGTAAAGTAGTCTTAATATCATAGGACTGACTCAAAATATTGTCGGAAATGTTTAATATTGAGAAGTTACAGCATTTTTAAAAATCTCCTAACTATGATATCATTTCTTGTATCCTTCAATATATATATATATCAAGGTGATTAAATCAATAATGCCCGATAACAAGCCCAATTCACCAATTCCTGTTAACCAAGTGACATGTCCAATAATTACAATATTGAATTGTCCTGGACGTATTGGTTCAATACAATCAGGAAAATGTAAATTTTTACAAGAAATTCTTCTTATTCCTAAACCATATTTAACACCAAAAGAAGTATGTTTTAAATCATGTCAATAATTTCATGAATGTTATGTCAACATAGACGGTGGATTTTCGTTTATGACTAACCAATTTTCTCCGTTTTTCCTATTCGGTTATCATTGTTAAAAGAATTACTTTTATTAGGCAATGCCAATGTTCAGTTCACGTTTGATGGCGAATATTTTCGACAAGTTGATGGTGTTACTATGGATAGCCCTTTTAGGCCTCTCTTAGCTGATATATTTATGTCATATGTGGAAAATATGACGAGTGAGCTCATTAGTGAGGTGACTTTGGATAGAAGATCCATGGATGATATACTAATTATGTGTGATAAAGATTTTTAGGTTTCCCAGTTATTAGATAAACTCAATAAGGTTCAAAATGATTTAGTGATGACTTATGAAGCAGAATTTCCCTTTTTAGACATACTTTTGAGTCGAAGGGAGGATAGTACTATAAGACGGTCAGTTTATAGGAAACTAACTTGAATGGGGCAATACTTAACTTCCAATCGTTTCTGTTCATTGCAATACAAGCGAAGCTTGATTAAGTGTTTCTTTAATAGGGCTCAAAGAATTTGCACTGCTGACACAGTTGAAAAAGGTAAAAAGTTGCTGACTGACGCATTAATATCAAATGGTTATCCACTAAAGTTTCTAAATAGGTGCAAAAGTCACTCAACGCCAAGACCTCTTGTTTATTCGGTTCCAAAGAAAAGTTTATATCCATCTACCATATAGAAGTGAATCCAATAGTATAGTTTTAAGACAGAGATTGAAAGCAGACATCAAAAAAATCTATTATGCTTCTCAATGGGTTATGATTGAAAAGTCTAAGCCTATGATTCCAAACAGACATAGACAATACACTGTAGTGGTGAATAAATCCCCAAAATCAATATCTCTATAAGTCTTCGATATTGGATGCTGACCACATTAGTTTTAATAGACTCACCTAGCTGAAGGCACTCGGCCATGCATCCGCACTAGATCACAAGTGGGAACGTCGTGCTCAACATCCCGTGCAATCGCTAACCAGCATAGATAAGTCAATCTTCGATATATTGATAACCTATCAAATATATCTTCGAACCTCCTCACTTCTGTCTTTTGACTTCATTTGGTGGATACGATTCATATTAGGTGTTACCGGTTAAAGTGTTGTCAAACTCCAAATACCTATGGAATCTTCAACACGAACCATGTTCATCGATAGCGAAACATATATATATATATATATATATATATATATATATATATATATATATATATATATATATGAAACGGGGCACAAAATTGTCTTGAATACACCTTCTAAAACGTTGTCAAGGTCAAATTTTCAAGTTTATTAAAACCTTGACTACTTGCGAATTTGAACTCCCTCCCTGTGTCATGACCTTGAATGTAAATAATTTAAACAAAAAACCTATGTAATTTTCTTTTTTATTGATCTAGTTATTAGATAATCTGTTCATTATTAAAACAAAATTCTCACAAACTTTAATGAATAAAACAAATGTAAGTTGACAAATAATAAAATTGGTTTGTTTTACTAATAAGTTAATAGTTCATGCCACAATTGATATGTGATAATGGAGCATCAAGTGTTAATATTGATAAACCAGAACAAGCATTTGATTTATTAATAGAATTTCTAGAACAAATTCAATTGAATAATCATTTCTATTTTGGTTTATTCATATCACCAAAAGGAATATTTGATACGGTTAGTTGAATATATATATTTATATTACTTATAAGTAATAAACTTTATGCAAATCTGTATTCATCAGTAAAGGTTTTTCTTGTGGAGATTGTAGTAATTTGGATAGTTGATATCATTAGTCAATTAAAGTTAGACAACCATGGAAAACCTAGGAGCACTGGGCGATCGTTTCGTCTTAGTATGGGACTTTTCAGCAAGGCGCATCCACGATCCTGCCTCACGAGAATCGGATCCAGAATCTATCAGTCTCGTGCACGAACACTTACGATCTGGACCACTGAGCCGGCAATTAACGGTGTTAATGTCTATCTTAAAACAATCCACGAAATTGAGCGATACATCCACCATTGTTTTCAGTGATTTACTATCTCACAACAGACCCGGTTGAACACCACTGGTCACTGCTTCTCCCTAGAACTCCATGCAATACCTCTTGAAGCCAGTCACTAGTGAGCATATAATGATTATTATCAGAAGGGGGTTTTGTGTATATTATAGTAATTCTAATAGTTGAGTTCAGTTGAAGCTAGACAACCATGAAAAACCTAGAAGCATTGAACGGCCGTTTCATCCTAATGTGGAACTCCTCAGCAGTGCGCATACACAATCCCGCCTCGCGACCTATCGGTCTCGCGCGCGAGCGTTTAATTTCTAGAATACTGAGCAGTTGGTGCAATGTTTGGTCAAGGATATTGGTTTATTATCATTATTTCTTCCAACTTGGCTAACTCTATCTATTATGGTTTTTTAATTTAAGAAAATCTACCACGGAGTTAAACACCCATCTTCAAAGTAGTGCTGTTTGAATTACAGTCATGATTCTCTCATCCTCTAGTGTTGATCGAATTCCATTGGTCGAGTTGAAGTATTGTCACTAGCTTAAGTAACTCGATATTTATTACACTATCCACAGATTTTAAGTAGTTGGAGAATAGACTGCTCCTGGGTTTCGTTCTAATTGGTGGAGTATAGAGTAGTTGTTTATACATTTGGCCCTCAACCAACAGGTCACATGTTCTTACACCCCTTTAACTACTTTGGTTAACATTTTGCTAGTTTTCACACAAAAATTGTTGTTCAAAAATGAACACATAGTCCGGTAGTTAGTAAAAGAGTCAAATCACCAAACTTTTCGGGCTACAAATAACCCCCCATGGTCTCTATCCATTTAAAAACAAGCTGAAGTTTAGATAACAGTATACTTTGAGTTAAAATGGCTAGTAGCATAGCTTTCGATCCTAAAATACATGAAGCAACCTTATACTACTCAGTTTAAACATAGAAAGTGTACATCTCCTTAAGCTTGCAGTTTTATCGTGATGAATGTATACGATAAGTATGTACAGGCTTTTTATGAACTAGTGTAATGTAAGGCAATTATATGATATCCAGTTGTTGAATTCATCATGTACTTATTAATGGAAGGCTTCAAGATATTTTTCCTCGAGTTCTAGCGAGAAGCGACAAACACTGGAGCCCAATCCCTGTCGGATAGAGACAGTTATCTACCTCATACAATAGATGAATGGTTCCACGAGATCATAGATCGATTGAAGATAGACATTAACACCGTTTAATACCGGATCAGTAATTTAGAATTTAGGTGTTCGCATGCAAGACAAAAGGTCTTGTATACGGGATCAACACACGAAATCCATAGGTATCAACAATAATAACATTTAAAATGAGATCAATCTATACACCAAACAACTAATGATCAAATCTGTTATTCAAAATTAGTTGAAATTCACTTGGTATTGTCTGCTTGTATCTTCCTATTGTTGTTTAGAACTGCAACTGATCAGTCACTGATTGCCATATATGCCTCCTGTGAGGATTGCCTCAATAATGCTATTTATTCACAAGCATTCTAAACAAAGATGGATGATGGTCACCAGTGGAATCCAAGACACGTGTTTCCTCCTATTTGGAACTCATCAGCTAGATGTACCTCCTCATACTAGAAGTAAATGGCTACCCATTGTTTCTAGGTTTTCCAAACTGACCCAACACTGATCATTTTGTCGTGTCAATGCGACTGAACTCTATACTGATAACATATATATATCTCGAAAAATAATCGATTTATTTTGTGGTAGTGAAACTAAAATATGATTGGTTAATGAATGTGGACAGACAGGCACTTAGCCTACTGACTAATCAATATGTGATTTCCTTTCGTGTCATTGATTTATTACTCTGAATTCACCGAGATTGATTGATTGATTGATTGATTGATTGTGATTGTATTGAATTAAGTATTATCTGTTTTTGCCTTCAAATGCTTTAGTACGGTCGAAGGTGATGAGAGTCAGCTCTCCTTCTCGAAATACTCTCACATGACCACATGTGTATACAGTCAATGCTAGGGAAGTCCCATTCACTACCTTCTTGCGGTAAGGGTGTTGTTTGAGAAATTGAGAGGATGAAAAGCGAATTTCCACCGCTTCAACTGTGCCTGTAGATATGTAGGATCCAGTTAGAGGAGTTGGAAAAGCCTCATTCCAAACCAATGGTGTACATAACCTCCACGATTCTGAAGGAACTAATAGCGTATGAACCAATTATTGGTCACCGACTACAATATGACTGCATCTCTTGACATTGCTCCACACTACCTTGACAATTACACCTTTAGGCCAAAGGTTCAGGGTGTGGTCCCCTAAAAAAACCCATCTGTTTCGGTTTGAACACCCGGGCAGTATCATAGTTGACACCTAAACCAACTGAGTTGTATGGCGCATATATATTCAGTGCCCTTTCGTACCAATATTGATGTGTTCAAATAGATAATAACGTTTCTATTCTGGGTCGTTAATCCTGGATTTAATTCAATCTGACTAGTTTTATCATCGCAATATACCAAAGAGAGAAAGAAAGAAAGAAAGAGAGAATACTATTTTGAACCATCTTTTATCCCATAATTTATTCTTTATTTTATTGAATAGATAAAAGAACGTTATGAGATAATTACGGGAAATTTGAAAACACCAGAAGAATTAGTTAATTATTATATAGATTTAATTAATAGATATCCACAAATACGTTTATTAATTGATCCATTTAGAGCAGAAGTAAGTCATGATAAATACAATTTGGAAATAATCTTGATTCTATATATGAACATTTAAGAAATATTTGGTATAGTTGTGTTTGCTCTTGTTTAAAACACTTGATCCATCTTGATTATGATTATGAATACAGTGGTCTTGAGTGCTGATAGAGGTATGAGGACGGTTATCACTTCCCGGTTGCCCACATCGTGGAAGGGTTCTTCTGGAGGTAACTGAAAAAGAAATTGCATTAGAGGTGGTCTTAGTGACCTGAGAGCTTGATCACAGTGCTCAAGCGACAACTGCTTGAGGTCGGTCACACACGACATTTTCTAACCCCATCCCACCCCTCCTTGTGAAAAGGCAGCATCGCTATCATGCTGGTTGTCTCAAGGAAACACCTTGGTGCTGTCACACCTCTGTACAGTCAGTATTACAACTTCGCCTTCGGATCTTGGGTTTGTTGCATTTAGTCTTACCGCTCTTCAACAGACCTGTCTGGCATGGTAGGACCTTTCCAGTTAGTATAGCTCGGTTGCACAATAGGCAAGCACAACCAACAAGTCAAGGTAGCAACAACGTCCGAGCTTTATCAATCTATAATACCAGTATGGTATATGCTACTTATAAAGATAGACATAAGTAGTATTTATCGGGAACTAAAAAGAAGATTCTTATGGACAAAAAGAAAGTTATTTCAATCGTAATAAGAATGAAAGAACAATGAAGTTTATAAGTTACAACTCAAAGAAGATATGCAACACAGTCCATCTAATTGATTGTTTTCATATTTTACAAATGTAGTATGCTTTATATCGACAGACATAAGTAGTACATATTACTACTTACAAAATGAAATGCCTATTATCAGAAAGTTAAGAGAATTAGATTGAAGTGAACGGGAACAGAAATCAGTTGTATTGTAGTGAACAAAACATGGGTGGGGACAGCCGAATGTATTCAGCACAAAATTACAGAGTTACTTGGTAAAATAGAAAAACCAAATAGTAAATCGTTAATTTGCAAAATATCATTCCATCATATCAAACCGGACTGTTGCCGTTACCAACATCAATTCATTGTCTCACATTTCATTGTTCATGTGGTTTCTTACAAATTCCATTGTATTCTCGCTCTTCCTTTCTTGATCTTCCCCCATCTTCTGCTGCCAGATATTACGTTCTTTTGACTCACGTTATATACTACTTATATCAATATAAATAGCACGCAACACATTCGTCCTTCCCCCCCTTTAAAGCAGTCGTTCTTGTGGTGGTTCATGCTCGCCATGCAAAATTCTTTGTCGCTGCAATCTCTGCCACACCCTCCGTCAAAATGTTGAGTCTGCGGCGCGCTGACCTCTATAGCTTCGTCGACCTGCCGAGGCAACAACAGTATTAACAGTTGAAGGAATGATAATCTTTAGGACAATTGATGAAGGATTTGCAAATGAAGTATCAAATGTATAACTTTCATATTTCACTATAGAACTTCTTGATTTTACATCAAATAATAATTTGATAGCCTTCACCCAATGTTCTCATTCACATTACAATCACATTGGTAATTAATGTCCATAATTGTATGCTATTCTTCGTACAGGTATGATTGACTTACAGATCGATTAAATCTATAATTTAGGGAAATTTGCACTAAGATGGTGGAGAAATTCGAATGCTTCACTTCTATTTGAAGTTTGTACTGATGATATCGTTCAGAAGAACAATGAAAACTCCACGACCAAACCATTCAGCACAGAGAACAAAACTCCATTGAAAATGTGCACTAAATTCTTACAACATATATCTCAAATTGATATTATATTGAACATTTGTCTCAGATTTCATTGTTCTGGTTGTTTTCTTTTCTTCAATCTTCTTAACCTTCTACTACTAGGCATTTCATATTCAGTTGATGGCATATACTACTTATATCTGTTGACATCAGTAGTATATACCACAATAACTTTATGAGTATTTATTATTTATATATCTGGTAATGAAACTTGTTTAATAAGCATTAAGCTTGTGCAATACATATAAAGATCCAATCTATAAAACCAGATATATTTCATCGTTAATGAATCAAAAGATGGTACTGTTTAGCAAGAATTTAATCCGTTGGACGCCATCTCAGTGGTCTAGTGGTTAAGTGCTCGCGCGCGAAGCCAGTAGATCCTGGGTTCGAATCTCACAGGGGCGAGGTCATGGATGCGCACTGCCGAGGAGTCCCATAATAGGACGAAGCGGCCGTCCAGTGCTTCCAGGTTTTCCATTAAGGTCTAGCTTCAAATGACTCATGATCTTAATCACTGAAATTACTACCATCTCCACAAAACCCATCTGATAAAAATTTAATCAATAATAAGGTTTCATTAAATTTGAACCGTGTGAAACATTCAACCCTATTCGTTTCAGTGTAAAAAAGCACAATTAACCAACAAATATATCAATAGTTAAAATCATGAATCGATTGAAGCTAGACTATCATGGAAAACCTGGAATCATTGGAAAGCTGTTTCGTCCTATTGTGGGACTCGTCAACAGTGTGTTGAGAATTCTATATTTTACCAAAAATATACTGTTGAATAAAGCAACAATAATAATAATAATGATAATAATAATAATCACTAATTAAATATCAAATATTATAGTTGCATCTAATGTCCCACAATAAGACGAGACAGTCATCTGTTGCTTCCAGGTTTTCAATGGTTGTCTAGCTTGAATTGACTAATGATCTGAACTATTGAAATTTGTTGGGGAGATCCAGAAGACTCCTTGAAAACAAAAAGTCAATAGAAGGCTTTGAAAACACTAAGAAGCATCTTATCTAATCAGCATTCAATAGACGTTTTACCAGAAACATCTAGAAAGTGAAAAGTCACATATCGAGTTTCTAATTAGATGATTACTTATACTTCACTACTATGTTTCGTAGTATCCCAGAATTTTCTAGAAACCTAAGGCCAACTAAAATATTATAAAAACCCTAAATGTTCCGTACATAAACATACCTTTAGAGTAAAGCGTTTTTTCCATATTTCGCACCTTTTCTCTCATGTTCGTGTTGCTGTGTAGATTTAGCCTGGGGGGGGGTTACTAGAAAAAACTTAAGAACTGTATCTAACGTCCAATTAGAAGACTTATCAAAGTCAAACAGAAGTGTGTAAGGACAGAGAGACACAAAGAGCGAGAGAGAGAGAGAGTAAAACAGACTTACATAATACTTATCCTATGGTATTATTTTTGTTACTATGATCTTCTTTCTTTATTTAGGATAAAGAATATTGGGAATTATTAAAAACACGTATTACATCATCAATATTGATTACAACAAGTACAATAATTCAACCAGCTATAAAAGAGATAACACTTAATCGATCTAATTCAATGATTACAAAAAATCTTAAAACAATAACAACATTATCATCATTTGATGAATCATTAAAATTTAGTATTCCAACTGGTTTAACTATTTATGATTTAGTAAATAGTTGCCAAGGCAACAAAATTCATCATCATAAGGATGATGTAAATCATGTTGACATAGATACTACTAATACCACTACCACTACTACTACTACTACTACTACTACTACTACTACTACTACTACTACTACTACTACTACTACTACTAATAATAATAATAATAATAATAATAATAATAATAATGATATAAAACAGATACCGAATGGTGCATTACAATCTACATCATTATGTAATACGGTTGATAAACAGGATATGTGTTACTCATCTTGGTTATTCACTATGGATCCATGTTTAGATTGTGTTTTATTAACAGAAATTATTCAAGCAATTCATATATTACATTGTAAGTGATAAGTATATATATATAAGTTGTATATTCATTTGTATTTGTTATTTGAATCTTTTCATTGATGTTTAGGGTTGAAATTGATCAGTCCCTTATGGGCAGATTCTGTGGATTCTGTATGAGGGCCGGGATACTGCCTGGGTGTCCAAACCAAAGCCGGAGGTTTGTTTAGGGAGCCACACACCGAGCTTTTGGCCTAAAGGTCTAATCGACAAGGTAGTGGAGCAATGTGAAGAGATGCAGTCACATGGTAGTGGGTGACAAATAATTCGTTCATACGTCATTAGTTCCTTCAGGATCATGGAGTCCATGTACACTATTGGTTTGGAATGAAGGTTTTTCAAATCCTCTATGTGGATCCTCCGTATCCACCAACATTGCTTTAGATCACAGGCAATATAAGCAGGTGTATATATATTGTTCATATAAATTACGAAATATGAAAGAATGAAACTAATGTGAATAGATTTACTAATCGATATCAAGTGTCAGAGATACCAATCAGAATACTAATTCTAATCTTGTCTATTCCTTGTCTACCATTTCTTCTATGATCTGTTGTCTCAAACCTGACCCATTATACTCTTGACCAGCACCGTCGACCTTGAACCAACTCACTTAAACTCCTATCCCATCACCTTTCTTTATGCCTTTCCTTGGGCTTCTAAAAGTCAGTAACTAGTTTCTATCATTTCTATATTTCAAATAGACAACTATGTACAAACAAGCGAAACATATCTGTGAATATCAACATTTGAGATCATGAGTCAATTGAAGCTAGACCACTATGGATTCGAACCCAGGATCTATCAGTTTCGTACCAGGCGCTTAACCAACTAGATTACTGAGCCGGCATCCAACGGTGTTAATGTCTAACTCCAACTTATCCTGGGTTCAAATCCCGCGAGACAGGTCACAGATGCGTACTGCTGACGAATCCCACCATAGGATGAAACGGCCGTCCAGTGCTTCCAGGTTTTCCATGATGGTCTAGCTTCAATTGACTCATGATCTCAAGTGTTGAAATTACTACAATCTCCACTAAACCTCTTCTGATACATATCTGTGAATAGTTGATCGACAATTAAATAGTTATAATAAGTAGTATAATAGTAGTGAATCGATTAAATGGACGCCTTTGATTAACACGATATTTATGCTTAATAATCTAGTTACTTTATAAATATGCAATAAGAATCCATTTAGTAATAGCTTGATAAATGGTTCGAATAGTTCCAGCTTTTACAATATTCGTCCAGTAATAACGCAAAAACAAAAACACACACGTTTTAATCGTCGATTAAATCTGGAAAACGAGATCTTACCCTTGGTAATTGTTTGACTTGTATCTTCCCATTGAGGTTTAAGACTGCAATAAGGAAGATACAAGCCAAACGATTACCAAATGAATTTAAATTCACCCCGTTGCACAAACAAGTGGCTATCAGGACTCAGTAGCTGAGTGGATAACGCGATGGCGTTTGAAGTGCATGGTACTGTGTTTGAGTCCCAAAGTGAACATCAACTCTCTGAGATGCTGGTACATCCAGCTGACGAGTCCCAAATAGGACGAAACGCGCGTCTTGGATTCCACTGCTAGCCACTATTCATCATTGCTTACAGAGATCTTACTGTTGTTCTGTAATTTAGTAAACGGTAGACTTTGATTATATGTCAGTCATTTGGACATTAATATCAATTGTCCTTTATTTTACATTAATATGTATCTATGTAACTAACTAACTAACTAACTAATTCACGTTATTGTTATTTTAACGAATGAAAACTATCAACTATCATTAAAAGTACAAAATCGGCAAGTGATATTCAGTTTGGATAATCTACAAGTGATTGAAGATTGGCCAATGGATATGGTGAGTTAGCAGTATTTTCTTGTTTAAAAATGTTAGTTTAATGCAACACACAAGTATCTTATTAAGATTGTGAACCAATCTAAGTTAGATAACCATTGGATGCTTGTTAGCACTGGACAGCTGTCTTTATTTTCTAGACTAGAGCTCCTCATCAATGCATATTCATGATCTTTGAGTCAAGAATCGAATTCAGGACCTCAGCTCTCGCCATCAAACTTTTAACACTGAGTTTATTGATCCGAGATCCAATGGTATATAAGTCTAGCTTCAGTGAGTCTGAGATATTGGATGACCAGTTTATAATTATCTTCAATGGGTAACTTCCACACACACGACACGTTTGAATTCTATTAGTAACGGGTCAGTGGTCGGTAAGTTAGTCGTTTACGCATGAGACCAAAGGTCTTACGTTCGATCTTTCGATGGCTAGGATTTGTATGCACAATTGAGTCATCTCATACTATGATAAAACACTGCCAATTAGTGCTTACAAGTTTCCAATGGTTTTCTAACTTCGATCAGTTCTTAATCTTAATAAAACTAAACAGTCTTTATAACCTCGTTTGGACGTTTTCAAAAAAATAAATGGAAGTGTAGTAACAAGACTAGTAGTTTGCGTTTTCGAATCAGAAATGGTAGGAAAGTTCAAAGGAATTCCAGTGAAAGCTGTTCATTATTCATCTGATTATAGTCAGCATAGAGCCTGGTTGAAAAGTGAGTTAATTCAAATCTTCACACCGAATCAAAACAATGAGATATAATTAGTGAGATTAATAGTGAGGAAGTAGATATAGTTGTGAAGGCACGGATCGGTAAAGAAAGAGCAGCATATTTACTAATGAAGAACATCTGGAACTCAAAACAACTCTCAACCAACAACAAGGTCAGAATTTTCAATATAAACATGAAGACAGTTCTACTGTATGGAGCGGAAACCTGCAGAACTACCGAAGCCATCATCCAGAACATACAAGCGTTTATTAACAGCTGTCTATGCAAAATACCTAGGTTCCGTTGGCCAGACACTATCAGCAACAACCTACTATGGGAGAGAAAAAACCAAATTCCAGTGGAGGAAGAAATCAGGAAGAAGCGCTAGAAGTGAATAGGACAATCGTTGAAGACAGCACCCAACTGAATCACAAGGCAAGCGCTCACATGGAATCCTCAAGGCCAAAGAAAAAGAGGAAGACCAATGAACACATTACACCGAGAAATGGAGACAGAAATGAGATGAATGAAAAAAAGTAGGATAGGACTAGAAAGGAAGGCCGAGGACAGAGTGGGTTGGAGAATGCTGGTCGGTGGCCTATGCTCCATTGGGAGTAACAGGTGTAAGTAAGTAAGATATGGTTGTAGTAGCAGTAATAGTGAGAAAGACTAAACGTCGATAATATGATTCAAAAAGTAAGAAAAGTGTATGAAAGTGGTGGAAATTTAAATCTATAGGAAGGTTTAAGAATGAATGTATCTACGCCACCATGATCGGTTCTAAGCCATGTCAAACATGATCTTCAGTCACTCATCAAGGTTCACACACATAGTTCGATCTTAGAGCTTGCATGTACTAGGAATATTGTACTTTCACTTACCATTCCATCACAAAATTCGCATTCCACGTACCTAAATTAATAGTTGCTCTGGCTGTCAGAAAGAGCATCGGCTTCGTAACTTTCGAACGAACTCGGCTTTCATCATGAGGCGTCATAACTCTTCTAAATGAAGACCTTCTGACTCCCAGGGCAGAGTTTAAATGGTTTGAATAATTTTTTCTGGTTAGCGTTTTTTAGAGAGTTAGTTTTCTACGGGATGGGTTCGCTAACCCCGTGCTCAATCCTCCTCCTTTATCCTCGCTTGGGACCGGCATTAGCCCCAGAGGGGTTCCGAGTGGTAACCTGACGGGTCCATTACTAGACAAGGAACTAAGAACAGTTCATATAAATGAGATTTCTAACTACTATTTTTAAGCAATCTCTATTAGAAAGGAATGTCTATTATTTAAAGTTTACTTGGAATAACGATTAGTGAATTGTAATTAACGTAGAATTCGCCAAATTTGTACAGTGTTCCATATCGTCAAGTCATATCAAAGTGGTTAGATGCCAAAATCATGGAATCAGTAACTGTGTATTAATGATAGTATAGAAAAAAATAACACCATAAAGAATATTATCAGAAGGGGTTTGTGGAGATTTTAGAAATTTCACAGATTAAAATCATGAGTCGATTGAAGCCAGGCCACCATGGAAAACCTGGGAGCACTGGACGACCGTGCACGACTGTCCACTGCTGAGGAGTCCCGTGCCAGTACTAAACGGCCGTCCAGTGCTTTCAGGTTTTCCATGGTGGTCTAGCTTCAACTGACTCATGATTTCAAACTGTGAAACCATAAAGCATAGGCAGAATAAAAATATTTTGCTGCACAAACTAATGTAAGGCCAAATAGAAAGTGAATGTATCCATGCTACTGAAACTCTTTCTCAGTTTTGTCACTAAACATTTCCAGTCATTAGTTATAGTAATAGTATAGGACTCATACTACGTAATCTATATTTATCAATGCAGATCAATCAATCTAATAGTCAATAAATTTATGAATTGATTAATACCATGGATGGATGGTGGCTAGCATTCGAATCTAAGACACGTGTTACGTCCTATTTGGAACTCATCAGCTAGGTGTACTTGAATTAATGATCACTCCGGGACTCGAACCCAGAACCATCCACGTGATACATCGTATTTGGGATTCGTCAACTTGGTGTACCTGCATTTCATAGATGATGTTCACTCAGGGACTCGAACCTAGTACCGTTCTGGGATTCATCAACTGGATGTACCTGCATCTCATAGTTGATGTTCACTCATGGACTCGAACCCAGAACCATTCACTTTAAAACGTCATCTTAACTTAGAGGGTTGGGATCTAAGGCAATATCGAGGCATTGTACATTAGGATGCACATATACCAATAAGAGAATGATTGATTACAGTTTCATGTATAAGATTTTTCTTCTCATTTTATCCTATTCACATGTTTCATTATAAGTTCCCCTTTCTTTTGATTGGTTGGTTGGTTTATCATTTAGGCAATTGGTTTAGGTATAGATTTTATCAAAATTACTGGATTGAATAGAATAGATCAAATGAATAAACTGATAACATGGTATCATTACTATCAAGATATAATTGATCATTTAAAGGATCCAATCAATGAATGGAAGTTGTATGATTCTTCACTAATGGAAAATTCTTTCAATGTATGAATGTATTCGTTAAGTCATTCATAATATTAACATATACATATCATAATGATAATTGTTTTTTGTTATAAAAGATAATGTATAATGATAATGAATTGTCATTTTGTAAATACTACCATTCAATCAGTTATCATGAACACTGGGTGTCACCACTACCCAGTATGTCAGATGCAAATCGAATTTTATCGGCCATGTTACAATATGGCCAGTAGTTTAGGTGGCTCGATATTGCGTGAACTATGTTGAAATAAGATGGTGGTTGAAGGTAGTCAACCGGAAACCCTGGACCTAGGTACTCGCCAGTAAGGTGTACCTGTATTGTCGAGGGAACTGGTGGACATATTGCTACCTTGATGTGGTGATTGAGATTGCCTATCGTGATGAAGCAACCGAGCTATACTGACTGGAACAACCGTCACTCAATGTTCTACCATGCCAGATAGGTCTGTTGAAGAGCGGTAAGACTAAAAGCAACTAACCTAAGGTCCGAAGGTGAAGTCATACTGCTGACTGTACAGAGGTTTGACAGCACCAAGGTGTTCCCTTCAGACAACCAGCATGGTAGCGATTCTGCCTTCTCACAAGGAGGGGTGGGTGGGGTTAGAAAATGTCGACCCTAAAAATGCACACCTCACCTTATCCCATGGATACCCGTCTCCGATGGTAAGGTCTCAACAAGTACGGAGCTAACACGAAAATTACTCACAAAAATGTCGTGTGTGACCGACCTCACACGGTTGTCCCTTGGGCACTGTGGTCACGCTCTCAGGTCACTAAGACCACCTTTAATTCAATTTCATTTTCAGATACCTCTAGAAGAACCCTTCCACTATGTGGGCAGCGGGGAAGTGATAACCTGACATTGATCACCACTCAGTGAATACATCACAGTCCTACAGGAGGTCAGTCCAGGCCCGGATAGCTCAGCGATAACATCATTGACTGTGAGGCTGTATGACACGGGGTCGAGTCAGTCAGGGTGATTTTTTGTGAGACCTCGTTGTATGTGTTTTGATAGATTTGGATAATGTGATATGGGATAATAGGTTTAGAAAGATTTGTATGTTAGTTAATAATGTGAGATATGGATAGAATTAATTGTGTGGATCGTTAGGCCTTTTTTTAATTAAATGCAGTAAAGTTTAAGAATAGATGAACAGGTTCAGCAGCTCATGTTTCTTTATTATTTGAAAAACTTATCTGAATTGGACGGTTATAAAAAATAATCATGTACCCCTATCGCCGGTCATATTTGGAGTCTTTTAAGTTCTTAAGGATTAATTGGTGGTATTTTAGTGCAGCTTAGATATTCTTTGTCACGAGTTATGGTTTCACGAAAAGACTCTCCGTTATGGAATGGTGTTATGACGGGTGTGACTGCAGATTTTGATAAGTAGCATTTATTGATCGATTCGGTGACAGTGAACACGAACGAACGGCCTACAGTTCCGATTGGTCCCACTTCCCTGTCTAGCCCAGCCTGTTGAGTCCAGAACACAAGTCACAGCCTCGGAGATATGAATCATTATATTTCAAACATACTTTGTTTATATACCAATCAAGCATACCACATCGTACCATAAAATAGAAAACAACATTTTGTACAATATTCAACAAGTGAACAGATATCGACCAATAGGAAATGTCCATTTAAAGTCCAAGGACACCATTGAACTTAACATGATAATTATTGGTCTATTCCTCCGCATCCACAACAAATGGATTATGATCTACACATTTTAGTCTGTAGACATAATTCTGTGCCAAAACAAAAAGGATATTATCTTTTATTTGAACCAAAGTATTATGAAGAGTGTTTGTTTTATAGAGTGTTTTAATTCTGTCTGGTTTAAAGATATGTCGTGGTTCTTATATTATGCCATATGGGTGTGGTAATGTGGTGTATGCTACTTATGTCTGTCGACATAAGTAATACGTAACGCCAGTTGAAAGAGAAAACCCTGGTAGCAGAATGCGCAATGCTAACCGGTGTGAAGGATGGTTAGAGGGAAATTAGGGGCGACCAAACTAAAACGTGTCATCAGCGCTTAAAGTTACTAACTTCTGGTCTGAGACATGTTGGTAGATGCAGACTACTTGTTTGGGGTCCGCGTAACAATCGTAACCAATGGTTGGAGACTCTTGGTGACATGGCTCAGAATCGATCACAGTGGCGTCGGTGTATGCACTCTTGTCTTCCTTTAGGCCAGGAGATTAAAATCGTATCATATCTTTCCTTTTACGAACTAATTCTTTCTTCCTGTACTGTATCCTTATATCCAATCTTTCTTTTATATGTTACACTATCGAGTTAACTGCTCCTATGAATCCGGTGTTCATCGTGTTGTGCTAATGAGGTGTGGCAACTTGGACTGATGCATATATGTGCCTTGTCTTAAGCTGTAGCTGACTGACTGAGGAACATCCAGTTGAAGAGAATAGAAACGGAGATAGAAAGGAATTGTGGACTGGAAGAATCATACAGAATGTGAAGGACAAATAATGGAAGTTTGTAAATAAAATATTCAATGTACGGTTCTCAAATTTTAAAAAGAGATTCCGTGATTTAGTATCTGAATACAATCGGTTGTCCCAACATTCACAACAGTAGAATCAAAGTACTAAGGCATGATATTGCATTCAGCATTCAAAAGGGCATTTTGTTTTAGCATATTCTTAAAAGTATCTGTCGGGAAGCTATCTTCATCTGACGTAATGATCTTTATGACTAGTCTGAACAGATCTGTAATCTAAGATGCTTTTGCATCGAGTACTTGTGCTGTGTTGAAATCAATTTAATGATTTGAATGTGTTGATTTCTTGTAGGCAGTATGGTTTACACTTCCATTTGTCTTTCTTTTCATTAGTCATCAGTCTAAAAATGTTAGTTCGCTGAATTGATCTTCAAAAGCGAATATGATATGAACTGAGAAAGTTTTTATTTTAGTAATTTAATGGTTGATTTCGTGATTCAGTTAAAGCTAGACCATCATGGAAAACCTGGAAGCACTGTACAGCTGTTTCGCTCCAATATGGAACTCCTCAGCAGTGCGCGTCCACGATCCCGCATCGCGAGATTGGGATACAGGACCTACCACTCTCGTGTGCGAACGCTTAACATCTAGACCACTGACCACAAAATGGAGCCACCGTCCACCATTGTCTTCAGTCAGTTACTATCTCAAACCAGACCCAGTTGGACTCCACTGGTCACGGCATCTCACTAGAACTCCAGGCAATACCTCTTGTGAGACAGTAACTGACTGATCACAATGATAGACGGTGGCACAATTTCGTAGATTGGTTGAAGTTAGATATTAACATCGTTGGACGCCGGCTCAATGGTTTAGACGTTAAGCGTTCGCGCGCGAGATCGATAGGTCCTGCGTTGGAACCTCGAGAGGCAGGACCGTGGGCGCGCACTACTGAGGAATCCCACCATAGGACGAAACGGTAGTCCAGTGCTTCCAGGTTTTCCATGGTGATCTAACTTCAATTGACTCATGATCTCAACTAATAAAGTTTTTTATTAATTAGAAGAACAAAATGAGATAAAATCCCAATAGATCTAACAATACGACAACAAACAGATCAAACATATCGATTTAAATTGTAAATACGGTAATAGTAATGATATCATCCGAATAATGTGATTAGCAAAGATGAAATTTAATACACTAGGTAAACAACATACTAAGATTGTGTACTTAACTAAATAGAAACGTGGGCTGACTAAATGTAAATATCGGTATGAGGCTTTTTGAAAATTATAGAAATTTCAAAGATTTGATATCACGAACTGATCTTAGTTAAATCACTTGGAAGCATTGAACAGCTGTTCCACCCAAGTATATGACTTCTTAGCAGTGAGCATCCACGACTCGGATGAAGAGTTTAATATTAGAATGCAATGGTTGTCCAATTCCTCCAATAGTGATTTAACTCATATCAGTTCATCATTTGAACTCTATCGAAGAAAATATAACTGGATTATTTATTCGACTTATGTAACATTCGACATAGTTATTGCGTAATTCATTCTAATTACATATGAACTATGCTCATTTGATGAAAATCAACAGTTTCATATGTCGTTGGTTTTGCACCTTCTTCATAGTTGATTTGATCAAGTGTCGAATCAACTCATTCAACAAAGTACTCGAGGGTAAACTACACTTTAAGTATGAAGGCTAATGGTACTATGTGATTGCATAAATTGAATTAGATGGAACAAGAGTTACGATTAAATTAGACTATGAATAGAATCCTTTTAGACTGTTAACAGTAAACGCTCAGACTATGTTAAGTAAGAAATATGAATCTCATTATAACTTTTCACATTCAGATGTCACTAAACTTTATTTTACGTGGTACCTATGTACCATCAAAATGCGGTAATTTAACACACTATCTTCAGAGCATTGTCTACAAATTGTAGATCAACTGAGCAAACAGTGCCAGGGTTAGATGAATAGGAGTGTTTGAAGATAGTGGTGAATCGATAAATGAAATCGTGAACTCTTATCAATTGAGGCAACTATCTGATGTGTAACATTTCTCGAATAATCATCTATCTACACTGAAGTACAGTATTAACTAGAGTAGGTTAAACAAAAACGAAGATATACGGGGTAGTCCAAGATATGGTATCAATCCACAATATAATTGACATTTGATTTGAGTCTTGATGGTTAATGTAAACGAACTGAAAAGAGAAATGACTTGTATTTGATCACTGTGCCGTAGGTGGATTCACTCTTTGTCTCCTCCCCCTCACCTAAGCCTTGAGCTTCAATATTAGTCCGCAAATTCCACTTCTTTGACTTACCTATTATTTTCAAATTATATTCGCTAATGTCTAAACTTTCTCATTATTACTAATACTACTAACATTCTGAGCCTTTGGCTATTCATCGTGTTATCTTGAGTTAGTGTAGTGAACAAGAACACCAATGGGGGTCAGTCTGAAGTATTTGAGCACACCAATTACAGAGCATCTCAGTGAAATCTGAGAACCATATAGTAAATCGTTAATTTGCAAAATATCAATCCATCATATCAAACTTGACTGCTCCCGTTGCAAACATCAATCCATTGTCTCAGATTTCATTGTTCATGCGTTTTCATACCAATTTCGTCCCGGTCCCGTTCTTTCTTCATTGACCGTCTAACGAAACACATTCTATGCATAACTACCGTTATATACTACTAATGTGGATATAAGTAACCCACACCACATTAGTATGATCATTTAGACTAATGCTCTATGATAACTATTGTTCCCAGTGAAATTTCAAAAAGATATAGGCAATTAATTCTAAGACAAATTTTAACTCAATAATCAAAACTATGTACCATTCAATTGGGAATGGAACAAACAATATAATGCAGCGTACACTTACAAAAACTGAGCGCTTTCCAAATAACACCGTGATTTAAAAACGCTAAATAGAGATTTAGTTTAAATAAAGCAAGAAGAGTGGAATAACATGAGTTTATCATATTTCAACACTTTTCATTAGCTGTAAACGACCTAGATTTACACTAGTAATATTGTACAAACATTTTTATACTCCGAATTCGATGGGAGGTTGATTATGAATACAGTGGTCTTGAGTGCTGTTAGTGGTATGAGGGAGGTTATCATCTCCCAGTTGCCCATATCGTGGAAGGGTTCTTCTGGAAGTATCTGAAAAGGAAATTCAGTTAAAGATGGACTCAGTGACCTGAGAGCATAACCAAAGTGCCCAAACGACAACTGCTTGAGGTCGGTCACACACGACATTTTTGTGAGTAATTTTTTTGTTAGCTCCGTACTTGTTGAGACCTTACCGCAGGAGATGGATATCCATGGGATAAGGTGAGTTGTGTATTTTTAGGGTCGACCGTTCTAACTCTACGCCTCCTTGTGGAAAGGCAGCATCGCTGTTATGTTTGTTGTATGCTTGCAGTATGACTTCGCCTTCGGACTTTGGGCTTGCTGCTTTTAGTCTTACCGCATTAGATGAGGTTTAGTCCAAAACGATACAATAACCATACTTGACTCACAAATTAAGTTTGATGAGTATTTATATATTGAGGCTGGAGTTGTTACAAGGAGGTCAGATTTAATCGTCTAGCCTTACAATATGTAATAGAGAAATCCATCAATGAGAGAGTTTAATAATTCAGTAATGATGATTATCAAAGGGTAGCCATCATTTTTTGCCGACATTAATTAATTTCCAGTTAGATGCGTAACAATGGTATGGCCGAGAGCTGGAAGAGTCCGCTCTCCCTCTCGAAATTCTCACACGGCCACGCGTATACAGCCTCTGCCAGGGAAGTCCTACTCATCGCCTTCTAGCACCATGGGTGTTGTTTACGAAATTGAGAGGACGAAAAGCGAATGTCCGGTGCTTTAACCGGATCCCAAACCAAATCAATGATGCACATAGGCTCCAGTATCCTACGGGAACAAATGGCGTATGAACCAATCGTTGGTCACCGGCGACCACGGGACCGCATCTCCTTACGATGCTCCACTGCCTTGTGGATCAGACCTTCAGGTCAAAGGCTCGGGGAATGGCCCCCTAAGATAACCACCTGCTTCGGTCTGGGTATCCGAGCAGTATCACAGCCCACACACAAATATGATGAAATGTCGATAATTATGGAAAATACTTTTCTTGCTTCAACTATTAATCAAACGATTCACACTATTATTATTACTATTGTTATTATTTACTACGTCATTTATTCACTCTCTTTTATTCCCACTCTGTGTATACTTATTTTTCGACTTATACAGCAGCTCATCTATGGTGGAAATTCGGTTCTATCTAAACGTTCTCGAGTAGAGACGTTATCAGATATGGCTCAGAATAGAAGCCAGTGGCGATCCTGCTGTCACCTTTTACTTTCTTCATAAAAAGTGGTTGCTTCTTCCCTAACTGAAAAATCTCATCTGAGTGTACGTTTCTGTTTCCCCCATTATTATTATTATTACACTACCTTACACTAATCTGTTCGTTATCGTTTTTTTTTACGCTCCTTACCTTTTCTTTCCTTCTCTGCAAATTCTAATTGTTTTGTGTGGCGCATATATAGTTGGTGCCCCTCTTGTATCAATATTTATGTGTTTAAATAAATAATAAATGTATTCATCACAATAAAGTCTCAACATACAGTAGATCACATGAGTAATAAGGAGAAAGGTTGAAAATTCCTCAATAATTTAACTAATATTGAGAATCGAAGTGATAGTCAATTTCAACAGTGATCAAGAAGACTTCATGGATAATGTTACACTATTCACAAGGCCTGAATATCTTTAGTTTGAATACAATGTACGGTAGTCTATAAACACTTTGGAAGGATAAACTAAATTTTTACAAAGCGTTCTTTATTTATTTTATTTATTTATTTGAACACATAAATATTGGTACAAGAGAGCGCCAATATATATGCGCCACACAAAACAATGGAAATTCGAAGAGAAGTAGAAAGAAAGAAAAAAAAACTAAGGAACGCAAAAGAAAAAGAGAGTAATGACGAAGAGGTACAATCAGAAGAAATCTTTCAGGTAAAGGAGACACAACCACTTTTTATGAAGAAAGTAAAAGAAGGTTACAGCAGGATCGCCACTGGCTTCTATTCTGAGCCATATCTGATAACGTCTCTAGCCACTGTGTAGCACCATCTCTCAGACCCCAACCAGGGAGTCGTGAAGGACCAACACAAGCCAGCCCTTTGCAGCTTTCTTTCATGCCACGACACCATGTCATGCACTGACCACCTCTCCGCTTCTTCCAACCAGTCCCAGAGTCGGCAAATAATGCACGACGGGGAATTCTCTGGGACGACATTCGGAGAACATGTCCAAGCCACCGAAGTCGGTGTTTCAAGATGGTGACACCAATTGAGTTATCATCTCTGTGCCCGAACACACGATGCCGAGCCTCTGCATTACTGACATGGTGTTGCCACTGAATGTCAGCAATCCTTCGGAGACAGCGATAATCGAACACAGAGAGTCGTCTAACGTCCTCAACTCGGAGAGGCCAGGTTTCACAAGCATAGAGCACAAATGATGAACTCCTTATGTCTATGGAAATTACAAAGCGTTCTAATTGCATTCGATTAAATATATGGTGTTTGACAAGATTCTGAAGTTTATTGCCGGTCTTTTCGAGGTGAAGACATCCTTACTTAGTAAACTGAAGGTATATTCCAGCTGATTTGATGTGAATAGATTACACTGAATAATGTAAAAACCAGTTCTGTATGATGTATCACTAGTTTGCAGAAATATCCAAAAATAACCAATCAACAATACAGTAATGTTCAAGTGATTTATACATACAAATAGAAACCTATCCCATTGCTAGGGATGAAGCTATCACGAGTTCACTTAATCTAAGAACGAGAACCAAGACTCGGTGACCAAAGACCAGTAAGCTAGCTATTTGATGCGTCCCGGCCTCGCTAACTAGAGGGAGAAGTCCAAGCTTGGAATAGGGAAGTATATTCTGCAAAACAGTCAGAAACGAGCGATAACAACAAACACAGTTCCGAACGTATATATACAGCACAGAACTGTCCTTGGGGAGAGTTACCAAATAGCATACTAAAAGATACAACGGACCAATAGCATTTAAGATATTTCCCAAGTGTGAAACACGACATGAAGGTGACAAAAGCGCCTTTGGCGCGAAAACAAAGAAATTCAAATTTTTTAAATAAAATTACAAAATTAGGTCCTTTCCCATGTGAGTTCTGGGGATCTAACGTCGCCAACACCAATAAGGATTATTCAAATTATGTAGTCGTATGAATCCAAAGTACACGAAAAATTGTTTTCTTCTAATTGGCTAACATCTTTAAATGTTGATAATTAACAATGTTATCACTTTCTGTCATAATGTAATAAACGAGAACATAGGCATGGACAATCGAATGCAGTTGAGCGCAAAATGACAGAACAACTTAGTCAAATCTCAGAATCATACAATAAATACTTCTTTTACAAAATATCTATCAATCATTTCAAACTTCATTGTACTTTCGCTTCCACAATAATCATTCTCTGTTCTTGTTTACTTTTCTTCAATTTTCTTAACCGTCTGCTGCAAGACATTTCATTTTCAATTAACGTTATATAGCCCCCAAATGCCTGGTACGGCCGAAAATGGTAAGAGTTCGCTCTCCCTCTCCAAATGCTCTCAAATGGCCAGGCGTATATAGCCTCTGCCAGGGAAGTCCTACTCACTGCCCTCTCGTAGCACCGGTGTTGTTTACGAAAATGAGAGGACGAAAAGCGAATGTCCAGTGCTTTAACCGGGTGGGTGGACATGGTTAGTCCACCTAGAGGAGTTGAAAAACCCTCATTGCAAACCAACAGTGTACATGTGCTGGCTCTAGTATTCCGAGGAACAAATAGTGTATGAACCAATTATTAGTGACCGGCTACCATGGTAATGCATCTCCTCACGTTGCTATACTGCTTTGTGGATCAGACCTTCAGGTCAAAGGCTCCGGGTGTGGCCCCCCTAAGAAGACCATCTGCTTCGATTTGGGCACGCGGGTAGTATCACAGCCATCACACATATCAAATGAGATCTGTGTGGCGCATATGTATTTGGTGCCTCCTTGAACCAATATCTATGTGTTAAAATATATAAATAAATAGCGTTACATACTACTTATATCTATCTATCTATCATCATCATCATCAGTAGTAGTAGTAGTACATATCATAATATAACTGAATGATAAATAAACATAATAACCACATATTATCCATGAATATATTTACTATTCAATATATAATAGAGAGAGGAAAATGTTATAATCACATTACATGTTATAAAAATAGGATAAGTTCCACCGAAAATATCACTAGGAACATAGTTACGTAATAATAGTAATATTAATAGTAGTACTAATAATAATAGTAATGGTAGTAGTAGCAGTAATAGTAATAGTAATAGTGGTAGTAGTAGTAGTAGTAATAGTAGTAACAATAATGATAGTAATAGTACTACTACTAATAATAATAAAGACCTAAACAATAACAAAACTCTATCTGTATTTATCGAATATCTTGAGCAGATAAAAGACGATAGAATATTTCCATAAAAGATAATGAATTTGATGGAAATAATGGTTTATGCAATAGATGATTTTGATGATACATTTCATTGAAATCAATTCTAGTTACCTAGATGAAAAGAAAAAAAAATCTTAATGGAATCCATGGAGAAATGAAAATGAGAAAAGAGAACTATCATGACACTTTAGTAACCAGTTTAACTACAGAATGATTGAACGATAATGATATATCATCTGTTTGTTGATGAGACCCGATCATTGTTGCGACCTTGACGTGGTGGTCGGGCTTGCCTATCGTGATGAAGCAACCGAGCTATACTGACTGGAACAATCGTTCCTCAAGGTCCTACTATACCAGATAGCAGTAAGACTAAATGCAACAAACCCAAGGTCCGAAGGCGAAGTTGTAATGCTCATTGTACAGAGGTGTGATGGCAGTAAGGTGTTTCCTTCAGACAACCAGCATGACAGAGATTATGCCTTTTCACAAGGAGGGATGGGATTAGAAAAGGTCGACCATAAAAATGCACACCTCACCTTATCCAACGAATATCTGTCTCCGGTGGTAAGGTCTCAACAAGTACGGAGCTAATACAAAAATTACTCACAAGAAGGTCGTGTGTGACCGACCTCAAGCAGTTGTCCTTTGGGCACCGTGGTCACGCTGTCAGGTCACTTAGACCGCCTCTAGTCCAATTTCCTTTTTCAGTTACCTCCAGAAGAACCCTCCCACGATGTGGGCAACCGGGAAATGATAACCACCCTCATACCTCTATCAGCACTCAAGACTGGCTGTTGGTGAGACTATAATTTATGAACGACCTATATTTATTTTTTTACTTACTCCAGTTACTTCTCGTGAAGGAGCATAAGCCGCTTAATAGCAGTCTACATCCAGCCCTATCCTGAGTAATTCTTTTCAGCGCTTTCCAGATGTTATTCATTCTTTTTGTGTCTGCTTCTAATCAGTCAGTCAGTAAGTCAGTAACAACGTAGAACATCAGTTCCTGTTGTCATACCACATTAGAACAGAGATGCAGTTGTCGAGTTAAATCCCGTAGTGGTAGAGTAAGTAAAAGTATAAGCAGTAATCGGAAAGATTAGGGTTTGAAGATATTATTCAAGGAGTATAATCTAATGAAATAAATTTGCTCGACGTAGTGTGTTATTTGGCCTTCCTCTTTTCCTCTTCTTTTCAGAATTCCAAGTTAGCGCTCTTCGCATGATACAGTTTAGTGATTTCCTCAATGTATATCTTATCCACTTCCAACGTCTTTTCCTAATTTCCTCTTTAACTGGAAGCTGTTCTGTTTTCTCAGAGTAGGCTGTTACTGATGGTATCCGACCTATGGATGTTGAGTATCTTACGCAGAAAACTATTTATAAATACTTGTACCTTCTTGATGATGGTTGTAGTAGTAGTAGTTCTTGCTAAAATAAACACCAACCAGATCAAGATGGACGACCTTGAGGATCTTCATCTACTTACAGCAATTAAAATGCCGAAATGATATTTAGCCAAATGACTGGATGAATTTTGCGCGAAAATCTAAGACCTGTTATCTTAAATCTAATTGGTTCGTTCAGAAATTATAATCTCACTGTTTAGCTTTCTTCCATAATTAGTAAACAGATGATTAGAGAGATGCAAATTAGAGAATGTGAATGAGCCTACTCTACGAATAATCAGTTAGTCAATGTTTAATATATGGTAGATAAAGATAAATAATAATAATGATAATTTTGAACGATGTACTACCTAGCTGAGGAAGATTTTGACAAGATTATAAATTATAGAAGAACCAATGAGGTATAAGATAACAAGTTTCGGGTTTTGGCGCAAAATTCACTCATCCATTTGGATAAATAGATTTTTGGCATTTAAGCTAATGTCTCTAAGTGCCCTAATATGGCCGAGAGTGGGGTGGGCCCTTCCTCCCTCTCGATATACTCTCACACGGCTACGCGTATACAGACACTCCCAGGGAAGTCCTACTCATCGCTTTCTCGCACCATCGGTGTCGTTTACGAAATTGAGAGAACGAAAAGCGAATGTCCGGTGCCTTAACCAGATCCCAAACCAAATCAATGGTGCACATGGGCTCCAGTATACTGTGGGAACAAATGGCGTATGAACCAATCGTTGGTCACTGGCGACCACGGGACCGCATCTCCTCACGATGCTCCACTGCCTTGTGGATCAGACCTTTAAGTCGAAGGCTCTGGGTGTGGCCCCCTAAGAAAACCACCTGCTTCGGTCCGGGCACCCGGACAGTATCACAGCCCACACACAAATATGATGAAATGTCGATATTTATGGAAAATACTTGTCTCGCTTCGATTAACAATCAAACGATTCACATTATTATTATTATTATTATTATTATTATTATTATTATTATTATTATTATTATTGTTTACGTCATTTATTCACTCTCTTTTATTCCCACTCTGTGTATACTTATTTTTCGACTTATACAGCAGCTCGTCTATGGTGGAAACTCGGCTATATCTAAACGTTCTAGAGTCACTGTCCAGTTGAAAATTGTATGCTACCACCTAATACGAATACTGAAGCAGTTTTTCTGAAACCACGTGCAACATTCAAACTGGCTGCCTTCAACGTTCGCACACTTATGCAGGTCGGACAACAGATAGGGCTGGCTATGTCTTTGGATGAATTCTACCACCAGTTAACTGTTCTTCTCTAGAAAGTGCATTCGACAGATATTGTAGTATTAGCCAGAGATTTGAATGCTCAGGTCGGGCGTCTAGGCACAGAAGAGAATCGTTTAGGTGGTCGATGGAGAATTGTTGATCGCAGGATAGATAACCGGGACCGTCTACTGCAACTGTGCACAGACCACAACCTGTTTCTGGCTAGCACTAACTTTCGGCACAGTCGTCGCCGATGTGCCACCTGGCGTCCTCCCTCTGCATCTCAAGCCTGGACTCAGATTAATCACATCGCGATCAGCTACCGCTGGCGTGGTTGTGTACAAGACTGCCGCTTCTTTTGGAGTACCTAACTGGACTCTGATCATGTCCTGGTCTGCGCCAACCTTACCTTACTTTTCAGTGGCCAACGAAGTGACCGCCACCAGAGGATTGATGTCAGCAAGCTGGTTGCAACTTCTGTTGCAAGTAAGTATCGAATTGAGCTAGCTTCTAGGCTAGCTACAATTTCACCGAAAAGTATACATGAGCATTGGCTGCAACTTCATGACTCCATGAAAATGGCGAGTAAAGCCACTTATAGCTTTGCGAAACGTCCCGCTTATAAGCACTAGGTTTCTTCTGGTTCCTTACAACTCATTGAAGCCCATCGGTCTACTCCGGGTGACCGAGAGTTTGACCACAAACGAAAAATGTTACGTAATGAAATCGGTCAAGGCTTGCGTAAGGACCGAGAAGCCTGGTGGTCGATGCGTGCTAATGAGCTGGAAGCAGCAGCTGCATCTGGTAACTACCGAAAGCTCTTCCAACTCATCCAAGCCACTGGCAGCAAGAAGTCTGGTGTGAGCGAAACAATCTGTGAGGATGACCGGATGCTAATCATTAACATCCATCGACGTCTTGGACGATGGGCAGAATTTTTCGAAGAGCAGTTCAACTGGCCTGCTGCCCCGGCAACATCGGTCAGACTGTCCTGCCCTCCATGGCCGGTGACGACTGATCCACCAAATGAGGAGGAAGTCCGCAAGGAACTCCAACTCTTGAAGTGCTGCAAATCACCTGGCCCAGATGACTTACCACCGGCTCTTTTTAAAGATGGTGGTGACTTTCTGGCTAAGGAATTGATGACGTTGTTTACAAAGGTCTGGGAGCTAGAGAGTGTACCAACGTCATGGAATGAGTCGATAGTTTTTGCAACAACTATCGGAGGATAAGTCTACTTCCGTTTGCGTCCAAGCTATTGGCTTCCGTGATATTTCGTAGACTCTTCACAACCCGAGAAAGATTGACTCACGAGGAGCACGCTGGTTTTCGTTCCGGTCGAGGATTTATTGATCATATCTTCACCCTCCTCCAAACTTCACGGCTCATAAACTATTTTTCACTACACTTTTCTATTTGTCGCAACAACAAAAAATAACAATGAAGTGCCAACTTGATTTTGATTGGTTCATTCAAGGTCGCCGATACTTTAAATGCATAAATGTTAAATTACCAATAACCAATTACAGTATTAGATGACAGACACAATAAGGCGAGACTATGAACTCCATACAAAACGCACATAATGAATCATCAAGATCACAAAATGACAGAGCACGTAAGGTAGTAATTAAAAATCTCTAACCAAAATTAGAATGGCACATTTAATAGCCAGATAATTATTATATAGACTACCTTAGTAGTACGATAATAGCTGGCTATAAAACGAAACCTAATTTATATGCAAAGTTGAATATTGGCTAGCAGTGGAATCGAGGACGCGCGTTTCATTCTATTTGGAACTCGTCAGCTGGATGTTTGTTTTCAGTACTCAATAAAAGTGAAATATCTCCAGTATTTTCGAGCAATTTCCCATCCACTTTATTACGTTATTGTTGTATATATGATTGCAATTTTCACTAGGGACTTAGTTCATTTTAATCACTTCAATCTATCTATATATGTCTTCTATGAATATGCCCTACTGTAGTGGCATCTTAACATGTTAAATAATTAAAATCAGAAGAAGAATATCCTGGAGATTTTAGTAATTTTACAATTGAATTCATGAGTCAGTTAAAACTAGACCACCGTGTAAAACCTGGAAGCACTAGACGGCCGTTTCGTCCTAGTATGGAACTCCTCAACAGTATTTTTCTACAATCCCGCCCACTGGATTGGAACCCAGGACATATCGGCCTCGTGCGCGAATGATTAACCTCTAGATCAATGAGCCGGAATATGATGGTGTTAGTGTCTAACTTCAACCAATCTACTGTCGAGGAGTCCCATACTGGGACGAAACGGCTGTCCAGGATTTCCATGATGGTTTAGCTTTGATTGACTAGTGAATTAAACTATTAAATTACTAAAATCTTCATAAAACCCCCTTCTGATAATAATCATCATGTGTTCAATAGTAAATGATTTCAAGAGGTATTTCCTGGAGTTCTAATGAGAAGCCGCGACCGGTGGGTTTCAACTAGGTCTGTTGTGGGATAGTAACTTACTGAAGACAATGGTGGACGGTGTCTCAATTTCGTGAATTTGGTTGAAGTTAGATATTAACATCGTTGGTTGCCAACCAGCTCAGTGGTCTAGATGTTAAGTGTACGCGCACGAGACTGGTAGATCCTGGGTTTGAATCTTGCGGGGTAGGATTGTAGATGCGCACTACTGAGGTGTCTCATACTAAAACGAAACGACGGTCTAGTGCTTCCAGGTTTTCCATGATGGTCTAACTTCAATTGACTCATGAATTCAACTATAAAAATAAATAAAAGCAAATTAATTGAAAGTTATGAAATTTAAATGAAATCCTCCATGATCCATCGAGTAATTATTGAAAACGTGTTAATTATTTTTGATGAAACTTACTTTTAATTGTAGAAATGGAAAATATTTTGAGTCCATTCGCGGTGCTTCCAGAATTAGCTTAGCTAAATAATAAATAATAAAGTGGTAATCTTAATATCATACTGACATCATTGTCTACTTCAAGAGTAGAATTGTACGCAGAGCTTAGATCTCCTGTACTCCTCTCTCTACATTGTAAAGAATATTTCAAGAGGAAGCTAACAAGGTGGATACCTATTCAGATCATAAAAGAGTTCAGTTTGCATCAGTCAAACATTATCAAACTGTAACGAAACCCGAATATTTATCAAGGTGATGGAGATGACTTATATCTTAGGTGTATGATTATGATAGAGTTTTGTGTTGGTGAGGTTGGTGGTTGTTTCATTGTGAAGCTTTTCATGTGTTTGTTGTGTATCGAAACGTTAATCAATATCTTTTTGTAAGCAATGATGGATAGTGGCTACCAGTGGAATCAAGGACGCGCGTTTCGTCCTATTTGGGACTCGTCGGCTGGATGTACCTGCATCTCAGACTTGTTGATGTTCACTCTGCGACTCGAACCCAGTACCATCCGCTTCAAACGCCATCGCGTTATCCACTCAGCTGCTAAGTCCTTATAACTACTTGCTTGTGCAATGGGGTGGTACATCCAGCTGACGAGTCTCAAATAGGACGAAATGCGCGTCCTAGATTCCACTGGTAGCCACTATCCATCATTGCTTACAAAAAGCTTGTGAAATAAGGCAATATCGAGGCATACACACAGTATGCACATATGCTAAAAACAGACTGATCAATTGCAGTCTTAAAAAAATTCAATGGGAAGATACAAGCCAAACAATACCAAGTGAAGTTAATCAATATCATGTCTTAAATTCATCAATCAGAATTCCGATTATAAATTTCGTTTCACATCTATTGATTTGTTCATAATAAATTCTGACGTGAGCACGTAACGTTAGACCGACCTAAGCTACACTATCTGCCAAGAAACTGAATAGAAGTCAGTAGTCAGCTTTTACTTGTAGTTTGTTCTGAAGAACTTCATTTTGATAGAATGTTGTTAGCACTTATCCTATCTCGTTATTTTCTTTCATTGGTCGACAAACTGTACTGATTTCAATATGTTTATTGACTGCTAATTGACCTGAATTTTAAGCTTCTAGTTGGATGCGCACTGTTGAGAAGTCCCATAATAGGACAAAACGGCCGTCCAGTGCTTCTAGGTTTTCCATGATGGTCTAGCTTCAATTGACTCATGATCTCAAATATTGAACTGACTACAATCTCCACAAAACCCCTTATTCTAAAAATTCCCTGACCTATGTATTCTCATTGTTTAAGATTTCAACGCAAAAGGTTAACTAAACAAGACGATTAACTTGAACACAAGGAAAAATGAAAACAAAGATAATCAGTCATAATCAAACCTATTAAAGCGAATTTATATTACATTCATGAAATAATTGAAATTTTCAATTGTATATGAACTAGGAACTGATGATGATGTTGAAAATAACAATGAAAGTTTAGTATAATTAAACAATTTAATCCAGATAAAGAAACTACATCACTGAAAACATCCGTTTTGAAATGTGAATCATTGCTAACTTCATAACATACAGTTATAGAGCGATACGTCCCGGGTTCGAATCTCATGAAGCGAGATCGTGGATGCACACTACTGATGAGTCCCATAATAGGACGAAACGGCCATTCAGTGCTTCTAGGCTTTCAATGGTGGTCTAACATCAACCAATTCATGATCTCAATCGAAAACTTAATAATCTCCGCAACCCTATATTGATAATTATTTAATAGTTGAATTCATGAGTCAATTAAAGCTAGATCACTATGGAAAACCTGGAAGCACCGGACGACCGTTTCATCCCTCTCGCGGGATTCGAACCTAGGACTCACGCGCGAACACTTGACTTTTAAACCACTGAGATGGTCGGCATTCAACGGTGTTAATGTCTAACTTCGTGAATTCAACTATTAAATTACTATACTATCCACCAAAAACACCCTTTCTAATTATAGAAGTATTTAAATGAAACAACTTACTTTGATAATTTGAACTGTTCAATAACCAGCATATTGAAGATTCCAATGGGAAGTCCATAATAAACCAAACTAAACTTTTTAAACTATTTTTAATCAGTAGTAAAACCAATTGAACCTAAAAATTGAATGTTTTTTTGTTGTTGAAAGAAAAGAAGATTGAAATTTGAGTTCATTAATTAATTTACTTCATAACAGTTTCAATAAACAATATGTAACTATTAAGGTGAAGTGAATGTTAGCTGTAGACAGAGAAGAGGTAATATACGCAGGAATCTTCATAAAACTATACTGTATACAGATGATTGATCATTGAGCGATGAATAATGTCATGTTTATCTTGTCCTGCAGTGTTGAACGAACTTTTTCAAACAAGTGGCTGACTGGTTCGACATTACATGTACTATGACGAGATATTAACTCCGCTAGGAGCCCCACTGAGACTACTGCCAGTCTCAAGCCCGGATAAAGGAGGAGGGTTGGGAATGAGATTAGTGAACCCATCCCGTAGAAAACTAACTCGCTAAAAAAACGCTAACCAGAAAAAAATAATAAGTAATGACAAGATATTAGGTAGCTGGAAGTAGTTAACAGGAAGCCCTCGGTCTATGTTTCGTGCTACTTGATACTAGTTAGCAAAGCTTATCTAGAATCATTTTATATTTATTTACTTTATTTAAACACATAAACATTGGTAAAAGGAAGCACCAAATAGATATGTGCCACATAAATCATTCGATTTGTTTGACGGCTGGAATACTGCCCGGATGCTCAAACCGAAGCACGTGGTTTTCTTAGGGAGTCACTCCCGGAGCCTTTAGACCTAGATTTCTAATCCACAAGGCGGTGGAGCAACGTAAAGAGATGCAGTCCCATGGTAGCTGGTCACCAATAATAGGTTCGTACGACATTTGTTTTCTTAGGATCCTGGAGCCCATTGATATGATGGAAAGAAAAGTCCATTTTCGATTGATTTACTCATTATGAGTTTTGTTCAACATTACTTCCTTTCTAATTCAATGTGAGGATCATTCAGTGGAGTATTTGATTGTGTTTTCCCAGTATGATATTTTCTTTTGTATAATATACGAGATATTCTTGTATTCACTTGACATGAACTATGCTCAGTAAGTGATTTGTTATAACTGAGTATGTGATCTAATCCTAATTATGAATCAAAAATGGGTGTACAATCAATATAGAAATCAGTGTATTTTAGACTATTATGTTTCGTCGTCGTCATAGTGTTTGGGGCTAATAAATCTTCACTTATACCAGTCTTTGTGTTCTTACTTTCGCATCGTGGGAATTGCAGAGGTCCCTCATTCCGACTATAAGTGATCAGCGTTTTTTTCCGGCACAGAAATCAGCGACGAACGAATATAACACCCATGTACACCGTTGGTTTGGAATGAGGGTTTTCCACCTCCACTAGGTGAACCTTCAGTGTCCACCAACCCGGTTAAAGCACCGGACATTCGCTATCCATCCTCTCCATTTCGTAAACAATCATGAGGAGACTGATGCTTTTTATGGGATTTAAACACGCAACACAAGGTGAATAGTCTAAAAAGTTACGTATGAGCTACTCAGGCCGTGACTGACTTCCTATGAGGTATTTTGCCAACTAATCAATAAACTACACTATCTATTTATTTATATACGCACAGGAGTGGCTGGCTTTAAATTAGGTTCCAAACGTTTTAGTAGGAAGTTTCAAACTATGTCAATTAAAACATGTCTACAACTGAGACAGATATCTCATAAACGATGGTGTCCATGTAATGTCGCGAAATGTTTGAAACAAAGAAAAGAGCAATTCACTAGATTATTAAATCATGGCGTGTGTTAATAATAATGTATTTCAAATGCAACCCAATATTCCTGTGATATATCAGTGAGTCGGCAGTAATACGTCAATGTTGACCAATACTCATGTCAAGTGATATTGTACGTACTAGTCCCAGCAAAGTTAAGCACGACAATAAATACTCCAATATCAAAGTTTAACGGTAAGTTATATGTAAGAGTGTACTAGTAACCGATCTTACGTGTTTTACAATCATTGCTCGGATAATTTGCGACCATGCAATTAGTGATTTTGAGGTTGGACAGAAAGTATGACAAATCGAGTGAAGGGGTAGTGAATCATTTACGGCTTATATGGTTAGGATAATCTGGAACCGCAAGGATGGTGTAGGAGTGGGTTGAGAGAAAACAAGGGGTCTCCAAGCCAAGACATGGGTATTAGTCTGTGAAGACAGTGAGTATTGAACTGGATAATATAAGTAGATACAGGCTACCTGTTGTGATCCGCATGATTATCATAACTAATAGTCAAGGATTTTGAGTGACACGATTCCAAATCATTCACAATGTCCTTGGTGTATTCACTTTTTACCATCACTTAGATCCTAAGTTTCCAAATTACTTTACAAGTTTGTTTTGTTTCGTTAACTTATATTTTCTTAAATCATAACTTTCATGCCAAATCTTTTCTATTGCCACTAGTATACTATTACAACCTCTACTATTCTGTGATTTGCCGTAGTAACTTGAACCGATGACTTAATGTACCAGGTTCTACGTTGTATTTGAATGACTGAAGAATTACCAGTCACAGTATGTTACTTATCCATGATTCTACAAAACTGATATTGTGAATTCAAGTCAACGATGATTATTCCGTTTCGGAATCAATGGAATACATAAACATTAACAGATGACTAATGCTTACTGGATTTCAATTCAAGTCACTAGTGGTCATGTATATCAAATACATCTGTTTATACTTGCTTTGCTTTAAAGCACAAAAACGTTTTACCGAAAAAAACTAGTTACTTATCTATATTTATAGGGACGTAGTGTTGTATATCAAAAAGGGTTTAGCTATATCAAACTTTTTGGAGATTTCACATCATCACATTAGAATAGGTTGTTTAACAGAAAGCGAGACTTAGTAGTTAAAGCATTCTACTATCAACTATTAAGTCACAGATGTGAACTGCACTCCATCTACATCAATCTAGGTAATTGGCTATCATTACAGGTTCTCTGACATATCCCGCGTGAGGGACCATGGATGAGCATTGCTGAAGAGTCCCATACTAGAATGAAACGACCATCCAGTGCTTCCAGGTTTTCAATGGTGATCTAACATTTATTGTCTCAATCAAAAACTTAACAATCTCCACAACCCCCTACACTGATACACAGAGAATAGCTTGAATGTACCTGGAAAGTGAGATGAATATATAAATATAAGCTTTAGTTGAAAATTTAACAACTCACACAAATGGAACGGTGAAACTCAATATTATCTAAAGCAATTAGTCCTTTTTATAAATTTCGATAGAGCTATAAGAAGATGGAGTTGATCTGAAAAATGTGATGTATTTGCGCTATACATTGTATTTAACTTCAACCAGTAGGTCCTGGGTTCGAACCCCGCGGGGTGCGGGATCGTGGATGAGCACTGTTGAGGAGTCCCATACTAGGACGAAACAGCCGTCCAGTGCTTCCAGGTTTTCCATGGTGGTCTAGCTTCAACTGACTCATGATTTCAACCTGTGAAATTTCTAAAAATCTCCACAAAACCCATTCTGATAATACATTGTATTTACCAATTTACATGTTTGTGTGAACAAACATACATAGGGAAGAGTAATTGAACAATACAATTAAGGATCATTGAACATGTGCCTAGATGGTTTCAAAACCAATTAGTGTCAAATGGTCCAAACAAGGTGGAGGGTAGAAAACCATGTTCATCGATAGCGAAACATATGTATATTTGAAACGAGGCACAAAATTGACAGTAACACCGCTTTTAAAACGTTGTCATGGATGAATTCTCAAGTTTATTGAAGCCTTGGCTATTTGTAAATTTACCCTCACCACCACTACCCGCATTTATGTGTACAAAAACAATTTGTCGTAACTTAGATTCAGTTGATGTTGTTTTACTTGTATTTTCCCATTGTTATTTAGGACTGTAATTGATCAGTCTCTTGTTGGCATATGTACATCCTGTGCGGATTGCCTCGACATAGACTTAAGTCATAAGCTTTTTCGTAAACTTAAATTTACCCTAGTAATCCTTAAGTCATTTTATGGCCTAGGATAATGTGACAATTTCTTATCTTTTCTATATAATGCAAAATGTTTCTCTCCCCTTTGTTACCTTTTATACTTGAACTTTCATTTAATCGACCTTTATTAATTTTCATATCAAAACGCCCTGACAAGAATACGTGTGATCAGATTGTTCGAAATGTATAATGCGAATACATCACATTTTTCAGATCAACTCCATCTTCTGATAGTTCTAGCAATACTATTATCTCCCAAGAATCAAGGTTGGATGGTTTGATCGTGGATATAATCAGTATTCTTCTGGCGAGGGTTATTAAGACAAAATTCAGTTAAAAGTGAAGTATTCGAATCTATCTACATTTGACTAAAACCTTGTTCTGTCAACTATGATCTTGATTGATCACCATTGACGTTTAACCTGCCACTATCTGCCTCTTTATTTTGATTATATCTCCATTTGATCTATATTTATCTATAGTTTTCCGGTTGAATGTGTATACAAAAATGTTCATATGTATTGATATAAGCGAAGATATATTACGACGTTTGACTGTTAATTGATGATCATGGACAAATGTAGGGCAAAAGATTGGATTAAAGGAAGATACAATTAAAATCAAGTGACAATAATAGCAGATTAAACATTAACAGTAACCATTCAAGACTGGGCCCCCAAATGCCCCGGTACGGCCGACAGTGGGGAGAGTCCACTCTCCCTCTCCAAATGCTCTCAGATGGCCACGCGTATATAGCATCTACCAGGGAAGTCCTACTCACTGACTTCAAGTGGAGGGGGTGTTGATTTTATTTATTTATTTATTTATTTATTTATTTATTTATTTATTTATTTATTTGAACACATAAATATTGGTACAAGAGAGCGACGAGTAGTGAATGTCCAGTGCTTTAACCAGGTTGGTGGATACAGAGGATCCACCTAGGGGAGTTGAAAAACCCTCATTCCAAACCAATAGTGAACATGGGCTCCAGGATCCTAAGGAAACAAATGGCGTATGAACCAATTATTGGTAACCGGCTACCATGGGACTGAATCTACTTACGATGCTCCACTGCCTTGTGGATTAGATCTTTAGGTCGAAGGCTCATGGTGTGGCCCTATAAGCAAACCACGTGCTTCGCCTTGAGCATCCGGGCAGTATTCCAGCCGTCAAACAAATCGAATGATTTATGTGGCGCATATGTATTTGGTGCCTCAATACAACTATACATAATGTTCACTTACAGATGCAAATGTAATATAAAATGCTATTGTTGTAGTAAATAAACATAATCCAATAGCAAGACCCAATAAAGTGGAGACTAATAAACGATCCAGATATACTCCACATGTTTGTTTAGTTAATTGATCACATAGAATAATATCAGAATCTTTTTTATGAGAAATAAATTTATACAATACATTTTCTTGTTGCACAATTGATCTTTCTGATTGTTGTTTTTGGTAATGATTTTTATCGTTGAAAAATCCTGGTGTAGTAGTAGCCGTCGATAATATTGTCGGTGATGATGGAGATGATGATGATGAAATTTTCTTCTGTAATGAACTAACTGATAAGAAAAATTCATTAGAATCAAGATACATATCCGGTATTTTATCAACACGATTACGTAATGGATTCCATTTAGAACTATTACGACATAGACGCCATGAAGCAGCTATTGTTTTCAATTGTAAACGAAGTAAACTATAATAATAAAAGTGAATAAGGAGATTCAAATGAGAAGAAAGTAACATTAATACATATACATATAGAATATGCAAGCGGATATTTTTGGTGACAGTAAGTGATTATATCTAGCTAATTACATTGATGTAGTGGAGACGAGATATAAACCTTAGATACAATCACTGAAGAGCATACACAAACATTGACATTTTTGATAAGAGAGAAATGTGGTGAATATGCTTGAGACCAATTTTTATTCATATCATCTAGAAACCATTGAATCATTCATTTCGAAAAATCCAGTGAAGGCATATACAATTACACTGTTCACAATTGGTTGATCAATGAGTGGTGACCAATGTTATGTGTGTCAAGTCCTTATTAGTGCAGATCGACTGGTCGCGGCCCGGATAGCTCAGCTGTAACGTCTCTGACTGTGAAGCTGAGTGGTACGGGATTGAATCCGTCAGGGAGCACAAGTTCCCTCAAGATTACAGGTACACCTTGCTGACGAGTGCCAAGTAGCACGAAACCCGAGTCCGGGGTTTCCTGTCGACTAGCTCCAACCACCATCTAATTACGCTATTTGACTGTATGCAGTGATATAAGTTTGTAGTTGAGTAAATCACAGCGTCTAATATACCTACAGAAGGATATCTGCAAAACAAATTGGTTATGATGTAAGATGGTTAGAGATATTTAGAGAAATCCTGCTGAACCTAGATTTCGTGTTTGTCGGCCCTCGTCAGTAAGGCGTACTAGCAACCTTGAGGCAAATGATGCTCCCAGGTGGATAAGAACGTGGGTCACCCCGTTTCGTGACCCAGAGTATCACTGAGTTTGTTCAAGACGAAACAGAACACCTAAGGGTTAAATGTATAATTGCAAGTTTAAATCTTGAGGGTTTGGGACAGTCGTTGATACTTTCAAAACCAAATTAAGTACAGTCGGGTTCAAACTTGCGATCTAATAACGGTTAAAATATGAGTGCATAAACCATTTAGTCGCCGCTCCATTTAAGGTAAATCATTTACAAAGAACAGGTTTATGTACCCAATCTTAGGAAACGCTTTTTGAGTGTTGTTGTTTGAACCGAAGTTTGTGAAATGGAATTTCACTGTCGACATTCCAGAAAGCTTAAAGTTAAGTATGATATCGACAAAAAATTGTATAGCAGGAAAATAAACTGGACAGGATTATTTTAAAAAAGTACAATACTAAACTATTTCATAAGTTAGCCTTCAGCATGGATTGATTTCAGTTGAAAGTCACGAACCACTGAACAGCCTCTTTCATTCTACTTTAAGACTTATCAGTTATGCGAACCCACGTGAACCACATAGGAGATCGAACATCAAAATAAACACGAGATTACTACTGAATTATTGAGTTGGAATTCGAGAGTACCATCAGTGACGTTTTTCAATATGGATATGATTGAACTCTACCAGTCACGGCTAACATTATAAATAATTTTAAAGCAAATGTACTGTTATCGGAAATTTTGGAGATTTCTACAATACCAACCAGATCGGTTGAAGAAAGATTAGAAATGAGAAAAGTAAAGTGCATAGGTGAAATCTTACTGCTGACTGCACATGGGTGTGGCAGTGGTATGTAATTTTCTTTATACAACTAGCATCTGCAGCGATGTTGCCTTCTCATAAATGAAGTAAGGAACTAAAATAATCGGCCACAATTTGTCTCAAGGATTTCAATCTCCAAAGATAAAGCCTTACGAATTACGGAGGTATTACATTAACAACTAATCACAAAATGGAGTGTAAGACTGGCCTTAAAAGGTTATACCTTGGGTTTAACGGTCACGCTCTTAGGTCACTGAGATCATCACCAATCCATTTTTTCTCCAGGTCTCCCAAGAAAAACCATATTTCAACGGTGTGAACAACCGAGAAGCAACATACCACCTCATGCTTCTAACAGCGCTCAGAATAATCCTGGTTACAATTAAATCCTATTATTAACAAGAGACTAAAGTGCTATTGTCGGGAACATATTACTATTAAGTCATTACTGTATCAGATTCTCATACTTTACATTCTTCAAACTTTAACGAATTCGAACTATAGTGTAACTGTCAGATAGTGTTGTTGTTTCTGTTTTCGTCGTAACCGTCGAAAATTCATCTCATTCCAAACTAGATTGACTACGCAGGTCAAGAGAGATTTCCAGTAAAACCTACTGGAAACTAATCTCTACATAACATCAATAATGGGTACTCAAATAGTACTCATTTCGGTTAGGGTAGGACTTAACAGTAGGACTCAATTGTAAACAATTGAATGCAGTGAATGTGAATAGGCGGTGGTTTTCGCCAATGAGTAATGACAAAACTCAGTTACATAATTATCACTTATACAATCTGTTTGTTCACATTAAGGTCGAATGACTGGGTCCTTAATGGTTGTATATTAAGTGTTTAAACCATGCAATCATAGCTTGCACGTGTCAATGATCATAGTACACACGACGGACAATATACTAAAGTATTCAATCATCGATCGAATATTTTAGGCTGGAGGTAATCGTGAATTCAGAGGTGTGAAAAACGTAATATATGTACCGTAATCATATGACTTCATGAATGACCTAGTATATTCAGAAGTAGTGAGAATAGGCTTCCTCTCTCTTTATCATTGTAAACATTTCCACACGATAAATCAAGATTCAGGAAATCTCTTACTCACCTGTCTACAATCGATTTGCCCCAAAAGTTACGACTTTAATTAGATCCAAGATGATGGATACTTACTTTGGATACTTCAACTGTGCACGGTCTTTAAATTTCTCAAGGAATACGATGTCTAACGATTACTGATTTATGTCGAGTAATTAATAAATAATAATTCAAATTCACAGCCTACATCACTGATTACTTTTACCAGGATAATCAGGAAGCACTGGACAGCTGTTTCGTTTTGGTTTGGGGGACCCCTCGAACACTGTTATCCACGACTACCTCGAGTATCGAACCCAGGGTCATTCGGTCTCGCGGTAAGCGCTTAACCTTCAGACCACTGACCGAGTATGCAATAATCTACATGCCTGATTCCAACCAATTTGCTATAGTGAGCAACCATTTTTAATCCTATTGACCAGTAACTGTCATTAAAGAACGCATTACGTCGGGAAATAGAATCAGATATGAAAAGGATGAATAACAACTGGAAAGAGCTGGAAAGGATTCCCCAGGACAGGGTTGGATGGAGAATACTGGTGTGTGGCCTATGCCTCTCCACGAGGAGTAACAGGCGTTAGTAAGTAAGTATTTGAATCTTTCCATAGACATTGAAGACAGTAATTGATCAGTCTATTATAGACATATATGCATCTTGTGCAGATTGCTTTGACATTACCTGCCTTTAAACAACCAATACAAAAATGAATTGAATAAGAGAAATACTTTCTCTAAAAAAGAAGAAAAACAGAACAAAACAAAACTTAATAGTTGAATTCATAAGTCAGTCGAAACTAGACCACTATGGAAAACTTGGAAGCATTGGACAGCGGTTTCGTTCTAGCATGGCACTCCTTATCCACGATCCCGCCTCGCGAGATTCAAACTCAGGACCTATCGGTCTATTGTTATATTTAGTGCTTGGATTCTTATTATATTGCGTACAACTTGACCAACTCGAGCGCTAGAACCCTTCAAGTCGCAAATGAGAAAACAAATGAAAGGAATGATATTTCAAAACAGTGTCAATTATGGTACAAAACTGTCAAGTATTTATAGTTTTTAGTAAAAACGAAATCATCATTATAGTTCTCCAACCCACACACGGGGGGTTATTAGCATTGTCCAATCGAGAAGCTACTCATAGAGATTCTAGAATATTCTTCCAAGAGGTGATTGGGTGGAATATCTTCGGCTATTTCTGAGCTTCTTACAGCTTCCTCGGGTTCATCCGTGAATCGTCCTCATAGTAACTCACTGAAGACAATGGTGAACAGTGGCACAATTTCGTAGATTAGTTGAAGTTCGACATTAACATTGTTGGATGCTGACCGGCTCAATGGTTTAGAGGTTAAGCGTCCGCATGCGAGACTGAGTCCTATGTGAGGGATCTTGGATATGCACTACTGAGGAGTCCCACAGTAGGACGAAACAGTCATCCAGTACCTCCAAGTTTTTCATGGTAGTCTAACTTCAATCGACTCATGAATTCAACTATTAAAATTACTACAGAAAACCCCTTTTTTGACAAAACGAAATTAAGAGTAAATTGAAGCTAGACCACCATGGAAAACCTGGAAGCTTTGGATAGCTATTTCGATTGTCCCCATTCGTGTTCTTGTTCACTACATACTTGCTCCCAAATGCCCTGGTACGGCCGAGTGTAGAGAAAGCCCGCTCTCCCTCTCGAAACATTCTCATATGGCCACGCGTATATAGCCACTGGCAGGGAAGTCCTACTCACTGTCTTCTTGTGGGAAGGGTGTTGTTTGAGAAATTGAGAGAACAAAAAGCGAATGTCCAGCACTTTAATCGGGTCGGTGGATACGGAGAGTCCACTTGAAGAAGTTAAAAAACCTGATTTCAAAGCAATGGTGAACATGGGCTCCAGGATCCTAAGAGAATAAATAGCGTGTGAACCAATTATTGGTAACCGGCTACCATGGGACTGCATCTTCTTACGATGCTCCACTGCCTAGTGGATTAGATCTTTAGATCAAATGGTTCCAGGTGTGGCCCCCTAACAAAACCACCTGCTTCAGTTTGGGCACCTGGGCAGTATCACAGCTCTCATACAAATCAAATGACATTTATGTGGCGCATATGTATCTGGTGCCGCCTAGTATAGAACTCTTCAGCGGTGTGCATCCACGATCACCCCCACACACACACACACACGGGATTTGAACTCAGGACCTATCAGTTTTTCATGTTGGTCTAGCTTGAATTCACTGATAATTTCAACTAATTAAATTATTAAAATCTTTATAAAAACCCCATCTGATAAAACAAAATAAATAAAAGACAATAAATGAACTTACTGTGTAGCATATATATAAAAGCTTGTTAAATGCAATGTAATCAATTCAATTGTATCTAATAATAAACAAATTAATAAACTAAATAATAAACGTATGATTGTTGATATATAAATCATAAACATTCTCAATAATGATACAATATAAGCATAGTGGGGAGGAGGAGCAGGAGGAGCAGGAGGAGGAGGAGGAGGATAGTGTTTATATTGATATATAGATAATGTTGTTACTAAGTAAATTGTACTCATTAATAAACATATGATTGTTATAATATTGATTAAAATGTAATGATAATGGTGATGATAATGATCGTGATTGGGATTGTGATTATTGAATGAATCAATTCCAGTGAATTGTTTTAATTGATTCATTAAATCAATTAATAAATAAATAATAAATGTAACATAAGAACGCCATGCTAATATATGATATAAAAAAAATTGTCCCATTAAATAGGATAAATGAATATTGATTTTTAAACCAGCTGGTTTACCTTGTTCAAGCCATAATAGAAGACGAGTTAATTCACATGTGAAATACTAAAGAAGAAAAAATAAAAGAAGATAATAAATGAAAATAATAATTCGTTATGGAAGTATTGGATGACTGTGTCATCTTAGTATAGGATTCCTTAGGAGTGCATATCCATGATCTCGCCTAGTGAGATTTGAACTCAGGATGTATTGGTCTTTTATTTATTTATTATTTATTTGAACACATAGATATTGGTACAAGGAGGCACTAAATACATATACGCCACACAAATCTCATTCGATATGTGTCAGTCAGTCAGTCAGCTACAACGTAGGACCAGGCACATATGTGCATCGGTCCACGTTGCCATACCGCATCAGCAAAACAAGATGAACACCGGATTCATAACAGTGGTTAGGTCAAAGGTGGTAATATATAAGAGAAAGATTGCATATAGAGATATAGTACAAGAAAGAATTGGTTCGTAGAAAGAAAGATATGAAGCGATTTTAATCTCTTAGTTTAAGGGAAGACAGGGAGTGTATACACCGACGCCATTGTGATCGATTCTGAGCCATGTCACCAAGAGTCTCCAACCATTGGTTACGAAAGTCACGCGGACCCCAACCAAGTAGTCTGCATCTACCAACATGGCTCAGACTAGAAGTTAGTGTCTTCAAGCACTGATGCCACGTTTTGGTTTGGCCGCCCCTAACTTTCTTCCAACCATCTCCAATACCGGATAGCATTGCACGACGTGGTAATCGGTGTTCGGGCATACGTAACACGTGGCCCAACCATCTCAGTCGATGAAGATTAACAAACTCGTCAACTGATTTACCATCATTCCCTGATACCCTGCGTCTAACCTCACTATTACTTACCCGGTGATCCCAGCAGATGCCAGCAAAATGTGTGAGGGCTGTGATACTGCCCGGAAGACCAAAGCAGGTGGTTTTCTTAAGGGGCCATGCCTTGAGCCTTTGACCTAAAGGTCTGATCCACAAGGCAGTGGAGCATCGTGAGGAGATGCAGTCCCATGGTAGCCGGTGACCGACGATTGGTTCATACGCCATTTGTTCCCACAGGATACTGGAGCCCATGTGCACCATTGGTTTAGAATCCGGTTAAAGCACCGGACATTCGCTTTTCGTCCTCTCATTTTCGTAAACAACGCCCCCGCCACGAGAAGGCAGTGAGTAGGTCTCGTGCGTGAACGTTTAACCTTTAGATCAATGGATTGGTTGAAGTTAGGCAATAACATCATTGGATACAGGGCCCGTTCAGTTGTCTAGAGTTTAGGTGTTCTCATGTGATACCGAATGTGCTGAGTTCGAGTCCCTTTGGTGTGGAGTCGTGGATGTGCACTGTTGAAGAGTTCCATATAATATTGATTATAATATCCATAAAAACCCCTTTTAATATTTAATTTGTATACTTCTGAGTGTCAATCTGGTTACGTATAAGATAGTTTGATATAGACTATTTAGTTTTTCCAAACTGATAATCTCATTACATAGATTTTTTTCTGTGCTTCTCTATACAAACATTGGCTTGCAACCCCATAATGATAAAGTTTCAGATATATCATTACTAGAAAAGAATTTGGATTACCTATTGGTGATGATTTCCAAATGGGATGAAACATATTTCTTACATTCTATCAATAGTCGAAAATCCATGTATTCTGCCGTAAGTCAAGAATGTTTCGAAAACTCTATATTATGAATACAGTGATCTTGAGTGCTGTTAGAGGTATGAAAGCGGTTATCACTTCCCGGTTGCCCACATCGTGGAAGGGTTCTTCTAGGGGTACCTGAAAAAGAAATTGGATTGGAGGTGGTCCTAGTGACCTGAGGGCTTGAACGCAGTGCCCAAGCGACAACTGCTTGAGGTCGGTCACACACGACCTTTTTGTTAGTAATTTTCGTGTTAGCCCCGTACTTGTTGAGACCTTACCGCAGGAGACGGATATCCGTGGGATAAGGTGAGGTGTGTATTTTTAGGGTCGACCGTTCTAACTCTACGCCTCCTTGTGGAAAGGCAGCATCGCTGTCATGCTGGTTGTTTGAAGGAAACACCTTACTGCCGTCACACCTCTGTACAGTCAGCATTACAACTTCGCCTTCGGACCTTAGGTTTGATGCTCCTAGTCTGACCGTTTTTGAACAGATCTGTCTGGCATGGTAAGACATCGAGGAACGATTGTTCCAGTATAGCTCGATTGGTTCGTCACGATAGCCAAGCCGAACCACCACGTCAAGGTAGGAGCTACAGTCGGGATTCACCAGTCAGTCAAAGCTAGATTGCCACTGAAACCCTCAAAGCACTGGGCGGACATTTTCTCCTAGTATGGGAATTCTCAGCAGTGAGCATCGGTGATCCCGCACACGGAACTCGAACTCGGGACACAGGTTTAGAAGGAATTTAAGTTTTCAAACTGCTATGCATTTTTCCCGGTTAATTATCACATCAGAAAATTACCAATCCGAATACTGACTTATATGACCTTATTCTTGTGTTAAACCAAATGACACATCAAAACAACACTAGCAGCTTTGTGTCAAATTCTGAATCTTTATTGGTCCATCTCCCTTAGTCCTGCCCGTTGAGTTTAGAAAACAATCTCAGCTTCCACTGAATGAATCATGTATTTCAGAACTACTCAGTTCATATACAAGTAAATCATACCATACCATACCAAAAAGTGGCTGTGATTGTGTGAGGCTGTTACTTATAGATTGCGAATGACTGAAGAATAGTGAACCGCATAATAATCGTCAATAGGTAAATTGAAAGCTTATAATAACACCAACAGTTAGGGCTGTATGTTTATATCATTTTGTAAACAATTTTGATATGAGGATATGAATAGTAAAACTACTAGCCAAACTGATAGATTTGAATAATATTTGATTGAAGTTTGAGCGATCACTAGGCTGAGAATCAGTCACAATGCAACAAATGTATTAAATCGTAATGTTCCCCAAGAAGCACTAATGATATTACTACCCTATTACGCGAACCGAAATACGTGTAGTGGGGCTCGAACTTGGAACTTTTTGGATAAAAATCGAAAAGCTTAACCACTAAGCCACCGCTTTAGTTAGTCGATCCCATTCAGTTATAAATCATCAAGTCACAAATTTGAATTCCATTTCCTCTACTCACATTTAGTCGGTCAAGTACAAACTATTAGCTAACTGATGACTTCTGTAATGAGTCTGTGAGCTAGACGAATAGTGTATAATTCCAACATTTAATAACAATGAGACCCCTGTACAACATTTTCCTTGCTAAACACACAGAGGCCCGAGACTGCTTAAAAGGTTCATTGATAGAGACTGAAAAGACAAGGACAAACTCTTGATACTCATTGTCAATACCGCTTGATGTTAGCTTTTCGGGTCTTGGTTAATACGGCTGCTCAGTAAAGATGTTCGAATGCCAGTGAATTTTTGCAAATGCGAACTACAAATCAGAAGTAACGACTTGAAGTGATTCTTCATCAGCGACTTTAAAATCAGAATCGTTCACATATGAAACCCACAATACCAGGAAATTGTCAGTTTCGCCCATTATATGCTTTAAAACACCAGTACTGGATACCTAATAATAACGAATTGTTACCATACTACATGCTTAGTGATTGGACAGTTTTATCAAAAGAGCAACTGTATTTGTTTCTGCGTTAAGATACTGCGTTAAAGTACTTAATTTGAATCAGCTAAATCCAATTTTCCAAGTAGAAGCAAAATCTTTCATGCATCACTCTAACATCACAAATATCATTGAAATCACGAACAGATCTGAGTTAAATAATAATTGGAAGCCTGGTATTACTGGACGGCGTTATATCTTAGTGTGGAACTTCTCAAAAGTAGGTGTGCACCACCTCGTACCCAAGAATCGAACACAAGACATTCAGGCTTGCTCATGGATGCCGAATCTCTAGACCAATGAACCGAGATTTAGTAGTGTAAAAGTCTAACCAATCAACCCACCAAACTTGTAAACCACTAGGTCACGACTCAGTGATCTTATTTATTTATTTATTTATTTATTTATTTATTTATTTATTTATTTATTTAAGCACAAGCATTTGGTATAAGGAGGCATCATAAACATATGCGCCACATAAATCATTCGATTTGTGTGAGGGCTGGGATACTCCACGGGTGCCCAAACAGAAACAGGTGATCTAGAGGTTAAGCATTTGTGCACGAGACCAAGGGTTCCGAGTTTAATTCCCAGTCACAGAATTATGAACGTGCACTCCTAAGAAGTCTCATACTAAGACAAATCGACCGTCCACTACTTCCAGGTTTTAAATAGTTGTCTAATTTGGATCGATTCATGATTTCAATGAAATGTAAAAATCTCCCCAATTTCAATACTGACATGTCAGTCCTACAGGACGTCGGTCGCGACTCGGATAGCTCAGTGGTAACGTCTCTGACTGTGAAGCTGGGTGACACGGGACCGAATCCGTCAGGGAGAACAAGTTCCCTCAAGATTACAGGTACACCTTGCTGACGAGTGCCAAGTAACACGAAACCCGAGTCCAGGGTTCCCTGTTGACTACCTCCAACCACCATCTAATCATTTACACTGTTATTCAATCGAAATAAGCTTGTACTTATTCTATTCAATCACATTCGATTTAAATATTGAAAAGAAAAGAAAGAAATCTGTATATATCGTTCATAATATACTCACTTCAATATAACGATAAAGTATATTCATTTGACAGTAATTTGTTGATGGTGACAGATAGTTCATTAATTCTTTTGTGGAATTATATAATATGAATGGAGATGATGAAGATGATGATGAGAGATTTGCTGATGATAATGTCAATGTATAATTTTCTTCATTTTTATCTAAATAAAATAAGCCTAATGTAGGGATAATTTTACAATTTAAATCATTCGGTAACCAACTACTACTAATGGCTGTATTAGTAGTAGTAGTAGTAGTAATAGTATGATAATTTGATTGAATAGTATTACATGAAGATAATTGAGATGATGATTTATTCACATGAGGTGTACAGCATCCAAAATCATAATTATTATCACTATGATGATGATTATGTGGTACTGTAATTAAACATAACATTAAAATTAATAATTGTATAGCACAAAATATAACTAGACTAGGATCTGGTACAAAAGTTGACAATGATAACACTTTCGAATGGTGGACATATAGCATAGAAGAATGATTTGTGGTACTGATGTTACTACTATTATCAGTAGTAGTAGTAGTAGTATTGGTAGTATTGGATAACTTATTTAGACAATTTGTACAGAATGTAGATGATTTCCTTGACGTATCATATTGGTATTTAATTAATAATAAGGTATAGCTCATTTGAATGGTTTTGTTAAACAACTTGGTGAAAATCTGTACTATTATCTCAATGAAACGAGAATATTGCCGTGAACATCTAGGGAGGGAAAGAAAAAAAAACGAAATTTGATGATAAACGAATGAACACTTTACTGAATGTACTAATATATCAGAGCTAAGATAACAATTGGTTGATCACTGCCAGGGAAGTCCTAGTCACTGCTTCGCTAACGGGGTGGTGATCACGAAATTGAGAAGACGAAAAGCGAATGTCCGGTGCTTCAACCGGGTTGGTGAGTATGGAGGATCCACCTAGGGGGGGGGGGTGGAAAACTCTGATTCCAAACCAATGATGTACATGGACTTCAGTACCCTGAGGGAACAAATGGTAGTATGAACCGATTGTCGATCACCGGCCACCACGCTAATGCATCTCCTGACGTTGCTCCATTGCCTTTTGGATCAGACCTTTAGGTCGAAGGCGCCGAGTGTGGTCACTTAAGAAAATCACGTGCTTCGGTTTGGGTACCCGGACAGTATCCCAGCCCTCACATAAATCGAATGATTTATGTGGCGTATATTTATTTGGTGACTCGTTGTACCAATGTTTTTGTGTGATCTTAGAGTACAAATCTTTATAACTGGACGAATATTGTAGAAGCTGGAGCTATTGGAAACATTTATCAAGTCATTATTACACCAAATTTTATTCTATATCTATTAATTTCTCAATTTATGATGTAATGCCGTCCAGCATATTTGTATGTGAATCCAAGTCTGTTTGAACCATAGAAATAAGAGAAACTGGTTACTGACTTTTTGAAGCCCAAGGAAAGGCATAGAGAAAAGCTAAAGGATATCGAATTGATAGGAGCTTAAGTGAGTTGGCTCAAGGTCAACGGTACTGGTCAAGCGTACGCTGGGTCAGGTTTGGATCAACAGACCATGGAATAAATGGTAGACGAGGAATAGACAAAATTAGAATTCTGACCGGTCATTTTAAAACGTGATATTGGTCAGTGTCTTCTATACACAATACAACTCAGAAAGCGATGACAGATAGCATTTACCTTATTAGTGTAGTGAACAAGAACTCAAGTGGTGAAAAGCAATTTGCTGTTTAAAGCACAATCGCACAATGGTTTAACAAAGTGTGAAAAATATACATCAAATACATCATTCGCATATCATCTCTGAATTGTCTCTCATAAGCTTTATTGTTCCTTCATTCCTATTGTTATCTTAATTGCTTTCAGTTTCCTTCTCCTTGCTTTTCATACCAATCTTCTCAACCTTTTACTCACAAACATTGCACTTCCGACTGGTGCTACATACTACTTATATCTGCAAATATAAGCAGCATACAACACAACACATTAAAAGCAAAGTAAGATATCAGTAAAATCTACTGATATTTAGTGATTAAGAACGTTAAATTGATAAACACAGTGAGACTAAAATATAGAGATCATGATTTATACATTGTTAAAGGTAACTTCAAAGTCATTGATATTTCAAAGCACACAGCAATAACTGCAAGAGGATGACACAGCACTCTTCAACTCACTTCTAGATCATTATTTCTAACTACTAACAAGCATTCCCAACCTTAAATCATAGTTTAGATTGTAGGTTATAATCCTGAAATGCCGTGACCAGTGGAGTCCAATCTGTGTCGGGTGTGAGACAGTTTATCCACCACAGTTAAATGCTGAACGGTTGCGCAAGATCATGGATTGATTGAAGTTAAACTGTTGGATCTTGTGCGTCCTGGTAGATCACTAGGAACTGAGAAGACACCTTCGATTTTAGTGTTCTGTTCATAGAATTTTCAAAGTTTCAAACATGAACTGATCTTAGTTAGACTCCTACTAAAAACCTGGAAGTTTTGCATGGCCGTTTCGTCCTAATGTGAAACTTCTAAATGGTACCAACCCACAATTCCACTAACAGGAATCAAACTAAAGATCTTCGGCCTTGGGCACGAACGCTTAATCTCTAGACCACTGAGCTAGCATTCAACGATATTGATGTTATATCCCGATAAGAATAATGAATGGTAATTTCTGGGATCCGTTTATGGAACAATGCTATGATTATATTTTTATCGTGTAATTGTTATGTAACTAAACTGTTCATATTCACGTCCCTCTTATTATGAGTTTTATTTTGACCTATGAACTATTATTATACGACTTACCATTCTTGAATTATTCCCTGTCTGTTAATCACTACCTTTCTCATTCACAGCCACTTTTGGCTAAATATTTTACAAATGTACGTTGTCGTCTGTTTGATTGGTATATAAACCCTGTATGTTTGAAATAAATGATTCATATTGCAGAGGCTGAGATTGGTGTTCTGGACTCAACTGTCTGGGCTAGACGGAAAGCAGGATCAATCAGTACTCTAGGCTGCTCGCAGGTGTCTTATGCGTCACTAGTTCGGTCGATAGTTCGCTGCTCTCTGATTGACGGTATCATTGCGTTATACAATAAACAGGGCACACAGGTTCACAAGTTATAACAAGTGATATCTCATTTCAACGAAAACACGATATTACGCGACTCTTTTCAACTCTCTGCGGTAGATAACTATCTCACACATGACATGGTTGAAATCCACTGGTCACGATTTTCCATTAAAACTTTGAGCGCGAAACCTATAGTCCTGGATTCGATTATAACTGATTTGGGTTGAAACAATTTAGTTTCTAGTAAGAATACATATATATATGTAAGACTATGAAAGTAACTTACTTTCTTTCATAATTCAATTGATCACAACAAGATGTATTATAGTCTAGTGTAAATTGATTAGACCATAGAATAAGTGTACATAATGATTGACCAATTTCATAATTCATAATTGAATATAACCAATTATGGTTTTGAGAATAAAATAATCTAGAATACTTCATGAGAATACCATGTTTCAATAATGATGGTAATTTATTCATATCAAGACTAATCCATATATAAGATTCATTGGTTAATAAAGGATAATAGGGTTTAATGCATGAACTATAGTGAGAGAGAGAGAGAAAAAGAAGAAGAAAGGATAAGAATGAGCTTATTCATTAAGAAAATAATCGACGAGATTATCATTTATTGGACGAATGAATCAGATTCACGATAACAGATCTTGAATTTTGGCGCGAAATTCACTTATCCATTTGGTTAAATAGAAGTTTTGGCAATTATAGCTGATTTCACTAGTTGAAATCATGAGTCAATTGAAGCCAGACCACCATGGAAAAGCTGGTAGCACTGAATGGCTGTTTCGTCCTAGTATGGGACTCCTCAGCAGTGCATAGACACGATCCCGTCCCTCCCCCGCGAGATTCGAGCCCAGGACTTATCAGTTTCGCGCGCGAGCACTTAACCATTAGACCACTGAGCCGGCATCCAACGATGGTAATGTCCAACTTTAACCAATTCACGAAATTGCGCCACCGTCCACGATTATCTTCAGTGAGTTGATATCTCACAACAGACCTGGTTGAACTCCATTGATGTCAGTTTCTGATGAAAAACCTATATCTGATTCCTAACCCTAACTATCAACTGTAAAACATTTGGTCCTGGTTATTAGGTGGACACTTTCAAGGTCAGCCTAGAGTCGTTCAAAGGTCGTCCATAAATTATAATCTCACCAAATGATCTTGTATAGATTTTGTAAAAAATTATGAAAACTCAATGGGATACAATTAATCCATGACAATAAATAACCTGAGAAAAAGTCGAATAACACATAAACTGAAATAACTATATTACTAATGTCATTCAAAGTCTCTAACCATCGGTTGCTATCATCTCGCGGATCCCAACCAGGTAGTCTACACTTACCAACATGGCTCAGTCCACTTGTCAGTGACTTCATGGATTTGTGCTACGTTCTGATCTGGCCGCTCCTAGCTTTCTTCCAACCTGCTCCTACACCATAAAACATCGCACGTCGGGGCATTCGGTGGTTGGACATACGTAACACGTGTCCCACCCATCTCAACTGATGAAGTTTCACTACTTCATCAATTGATTTGCCATCCTTACCTAGTACCCGTTTCCTAACAACTGCATTACTCACTCGGTGGTCCCAGGATATACGAGCAATGCTTCGAAGACATCTCTGATCGAATAATAGTAACTTATGAATACCCTCTACTCGTACCGGTCATGCTTCACTGTCATAAAATAGGATGGAACGAACTGTTGCGCAGTTAACCCGTCCTTCGGTTGGTAGACGGATATCTTACCTACGCCATAAATGACGCAAGTTGGCAGAAGCTGGTCGAGTCTTCTGTATCCGTGCTGAGATTTCGTCACACACCAGACCACAAGGGCTGATGAGACTTCCAAGATAAGTGAAGCGGTCGACACATTCAACTACTTCACTCCCTATCATTAGTTCGGGTGTCGATGCAACCCTACCTATAAATACAAAATTATGATTCACAATCAAGTGAATGAACCTACATTTAATGTTATTTGATCACATTTAGTGAGACCTTGTAATTGTTAGGCTGAGTGATCTCAAATGGTTGTACTCGAACAGAGTTAGGCGAAGAAAAGCTTAAAATTTATCATCATAATACATACTGCGAAATTCAAAAGGAAATACTTCGACAGTTGGAAATATTTATTTAGTTACTTACTCTCTTAACGTAATTACATCAGAATTCATGCAACTCAAGTTACATTCAAATGTCGTCAGTCAGTCAGTAACAACTTAGAACTTTGCACGTACGTACATCAGTTCGAGTTGCCATATCACATTAGCACACAGATACAATTATCCATTCAAATCCCGTAGTGGTAGAGGTAGTAAGAGTATAAGCAGTAATCGGAAACAAATGTCCTACAATGTATGTGATGAGAAGAAAAGTCATAAAGGTTGATTAATACAACCAATGGTGCACATGGACTCCAGTATCCTGTGGGAACAAATGGCGTATGAACCAATCGTTGGTCACCGGCTACCATGGGACTGCATCTCCTCACGATGCTCCACTGCCTTGTGGATCAGACCTTTAGGTCAAAGGCTCGGGGTGTGGCCCCCTAAGGAAACCACGTGCTCCGGTTTGGGCACCCGGGCAGTATCACAGCCCTCACACATATCGAATGATTTATGTGGCGTATATGTATTTGGCGCCTCATTGTGCCAATATCTATGTGTTAAAATAATAATAATAGTACAATAGTGCTTTTAAATAAAGACTAATGATCATTATTTCTTGTAATGACAGCACCACACAAGATTTTTATTGTTTAAAAAACTGCTTAGAAATTAAAATGTTAACTTACCGATCAAATTTATACTTTTTAAGACTTTGAGCACAAATATGTGGATTATCATTAGATTGAATTTTTACACCTATCAACCAAAGGAAGGTAAAGGAATGTTGTTAAATTATAAACATTCATTGGGGAATAACAGCTATTATGTCAAGTCTATTCTATAAAGATTAATCTATCATGGTTGAGACAATGACTTCAATGACTTATGTCGTCGTTTAACTAAACATACAATACTGACCACTGATCCAAAATGTGAATAATTTCAATTATGATAGAATAACAAAGTATTTTCATAGTGTTGAACTGCTTAGATAGACGATATTATATGGTTGTAGACACATAGTAACTTATAAAGAGCATGAGGATAAAGTTTTCTAATGATCAATTGTATCTAAGATATACTAATCAAATTGGTCAGTAAAAGCCATGTATAAGAAACGGTCATGTGATCAACTTCTTGAAACATAACAAATACATTTTGTTTTGTTTGTCTGAATCATTCTATTGATGTTTAGGACTTTCCTGGAGTGAATATCAACTCTGGCATGCATGTACATTTATTTATTATTTATTTAAACACATAAACATTGGTACCAAACAGATATGCGTCCCATAAATTATTTGATTTATGTGAAGGCTGGGATACTGCCTGGGTGCCCAAACCGAAACAGGTGGTTTTCTTAGGGGCCCAGAGCCTTCGACCTAAAGGCCTAATCCACAAGACAGTGGAGCAACGTCAGGAGATGCATTACCATGGTGGTCGGTGATCAACAATAGGTTCATACATCATTTGTTTTCTTAGGATCCTGGAGACCATGTACACCACTGGTTTGGAATCAGGGTTTTTCAACTCACGTAGATGAACCCTCCGTATCCACCAACCCAGTTAAAGAGTCAGGCATTCGCTTTTCGTCCTCTCGACTTCGTAAAAAGCACCCCTGCCACGAGAAGCCAATGATTAGAACTTCGCTAACAGTGATTGCACGCACGTGGCCATGTCAGAGCCTTTCGAGAGGGTGAGCTGACTCTCCCCACTCTCGGTCGTACCATAGCTGACGAATCCCGAAATCGGACGAAACATGCGTTCTGAACTCCACTGCTATTCACCATCTATCTTTGCTTACAATACAAAAAAACAGTTGGGATATTTAAATTGATATGAGTTGAATCAAGTAAACAGTGTTGAGTAAGAAATTTAAAAAACGTAAATTCTCGCCAGCTTTAAAATGTCATCTCAAATTTTACGTCAATAATGTTATTTCAATCATAATTGGAGATAGTGGATGAATATGCGAAACAACGCTAAGGAAAATCATAAAGAGAGGTTAATTTTGAAAAGATTTGACAAGAACGAAGATCAAGAGGAGTTTCCATATTTCACATCATCACAGTGAGAAAGAGAATACGTTCAGATAAAAACCAAAGATGAAATAATATTACGATGAATGATATTAACTAAACAAAGAGGATGCCTTGGCGGAGTTTAAGTATTTATATTAAAAAAAGATAGAGATTGAATATATCATTGCAGCTATAATCGATTCTAAATCACATTAAATAAGGTCTCTAAACATGGGTCGTGATTGTTTCACAAACCCTAACAAGATGATTAATACTTCCCGAAATGCATTAATATAATAATTAATCACCTCACTGATTAATGTCGCGTATTAGTCTTCCAGTTTTCTCTTACATCAGTCATCACTGTACTCCAAGGAAGTTTGTGGCTAAACTTAAAAAGTTAATGACTTGAAAACACAATGAGACTTGAGAACTTCAAAACTAGTACAAAATTATTATCCAATTTACTAAGGTTCTAGAAAATTATTCGGTTGGTACATACTTTAACGCCTTTAAATCAAGTTAACTAGTTCTATCGAAAGACCAATGAAAGGTAGATTTTAAAAAATCAACAGACAAATTAACCTATAGATTATATTCCCCAAACAATCCCAATCAAGATACCGTTAAAAAAGAGGAAGGATATGACAGTTTTCTTAAAAAATTTAAATTGATTAATCCATCAAGTACTTGATTGTGAGGCACACTGTAAGTGCGAGGACTAATAATACTAAGTATACGCCAAATCGAAATAGTTATTAAGACGAGGCTCTTCAAGAGTATGCAATTGCGACCCCACCATGGATCGCGCCCAGGAACTTGATGTCTCATCCGGAACACTTAACCATTAGAATAAATGAGATAGAATCCAACTTTTCAGTGATAACCCAAATGAAACTGATTTGTAGCAAATACCACCCATAAATTAAATCCATCTCCACAAAATCTTATAAATTAAAATAAAGCGACTTACAACAATAAGGGCATACTTCATTTTTCTCAGTGAATGAATCGTAAAATCCCAAAATCAGTACAACTTCACTGTTGTTTGACTGATTGCCATATATTTCAGGTATTTTATAACCAAGTGAGTAAAAATCGGTGGTATTTGAAATTTTTGACTTTTGATTTCTCAGTAGACTGAGTTCAGTTAATTCAGAAGGAATAAACATAAAAGTTTTTCGCTTTGTTTTATCCATACATCTGCTGATAATTTAAAAGGAAATTGTAAAAATGTAGAACAGGTAATGAGGAATTCTAAGATATGTACATAAACGTTTTAGGATCACTTGGGAATTCATGTCGAACTTCAGTGGTTTTAAGATAAAAGTTTTGGTATGTTTATTTGACAAGTCTTATGATACAAGAGATCCTCAAAAAATGTTTTGTTCAAATTCAAGAATTTGTGAGTAGGATGAGCCGATAGTCTTTCATATATGAGGGTCAACTCGTAATTTGCCTCTTTAACCTGTATTTATCAATTCATATTATTTCTGTGAACAGAAGTATATTAGTCAGTTGGTGAACATTTTGTTCACGAAGATGAAGAAATACTGAAAAGCATGGTTAATGAGCGGTACCAGTTATTGCATAAGAGATCAATCACCTTGTCAGCATAGGGGAGTTGTTCTTATCATGAACTTTATATACGAAGTTTGACTATACATATGTATTTTACTCGCTTTTTTAATACTAAAGATCGGTCTTAGCCACTTTGTTAAGCTTTCGATCCAAACAGATCTATACTTCTTTCCATCTCGTTCTTCAATTAAATTTCATTTTCAAAACTTCCTTTGTCATGTTAAGCCACCGAATTCCATAATTATTATCATTTACCTAATTTGTATGGCATTTTATTTTAGCTTAAATAAGCCTTTAAATAATGATAACAGTTAATGTACACCTTTGCTTAAGTGCCATTATTACGTATCACTTCAAAAACATGTAGATATTATTGTACATCTAAAGATGAATTTGTAGAGGAGAGATTTCATGTATGAACCACATTCTTGTTTTTGACATTCAACAGGTTTTTAGTTCATTAAAAAACACACCAAAAGTATTGAGACTAAGAGTCATGTAAAATATGGGTGAATAAAGTAGTTAATAACAGAAGTTTTACAGTGAATTAACTATTAGAAAAAAGATTATCATAGTGAATTTTCTTGTGTTTTATCACACTAAGAAGTCGTATTGAAAACTAAGCAAACGAATTATTTCAAAACAATTTCAGAACTCGTACGACCCAAAATGTGGTGTGGCAACTCGAACTGATGTACGTACGTACGAAGTTCTACGTTGTTACTGACTGGCTGACTGACGACCCACAATACAAATAGTTATAGGGACTCCTATCGTTTTTAAAGCTTCGCAACATGTATTGATAGAAATCGCTCAAATTCGCTCAAATCTTTCTCTGAGATACGTTTCATTTAAATTTATCTATGACAAAGAAGGTAAAAGAAAAGGGACTTTTCCGTAAAGACTGATGTATATGGATCGAAGGAAGGCCATTTGCAGATTCGTTCAGAATGATGTTTAAAAAATGAAGTGTTTGCCCAGTAACTTGGCCCTTAACAAAAATCGCCCGAAATCTAAGTACTAACATATAGCAGTTTACGTCTAACCAGAAGGAACTTGAAGTATTTGGGAAGAGTGAAGACCAGTGAGAAAAACTGGGAAAGAATAGAACAAGGGAAAGACGAGATAGCGTCTAACTAAGTGTACGAGTGGTTATAAAAACAATCGATACTAATAGAAAACCACATGATATCAAACAAATCGACAACTTGTCGACAATATACGTGATTTCGAACGTACCACAAACCTTGAACTTAAACTCAGCGCTTACCTTTTTAGCTTTTAAATGCCTTCGAAAAAGCACGAGAGTCAGTTTCACTTTCATTTTGTAAAGACAGAATGCTGGGTGGCCTGTGTGACTCCTGACAATTATTATCTCTCAGTCGATCAATTTTTTAAAAAAGAGTCGGCAAATCGAGCTTTAGTCATGTGTTGAGGTAATCAATTCCTTTCGTTGATGATTCAATGAGAAAGATTATAGTCATTTGAAAAGTAATTTTTTCTAAGCCCATGAAACTTTTAAGAGGTTTCTCGAAAGCTTTGTGTTTTGGAATGCAATTGATGGTAATTTGGTTGCAAATTTATCACTAATTTATTTAGAAACTGTTGATGTCACAGGTATTCAGTGTTTGACAACGCTTCTACCAGTAACACCTTCTAATATATTTCGTTCCCGCCCAGAGAAATCAAAAGACAGAGTCGAGGAGATCGGAAGAGTATATTTGGCGATGACCAATATATCGGAATTCTCTGATCTAATCTGGCTAGCGATTGCAGGGGATGTTGAGCACGGCGTTACCACACGTGATCTGGTGCGGATGCCTGACCGAGCGCCTTCAGCTAGATGAGTCCACTAAAACATATGGTCAGCATCCAATGTCGAAAACTTAGTGCTATTTATTTTGGGGATTTATTTACCGCTACAGATCACTCCCCCCCTAGTGGGGCAGTGACGACCCTAAGACGTGGCCAGCCAGAAGTTTAAACCCAACGAGTTTGTCGTTGGTAAACACTCTTCTGATAGCTTACTAAATTTAGCAGCGTCTGGTCGTCTTTCCTTACTATATGGGACGGAGGTACAACATAGTAAAAAAAGAAAATGTACAATGAAAATTTCGGATCCTCGTAAACGTCATCGTTCTTTTCCAGCCGTCCTGGAAAAGAAAAAAGAAAATGTAAGTGCATGTCGAAGATACACTCGTATGTGCGTGAAAGCACAATGTCGGCGGAAAAAAAATGGAAAATAAACTCATGAACACGTAATAGCGTTAAAAAAAATTGTTTTTTTTTTGTTTTGTTTTTTTAAATAGAAATAAAAATATATAAGCATATTAAAATTGTTTTGTTTTTTTTTTTAAAAAAAAAATAATATAAAATTTCTAGAAGTGCCTTACGTGCAATAGTCGTTTAAATGTTCTGGAAATCTCACTCTTCTTCCAGAACGCGTCGTTTTAAGTTTATTTTCGGATACTGTCGAAGTATCATCGTGTGTGTTGGTTGTCGGGTGAGGTATTATAAGTGTCGGAGTCGTGTCGTTCAATTGTACCGAAGGAAAATCGACGTGGATAGGATTTCCTTCTAAATACGCTGCTTTCAAGCGATCGATGCTGATGCTATCCTTGGTTCCGTTCTTATCGACTATATAGTACTTAGATTCACGTTGAAGAACTTTGAAGGGTCCTTCGTATGCTGATTCGAATGGTCGTCGATGCGAGTCTCGACGAACGAAAACGTGTGTACTATGTCGTAAGTCAGGTTGAACGAAAACATCAGTTGATTGAGGTCGAGTGGAAGCAGGTTTAACTGAACGCATTGCGTTTGTAAGCCTGTTCGTGTAGGAGGTTAGATCCATGTTCATTGAAGAGGATGAAGGATCCACGAATTCTCCTGGAAGTCGAAATGTCGTACCATAAACGAGTTGGGACGCAGTGTATCCAATGTCAGCTTTCACTGCATTGCGGATACCTAGTAAGACGAGTGGAAGAGCGTCGGTCCACTGTGAAACGTTTGCAGCTGATAGCGAAGCTTTCAGTTGTCGGTGAAAACGTTCTACCAATCCGTTTGCTTGTGGATGGTAGGCGGTCGTTCGGAAGCGAGTGCTTCCTAAAAGAGTGGTCAGACGACGGAAAAGATCAGATTCGAATTGACGTCCGCGGTCTGTAGTAATGGTTGAAGGGCAGCCGAAGTTTGCTACCCATCGTTCGACGAAGGTGCGGGCCACTGTTTCAGCAGTGATGTCCTTGATAGGTACTGCTTCTGGCCATCGAGTGAAACGGTCAACGCAGGTTAAGAGATAAGAGTATCCATTTGAATCTGGTAAAGGTCCTACCAAATCCAAATGAACATGGTCGAAACGAGCATCGGGAGTTTTAAACGAGCCTAAGGGACATTTATTGTGTCTTATAACCTTAGATTTTTGGCAGCTTACACAGGAGCGTGCCCACTCCCTCACGTCTTTATTCATTCCAGGCCAGCAAAACCGTTCTGCTATGAGCTTGATGGTTGCACGAACACCTGGATGCGAAAGTTTGTGCAATGTGTTGAAGACATTGCGTCGATAATGTTTCGGCACGATTGGGCGATCCCTACCTGTAGATGTGTCACATAGTAAGGTTTCCTTACCTGTTCCCATCTGTTTGATGCGTAGTTTAAGTGTTGTGGACGATAACTCGTGCTGAAGATCACTGTCTTCTTTTTGAAGCTCGGCGAGTTTAAGAAGGTCGATTCCTTGGAAACTGTTCAAGGAAGTTATGCGAGATAAAGCGTCTGCAACTACATTGTTTGCTCCAGAGATGTGTTGAATATCTGAAGTAAACTGCGAAATGTAGTCCAGTTGTCGAGACTCACGTGGAGAGTACTTGTCAGAAGCAGAGCTTAACGAGAAAGTGAGCGGTTTATGGTCCGTGAAAAGAGTGAATTCACGACCTTCGATGTAGTGTTGGAAATGCCGTACAGCACAATACATAGCTAGGAGTTCCCTACCGAATGTGCTGTACCTCGATTCGGTGTCTAGCAACCTTCTAGAGAAAAAGGCCAAGGGTTGCCAGGAGTTGTTAACCCATTGTTGTAAGACTCCTCCGATTGCTGAGTCGGATGCGTCTACTGCGATGCTAATGGGTGCTCGGGTGTCCTGATGTGCGAGCATCGTTGCTTTAGCAATCAGTTCCTTAACTGTGGAGAATGCTTTTCGTGCGGTGTCGTCCAAATTAATGGATTTCGCATTTCCACGAAGTTGGTCGGTCAGAGGTTTCATAAGTAATGCGCATTTGGGTATGAAACGTCTATAGAAACTTACCAGGCCGTTAAACGTGCGCAATTGCTTGACGGTGGTCGGTTCTGGGTAATCCAGAATGGCCGCCACTTTGGTCCTAAGAGGTCGAATGCCTTGAGCATCGATAGTGTGTCCTAGGAAGTCTAACGAGTCGGTTCCGAATTGGCATTTCTGAACGTTTACAGTTATGCCATGTTTTTGAAGTCGTTCGAAAACATGATCCAGATGCTTGAGATGTGTTTCTCTGTCCGGACTTGCGATTAGACAGTCGTCAACATACGCGTGTACGAAATTGAGACCTCGAAAAACGTCGTCTATGAATCTTTGGAATGTTTGAGCAGCATTCCTTAGACCGAAAGGCATTCGCAAAAATTCATAGAGTCCGAAAGGAGTTATGATAGCCGTTTTCGGAATGTCGTCAGTAGCCATAGGGATTTGGTTATACGCTTTAACCAAGTCGATTTTCGAAAAAACAGTTGTACCTTTCAAGGTAGCTGTCAAATCGTGAATGTGAGGCAACGGGTAACGATCGGGAATGGTTTTCGCGTTCAATCGCCGATAGTCACCAGTTGGACGCCAATCGTTGCTGTCCTTTTTAGGGACCATGTGCAACGGAGATGCATATGGGCTACTTGACGGTCGTATGATTCCTAAGTCCATCATGTGATCGAATTCGTTTTTCGCTAACCTTAGCTTTTCCGGAGCTAGTCGTCGTGCTTTAGAGAATACAGGTGGTCCTGTAGTCGTGATGTGATGTGTAACAAAGCTGGTTACACACGGTAGTTTCGGTTGAGTTTGTTGTATCCCAGGGTACTTATCGAGTAGTGGTTGATAGAGTGGGTCTATCATATGTTTAACTGTGACTGGGGATACTCTACAACCAGTAAAAGAAGTTACGCAAACGGACAAATTAGTGTTTCCGTCTACTAGCCTCCGTTTGCGCGTGTCGATGATCAGATTGTGGTGTTGTAGAAGGTCCATACCAATGATTGGCATAGAAACATCTGCAACAACGAAAATCCAGTGGATGGGTTTGCGTAAACCCACGTTAAGGTAAACGTACCTTTTGCCATACGTAGCGATCGGTTTTCCGTTTGCCGCCTGTAAGTTTAGGGTCGATTCGTGTAGTCGGTCGTTAGGATTTGCTGGGAGAACGCTAACTTCTGCGCCAGTGTCGACGAGGTAACGAACTCTCGTTGTCACATCTGTGACGAATAACAGACGGCTTTGTTCGCCGGCTACGGTTGCCGTTAACGCGTGCCGGCTTGGAAGTTTCCCGAATTGCTTTTCGAATCAGTCGGTTTCGTGTTGGGAAAATTGCAGGGTTTTCTGCAATTTCTGGAAAACTTTCCATACTGGTTATGATACCAGCACCAGTCGGGGTTATCTGTCTCTCGTGGTCTAGAGACAGATCGCTTACGAGAAATGCTTCTACGTGGTGTGCGCGATCTCTTACGGTCGGTACGAAGACTAAGATAACGCGTGAGTGTGTGACATAAGTCGTTTATATCATTCTGAGTCGTTTGAGGTTTTTCTTTGACTGAGAATACCTCGGTAGTAGATTTCGTAATTTCTAATATGCGGTCGGCAGATGCAGCTAGCTCGTCTAAGGCATTGTTCTGGAACGAGACCAGAACTGCTTGCACCTGTTGGGGAAGTTTTGACAAGAAGAGTTGTTTGAATAGGCCTTCGTCGAAAGTTCTTGGGCCTATTACCTCTCTCATCCGTTGCAACATGTCCGTTGCAGAACCATGTTGCAGGTCGATATTGTTGAAGAGTTGATCTAACCTTTGTCGATCGGTTAGGTCTCCTCGTTTAAGAATCGAGCGTTTTAAGATTTCGTAAGGATCGGAAACATCACTAGTAAACATACTAGGTGTTACGTACCTGTGGAATTCGCGCGGTAGTGCCTTGACTACTGCGAGGAATTGTGCACGTGTGTCGATCACGCCGTGCTCGGAGAAGTCGGCTTCAGCGTAGCAAAACCAGGCTTCGATGTTGTCGGGCCAGAAAGGCATCAGTTGAAACGAAGGCGGGGACAAAGTCTTAAGCTTGAGTACTTTAGGTGTCTGTTCAGTCATGATGAAGTATGAAGTACGATAATGAACGAGGGGAAAATATATATATCCAGGAAAAAACACGAAAAAAAATCACAATGTTTTAAAAAAATAAAAAAATAAGGCAATGATATATAAAAATCCCAAAAAGGAACAGACTCACAGTTGCAATTAGGTGTACCAGATCACGTCGGTTTCACCAATGTTGATGTCACAGGTATTCAGTGTTTGACAACGCTTCTACCAGTAACACCTTCTAATATATTTCGTTCCCGCCCAGAGAAATCAAAAGACAGAGTCGAGGAGATCGGAAGAGTATATTTGGCGATGACCAATATATCGGAATTCTCTGATCTAATCTGGCTAGCGATTGCAGGGGATGTTGAGCACGGCGTTACCACACGTGATCTGGTGCGGATGCCTGACCGAGCGCCTTCAGCTAGATGAGTCCACTAAAACATATGGTCAGCATCCAATGTCGAAAACTTAGTGCTATTTATTTTGGGGATTTATTTACCGCTACAAAACTGTTGTCAAGTCGCCTCTTGTTCGTCTATAGGACAAGAGAAATATATTCAGTTTAGCTAGTTCAGCATCATACGGGAGCTAAACTGTGGTCCTGTGAACCTTTTTCAAAAGCTCACACTCTCGTTTAATGTGAGCGGTAGCTGCTTGTATGCAGAAATCAAAGTTAAGCATGCACGAATGCTATATACAAAGTCAAAAGCGTTTTAGCATCGACATGCATTCTATCGTTCTGCACATATTGACATCGTCAGTATGTAACAAAATCGATGATGATAGGAAACTGGGAAAATCATTTACACACAAGAAGAACAACACTCTACTGACTTAATCCTGAGGCACTCCGACAAGCAGCTCTCCAGCTAGACAACTTTGAGTTCACCCATACAATTTGTCGCCGTCCAAGTAAGAAATCCCTTAACCACAGCAATAAACTGACTTTAACCCCGATATTACTTTGTTTCTATAGCATTTGGCTAAGAATAAATTTGTCAAAAGCCTTGCTGAAGTCACCGAGAGCTAGTTCTATAAGTAAATTTTGGTATTTAAAAGCGCACCAAATTTCACGGTCTATCAGTAAGTTGGTAAGACAGGAATAACCTGTTCTAAAGCTATGCTGATTTTCAGAAAAAGTCATGTTTTCGGCAAAATACTTAGATAGCTCTTTCCGAATAATCTGCTTTAACATTTTAACAATCACGCTGGTGAAGCTTGAAGACCGTTTGTTCTCATCTTCGTGTTTGGGCACTGTTTAAAAATTAGGAATTACTGTGGTATTCTTCCAATCTCCTGGTAATCGAACATGGGTTGTAGATAGACCAAAACATATGCTCAAGAGATTTGCGACGAAATCAACTGTTTCTTCTGGTAACCAAGAAGGCATTTCGTCGTGTCCCATAGATTTGCTTACATCAAGCTCATTAAGCAGACCAAAGGCATCGAGTAATTTAGTGGTCACAGGATACAGTGTGTCTGAGGGGGTGCTTGTATGAACTGAATGGAAGAACGTCTGTACGTTATATACTTTGCTGAAGTAGTTTGAGAATACCTGAGATCTACCATTGTCGCTACCAATAATTAGGAAGTACTCTTATCACCTCATAATATTGGAGTATTTCCTCTCGTCTTAGTCCTTTGGTTTATGTACGAATATGAGTGTTTAAGGCATTTTATAGGTTCTTTAACCGAGATTTCATGCAGCTTTTAAGACTTGCGGGCATGCGAGGCAAAATTAGTAGGAATATCTGTAAAGAATCAGTTACTCCTCAATATTATTCACTAAGGTGTGGAATAATTGGTTACCCAATTGCATGCTCCTTTAATGAGCCTAATATACTTGAAACATAGTAAATACTCATTCAAATTCGCAATTACATGACGACTCGTCATTACAGATTGCAGCAATTTTTCAGGTAGACTGATTCAAAGCTCAAATATTTATATGACAGTTATATGCATGACTACAATATTGTCAGTTATACTGTATAGCAACTATCCATTTATGTATATTCTAAACACATGTTTGCTTTTTTTATTTCAGTTTTTCTATATTGTTCTATGTTCACCTAGACTATAAATAAATTGAGGAAGCAGTACACTGGCCAAACTGTGTTGTTATAACTACGAATACTGCTACATTTCTCGTTCATTTCAAATAGTTCGTCTAACAAGCTGATTGCCTGAATGTACGAATCCTCAAAATATTTAGCGCTGAAATTTCGATTTCATGTAATCACTAACAACACTGATTAAAAGCAAAAGGTTATGAGCTAAACAGTATGTATAGTTCGATCGAGTCAGACGCTCCAACAAATCTGTACTTTGCAGCTTTATGGGCAATGTATTACCTGGATTTTTGGACATTCTTACATAAAGGATAGGGTTAAGACGTTTTAATACTCCAGATGCTGTTTAGGTCATCTGTAATCCTGCGAAACGACAATCGTCAATTTCTAAAAGCTTTTTTAGACCATGTTCAAGATAATAAACTTCTACTTTGGAAAGCTGATTGCTGGCTATTTAATGGCCTGTTGGACCTTATTAACGCTACGAAAAGCCAATGCAAGTCGATCAGTCGTTGGAACGATTTCACCTGTACAAAAGCGACCATATCCCAACTTTATTTTTGTATGAATGGAAAACCCTTCTAGTAAGAGTTCGCCTGTTCTCAAGCAACAGCAATTAAGCCGTAGAGCCTGTAATCAATGTTAGTGAGCTCAATTTACATAAATATCGCATGGTGCAATTTCACGAAAAATCCCAGTTCGTATATATCATGCATATCATTGTTTTGACGGTGACAGTTCTTATTAGTCTTTCTTTCCTTTACGATTTTGGTTCTCTTTGTACCTTCGCTATTGTAAGTTCTTTAGATCGACTGTCATGCCTTCGGTTTAACAGAACACTATTTCATGGTAGCAGCCACGTTGATTCATCGTGTTCGGATATCTGCACTTATGTAACAATGTTATTCAATAACCAGCAAACAGAAATGACCTCCTTGTTTTCTGACAGATTTTCCCTTCGATACGTAACAACTTTTGTATTTTTTAACCACTTGCTTAGTTGGCGTTACAAGTTCGACTGCACAAGTTTTCTGAGACTGTTCATTGGTCGTATAGTCTGGTAACGCCAGTCGTTTGGGTATTTTGCACAATTAATATCATTGGGTTAGAGTACTGTTCTTTAACTATGTTTTGTTATCTTTTATGAAAGTTAAAGGGTCGTTAATTTACCATAGTGTGTTATAAAGAAGCCAAAGCTCCAGAAAGTGTAGTTTTACAGAACGAAAATATTCCAGTTTTGGTAATACACAACTTCCCTGTTCGTATTCTAAGTTCCAACTTAATAACCTCACTGGCTATCCGTTTCAGTATATCTAGGATAAATAAACCCAGATTGGTCAACAACAAAATTGAAATCAGGAATGACTTCTATAAAACATAGAAATTCTGTTTGGTTACTTTGTAATTTTATGATTCGATGCTAAGGAGTCACCGATTTAGTGCTGTATTTTTTATTTTAAGTGCCGGTGAGATAAAAATGGACCAATTTAAACAATTTTAGCGGTTTAAGGAGAGACAGAGGAGGGAAACGTGTCAGGTACAAAGAGTGCTGAAAGTAGTTGGGTTAAAGTGGTTTCGCTTAAATGACTTGTCTCAGAAGTCGGATACATTTGAATGTCAAAAACCAAATCAAGAGAAAATAGAAGTTCTAACAAGAAGATTAACCATATGATGATCCAACCCTAAACCCTAACTGTTATGAATGACCGTAATAACAGTGAACTTGATTGTGCACCATCTGTGATCATGAATTGGTTCGAACTTCTCATGATTGAACTTGGTTATTTCATATCAAAAGTTTAAGCACCATTTTGCTTATTATTATTTTTTTCTACTTAGTTGTAAAAGTAGACCCGGTTATCTTTAACTTAAATTTCATGTAAATATTTATACATATTGTCTCCATCGCAAAGTATTCGTGTTGTAGTCATGATTTTGTCTTATTCATATATGTCAATATAATGGTCGTATACCACACGTCTGATTCAATACAACCAGAAGCCTGAAGGATGAATATAATTTGTCATCGGTAGAGGTAGACACCCTTATACCTACAAGATTCGAACTCAAAAACCTTGATCATTGTGACTATCAGATTGCTCAAATTGAGCATTATTCCCAGAAACAATATTAAATCTGAGAGAATTCGCTACCGGTATTCATTTTTCGTCCTTCTTCCTTCTGTTGCTAAGGAAGTTCGCGACCTTTTTCTAAGACCACCAACAAAACAGACATACACCGTTTAAATACGAAAGTTAGTGAGGCGTCTGCATTTGTTAAATGGCCAAATGACTCAAAGCTTCTCCAAGGAAAAACATTAGGTGATAGGTTGCCATCACAGTTTTTACATCATCTCCAAGTCTTAGTGGGAGAAAACACAGTGATCGAAACAGTCCTAAAACAAGGATGGATACAAGCTCTCTCATGCTATGCCCAACGCTGTTTGGGTGAACAATACCCTGACACGTCTTTATCTCACTTGACGCGTATTGCAGATGAAATAATGGGAGAGGATCCATCAACTGGATCACGCACGATATATCATTCACAAAAAGAAGAATTATCAGAAGAACCAGTTACAACAGAACTCATTTCCATTGTTCAGAGTATTGCAGAAACTGTCACTACAATGCAAATTAGTCATAGAGGCAGAAACAGGTCGCCAAGACAACCGAGATTCGAGTTACGGAACAGGTCACAGACGTTCAGACAATCTGGACAGTCTTGATATTATCACTGAAAGTTTTTTGCTAAATCAACCAAGCGCAGTCGACCAAGAGCCTGGCCTGATAATACTCCCAAGGATTTAGTAAGCGATTAACCATACCCCATGTCGACGACTGATGAGGGGTGCCTAAATAATCGCTTGTTTTAAGTTAGATAAAGAACTTAAGGTTTGGAGTTTTGAGTGGATGCTGGTGCTGAGTTCGGTGGTTGGCCTTCCAAGGTAGATGTTTGTTTGAGATTTTGGTGAGTTTATGGTCACCATAGCTTGCTCTCAGAGTTATTTCGCTAGTAATATGGTCTGAAATTATACTTTGACTACGGGATATAACACAGCACTTTCAGTTTGGAGTTGTAAATTTGTATTACGTAGTGCTTTGGGTAACATAATCAAGGCCACTTATGGTTTACTGCATGATATGATCAGGGCAATGATAAGTCTTGATGAAGATCGATAGTATTGTACTATTATTCCTAATATATAAAACTTTTTTAAACAGAAAGATCGAACTGTCAGTCACCTAGGACTTAAATCTGGATTCTAAGGGAAGATTCTTGGCTGCAAAACGACATAATTACCGTATTCGGACCTGAAAAACTTGTGAATATGAAACTAGCAGATAAAAATAAAAGCCTATGATGAATTAAACCTATGGTTGTCAAACTCAATACTGTCTTAACTAAAGACCGCATGCATTTTTATAAGTGCTCACTGAATTACGCTCCCTCGGGTATTCCATAGAGGTTCTGTTATAATTAGTGGAAATTTGAGAGATATGCTGAATTGATGTCAGACCGTCCGTATCAAATAGAAGGCAACAACATTATCTTTGTATGAGCTGAGATTTATTCCATCGTTCGAGAACCACTGTGGCTGTATTGACCTTACAGTGTTCCATGGCGACAATAACTTTCATAGTTAGCGGTAAATGATAACGTTATTCTCCTTGTGGTATGGAGCCACCACTTCACACGGTCGTGAAATGCTCTTGAGTGAAGCTACATACCACTTTGAAAGTAGGTTTCATGACAGAATACTCTCTGATGGTTGAAGGACGCTAATACGAGGAAATAAGAAATATGTCGTGCAGCGACACTTCACTATCAAAAGTGAAGTGTGATACTGGAATCATTTGCGACACGATCTCGATGTTATATATGTCCGTAACTAACTGACCAAATCGTTGCTTAAGCTCCCACGACGTAATTCTGGTCTGGTGTGTCTGTAGACCATCCACGTTGCTTGATGACTATAATTCCATTATTTATTGTACTAACCAAATTGTTTTTACGATTAGACAGAAATAACGTTTTCTGACTATAGCTTTCACATAGACTCTGGGGTCTCCAGCATCATGTTTACAGTCTAGTAGTATATCTGTGGGCAATTTATAGACGTTTTGAATGCGACGCTTAAATAACAATACAAAATTAATTACAATGAGCTAAAAACAGAAAAAGGGAAAGAAAACATTGTCATAGGTTTGTATAAAGTACAGCAAAGTATGATCGACGCAAACTGGTAGTGCGATGAGGATGCTTATTATCATGGCAGAGTGGTATCAAAAACTTATGACTTGATAGACTAGTTCGAAGCTCACTACTATTTCACTTTCTTTTTAGTAGATAAGTGTAAGGTTGTACTGTTTTCCGCCCATTTTAGGCTTCTGTTTGGCCCATTAACTACTACTATAATTCGTATCATCCTTATTGTCTCTATTTCGAATCCACGGAATTGATTGCTAACATTCCGTATTCCAAATTGTTTGGTTGAGCGTGTTTTGACTTGCACGAGTTCGTGGTTTTCTCATGACTAAGTATTCTATTGATGTATGCAAACCTGATAAAGGTCGTTAGAAACCTCCTAATGTGTGTTTCCTCGTTTTTATTGTCTCCAAACTCAGTAGGCGTTGTGAACAGGTGTCACAAAACTTTCATATATATAAACGTCATACTTCCGAACGATTTGACGACTGCTTTGAAACCGCTTTTGAACAGTAGATACGAGAATATTGTGAACAAATCCTCAACACCTAGGTAAATCAGTTTTCTCATTGATGTACGCGTGAAAGTTGTCTCTTATCGTCGATCAGAATTATTGATAAAACATATATCGAAATTTTCTTTCAATAAAAATATAAACCTAAGTTTTCCAGTTATCTATCTTTTATGCACCGGCATGTTTGCAATACGACAATACTTTTACGTTTACCACTCATTTAACAGTATCCGATTTTAATGTAAGCATTCTGTATTTCTTCAGTACATTGTGTTGTGGTCCCTTCAATAGTGAGATTCTGTACAGCTTTTAAAGACACGATTCCGGAAAAAGGCAGTTACCGAATCGATACAGCAGTGCCTTCAAACTCTATGGTACGGTCGGAGCTGGAGATAGCCTTTCGCTACTCGAAATACTCTCATATGACCACGTGTTTATGTTGAACCCACATACTGGACTGAGTCAATGTTATTTCAGCCATACTATACTGAGTTTGATAATTCAGAAGACGGTAAAAGCAATAAATTCTTTCAACTAATGCAACAAACGTGCAAAATGATCTAGACTATACTCATAAGAGGTACTACAGGAAAGAATGTAACTACAATTGAAGATAGTGGTGCAGGTATCTGATCAAACTTGGTTGTCACAATAGGAATACGCCACCGTCAGTCAAGAAGTAATATTCTACTCAAAGAAGAAGTGTAGGTCAATTTAATTTACTCAGAATATGAGCGATCAACTAGAAAGCAATTTGTATATCAGAAAGTATATTTAAGGACCCGTGTATAATCACAAACTTCCACAGGTGAAACATGAAACGTGTTTAAAAGTCGGTCTCACGAGAAAGAAGCTATCGGGTCACAAGGCATTAACCAAAGTATGTCAATCTACCATGGTGAGTGCCATAAAAACTATTTTAAGTAAAGCAATCACATAATGATTATACAAAGATCCAAGAATATCCGGGAAAGAGTTAGAATTCAAAATTTATAGACGATCTAATGATAATAAAAGTAGTGACTCTTAAAAATGAAAATCGATTTACAAAATGCAGACAACAGCAAATGAGGCAGTATATACTGAAGAAATACAGAGACCTAGTCACGAGAAAGAAAGACATGGAGAAATTTTCCTCGTATTTGCATGTGAGAATACAAAAATGAAGTTTACATATATACCACTGGGAGGAAAGTTTTATCAACTGCCTTCTAGCAGTGTGAAAGCTGTTTACGAAATGTTGAGGACAGTTAAATCAAGTCGGCATGCACCGACGTTCCTACCCGGATTGTTGGTAAGCCATGATTCGATACCAATAGTGCAATGGACTATAGGGTTCTGGGGGAACAAAGGCCCTGTAAACGTATTCTTGTTCACTGGCTACATTGGGACCGCATCACCCAATGTTATCCCACCACCCTGCAACAAAACGTCAGAACCAAAGAATCAAGGTGTGAATTCTTATGAAAACTAAGTGCTTCTTTTGGAACACCAGGATAATATCCCAGCCGAAAGGTAGACTAAATGATGATTACTACTAAAAAAACTGTTCACTCGTTAGTTCCGATGCTCTCAAACCCTACACAAAACGACTAGTTAAAACGTGACAATTATATTTGAAATAATCTCAGTGACTGAAATTTAGGTAATTCGAACTTTTGTTCAACAAACTTGTCTTGACGTATTCAGGTTAATAGTCGATTGTTATTGTAATTTTCACCTAAAATGGCTTATCTGTACTCAATGCTTAATTTCTGTCAAACTGTTCGTCCTAATATTGACGAATATTCGTATACTTATTAATGATCATTTTGATTTTAAATTGCATTACCGGTCTCCTACTTTATTCCTATTATGTGCACTTTGATTGTTCGTATACTGAACACGCTCTAACCCACTTGTGTACATCCCTCTGTGAATTCGGCCATATATATCTGGTATTGATTAGTTTGGTTGAAGCTTTTGCGCCAGGATGAGACAAAGAATGAAAGTTATTATATATCAACTTCCGCATACTTTTGGGAACGAAAGGTCGCGGCATTGCCTTGGTCGTGTCACAGTAAATTAGAATACCATCGATAGGTGATGGTAATTGTTTTGGATTGAGACTTGAATTGTTTGTTTTAAGTAGGTTTTGTAATTCTAGATCCTGCTCTTGTTCGTGTCTCAACGTCTCGAAGTTTACTGTAGACTGCTGTAGCACATTCATTTCTAGTCTAGATAAAGCATCTGCCGCCTGATTGTCCTGACATTTGACATGTCGGATATCGCTTGTGAACTGTGATATATAGTCAAGGTGTCGGACTTCTCGAGGTGAGTATTTACCGGCTCTCGCTTCTAATGCATTCGTTAGTGGTTTGTGATCCGTAAAGACTATAAATTCCCTGCCTTCTAACATGTGTCGGAAGTGTTTAATGGTCAGGCAGATTGCAAGAAGTTCTCGCCCGAAGGTAGAATACCTTGTCTCTGCTGGAGCAAGTCTTTTCGAGAAGAAAGCAATCGGTTTCCAGGCGTTTTTAACCAGTTGGTTAAGGGTGCCGCCTACTGCTTTACCTGAAGCATCCACCATCAAAGCAAGTGGGGAAAGAGAATTCGGATACACCAATGTAGTTGCTTGAGCCAGTTTATCTTTAATCTGTTTAATAGCTTCGACGGCGTCAGAAGACAGTTTGAATGCTTTTGGTTTTCTTTAAGTGGATCTGTCAAAGGTTGCATTAATTGTGTACAACCGAGTATGAATCTGCGATAAAAGTTAATTAGACCTAGAAAATTTCTCAGTTGTGTTAGAGAACTAGGTATGAGGTATTGTTAAATGGTGTCCACTTCTTCTTTGATCGGTGTAATCTCTTCTGGGCTTATTGTGTGACCGAGAAATTCTAGAGTTCGAACACCGAAAACACACTAACTTTGATATATGTTCATTCCATGTTCATCCAGTCTTTTTAGCATTGCTCGTACATGCTGTTCGTGTGATTGTAAATCGGGGCTGGCAATTAACAAATCGTCTATATACCCTTGTGCAAATGGCATATCTCGAAGTAGGTTATCCATGAATTTTTGAAATGTTTGTGCCGCATTCCCCAGGTCGAATGGCATGCGTACAAACTCGAACAAGCCAAAAGGTTTGGTAATAGCTGTCTTGGGGATATCTTCATCAGCCACCGGGACATTGTGATATGCCCTGACTAAGTCAGTTTTAGTAAATATGTTCATACCCTGTAAACCGTTTGTGAAATCTTGGATATGCGGTATTGGGTACCTATCTGGTACAGTTTGACGGTTGAGGGCTCTGTAATTCCCACACGATCGCCAATCGCCTTCATTCTTCTTTGGGATCATATGCAAAGGGGATGCCCATTGACTATCAGAGGGACGGATAATACCCAGTTGTAGTATATAGTCGAATTCGGCCGTGGCGATTTTGAGCTTATTTGGTGCTAGTCTTCTGGGTTTTGCAAACACAGGTGCACCTTCGGTTTTGATAGTATGACTTACTTTTAGTTTGTCTTTGTAAGGCTGTGGGGTTGATCTAGTTAAGTTTGGAAATTCCGCCAATATATCTTGGAATTTCGCTGTTGTTACTGGAGGAGTTTGAATCAAGTTAAGAGATGTGATGTGACTTTCTTTGCCTTTTGTGTAATTCGAAGTTTCTTTCGGTGTTAAGCGTCGTTTCTTAGTGTCAACTAGAAATTCGTATCTCTCTAGAAAGTCCATCCCCAGTATTGCCAGATCTAAATCGGTTACAGTGAAAACTCAGGGGAATGGCCTCCTGAATCCCAAATCTATTGTTAAAGTTTTCTACCCGAATGTCGCGATTTTAGTTTTATTGGCAGTTTGAAGTGTAATTGGGGATGTTCCTCGACTCAGCTCAGTTTTATTTTAAGGGATGATACTAAGAACGGCGCCAGTATCTACCAAGAAATTCAAGCCAGAGTTTCTGTCTAACATAAAACAAACGATTGTTTAGGCGCCCCTCCTCAGTCGCCGCGACCTGGGGAGGGTTCACTCGTTTCCCGCTTTCTTGGAATTTTACTTAGGCTAGGCGCATAGTTGCATGCACTTGGTTGGGTTGACACCAAACTTCCAGTGATACCAACAGAACTGCCCAGATTGTCTGGACATTTGTGACCCGTTTTGTAACTTGGGTCTTGGTCATTGTGGTGACCTACTCCTGTTTCCATGACCCATTTGCATTCTGGCGACAGCCTCAGTGAGACTTTTAACACTCGCAATGAGTCCTTCTATGACTGGGTCTTTTGCTGGTCCTTCTTTTTGTGTATGATTTATCGTGCGTGATCCAGTTGGAGGACCTCTTTCCATTATTCTATCGGCTATAGGCGCTAAATGAGATAAAGAGGTTTCAGGATCTTGTGTATCCAAACAGTGTTGGACGTAGCATGTGAGAACTTGTGTCCATCCTTCTTTTAAGACTGCTTCACCCACTAAGACTTGGAGGTGACGTAAAACTGTGACGGCGACCTATCACCTAGTGTTTCTCCTTAGAAAAGCCTTTGGATTCTTTGACTGTCTGATAATGATAAACGGTCTATTATCTCTCTTCTTAAGATGGTGTATGGTTGTGGTTATGGTGGACTTAAAATCAAATCACGTCGTGCTCACCAGTTTCGTGCCTCTAGGTAACCCTCGTGCTATTGATAGAAGAAACCAAACAAGTAGTGAATTGGTCTTTATTTAGATCTTCGCACAGTCACAGTGGAGCGTGGGATTGTTTGTTCAGACAAACAAAGCCTCTCAACATTCTATATAAGATAATAGGAAATATATCGCCTATACAAAAATAAAGAAGTGAATGGATACTTGAACTATACTGTTTTGACATATGCTTAGTTGTTTGAAGTGAACTCTTAACCAACCAACCTAAGCTGTTACAGAACCACCACTAGACTATGTTAAGTATACAAATTTCGAATGTGGCAAAGGAGGGAAATTTCATAAAATTATCCATCAGGACATCGAAAATTCCGCTACATTACTACGTTATCCCAATCCAATGCGTACTCAACGTTATGCTGATAATTCATTGAAGATACGTGATCCAGTTCACGAAAGTGAGATCAAGTTTGGTAAGTGTTTATCCTGTAGCCAATTTCATACTCGTAATTCATGTGCATTTCGTAATGCTAAATGTTTTAAGTGTGGTGAGATAGGACAGAGTCCGTTTTTAATACTACTGTTTATTTCGCTGCAACTGATGCTAAGATCTATATTTCTGATCCTGTCAAGTTGAGTGTTTCTGACGATAATTTATCTTCATCCACGACTTCGAAAAGTGATATAGAGTTACATAGCAGGCAAGAGTTCAACGAAACTCAGAGTCCTTGTGAGACAACAGTTTCTTATCAATCAACTTTTCAGATTTCTCATGTTATTGTACTAGATATGGTTTTTCCGAATGATTCACATATTTCTGATGAAATTTCCTACAAATCTGAAGAAGATATGTTGAGTGAACCTAGTCATGGTCGGAAACCTGGTGTGGTTTTGATAGATGCTGATTTTCCTAATGATCTTTTGCTCTGCAATGACATTCTTAATAAATTTGAGGAAACTATTTCAGAAGAATCGAATCCTGATGTCATATCAAATATTATTTGCATTTGTTCCTGCGGGAAACTTTCTGGTTTATTTCTCAATAAGTGAACTAGTTGAATAGGTAGTTGGGATAAAATGTGAATTCGTCATTACTTGAAAGTCAGTTTTCAAAATACATCGGCGTGCTATTGTTGAAAAGAATTTCTGGTAGACGTCATTATGAGAGCAAATAATATTTGATATGACATCAGGATTCGATTCTTCTGAAATAGTTTCCTCAAATTTATTAAGAAATGCACATGAATTACGAGTATGAAATTGGCTACAGGATAAACACTTACCAAACTTGATCTCACTTTCGTGAACTGGATCACGTATCTTCAATGAATTATCAGCATAACGTTGAGTACGCATTGGATTGGGATAACGTAGTAATGTAGCGGAATTTTCGATGTCCTGATGGATAATTTTATGAAATTTCCCTCCTTTGCCACATTCGAAATTTGTATACTTAACATAGTCTAGTGGTGGTTCTGTAACAGCTTAGGTTGGTTGGTTAAGAGTTCACTTCAAACAACTAAGCATATGTCAAAACAGTATAGTTCAAGTATCCATTCACTTCTTTATTTTTGTATAGGCGATATATTTCCTATTATCTTATATAGAATGTTGAGAGGCTTTGTTTGTCTGAACAAACAATCCCACGCTCCACTGTGACTGTGCGAAGATCTAAATAAAGACCAATTCACTACTTGTTTGGTTTCTTCTATCAATAGCACGAGGGTTACCTAGAGGCACGAAACTGGTGAGCACGACGTGATTTGATTTTAAGTCCACCATAACCACAACCATACACCATCTTAAGAAGAGAGATAATAGACCGTTTATCATTATCAGACAGTCAAAGAATCCAAAGGCTTTTCTAAGGAGAAACACTAGGTGATAGGTCGCCGTCACAGTTTTACGTCACCTCCAAGTCTTAGTGGGTGAAGCAGTCTTAAAAGAAGGATGGACACAAGTTCTCACATGCTACGTCCAGCACTGTTTGGATACACAAGATCCTGAAACCTCTTTATCTCATTTAGCGCCTATAGCCGATAGAATAATGGAAAGAGGTCCTCCAACTGGATCACGCACGATAAATCATACACAAAAAGAAGGACCAGCAAAAGACCCAGTCATAGAAGGACTCATTGCGAGTGTTAAAAGTCTCACTGAGGCTGTCGCCAGAATGCAAATGGGTCATGGAAACAGGAGTAGGTCACCACAATGACCAAGACCCAAGTTACAAAACGGGTCACAAATGTCCAGACAATCTGGGCAGTTCTGTTGGTATCACTGGAAGTTTGGTGTCAACCCAACCAAGTGCATGCAACTATGCGCCTAGCCTAAGTAAAATTCCAAGAAAGCGGGAAACGAGTGAACCCTCCCCAGGTCGCGGCGACTGAGGAGGGGCGCCTAAACAATCGTTTGTTTTATGTTAGACAGAAACTCTGGCTTGAATTTCTTGGTAGATACTGGCGCCGTTCTTAGTATCATCCCTTAAAATAAAACTGAGCTGAGTCGAGGAACATCCCCAATTACACTTCAAACTGCCAATAAAACTAAAATCGCGACATTCGGGTAGAAAACTTTAACAATAGATTTGGGATTCAGGAGGCCATTCCCCTGAGTTTTCACTGTAACCGATTTAGATCTGGCAATACTGGGGATGGACTTTCTAGAGAGATACGAATTTCTAGTTGACACTAAGAAACGACGCTTAACACCGAAAGAAACTTCGAATTACACAAAAGGCAAAGAAAGTCACATCACATCTCTTAACTTGATTCAAACTCCTCCAGTAACAACAGCGAAATTCCAAGATATATTGGCGGAATTTCCAAACTTAACTAGATCAACCCCACAGCCTTACAAAGACAAACTAAAAGTAAGTCATACTATCAAAACCGAAGGTGCACCTGTGTTTGCAAAACCCAGAAGACTAGCACCAAATAAGCTCAAAATCGCCACGGCCGAATTCGACTATATACTACAACTGGGTATTATCCGTCCCTCTGATAGTCAATGGGCATCCCCTTTGCATATGATCCCAAAGAAGAATGAAGGCGATTGGCGATCGTGTGGGAATTACAGAGCCCTCAACCGTCAAACTGTACCAGATAGGTACCCAATACCGCATATCCAAGATTTCACAAACGGTTTACAGGGTATGAACATATTTACTAAAACTGACTTAGTCAGGGCATATCACAATGTCCCGGTGGCTGATGAAGATATCCCCAAGACAGCTATTACCAAACCTTTTGGCTTGTTCGAGTTTGTACGCATGCCATTCGACCTGGGGAATGCGGCACAAACATTTCAAAAATTCATGGATAACCTACTTCGAGATATGCCATTTGCACAAGGGTATATAGACGATTTGTTAATTGCCAGCCCCGATTTACAATCACACGAACAGCATGTACGAGCAATGCTAAAAAGACTGGATGAACATGGAATGAACATATATCAAAGTTAGTGTGTTTTCGGTGTTCGAACTCTAGAATTTCTCGGTCACACAATAAGCCCAGAAGAGATTACACCGATCAAAGAAGAAGTGGACACCATTTAACAATACCTCATACCTAGTTCTCTAACACAACTGAGAAATTTTCTAGGTCTAATTAACTTTTATCGCAGATTCATACTCGGTTGTACACAATTAATGCAACCTTTGACAGATCCACTTAAAGGAAAACCAAAAGCATTCAAACTGTCTTCTGACGCCGTCGAAGCTATTAAACAGCTTAAAGATAAACTGGCTCAAGCAACTACATTGGTGTATCCGAATTCTCTTTCCCCACTTGCTTTGATGGTGGATGCTTCAGGTAAAGCAGTAGGCGGCACCCTTAACCAACTGGTTAAAAACGCCTGGAAACCGATTGCTTTCTTCTCGAAAAGACTTGCTCCAGCAGAGACAAGGTATTCTACCTTCGGGCGAGAACTTCTTGCAATCTGCCTGACCATTAAACACTTCCGACACATGTTAGAAGGCAGGGAATTTATAGTCTTTACGGATCACAAACCACTAACGAATGCATTAGAAGCGAGAGCCGGTAAATACTCACCTCGAGAAGTCCGACACCTTGACTATATATCACAGTTCACAAGCGATATCCGACATGTCAAATGTCAGGACAATCAGGCGGCAGATGCTTTATCTAGACTAGAAATGAATGTGCTACAGCAGTCTACAGTAAACTTCGAGACGTTGAGACACGAACAAGAGCAGGATCTAGAATTACAAAACCTACTTAAAACAAACAATTCAAGTCTCAATCCAAAACAATTACCATCACCTATCGATGGTATTCTAATTTACTGTGACACGACCAAGGCAATGCCGCGACCTTTCGTTCCCAAAAGTATGCGGAAGTTGATATATAATAACTTTCATTCTTTGTCTCATCCTGGCGCAAAAGCTTCAACCAAACTAATCAATACCAGATATATATGGCCGAATTCACAGAGGGATGTACACAAGTGGGTTAGAGTGTGTTCAGTATGATAACATTCAAAGGTTAATCGTCACACAAATTCATCTGTAGGTGTTTTCTCGCAACGTGATGCTCGTTTTGCCCATGTGCATATCTACTTGGTAGGCCCTTTACCACGTTCGCACGGTTTTATCTGTTTACATGCATGGATATATTTACCAGATTCCCTATAGCCATACCGATAGTGGACATCACAGCGGTAACAGTAGTCCAGGTTTTCATGCAGAACTGGGTAACCATTTTTGGTACGCCCATAAGAATAACGACGGGTAGATGAGCGAAATTCGAATCCGAACTATTAAATAACTTGGCTAAACTTCTAGACTCCACTAGGATACGCTGCACTGCATAGCATCCTCAGGCAAATGGGACGGTAGAACGTTTTCACCGTCAGCTAAAAATTGCCCTTATATCTCACTCAAACCCCAATCAGTGGACAAAACTCCTACTGTTAGTTATGTCGGGAATGCGAACATCTGTCAAAACCGACGCACAGTGTTCAGCTGCGGAACTGGTTTTCGTAACAACTTTAAGACCATCAGGTGAATTTATTAACCCTAATACTAACAGTCAAAAACCTAATTTAAAAATAACGTAGGTCAGCTACGAGACCATATGTCCAAACTTAAGCCAAATAATACTCGTGAACAATCGCAAGCCATGTACGTACCTAAAAATATGGATAAGATGTGACGAAATAAAAGCACCGCTTAGCCTTCTATTTGAAGGTCCTTTCAAAGTCGTCTCAAGAAAATCTAAATATTTCATGATAGAAAGACATGGAAACATCGATTCCGTAAGTATTGATAGGTTAAAACTGGCTTATCTCGATCATGAACCACCATACGTGTTGTCAGACCTTTTAACTGACAAAACAGTTACGGAATCGACATGTAAAAACAATAAATCTTTACAAGTGACTAAAACCGTTAGCTGGGCACATCTGATTAGTCAGTCAAGGATATTGACAATTTTGGCTGCAGAATAAAATCTAACCACGTTTCTACTAAGGTCGCGCGTTTATTTAAAAATAATTTTTTTTCCTCACACCGTCTCACCTATTTTATTTAATTAACAAAAACCTTTTTTAAAAAAAGGTAATTTGCGATATTATACTATCCACAAGTCCCAAGATCTTTTACTTTTGATATATAAGTGTTGTGTTAAATTCTTTTAAAATACTGGATACATATGCTAGGTATTCCTTAACAATTGCTGAGTGATATTAATCAAAAACATAAAAAGGGTAGACAAATAAAAAAAGTTGGAGGGAAACATAGAACAAGTTCCCTCTGAGTATGTACTATGAAGCCATACAACTAACCTTGGCAATAACGGCGAATTCAAAAAGCAACCCAGGCGAGTCCTATAATTTCTTTTTCTGGTTAATTATGTTTGCAGTACTTTATATATATATATATATATATATATATATATATATATATATATATATATATATATATTCACTTAGACTGGCTATATATACACCACATGAACTACTTCTTGAAAGTTTTCGGTCGAAGATATGTTTAGTAGCTTGATACGATCGATACTACTATTAATAAGTGGTCTTTAGAAAAAACATTTTGGATTAAACCATGGCTAAGTACTTATTGAGGTTCTCATCATTTTTTTCATGTTTGGAAAAATTATGCAGTAAGTTAACCAGTTTTCCTGTAGCATGCTTTTTAATGTGATCATATAACTCCGTTTTATTGGCACAATTCAGATTTTTTTAATTTCCGACATTCTAGGATCAATAACCGTGAAGACAGTGCAGTACGTTACCTGTAAGGTTACTATGTTAGATGCATTGATTTCACATGCCTAATTTCAAACACAACTTATGAGGGAACTGTTGAGTAATCATAACATTGAACTGACGAAATGACTATCATGGCTATGCTCACGTTAAACTAATTATAATTAGTGGTCTACACAAAACCCTGGAACTTAACGCTAGCGTTATAAAAAAGAACCATGTTATGTCAATAACTTTTATTTTTCGCTTAAGTATAACGTAAAATGGAGATCTACCAAACTTGTAGTATTTCTATAGTATTATTATAAACAAAGAACTTGTACTGTTCCACTACGGCACTTTGACATATCAGTCTGTTTTTTTTTGTAATTTTTCCTAATATCTGAGCGACTTACGGGCAACAAACATGGTATACAAAGGGGTTTTGTGAACAAAAACACTGCTCCCACACGCACTAGAATGCTAAACCGCGAGATTAGCCAATAGACCACACCAGACTGTAGGAGAAATGGCTACAAAATTACTTACACTGTTTAATCATTCATAATATCAATGGGTAATAGGACTTACACACTTCTAAGATACAGACCAATTCGTTACCTGGATGAACAGACGAAATATTGCTTCAATATATCATGCATATCTACATCCAACCAGAAAAGCGAACTTGACACAAATGTATTTGATCCTCATACTCTACATAATTATTTCCTCCTTAACCGTGTGTTCTTTTCCGTTTTGTGGAGTACTCTTACGCATCCCTGGTTGCGTTGTAACGGGATTAAAATCATCATGTATGATGTTGTTAATAGATTTTGTTTTCCTTCTATTGCAGGGCAAGCAAGAATAAACGCTTTAGAAGAAGAAGAGCAAGCCCTACACGCACTGAACTTACAGGATGACTCATAAGACCGTTTTGTAAACTAGCTCTCTTTCTGTACAGAACCCGCGGCGCTTTGAAAGCTATCTTGTAGATTAGGTTCGGTGGCTTCATCGATAGTCATCACGGTTGGTCGATAGGTCGCCAATGGAACTGACAGTCTTTCAGCAGTCAACAACCGAAGTGCCGTTCGTTTCAAGTCGGCTGTGTCAGCCGGTGGTACTCGAAGTAGATGTTCTCGCAGTGCACCTGACAGCAGTCCTTCAATAAAACGGGAGCGTGTAATTTCTTCTCGCCCCATGATGTCCAGGCTAGGGAATGCCTGGGTTGCTAGCTGCTGTAATGAGTGAAGATAGTCGATGGGGCTTTCCTGAGGTTTCTGGTGGCGAGACAAAAACTGAATTGTCATCTGCTGGGTGTCTACGGGCAGGGAAAAGCAGTCGTCTAGAATTCTCCAGTTTTGTGAGAGCGTGTTACTGGCCGCAAAACCGTTCGCTATAGCCCTGCGTACTGCTTCATCGCTCAGATAGGAAACAAGGTAGTTGAAATGCTCGCGAGCAGTACGCAGGGCTATAGCGAACGGTTTTGCGGCCAGTAACACGCTCTCACAAAACTGGAGAATTCTAGACGACTGCTTTTCCCTGCCCGTAGACACCCAGCAGATGACAATTCAGTTTTTGTCTCGCCACCAGAAACCTCAGGAAAGCCCCATCGACTATCTTCACTCATTACAGCAGCTAGCAACCCAGGCATTCCCTAGCCTGGACATCATGGGGCGAGAAGAAATTACACGCTCCCGTTTTATTGAAGGACTGCTGTCAGGTGCACTGCGAGAACATCTACTTCGAGTACCACCGGCTGACACAGCCGACTTGAAACGAACGGCACTTCGGTTGTTGACTGCTGAAAGACTGTCAGTTCCATTGGCGACCTATCGACCAACCGTGATGACTATCGATGAAGCCACCGAACCTAATCTACAAGATAGCTTTCAAAGCGCCGCGGGTTCTGTACAGAAAGAGAGCTAGTTTACAAAACGGTCTTATGAGTCATCCTGTAAGTTCAGTGCGTGTAGGGCTTGCTCTTCTTCTTCTAAAGCGTTTATTCTTGCTTGCCCTGCAATAGAAGGAAAACAAAATCTATTAACAACATCATACATGATGATTTTAGTCCCGTTACAACGTACCTGGTTATAAAAGGCGGTCATCACAGGCTCAAGGCCATACGTTTGATCGGTTTTGACAACGAGTCCAACTTTTAGCAGGTTTACACTTTTACATACATACATTATAAAGGAGTATTTTTTCATACTTTTTCGGACACAAGATGTCTACACTATGTCTATTTTCTTCCAGAATACCAATCCGTCCTGGAGGCCAATCACTTACGTGGAACCGAACAATTATCAAATACATCTATGTATTTCGATTTTGTTTATTATTATTTTATGCAGGCAGTGGAGCACTGTAGAATTATGGTCTACCATGATATTACTACTGCGCTAATAACAGATCTAATCCTATAATTGTAGACTTGTCATGATATAACTGCCTAATCTATTACATCTCACGTGGAAGTCCAGTAAGGCGCAAGCAGATACATGCCCGTATCGTGGCATGGTTGGAGTCCAAACAGGTACTCCAGAGTGAGCGACAATCTCCTACTGACTCTCTCTAACGATGACTGATGGCAATATGGTTTATTTGAGTTCATCGTTGGTTTGATGTATGGGGTCGCCATGTTAGACGATGTCTCTCCTTATGCTTAAAATTTGTTCGCTAAAAATAAGCGATTGTCTGAGCACAGTTGCAGCAGACGATCACAATTATCTGTTCGTTGTGCCGGAACACTAAAATACCCACCTAAATGCCTTTCTGTTTTGTTTAAACTACCTATCTGGGCATTAAAGTCACCTGGTACGAGTACTATGTCTGAACGTCTAGATTTCTGAAGAAGTTCAGATAGCTTTCTGTAAAATTCATCTTTCACTTCACCTGAGTTGCAGTCGGTGGGAGCGTAGGCAGAAACAACAAAAAGGCCACGACGTGTGTCCCTATTGATAAGTGTTAAAGGTGATTCAGATGATCTCTAAGTTTAGAAGACATGAAGATATAGTGTAACCCATGTACGGGCCAGGTTAACATGCAGGTTGTTGACGTATATGAAAATCAAGAAATAATAAACATGACTAGAAAAATAATTTTAAAGTTAAGAATGCTTATGAAACTTCAGGCAGGAATATGACGCGTTATAAACATTCCATAAGGAGTTACTGCATTTAGCCTAGGGACACTTACGAATATGTGGCAAAAGCAACTGGAAAATATATACATGTTAAGTACAAAAAATCATTAAGTAAAATAGTTGAAATCGCCTGGATTATTTCTGAAAATTAGATTACTTAGTGGACAACATATATAACGCCATTCGTGAGGAGTAGTAATGATCCAAAAGCATCCAAAATAAAACATGCAGTGTAGCAATTAATTCCTGGGTGCTTGGTTCTGTTGACGTCTTTGCCACTCGCTCGGATCAAGACAATTGAATGAATCCAGATAATTGTGTGGTTGCCATTGAATGAGCCATCTTAAATGACATTATTATTGCAGAAAACTTATAGCTTAAACTCACCGTATGTTTATGGAGTAATGTCATCCTCGTTGTTTGGCCATGGAACTTGAAAATATGAAATTAGGCAGGCACTGGTCAGAAGAAAACATATCACAGGATAGTGCATAGTTTAAAACAGGATGTGTTAAGTTAAGGAACACTGAGAATTAGATCCAGATAACTATTTAGTCCTTGATTGCATTGTTAGTCAATGTATATTTACGCTATTTACAGGTCATATTTGCTAGAGCTTGATATTTAAACAAGTCTATGTCGCTGACGCATGTAAATGCTATTAAAGCTTGTTAACGAACCATCAAAGCTAATTAGTTTATATAGACGACCAGTTTTTTTATCGATTGAGCTAGTATGTCATGAGAACTAATCAATATAACATTACGATAATACATGTAAGCGTTACAGAGGGCTATTAGAATACTGGGTTAACATAAATATAAAATCGATCGAGAAAGTAAAAGTGGAAATAAGGACTATTAGTAATAGGTTGCGTTTCTTAAGTCGGGCTAACCAATGTAGAATTGTGGCCTACTATGATATTAGTACTGCGCTAATAACAGATCTAATCCTATAATTGTAGACTTGTCATGATATAAATGCCTAATCTTAGATAGAAGTCACACCATCGACTACACCAACTCACTTCATCGTAACAATCACCAACACATGATAGAGAACAAACTTGGGCTAGAGATAGAACAATATATTTAATATGAATAAACGATATAAGGTAACATTCAGTAGGGACCACGCCTGCCATTTGATCAACTTTAACTAATTCAGCGCATTCTTCCCGCCTTCTGTGTGTGGTTATGGTCCGATGCCACTACAGCAGTTCTTCAAGTTTGATTGGTTTTCACCATTACCTTGGAAGCAGATTCTTCTTAACTTTTTACTTGAAGGCGACTCAGGAGGCAGGCGAGTAAACACCTGATAGCCGGTCTGAACATGGAAAAATCGTACCTCACCAACATGGTGTTGGGTAGCCCGCTCGCGGCACTTCCTCAGATATTCTTGTTTCACATTATCACACTCTCTTGTGAGCACGTAGCAAATGGTCAGCGATAGTTGTAGAAGAAATCACATGCTACGAAATAAGATGACAAGCTAGCGAATGAAGAGACATCCATGGACTATCAGCGATTGCCGACGGAGTTAGTCGACATTGTTTGGAAGTCAAACAGTGAGCGAGTTCACAATTTTCCTTTTGGCTGAGAAAATAGAACTGAGGTGGCTTTGATAGATAGGTTGATCGAACCGACGTTGCTACGGAAGTCGATTCTAAGGAGGAGGCTAATGTAACAGCTTAGGTTGGTTGGTTAAGAGTTCACTTCAAACAACTAAGCATATGTCAAAACAGTATAGTTCAAGTATCCATTCACTTCCTTATTTTTGTATAGGCGATATATTTCCTATTATCTTATATAGAATGTTGAGATGCTTTGTTTGTCTGAACAAACAATCCCACGCTCCACTGTGACTGTGCGAAGATCTAAATAAAGACCAATTCACTACTTGTCTGGTTTCTTCTATCAATAGCACGAGCGTTACCTAGATGCACGAAAGTTCCTTGAGAGTCATAAGGAAGGAAAATGGGCTTTTCTATTGAAGCTACAGTTTTAATGAGCTGTATGCTTATTTTCCGATGAACCTAAGGAACTGTGTCACAATATTAACATCCTCAACATTTCCTTGGTCGTAGCCCAGATTTCGAACCTTCCCAAGTAATCCTAAAAAGCATCAAAATCTGAATGTATGTACAACCGTTCCATCGCAACGCCAATGAGGTAAATAGGAATATTTGGATTATGGTACGAACTAAAAATCCCAGAAATGACTCAGTTGCATCAAGAAGCACTTGATAAGGACGGACGAATATGCGGTAATTGAGATTCAAAATCAAGCATACAACAAGTACAAACGAATCATTAGTTCGTTCGAAAACCACAGGTAGATACAGATGAAGAAACGATATCGTTTCTCACAATGATTTTTCAATTTGATGAAGATTCCTAATCTAGCGGTACATTTTGAACAGTTAATGGATATTCGGTCGATAAGTTATTGAACTTCTAATGCTTATTAAGACATGAATGCCACCAAAACTAGACGAAGACGTCAAAAAGCCGCCGGATAATTGTGCGCAAAACAAGCTTTAAAAAAAGACTGATGGAGAGCAAATTTGCAGTACTTCAACAGATTATTGAATACAGGTCTCAGATAGATAACAGCTATAGATGTTGTGACTCTTCTAACAACATAGCGAAACCTGTTCGTTTTCGACGTGCACCAGTACTCATAGGGTAAGGAAGAAAAGTTGAAATGGTATACGTGGTTTCAGAAAGGCTAGGTCAGAAATCGTATTCAGTGGAATCAATGAACGTTCGATCAATCACTGTCTTCATGTCGGTTAGATAGAACAGGGTTTCCAACAAAGACGAGCTGAAGGATAAGGACGTGCACATGGTAGGAATAAAGAAGGCATAAACACTTCAAAAATTCATGGATAACCTACTTCGAGATATGCCATTTGCACAAGGGTATATAGACGATTTGTTAATTGCCAGCCCCGATTTACAATCACACGAACAGCATGTACGAGCAATGCTAAAAAGACTGGATGAACATGGAATGAACATATATCAAAGTTAGTGTGTTTTCGGTGTTCGAACTCTAGAATTTCTCGGTCACACAATAAGCCCAGAAGAGATTACACCGATCAAAGAAGAAGTGGACACCATTTAACAATACCTCATACCTAGTTCTCTAACATAACTGAGAAATTTTCTAGGTCTAATTAACTTTTATCGCAGATTCATACTCGGTTGTACACAATTAATGCAACCTTTGACAGATCCACTTAAAGAAAACCAAAAGCATTCAAACTGTCTTCTGACGCCGTCGAAGCTATTAAACAGATTAAAGATAAACTGGCTCAAGCAACTACATTGGTGTATCCGAATTCTCTTTCCCCACTTGCTTTGATGGTGGATGCTTCAGGTAAAGCAGTAGGCGGCACCCTTAACCAACTGGTTAAAAACGCCTGGAAACCGATTGCTTTCTTCTCGAAAAGACTTACTCCAGCAGAGACAAGGTATTCTACCTTTTTCTAAAAGGATAATGGTATTCTTTCTCGTTGAGTTAATTAACTGTTTTGATCGTAAATTACGCATCAAAACTACTGTTTACACTTTAATTGCATCTACCCCAGTTAAAGTGATATTGTATTGAGTTTTTCGATTTTGCTTTTGTGTATTTATTACATCGGAGCATACTTGGTCGACTTTCACTTGATTTATTTAGTTGAGGTTTGAAAATTCTTTTACATATTCTGTTTTTGTCACCGTTCTAGTTGATTTTCAAGATGGCTAGGTCTACTCATAAATGTGGACAACCATACTGCTTATTTCCCGTGGATGAAGGGATGCAATGTGATGAGTGTAATAAGTGATTCCATAAGATATGCACCCGATTAAGCCCCACTGCATATAAAAGGTGCTCAAAGACCAGCTCTCATTGGCTTTGTAGTTTTTGTTGCTCGAGCAAAACATTGCTTATCCAGAAAGCAATTAGTCTCCTGGTGTTGGCTAATAAGAAGGTTGATGAGGGCTGTACTGGCAACATTGGTACTGATGGCAAAGATTGCGTTAGTGTCGTAAGTGCTATCACGGCGCAAGCCAGACATCTATCTGTGCAACCCGCTATTAAACCGTCTACCCCGAAACAATCAATGAGTGACACCTCATTAGATATTGGTGGCCATTTTGCTACAGCAGCAACCGGTGACGCAGATAAAACAATTACTATCTTGAGTGGTTCTAATTTGGATGCTACGACTAATGGAATATGGATGACACGGAAACGCAGAAAATTAGGAGAGACAGCTAAAACTAATGACCGTTTACTTGATAAGTCCTTGGTGGACTCTCAGACCACTCCGCCAAAGTCCTATAGTAAAGCTTCGTCTAACATTGTTATGAGTCACTCGCCCGACTCCCAGGACTCTGTTAAAATAAAAACTAATCTTAAGATAACAGTAGTTAAAATACAGGATCTGACGTCACAGTCGAAGGCTGTGAACACAGTTTCAAAAGAAGCTAAACCCCTCCGTAGTTTAATTATTTGGAATCTAGAGGAGTCGAAAGACAACGACCCTGCTAGATGACATGCACATGACCTGCAGTTAGTGGAGTCTGTGGTAAGGAATGTACTACAAAAGTAATACGACTTGGTAAATGGGTTGGAGGCGAGACCCAACCAAGAAGAATCCCGAAGCTGGTTCTCGAGAGTTTTGAAGAAAGAGACATATTATTGAAAAGCGCACTGAAAACTCGTGCCTCAAATATCCGTATTCGACCAGATTGGCCGCCTGAGGATCGAATCAAGTGGAAGAATGCTCTTACGGAGTTGAGGACTCGCAAATTAAATGGCGAAAATAACCTTACCATTAAGGGTTTTCGGGTAGTCAGGTCAGTCTAACTAGCATAGTCGTTAAGTTACTTGATAAGATAATTCGGGTTAGGTTGCTAAGCCACATAGATTTACACAATCTGTTAGCTCCTGAGCAACACGGATTTCGTAACAAGCGTTTATGCTCGACTAACTTGCTTATTGCGAGGGTGGATTGGACAGCAGCCCTAGATAACGGTCTGTCTGTCGATGTGCTATTCATAGATTTTAGCAAAGCATTTGACAAGGTTTCACACGTAGGTCTTATGCAGAAGCTCACGAGCTTCGGAATAATAGGTACTTTACATGAGTGGATAGGAAATTTCTTATGTGACCGCAGACAGAGAGTGAGGATATTTTCGTACATAAACTACAGAACAAGGATTCATCACTGGATTCCCAACCTAATTAAAGTAGGAAGTAAATCTGAAATGATAGAGGAAGATCAGGAAAAAGCTGAGGTTATGGCTGACTACTTTGGGGCAGTTTTCACTCAGGAACCTCCTCTAGAGAAAGAACCAGACTCAATTACAGAGTCAACAAACCAGCTGCTCACCGTGGACTTCGACCAAAACGATGTGCTTAAGGCTCTTAGCACCCTAAACATGGAGAAGTCAACAGGACCAGATGAACTACACCCTAAAATCTTGAGACATATTGCCGAATATATCGCAGCCACACTGACTGTGATATTCAAAATGTCACTTGACCAAGGTGTGTTACCTATGGACTGGAAGGACTCAATCGTCACTCCCATACATAAAACTGGTCTACGACAAGTTCCATCAAATTACAGACCCGTAAGCCTCACCAGTGTTGTAATTAAAATACTGGAAAGGATAATCAAACGAACCATAACAGCATTTATGGAAACCAATAACTTGCTGAACATGGCACAACATGGTTTTAGAAAGGGTCTATCCTGTACAACGAACCTCCTTATAGCTAGGGAGCTCTGGATTAATGCGCTAGACAATGGAAACTCAGTGGATGTTGTCTACATAGACTTCAGTAAGGCTTTTGACAAGGTGCCAACTAATAGACTGCTATTGAAGTTGGCAAAGCTTGGTATTGCCGGACCTCTTTTAAAATAGATTAAGGATTTCCTAGTAGGTCGTAGGCAAAAAGTAAGAATAAATTCCAAGTGCTCCATCTGGAGACCAGTACTTAGTGGAGTACCCCAAGGTTCCGTCCTAGGTCCTTTACTTTTTATAATGTACGTTAATGATCTTACAAGTATAGTACAGTCTCCAATGTTATTATACGCTGACGATGTAAAAATTTGGCGAGTTATAACTGGAGACAAAGACGCATTTACTCTTCAGGCGGACTTAAATAATATGATAAACTGGTCTAAAGAGTGGCTAGTGCCTATCAACTCGGAAAAGTGTGTCTACATGCACTTGGGGGATTCAAAGGTTAATACGTACAACATAGGGGATGTGTCATTACCCGTAGTTCGGTCTCATAAGGACCTAGGGGTGACAGTGAGCAACGATCTTAAGACGACGGCCCATTGCCGGGAGGTCGCAGTTAAGGGGTTTCGAACCCTCTGGGCTTTAAAAAGGACATTCACTAAGCTTGATACTACCATGTTCACCACATTATACATATCCTTAGTGAGAACTAAGTTAGAGAACTGTGTTCAGGCTGCAAGCCCCTGATTAAAAGGTGACTCAGACATACTAGAAAAGGTACAGAGGGCAGCTACGCGTGCAATTCAGGAACTCCGGGGTTTATCATATAAAGAGGGGCTTGAAAAACTGAACCTCTTTACTCTGTCCTATCGCAGACTAAGGGGAGATCTAATATTGATGTACAGAATACTAAGAAATGATTTCGGACCTAACTTATTCTCTCTCTTTCTTCCCACTAGATCGGGACACCTCAGAGGACATAGCAGGCGAGTAGAAAAGCCAAGAACGAACAAAATACCCGTGGCATACAGGTTTTCACACCGAGTCATCAATACTTGGATCCTGCTGCCTGAAGCAGTGGTGTCCGCACCTTCAATTGACTCTTTCAAGAGAAGACTGGACACTCACAGAAGCATACTAGAAAAGGAATAACACAGGCCGTAGGCCTTCTGTCCTTACTAAAAAAATCTGAATCTGAATCTGAGGGTCAACGGAATGCTATCCGATTGGAAGCCAGTCAAAAGTGATACACCCCATGGCACCATCTTAAGCCCTCTGCTCTTCCTTCTCTACGTTAATGAGTTACCGCTGTTACTTAGGTCGTCGACATTATTGTTTGCAGATGATGTAAAAATCTGGAGAACAATAAAAAGTGCGGCTGATCATGTGGATCTTCAAGCTGACTTAGACGATTTAGTTAGATGGGCTCGAGAGTGGGGCTTAGAAATCAATGCTAGGAAGAGTGTACTAATGCACATCGGTCACGGTAATAGTTGACGTTACATTATTGAGGGTAAACCTCTTCCATGCGTTCAAGAGCATAAAGACTTAGGAGTAGTATTTGTAGAACTATAGTCTACTATGATATTAGTACTGCTCTAATAATAGACCTAATCCTAAATTTGTAGATTTGTCATGATATAACTGCCTAATCTATAAGATCTTACGTGGAAGTCACACCATCGACTACACCAACTCACTGTATCGTATCAATTACCAATACATGATGAAGAACAAGGTTAGGCTAGAGAAAGAACAATATATTTAATATGAATAGAAGATATAAGGTAACATTCAGCAGAGACCACGCCTGCACGGCCGAGCCATGCCACTCGATCAACTCCAGTCCATTCAATTCATTCTTCGCGCCTTCTCCATCGTTAGGTATTTATCCGCGTTAAATATTGAATATCTATTTCCTGAGTAGTCTCGTGTTCAGCTTTGTGGATTGTGCGGTTATTGTTCAATGCCACTACATATTAAGTCATGATTTAAAAACAACTACGCATTGCAAAGCAGCCTCTGTCAAAGGTTTTCGTGCGTTATGGTCACTTCGCCGAGCGTTTAAATCTTTTGACGAGGAAACGTTTCGAATTTTATATCGCGTATATGTTAGACCACATTTAGAATACTGTATCCAAGCAGCTAGCCCGTGTATGGTAAAAGATACTAACTCCCTTGAGCATGTCCAGCGTGTAGGAACGAAATTAGTGAAGGGTCTTCCTAGACTCCATTACGATGAGCGTTTAAAACGCCTAAATCTTTTCCCCTTGTCGTATCGTAGGACACGAGGTGACCTTATACTGACATTTCGAATCTTTAATTATGATTTGTGTGTTAATATGTCTTATCTTTTTGCTCCCTCCAGCACTAAAAATCTCCGAGATCATAGCAACAAGGTTCATAAACCACGATCTAATAGACTTAAAGTGGGGTCCCGTTTTTCACATCGAGTAGTCAATGATTGGAACGCCTTAACCGAACGAGTGGTATCAGCCCCATCAGTGAATACTTTCAAGAAAAAGCTGAAACTTCACTGGAAAGCAATGTGTCAGGATTAACACAGGTTCATCAACCTACTATCCTTACTACTGAAGACTGAAGAACTTCTTGCAATCTGCCTGACCATTAAACACTTCCGACACATGTTAGAAGGCATGGAATTTATAGTCTTCACGGATCACAAACCACTAACGAATGCATTAGAAGCGAGAGCCGGTAAATACTCACCTCGAGAAGTCCGACACCTTGACTATATATCACAGTTCACAAGCGATATCCGACATGTCAAATGTCAGGACAATCAGGCGGCAGATGCTTTGTCTAGACTAGAAATGAATGTGCTACAGCAGTCTACAGTAAACTTCGAGACGTTGAGACACGAACAAGAGCAGGATCTAGAATTACAAAACCTACTTAAAACAAACAATTCAAGTCTCAATCCAAAACAATTACCATCACCTATCGATGGTATTCTAATTTACTGTGACACGACCAAGGCAATGCCGCGACCTTTCGTTCCCAAAAGTATGCGGAAGTTGATATATAATAACTTGCATTCTTTGTCTCGTCCTGGCGCAAAAGCTTCAACCAAACTAATCAATACCAGATATATATGGCGGAATTCACAGAAGGATGTACACAAGTGGGTTAGAGAGTGTTCAGTATACGAACAATCAAAGTGCACCAAATAGAAATAAAGTAGGAGACCGGTAATGCAATTTAAAATCTAAATGAGCAATAACAAGTCTACGAATATTCGTCAATATTAAGACGAACAGTTTGACAAAAATTAAGCACTGATTACAAATAAGCCATTCTAGGTGAAAATTACAATAACAATCGACTATTAACCTGAAGACGTCAAGACAAGTTTGTTGAACAAAAGTTCGAATTACCTAAATTTCAGTCACTGAGATTATTTCAAATATAATCTTCACTTTTTAACTAGTCGTTTTGTGTAGGGTTTGATAGCATCGGAACTAACGAGTAAACAGTTTTTTTAGTAGTAATCATCATTTAGTCTACCTTTCGGCTGGGATATTATCCTGGTGTCCCAAAAGAAGCACTTAGTTTTCATAAGGATTCACACCTTGATTCTTTGGTTCTGACGTGTTGTTGCAGGACGGTAGGATAGCATTAGGTGATGCGGTCCCAATGTAGCCAGTGAACAAGAATAAGTTTACACGACCTTTGTTCCTCCAGAACCCTATAGTCCATTGCACTATTGGTTTCGAATCATGGCTTGCCAACAATCCGGGTAGGAACCTCGGTGCATGCCGACTTGATTTAACTGTCCTCAACATTTCATAAACAGCTTTCACACTGCTAGAAAGCAGTTGATTAAACTTTCCTTCCAGTGGTATATTTGTAAACTTCATTTTTGTATTCTCACATGCAAATACGAGGAAATTTTCTTCATGTCTTTCTTGGATCTTTGTATAATCATTATGTGATTGCTTTACTTAAAATAGTTTTTATGGCATTCACCATGGTGGATTGACATACTCTGATTAATGCCTTGTGATCCGATAGCTTCTTTCCCGTGAGACGGACTTTTAAACACGTTTCCTGTTTCAGCTGTGGAAGTTTGTGATTATACACGGGTCCTTAAATATATTTTCTGATATACAAATTGTTTTCTAGTTGATTTCTCATATTCTGAGTAAATTAAATTGACCTACACTTCTTCTCTGAGTAGAATATTACTTCTTGACTGATGGTGGTATATTCCTATTATGACAACCAAGTTTGATCAGATACCTGCACCACTATCTTCAATTGTAGTTACATTCTTTCCTGTAGTACCTCTTATGAGTATAGTCTAGATCATTTTGTACGTTTGTTGCATTAGTTGAAAGAATTTATTGCTTTTACCGTCTTCTGAATTATCAAACTCAGTATAGTATGGCTGAAATAACATTGACTCAGTCCAGTATGTGGGTTCAACATAAACACGTGGTCATATGAGAGTATTTCGAGTAGCGAAAGGCTATCTCCAGCTCCGACCGTACCATAGAGTTTGAAGGCACTGCTGTATCGATTCGGTAACTGCCTTTTTCCGGAATCGTGTCTTTAAAAGCTGTACAGAATCTCACTATTGAAGGGACCACAACACAATGTACTGAAGAAATACAGAATGCTTACATTAAAATCGGATACTGTTAAATGAGTGGTAAACGTAAAAGTATTGTCGTATTGCAAACATGCCGGTGCATAAAAGATAGATAACTGGAAAACTTAGGTTTATATTTTTATTGAAAGAAAATTTCGATATACGTTTTATCAATAATTCTGATCGACGATAAGAGACAACATTCACGCGTACATCAATGAGAAAACTGATTTACCTAGGTGTTGAGGATTCGTTCACGATATTCTCGTATCTACCGTTCAAAAGCGGTTTCAAAGCAGTCGTCAAATCGTTCGGAAGTATGACGTTTATATATATGAAAGTTTTGTGACACCTGTTCACAACGCCTACTGAGTTTGGAGACAATAAAAACGAGGAAACACACATTAGGAGGTTTCTAACGACCTTTATCAGGTTTGCATACGTCAATAGAATACTTAGTTATGAGAAAACCACGAACTCGTGCAAGTCAAAACACGCTCAACCAAACAACTTAGAATCCGGAATGTTAGCAATAAATTTCCTAGATAGGAAAATGCGGCCGATTTGACATGGACATTACTTTGCATACATTTCAGCAACATAGCCGATATCGTCATGCGGTAAATATTATAATTCCAACTCAAACCCTAGATCTAAATACCGAACCTTAATACTTGCGCTAGTTCTTAACTATCTTTCTACCTTAATCCTTAGGTGAATTTTCTAATGGTCACTTTGGCATCGTTCATAAATAGTAGATTCACTGAAGTCCAAAACTTTGAACCCTTTGAATTATTTTTGGATGGAAGCCTGAAAGCATTTTACTCAGAAATCTCGCAGAATATTCAAAATAAAAAAAACATCCAAGTGAACAATTGTTTTCAGTATCTTTTTTTACCAATCTCTAGAGTTATAAGTTCATAATTACTGTGTTATTTTACAAAGGACAAAATAAGGGGTGATAGTGAATTAAAGAACGTCAGCTGCGAAAAGTAATGAAGTTTTACATCCCTTGCGGCATAAATACTTCGTGATTATGTTATTCACAAATTAAAGAGGCTATTTACTATAGGGCAAACAGATTCGTTGTAACATAAAAAGATCTAATCAGTCAGTATTATTAAAATAAATCATGGTAATAAAATACATCATAGAAATATTTTATTTCAATGAAGATAACAATAATAATAATAACGACAGTAATAGCATGTGTAATATGGGGGGTGCAATCAAGGTGATTGTGATAGGAATTCATGTGGATTGGGAAAAATAAGTGTATGGATTAAGAAGCACATAAATATAAAAGGAGACTCGATGATAAAAGGTTTATTATGTCCAGGTTGTTCTAGGTCGGTTGTATGTGGCGGGAACCTGGAGAACTACGAAAGCCATCATCTAGAAGATACAAGAGTTTATTAACAACTGTCTACGCTAAACACTTCGGATCCGTTAACCAGACACTATCAGCAACAACCTACTGTGGGAGAGGACAAACCGAATTCCAGAGGAGGAAGAAATCAGGAAGAAGCGGTGGAAGTGGATAGGACACACGTTGAGGAAAGCACCCAACTGTATCACGAGGCAAGCCCTCACATGGAATCCTCAGGGCCAAAAGAAAAGAGGAAAACCAAACAACACATTGCACTGAAAAATGGAGACAGACATGAGAAAAATGAACAAAAATTGGATAGAATTAGAAAGGAAGGCCCAGGACAGAGTGGGTTGGAGAATGCTGGTCGGTGGCCTATGCTCCAATGGGATTAACAGGCGTAATTATGTAACCAAGTAATGTCCAGGTTGCTCATATGGTGATCTAGTCGTTGACCATGGTAAACGCAGGGACTGAACATACTTCTCTTGGATGGGTAAGTTAGGTTTTCTAGGGTTGATCTAGGTTACATCAGCTATGTAGAGAAGTGTAGGTTGGGTAGATTGCTTGAAATGTGATCCAAAGAGAGAAATCTTTGTTTTGATATAACGTTAGTTGTCTAACGAGTGAGGTAGAACGGCGCCGTTAATGGACTTCGCGACCTTTTTTACGTAACTGGCTGTTGAGTTTGTGTACAAAAAGAACGCAGTTGACTGGATTGATCCTTGTACCGGGAGAGTATGCAAAAGAAGGCACAAAATTTAATAGCATTACCATTATTTCTCACTTAGTAGATAGTGAAAATCTGCTTGATTATGACTCAAATATCCTTTTTTTGAAATTCCTGCTCCCTGACTTCGACTTCTGGGAATTGGAGATTCTGAAGTGATTCAAGGTCACTTTGCCCCGCCAAAGCCCTGAGATGTCGGACGACTTGCGCGATTTCGAGGAGCAGATTAGACTTCAAAATTCTCAGACTGTTGATGTTGAGGTGAAAACGAGAGTCGATCCAGATGGGACTGTTATGGAATGGGATGAACAACGCAAAGGGTGGTTTCCTAAAGTAAGCTACTATTTTTGCATTTATGTGTGATCGCAAAATAATGATTGATCTCTCCTACCAATTTTTTTTGCCTCCAATTATTAACCCAATTTTACGGCTCTGATATTTGGTCACCATACTAGGGGTTTTTTAATCATCATGGCTTGGTGTTTCCCCATGACGAAAGTTAACCTGATAAGTGGGTCCATTTACTATTCAGCTACACACCTTACTATTTATTTTGAGGAATCGTGAACATTTTAATTGAGGAAGTGGTTAAATTCTTGCTTAATTGCTGGATTGGCGTATGCGAGCGTCATGTAATTACTTATTTTGCTGTAACTGCTCATCCACCGTCTATTGGCCTCATTTCAGTGTTTATTGACTGAATACTGTTATTGTTAAATAGCACTAATGTACTTCCACCTACCAAATCAATGCATCGTTTTGACTGGTCACTCAACACAAGTGGAATAGGTACTGTTTCAGTTGTAAAGAAACAGGATGCGGTGAGACTATAATTTATGGACGACCTTTGAACGACGCTGAAGTGACCCTGAGGGTGGACACCTACTAATTAGGACTAAATGAGGGTTATAATGCAGTTATAATTCTCATTTACGGTTGATGGTTAGGGTTAAAAATTAGATTTTGGGTTTTCATCACGAACTGACATCAGCTATAATGCCAAAACTTTAGTTAACCGAATGTACGAATGAATTTCGTGCCAAAAATTCGTGGCCCGTTATCTTATATCTGATTGGTGTGTCCATAAACTACAGCCACGTCACAGGATACATACTGATTTAGTTCCCTAAAATTTACATGGAGATGGACTGCAAATGTATTCGTTGATATTCGCTGTAGAGTCCTATCACGTAAAGTACGAATACCAAGACGAATCGACTCACAGATGTAATTCAGGTGTAATTATCATTACGTGTCATGCCAGTACTCAAGTACACTGCAAGATGTGTCCTGTTGAACTGGTCAGGATAACAAGTGCTAGGGTTCGCATGATATATCTACGGAAAGAATTACATTAATGACGACTTTCAGGGATTATTTCGTATATCACTAAAGGGGTTGTTGTGCTACACTTTGATAGACAAATAAGTGACTCTAAGGGGTCTGAAGCGACCTAAAACAGAACCAAATCAAGAGTTCTCTTATGTAAGCTTGAACTTTACAGGCTATTGATCCAACAAAGCTAGTGGTGTCAACAGAGGAGAAAATCTCATAAACAGTATAGTTGAGTGGAAGCATGGAACTCAGGAGTGGGAAACATAAAGTGATTTCCTAACCTAACATTTGGGTGAGAAGGAATGCAGCTGTGCTACCGTAACCTAATCCCAGCCAAATCAGTGAGTGAAGAAAGATTTGGGATTCCTTATTGTCATAATCATATATACGAGTAGTCCATTGCTGTACCCTAAGGTTTTTTAAAGTCTGAAAATAGTCCAATTAATCCGCAATAAATAATGCCTAAAACTCGTTTATTTCTTCTAGCGTTTGCTTTCCTCCAGCAAATCTTAACCCGCGGATCTGAGACAATACATTCCAAGTGTACACCTACGCAAAATTGGCACCATTTAGGAGGGCTGGTTACTTGTAATTATCAACAAATGCATAAATGGTAATAACCTATCCCACTAACAAGGCACCCCTAGTAGTTGTTCCTTGGGCTCCGTGGTCATACCAGGACCATTCACCAGGTACTTGGGTATAGGCCACACTGAAAGTTTGTAATACTACACGGTTGCGCGAACCAAAGTAGGTGAAACGGAGCTTAAACCTGGGACTTAGTAGCCGAAAGTCAAACACTTCAACAACTAAGCCATCGCTTCACGTGCAAATGTTACGTTGCAACCGATGTATACATATATATATATATATATATATATATATTTGTTACTTGGAATTTTATCACATCACTGTCCATTCATAAACTTGCAGATAGATGATGATTTTATTGCTCGTTATCAAATGAGTTACGGTGTTGCTACGAGTAATCAGCATGAGTCCTCTGTCGCTTCAGATACTGCGCCCAGTACTGTAGACTGGACACGCTTCAACACAGAGCTAGCCGAACTTAGAGCGACCAAAGGTGATAATTCTGTGGAGGTACAACAGCTTATGAAAGCTGCTAATGAATCGTTGACAGCTTATTATAATTCTCCAGCCTATCGAGAATGGTACGAGAATTACTGCAAGCATAACGGATCCCAAAATACCCAGCCTATTGAACATAAGACTGAAATAAAGAAATCTAGCAACAAAGCAAAGCATGAACTAAAGCCCTCGGAACGTATGCTCAGTAGTTTCCTAGATGAAGGAGATGATCCAGATACTGCTTTGGCAAGAGTGGAAGCAGAATTACTATCTGGCGCACAACCTGCAAATTCTAACGACGTATTGGAAGACAACGTGTGTGTAGACCAATCACCTGCTGATGAAGCACAGGTTGCCGCAGACGATGCAAGTGATCCTAATCCTCGGAAGAGAAAGCAAACAGCCCCCCTTCCTGCCTGGTATGAGGTGAGTTATCATTCCCCTATCATATTATTGACTGTTAATTGAGGAGTGTGATTGTTCTATAATCCGCGAAATTTCTTAGTTTATCTGAAGTTCTAGAAACATATTCTTATTTTGTCTGAAGTGGCAGAATATTTCGTATTTTTTAAAACGTCACTAAACCCCTACCTAATTAGCATGTTGTTCATTTTTTAGATGTTTTTACACAAAATATTTAAAAAATTATGTAGCGTAGGGTATATTAAGTATACGTGTGCTGTACTAAGGAAGTTGACTACTTTGATCGTCCAATATTTGCTCAGATGTTTGAAATTCTGTCATTAAATATCTTATAAATAATAACAATTGAATCTACATACAAATTGATAAAACTGGACTAGTGACGATAGTTAAAATTACTAGTGAATTGTATGAATAGCTCGAAGAAAATAAAATTGAATATATAGAGATTATTTGTGGTCAACGCGAAATTTGATACAATATTGAGTGGGTTCTTATTCCCAATTCTTTTAACGATACAGGATAAGAAAACGGAAAGCCACCAAGGAAGCTGAAAGAACGAGACTATAAGATCGGAATAAAATGTATCAGGTGACGATTGTCCGCAAGGTCAAACTTCTAGCCCCAAATACTTTGTCACGGCCGTGGATGGGGAGTCTTCTCTCCTTGAAATACTTTCATGCGGCCGTGTATTTGTGGCCTCTGTTGCATAGGTTCTACCTACTACCTTTAAAAGTTAGTCGAACTTTGGGGGGTGAAGATATTAGCATGAAAAATATCTTGTGATTATTTATTTCAATGGAGAAATGATTTATGGGTTGAGATACTTGGCTTTCGACTGTAGGGTCTCAGGTTCAAAACGTGCTTTTCTTGTTTCACTTTTGAACAAGCTTGTGTAATATAGCTTATCTCATGTCTAATAGTGATTTTAAGCTGAGCATACAGATCTGTACTTAGTCAATAAGTCATACTAATTTAACTTAAATATCAGAAGGGGTCTTGTGGAGATTGTAGTAATTTCAATAGTTGAGATCATGAGTCAATTAAAGGTAGACCACCAAAGAAAACATGGGAGCACTAGACGGCCGTTTCGTCCTATTGTGGGACCCCTCAGCAGTGCGCATTCAATCTACTTTCCTAAATGGTTGGGAGTACATTGAGTAATTTCGTTTTCATCTTTATTTACTTATTTGTTTTCATTGTTTACGTAATGTTCACTTTACCAAATTCAGATAGACGAGAGTAAAAATACACATGTATATGTCAGTGGCCTACCTCCGACAATAACCGATGAGGAATTCTCAGCATTAATGTCAAAATGCGGTGTTATCATGAATGAACCCTTTACTAATATACCTCGTATAAAATTGTACAAGGATCAAGCTGGTATTCCTAAAGGTGATGGGCGTTGCTGTTATGTCAGAGTAAGTTATATTTTTTCTAATAGTGGGGCTGTCCGCTACAGTTTTATGTATTAATGTAAACTTTAACTGTAGTTATGTTAATTGAATTGGAATTGTTTTAATACATGCACATGCTGAAAACCCATTCCCATTACCAAATCTAATTTGCTTTTATTGTCACGTATTCCATATATAAGACATTCTCAAATACTTATTCAGGTGATTGTTCAATTTTCTTCACACTATTCTTACTATAACTATGCTCATTCACGTGTATTTTATCGTCCATTACTGTTTGTAAAACGGAAAAATGTTTTCGTATTAAATTTTCCAAGATTTTTGCAAAAGCGTACATTTTCACTGTATTCATAAAAAATCCATTTATTCAGGAGACTACTAATAGACCTGACTTTCAAGTCATAGATCCTGATCCCACATCGACCACCGATATTTTGGGATACAAATGAATATCATTAAATATTTGATGAGGGAAGAAAGCAACAGCTTAATTGTTTAAGGTTTCAGCTTTCAACCAGTAGATCAGTCAGACTCACGCAACACAAAACGTAGAACATAAGTGTATCGATCTGAGTTGCCACACCACATGAGTACGACGAAATAAATTACTAGGATAAATTATGAAGTAGTAAAAGTATTGGCACCAATGGTAGTAAACAAAATGTCTAGACATATTAATTATGATTGACGAAGAATGAGTCCACAAAAGAAAAGCTATAAATCGATTTTGGAACCCAAGTTCTAAGGGACAGCAACAAGTGACTGCATGCGCACTATTGTGACTCATGTCACCAAACATCTTCGATCAATCATCACGGTTATCGCACGCATCTTAACTAAGTAGTCTACACCTAACAACATTGCTCAGATCAACAGTCAATAGCTTCATGGATTAATGCTACGTTTTGGCTTAAACACTCCTAGTTCCATTTTATCCTACTCTTATACCAGCTAATAGCGCGCTTCAAGGTAGGCGATAATGGCTGAGCATACGTGACACATGTCCCAACCATATCAGTTGATGATGACTCATAAGCTCATTCAGTTGCAACATTAGTACTTGGTACTTATGTACATCGGTTCAACTTGCCACGCCCCAATACCACAGAAAGATCAAATTGTCAGGCTAGATCTCAGAACAGTAGAGGTAGTAACAGTATCACTGATAATAGAAAAGATAAGGCATCGAGGATAATAAAAAAATGCATATTTAGGAAATAAAACAATTATGAGAAATTCAGAAGCTTAAAATATGGAGGAAGACAGAAGTCTATGCATCTGCGCCATTGCAAACGATTTTGACCTATATCATAGGCTTACTAACTTAATTGGTCATCTTTCCCTGACGAGTAGCAATACCAATAATACCATCGGTTTATACATAAACTATGATTCAGAATCGATTTCACGAGTTGGTACTTTCTGAGTATTAATTTGTTGTTTTTTTAACCTGCTGAGTTACATTACCATGCCTATGAATACTATTCATATATTTTCGTATCGACATTTTTTATTACAAGCATTTTGCCATATGAGCCATGGCTGTTTTCTCGGAAACCATATGGATATCGACAATGGGTTTGTACAGTTATAGTTTTAATATATTTCATTTAAGACGTTGATCCGTAAGCTTATTTAATGCTGTTAAAAGATTCTTTTTAACATATGGAAAGTAGCGCCATTTGCTTGTTTTTCCTGTCATAATATTATATGATCAATAACAAAAGCGTTAAAAAAGATTAGTTTGGTTGCTAAACTACTTGAGCACCGAAATTGGCACAGGGGGAGGGGCACTGAAATATATATATGCATCGCACGATATACATGCACCATTACTTAGTTTTAAATTGTTTGCTTACAGATTTGAACTTTATTCCACTTTGCTTTGAACAGTCAGGTAATGAATATGATTTCAAAGCATCATAAATAAACTTATAAAACTGGTAAATGAGTTACACTGGATTGTCAGGTAGTATAACGGTGACAACAAATGCTAGTATGAAAGGTATATGTTGACATGTGTGTTTCTATCTAATAGTTACAAATCATACAGACCAATCAAGTTTATATTTATTACAGTCTATCACATTTACTTTTGTCCAATTAAATTTAAGTAGTTTTTCTCAAATTGACTAAAATTCACTAGTAACCAGATTCTAATCTTCTGAATTCTTCATGTAACTTTTTGTTTTTTCTCTTTCCAAATGTATTTCACTGGATTATACTCCTTGAATAACATCTCCAAGTCCTAATGTTTCCGATTACTGCTTATACTTTTACTACCTCTACCACTACGGAATTTGAGTTGACAACTGCATCTCTGTGTTAATGTGATATAGCAACTCGAACTGATGTACGTACGAAGTTCTACGTTGTTGCTGACTGACTGATTTAAACTTCATGTTTCATTTTTTTTAAAATTTGCAATTTGACATCGTACTGATTATTTGAATTCATAGTTAGTCTATCACTATTTATGGTTGTATATTCTATGAAAATCAACATTAAGACAGAGGAACACTTGTCCAATATCACTCGGTTTTTAGTGATATCAATTTGTAATAGAAATGATCTTTTTTTATTTAGGTATTATATGTTCATCTTTATTAAAATATATATGGGGTTAATAATCGATCACACATGTATTGTATATACATGCTTTTAAATACAAAATAACAATCCCCTAAGTATAATATACATCTCATCAAACAAACAACGACAATAGTATATATCTATGTATCTATGGAATATTGAATTCCATTTAAATTAATCAATCAGGTTGAATCAGTGGAGCTTGCATTAAAAATTCTCGATGGTATGTTATATACACCTGGTTATACTATTCATGTGGAACGTGCTAAATTTCAACCTAAAGGAGAATTTGATCCTAAGAAACGTCGACGTTTAACAGTTAAAGAAAAGAAAAAATTGAGAGAACAACAAGAAAAGTAAGATTTATATTAGAGCTTAGTGTCGTCATTTCTATCCTATATATTTTATATTTTCATCACGGTAATTTCGTCTCTTGTTATACTGCTTCGTCAAGTGTGACAATGGAAGTTAGTGAGTGTTTATTCTCCTAACTATTTTATGTTATTTATGTAACTCATTTACCAAGTACACTGATCCATATAATCATTACCTGCCTCGATGGCCAATGCTAACTGGTGTAGGAGTAAATTGGAAAAAAAGACAACTAAAGGCAACCAAACCAAAATATGGCATCAGTCCATGAAATCATCGATTATTGGTCTTAGTCGTGTTGGTAGAAGCAGACCAACTGATTAAAGTCTAAGCGATAAATGCGATCAGTGATTGTAGACATTTAGTCAAATCATTCATAATTGTTTACAATGGCGAAGATGCATTCACTTTTTATATCACTTAAATGCTAACATTTGGCTCGTTGTTTTAATTAACTTCGTTGCGTTTAGTTGAGTTGAAAAAGCTGGATTATGCCATTATCTCTTTCATTCCAAAGTGTAACTCAGAGCTGACTTCACACTACCCGTGTATTTGCCTGTTGATTCTCATTATCAAATTTCTTAGTCTACTAAATGTTGGTAGTGTTCTGTGTTAATTAATACAATTAATGTTTGCCATTGATAACATAACTTGCACCTGTTACCCTTCTTAGAAGAGCATAGACAACCCACCACGATTCTCCATCTAGTTTTGTCCTGGGCAATCCTTTTCAGTTGTTTCCAGTTGCTATTCATCCTTTTTAGCAAGGTTGTTTTCTACTGGATGGAGTTGTTGATCCTATGCCGAACCCTCCTTTACCCGGGCTTGGGACTGGCAATAACCCTAGAAGAGCTACAGGAGGAATCAGTGATATAACAGAGGTAAACATATATTTACTACTAGAAACCGTGAATCGCACATCGCAGATAAGAGCACAAAGATGATGAATGAGGACTGATCTGACACCGAAAATAAATCTAAATATTACGTGAATAAACTTTTTTAAAAATATGTTTTATTTACATTGTTCAACAGTTGTGTAATATCTGATGATAATTACTCATTAACTTACTGTATGAACACAAATGTACGATATCATACAATTAAACGGCTATAACCAATAGATATTACTATTTTGCCATGTTTTAATATTGTACTTTAACATCTAACTACATGCACACGTGACCGGAGAAAATGAATTTGATAGGTTACTCACAATCTAATCTGCCAATTCCTTGCTCAACATATCAATCAATAACGAATGAGAGTTGTGACATCTTAATCTTTATTTACATAAAATAATTCCATTGGGATAACTTCTCCAATAATGAGGCGTTAGTGCTCACAATTGATTGATCACTTGGTGGTGATCAATTTCATGTTTGTCAAGTCCTTCTTAGTGCAAATCGAATGCTATCGACCACGTCGCGGCCCGGATAACTTTGAGGTAACGTCTCTGACTGTGAAAATGGGTGACACGGGGTCGAATCCATTAGGGAGCACCAGTCCCCTCAAGATTACAGGTACATCTTGCTGACGAGTGCCAAGTAGCACGAAAGCCTGGCCCAGAGTTTCCTGTTGACCACCATCTAATGAGTTAATGCATATATCTCTATAGTTTTATGCCAGGACTCAATGAAAGTTGTATGCTACATGCTTACATTTCGCTTCATGTATATTCTCCTTGGAGAGGTAGTTTTGTGACCCAAGTGCCCTACAATTTTGCCCAAGTTGGAAGTCCATTAGTAATAGTAGTCTTACTGTGGTGTATGCTACTTATGTTGACAGATATAAGTAAGATGTAACACCATTCAGAAGTGAAATGCCTGGCAGCAGAAGATTGAAATGAAGAGAACATGAAGGGAAATAGAGAACAATTGTAATAACAACAGAACTGGAAGAATCATGAAGCTTGTAAAGGACAACTCAAGGGAAATGTGCAAATAATACATTTAATGTATGGTTTTCATATCTTAAGAAAACACTAATTTTGCTTACTTACTTACGCCTGTTACTCCTAATGGAGTATAGGCCGCTGACCAACATTCTCCAACCCACTCTGTCCCGCGTCTTCCTTTCTAGTTCTATCCAATTGTTGTTCATTCATCTCATGTCTGTTTCAATTTCTCGGCGTAATATGTTCTTTGGTCTTCCTCTTTTCCTTTGGCCTTGAGGATTCCATGCAAGGGCTTGCCTCGTGAAGCAGTTGGGTGCCTTCCTTAATGTGTGTCCTATCCACTTCCAGAACTTCTTCCTGATTTCTCCCTCCGCTGGAATTTGGTTTGTTCTCTCCCACAGTGGGTTGTTGCTGATAGTGTCTGGTTAATGTATCCGAAGTATTTTGCGTAGAGAACTGTCAATAAACGCTTGTATTTTCTGGATGATTGATTTCGTAGTTCTCCAGGTTTCTGCCCCATACAACAGAACTGTCTTGACATTTGTATTGAAAATCCTGACCTTGGTGTTGGTTGACAGTTGTTTTGAGTTCCAGATGTTCTTCAGTTGTAAATATGCTGCTCGTGTTTTGCCGATTCGCACCTTCACATCTGCATCAGATTCATCGTGTTCATCAACTGTAATTTTGCATTCAACAACCAATAACGTTCAAATAAAGAATTATAACTGAAATTTAAGTTTACAAAATATGTACTTGACTATTGAAGCCCATTGAATTCAATCAATCTATATGTTAATAAATTGAATTGAGTAATTCTAACTATTGTTCAAATTGTATATTTCTGTAATTTCTTTCTTTCAATTTATCTTTATTAGTTTATTTCGATGGAGTATTGATACAAGTAAATTTGTACGTGGTAAAAAAGAACGAGTTGTTATTCTTAAAAATGCATTTAATGAATTGGATTTTCAGGTAACTATGTTTTTTTTTTAAAAAGATTATTTAATCATAACAAGTTGTTATCTTTTATGGATAAATTTTGTCTATACAATGATTGTTAATACAAAATGGTCATTTGTAACGAAGTTAATGGTGTATTAACAAGTCACCTTTTATTTAGTAGCAGTTCATTCCATCCTATTTTTATGTCAGTGAAACATGGTCAGTAAGAGTAGAGGATATTCGTAAGTTACTAGTATTTGATCATAGGTGTCTTCGAAGCATTGCTCGTATATCCTGGGACCACTGAGTAAGTAATACAGTTGTTAGGAAACGGGTACTAGGTAAGGATGGCAAATCAATTGATGAAGTAGTGAAACTTCATCAGTTGAGATGGGTGGGACACGTGTTACGTATGCTCAACCACCAACTGTCCCGACGTTCCATGTTTTATGGTGTAGGAGTAGGTTGGAAGAAAGCTAGGAGCGGCCGGACCGAATTATGGCACAAATCCATGAAGTCACTGATAAGTGGACTGAGTCATGTTGGTAGGTGTAGACTACCTGGTTGGGGACCGCGAGATGATAGCAACCGATGGTTAGATACCTTGAATGACATGGCTCAAAATCGTTTGCAATGGCACAGGTGTATACACTCTTTGTGTTCTCCCGAATTCTAATCTTCTGAATTCTTCATGCACCTTTCTTTTTTCTCCCTCCAAATTTATTTCACTGGATTATACCCCTTGAATAACGTCTTCGGACCCTAATGTTTTACTACCTCTACCACTACGGGATTTGAGTCGACAATTGTATCTGTGTGTTAATGTGGTATGGCAACTCAAACTGATGTACGTACGTACGAAGTTCTACGTTGTTACGGACTGACTGACAGATGTATTCCATTGATTCCGAAATGGAATAATCATCGTTGACTTGAATTCACAATATCAATTTTGTAGAGTCATAGATAAGTAACGTACTGTGACAGGTTTTCGAATTGACAAAGATCATTCTTCAGTCATTCAATTGCAACGTAGAAGCTGCTACATTAAGAAATCAGTTCAAGTTGCCACGGCAAATCACAGAATAGTAAAGGATGTAACAGTATATTAATGGCAATAGAAAAGATTTGGCATGAACGTTATGATTCAAGAAAATATAAGTTAGCGAGACGAAAGAAAACTTGTAAGGTAATTTAGAAACCTAAGATCTATGTGATGATAAAAAGTGAATGCACCAGTGAGATTTTGAACGATTTGGAACCATGTCACTATTAGTTATGGTAGTTACGCGGACCACAACAGGTAGTCTTTATCTACTTATATGGCCAGTTCACTACTCACTGTCTTCATGGACTGATACCCATGTCTTGATTTGGAGATCCCTCGTTTTCTCTCAACTCACTCCTACACCATCCTTGCGGTTCCAGATTATCCTAACCATATAAGCCGAAAATGATTCACTACCTCTTCACTCGATTTGTCATACTCACCTAATACTTTCCGTCCAACCTCAAAATCGCTAATTGGATGATCGCAAATTATCCGACCAATGGTTCAAAAACACGTAAGATCGGTTACTAGTACACTCTTGCATATAACTTACCATTAAACTTTGATATTGGAGTATTTATTGTTGTGCTTAACTTTGCTCGGACTAGTACGTACGTCCCCGGAATAATGTGACAATGATTTCAGTCTAATAAATTTCTTTTCTTTACACTGTAGTACATAAATTAATATTGGAGTATATGTTGTTTTACTGGTCTTTTCTTATAACAGCATGATGTTACTTTAATTCCAATTGTAAGAGAACGTTTACGTGTACAATGTGCCAAATGTGGTGTCATCAAAAAGATTGTGGTTCATGATGTAAGTTATTACTGAAAGTATGTGTTGTTTTTTTGTTTTGTTGTTGAAGAAGAAAACACTGACTATTGTTTAGTACAAGTTGATCTTTGATTTTCAGCGCCATACCATGTATGGTTATCTTCAATAAAAGGGAGAAAGATCTGATCGGTGTTAGTTGTCCATTTTCCAAGTTTTTATTGAACTACATCATAAATATGTTTTCTGACTGATTTTTTTTACCAGGAGATTCACTTGTTTGGTAAAGACGCTGACAAAATTCAGAGTATTCTGACCACATTCAGTAACAATGCAAGCATGTTCGAAATGCGATTCTTACCCTCGAAATTCAAAATGTTGCTTCGGAATCGGCCTGCGTCAGCGTCTAGATTAGTGTTAGGAGTGAATTAATTAAGCGTGCCGACCGCTTAACCTGTCTTGAAAGTCTCATCGGTTTAGGGGGTCCGGTTTTTGACGAGATCTCGGAACAGATTTAGAAGGTTCGACTAGCTTCTGTCAACTTGGTCAGTTATAGCATAGAAGAGATATCTATCTGGTAACAAAAAGACTAGTTTACCGCTCAACAATTCGCTCCATTTTCCTTGGTGGATGTAAAGCATCATCATTAAGAGCAGAGGATATTCTCAAGCTATTAGAATTCGATTATAGACGTCTTCAAAGGGTTGTTCGTTTATTTTGAGACCACTGAGTAAGCAATGCCTGGGTTAGGAATAGGGTACTGAGTTAGGATGACAAATAGATTGATAAGATAGTAACTGAGGTAGTTGGGGGATGTATTACATGTGCCCAACCAACACGTACCTCCATGGGCAATGTTATCTGGTGTTGGAGTAGGCTGGAAGAAAGCTAGTGAGTCAAACCAAAACATTGCATTGGTCCATTAAGTCATTAACAGTTGGACCAAGCCATATTAATAGGTGTAGACTACTTGATAGGGGTCCTCGTGATTATCATGACCGATGTTTAGAGACTATGAATGACATGGCTCAAAGTCGTCTACAATAGTGCAGGTGCATCCACACTTTGTCTTCCCCCAAATTCTAAGCTTTGGAATTCCACATAATTTCCTTTATTTGGTTAGTGTTTAGATGTTTTAACGCATAATCTACTTCTGTGATAATGGAAACCCTTTGTAGTATGATCTCTTTCAATATAGGTAACATAATGAAGATAATCTTTGATATTGTAAGTGTAGGGGTTTTGTCGAGTCTGGTTTAACTTTTTAGTTGTATTCATCACCGATTGATCTCAGTTGTAGCGCCATTAAAATTAGGAAGCATTGAAGAGCTCTTCCGTTCTAGTGTGGGATTTATCAAAACCCATCAGGTGTCGTACCGTAGGAACCCCTTCAGGTCTCGTGGCAAGCTCCTAACCACCAGGTCGGTACCCAATTTCAGCTTTAGTCACTTTGCAATATAATGCTATTAGTTACGAATGTTTCATTCCAAACAGTTCTGAGCTTTACCAACCACTTCTGGAATACATTGAACCAAATTACTAGTAAGCTGATTATTGTAGTTTAGTCGGGGGTAATAGGTTTATGGAGATCGGTTCAATTTTTAGATTGTATTTGTTTGTTTATTTAATATTCTTACTGTTCTTAGATGACAACAGTATCCCATAAATGTAGAATGATCACTGGTGATCATTTATTCTAAGTTGTTGACTATCTGTACTCTTGGTATGATACAATTTTTGTCCACTGAATGAATTTTTTTAATTTTCTTCTCTTGTTCTAAACAATTAGGCTCATCCAGAAGGCGTCGTCAGTGTAACATTTTCTACACCAGAAGAAGCAGATACAGGAATCAAATTTCTATCTAAGGCATTATTTGTTGATTATCCTGGTACTGGGGGAGCTAGACAATTAGAAGCGGAGCGTTGGGATGGTAAAACTAATTATTCAATATGTGAATCTAAAGATAAAGAAGCCAGTCGATTACAAAGTTGGGATGAATATCTTGGAGGTGATAGTTCTTCATCCGATGAAGAGACTAATACTCAAGCTAGCATTAGTAATAATGACAATAATAATGCCTGTGATGATAATATTGAATCCAGTGGAGTGAATAGTACTTCACAAAAATCAGAATTAGCATTTGAAGTACCATCAGATTATTGGGAAAGATTAAGTGAAGAGAGTCAGTCCAGCGGTGTAGATACAGATGATGAAAATGGTGGGAGTGGAGCTGAAACATCATAGATTATCTTCACCATTATAGTTTCTTTTTGCACATTTCATTGTACAAATAACCTCTGTATAAATATATATATATACACATAAATAGTCAAGCTTACTGAAATTTTCGGTCGTTATAGGTGAAGTTTTGTTCTCTGAGCTGGATGATTGGGTCGTGGAGATTTAATTGTTCTTCTGAGCAACATCATCAGCACAAACTTCAGTTAGAAGCCTGTTATTATTTTCGTCACGGGAAATGCTTCGAGTACATTGTAACCCTACAGTCCACTACCATGTTATTCTGAGATTATTCACTTTTTATCCCTCACTGAATTACCACTGTCATTCTATACATGAGTCAACGACTTTAAAACTTTATTTACTAGCCAAACTGGTTTTTTTATTCATCTCATTGATCTTCAGTAATTGCACACTGAATTTATCTCTAGGCGAAGTTACTTTAGTTTTCTGGTTAAATGTATGCTAATGTTTCAAATAGTATAACTGCTCGATATATTCTGTGACTGATATAAACAATCAACTTCCTATCACAGTATTATAAGTCGTGCTCAAGTCATTAGTCGATTCTGATTATGTTTTTCTATTCTACTATTCTGTCTGTAACCTGGTCTAGACGACCATTTATGCGTCCGACCTACGCCGTTAACCTTAAGCCAACACAAGCTAAACTCTTATTGGTCCGCCATCCTCAAACTTTCCACCATCCCTTGAGTCGAAAGAGAAGTCAGCAACCAGCTTCCATTGTCCTCAATGCAAGCATGACTCGAAGCACACAAAAATATATAGCAAAATCTTGACCACATCAACGAAGTTAAGAGATTACAATAATGGCATAGCATAGTAATTTGTAGTTACTTAAGGATAAAACAAAACAGTATTTTATGCATCACAGAAAAGTGTATACACCTTCGTCACTGCAAGCGATTTCGAGCCATTTCATTCAATCTCAAACCAATACGAAAGTCGCGCGGACCACAACTAAGTAGTCTGCATCTATCAAGATAACTCAGTTCGACTGTTAGTGACTTCATAGACTGCTGCCATTTGTAGGTCTGGCTGCCAGCCTTCTTCCAACCTACTCACACCACACATTGCCCGTCAAGACAGGTGTTACTTGAGCAAACGTACCACCTCACTTGATGGGGCTTTAGTACCTCATCAACCAATCTGCCACTTCAGATATGGGAGTTCCGAAAGTTCAAGTTTCCCAATACTCATTCCGTCCTGACAGCTCTATCGACTTCAGCGGCGATTTAGCAGCAGCTAATTTTACATGTCTAATGTATAAGAACGTGTACGCTGTATGATGGATGGATAAGAGAAATTGTCATTGATAGCCTGTGACCTAAAATTCTGTGGAAATCGCATTGCAGATTATCACAAGCTTTACCTCTAAAACTGTTGATCTGATCAATAAATTAGATTTGCTTTCTACGAACTATACTATCTAAATTCGGGTCTAACTACAATGTCATTATATCATTCTAAATTTTATAGAAACAATGCACATAAGATAATCACTGCCAGGAGAAGGTTTGCCTACATGTACTTCGAATGAAATCCGGATAATTAGACTCGGTTGTAAATTGTTCAGTGGTAACCAAAGCAATTAAATAGCCGACTACCAATAAAAAGCGTGAGTTCATCTTTCGGTAAGAGGTAGCTCATGTAGACCAGTCAGTCAGCTACAACGTAGGACCAGGCACATATATGCATCGGTCCAAGTTGCCATACCTTATTAACACAACAAGATGGACACCGGATTCATAAAAGTAGTTAATTCAGAGGTGGTAATATGTAAAAGAAAGATTGCAATAAGGATGTAGTACAGGAAGAAAGAATTAGTTCGTAGACCAGATACAAATTGAAGACTAGAAAGCTTTAGTCCTACGGAATGACAGTGGAGTATAGTCTAGCACATTTAAGATGACCAAAGTGGGACTTTATTAGTCCGACAGATGGGTCTTAGTTCTATTGATGGACACATGACCCCAATATTCTAAAATTAATGAAGTCATGTGGTGATTTACGTTAGTGATTCAGTCTTTTGAATAGTTATCAGTTGACTAGACTGTAACATTGCGAAATATTTTACAGTTCATTACTACCAACAGAAGTTTATTCACAATACAAGCAAACGCTTTCTCCATACCACTATAATTGTTCATTCCAAAAATTAGTACCAATGACATATCTGCATAAACTATATCCTTCTTATGAAGACTTTATTACAAGAGATTAAACAGTTCATTTTGAAGAAAATGTATCGATAGTATTGTCTATAAAGAAAATTAAAGCTTCACGACTAAACCATTCAGCGGTTGAGCTATAATTTATGGATAGTAACTTTAGAGTTCTTATGTAAAATTCATTTACTCACATGGTCATATAGCATTTTGACAATAATAAGTGACGTCAATTCGTGGTGAAAACTATAACTCTTAATCCGAATGCCTCATCCTAAGTCATAATCTTGTTTCTACCTAAAATATGATTGAAGGTAAATTTGAAATCATTCAAAGATTATTTATAAATGATAGTCTCACCATAATATTTACTAAAGTTCAGTAATCTTATAAACAAATATAAGACTAAGGAATTCAGAGTATAACTAAAATACGTTACATTTTGTGCTGTGACTAGCTGTTCATATGAATATTTTTAATCTCAAAGTAATATATTTCTTAATTTATTATCGATAAAATGAGTAAACTAAAACTTATTCAATAATGGTAAGAATTCGAATCAAAATAGATAATCTTAAAATTATATAACGGTTGATGATAAGTATAGTCATTAAGGTCACCAATTATTCAATGGCAGTGCCTGTCATTGAAAGGCCTAACTCAAAAGTACATAAACCTTGTGAAGGCTCTTTACTCGAACACTACCAGTCGAGTCAGAACTTACGGCGAACTGTCATCTGCTTTTGAAACCTCAAGTAGTATAAGTCAAGGCTATCCACTTCCTCCATTTTTTTAAAACTTCATCATAGATCTACTGATGGCAATAACGTTCTCGTCGACTGGATTCTCGGGTATTGATCTTTTTCCAGGAGGTCCACTTATCGACTTAGAATACGCTGATGACATGTTCTGTTTGGTGAAGACGCTGATAAAATGCAGAGTCTTTTGATAGCACTGAGCAACAATGCCAGGATGTTTGGGATGCGTTTCCCCCCCTCGAAATGCAAGTTGTTGCTTCAGGACTGGTCTGCGTCAACACCTGGACTAAGGATAGGGAGTGAAGTAGTCGAACGCGTTGACAACACTTATCGTGGAAGTCTGATCAGCCCTAATGGGTTGGTGTCTGACGAAATCTCAGCATGGATTCGAAAAGCTCGTTTGGCTTTTACCAACTTACGTCACTTATGGCGAAAGCGAGATATCCGTCTATCAATAAAAGGACGACAGTCCGTTCTGTTTTACTTTACGGCAGCGAAACATGGCCTTTTAGAGTAGAAGACACTTGTAAGCTACTAGTATTTGATCACAGATGCCTTAGAAATATTGCTCGCATCTGACTGACCATTTATTCATAAGTTAATATATCCAAACAACTCCTTAAGGCCAAAGGAGGAGAGAAAGAACAAAGAACACATTATGTCGAGAAATGGAGAAGAATGAACAACAATTGGACAGAACTAGAAAAGAAGTCCCAGGACAGAGTGGGTTGGAGAATGCTGGTCAGCGGCCTATGTTCCATTAAGAGAAACAGGCGTAAGTAAGATATCGAACACTTAAAAACTTAACAATAATGATAACATCAAATACGGATTGATGTAGGTTGTGAAACAAAAGTTATCGGCTGAAAAATATTTTTCCTATCAAAAAATTTATTTCCCATAAAAAGAAGCTTTAAAACAAAATATCTTTTAATCATATCCTTTTACATATTCAGCAATAGACCAATCACATTTCAGGCGTAATGGGCCACTTATTTGTATTCCTTCTTTATTGACGACAGCCATTTGATACGTATCGAATGCACTGTTAATTTCCAAGAAAGAAACAAGAAAAACTAAACAGTGACACGATGGTCAAATTATATGTGAACAATATCAGACTTTTTACATAAGCAACGTAGAACCTGTTATGTATGACTGTCAGTTCAGGTCGTAATACTACTACATTAGCACGGCAAAAACTCCCAGAATGGTAGATGTAACAGTATCAGTAGAAACAGAAGAGATTATGATGAGTATGATGACAGAACGTCAGTTTTTAGTAGAAGATAAAGAGTGAATGAGCCTGTGCTGCTTTTAACGCTTTTGAGCTAATTCATCCAAAGTCGCACAAATTTGGTTACAATAATCACGCGGACCCCAACCAGGTAGTCCATACTCATCAATATGGATGTCAGTCCAATTGTTAATGACTTCATGGACTGGTGTCACTTTTAATTACCGAAAGAAAAGGTGGTTAAGGCCCCAGTATTAATTCTACTACTTTGTTAAGAGTAGAACAATCTTCAACTTGGGAGACTTTATTTGCTCATTTAAAACTGATATAATAGTACAAATAAACACCAAAATAAAATGTGCACTGTGCAAACAAGAAAATGAGGTTGTGAGGAGATAAAGGAAAGAGGCTGAGTAAAATGCAACCCAAGCGAATCCTTTCAGTGAGAAAGTCCTAACTTCGAGTCATATCTGATAATATTTCAAACCACTGAGTTGCGCCACTCCTCGGACCACAGAAAGAGTCATGAAGATCCGACAGATGTCAGTCCTGTACAGTGTTGTATTATACTATGGCACTATGTCATAAACTGATTACATTTCAGCTTTTCCCAACCAGTCCTAACGTTGGCAAATAATGCACCATGTGAAATTCATTGATATGATATTCGTAGTTCATGTTCAGGTCACCGACGACGGTGCTTAAAGATGATGACACTAATTGAACCACCGTCAATGTGTCTGGACACAAGCTGACGTACCTCTGCATTACTAACATGGTGTTGCCACTGAATGTCAGCAATTCATTGGAGACTAGTCTTTTTAAGCATCACAAATACTGTTAGTAATTCTACTATTTTGGGATTCGCCCTGGAAATTTCATCTCGTTGTTGTAACAGAGTATGGAAACTCGAACTAATGTAAAAGTGCTAGGTTCTATGTTGAGCATAACTGATTGACTAAGAGTGAGTGTGGGTATAACCCCCTTCCAGTCCTGTAAAAGCACTTCTTAGAGTCTAATCAGTTAAGTATGTTCATCGATACCCTAGTAAATGCCCAAAACAAAGTGTAGTTTTTGTCACAATATTAAGAACCTGTGAATTGATGGTTGATTAGGAATCAGCTTCTAGCCAGCATCTTGCACATTCAAAACTCTTTACTTACTAAATAATACATTTCAAAAATTAATTTGACTTAAATGAAATTGAGATAATCTGAAAAAAAACTTGAGATATTTACCGGCAATCTCGAAAGTATAATTGCTTCATTGCACTTGTTATTGTTGAGATAGCATCTTCTTCCGTTATATTGTTTGGATCACCCCCTGCTTTTATTTCCAAACATTCTCTTAGAATAGGCATTGCAAGGTATGCACCGAAGCCAGTCGCAACATAATTTTCGGTGAATGCTACAAAGATGATAAGGGTTGACTAAAAAGGTAAGGTCTAGGAGACTGAGAATCAAAGTAATGAGAATGTTACTATAGGCTTGTGACGCAACTGTAAATAGTTGACCAATACAAACATTATGAGTCCAGTGAATTAAACGTAACAGGTCATTAGTATCGAATACTTGTTATACTAGGGACAAGATATAATTTTCGACAAGCTACAACTCTTGATAATTGTCGTTATAATATTATGTCTTTATGCTATTCAATTTGAAAGTTGTGACACAGTAAGTAACCCAAAAATGTCTGATATTCAGAACATAGACAATATTTATTCTATATATGTGTAAAAAGTCCGGGAGCATATGCAAGAAGAGACCTACATGGACGCTAGTTGTGAGGCGTTAAGACGGCTATTAGGAGGCTCGTTTGCCCTGAACTGAGCATTGAAGACATACTTTACCACTGGTGTTATTAGATGTGCAGGATAATAACATTACCAGGCTGCCTAGGACGTAGAACATTGTAGATTACTCAAGACTTAGGGCTGAAAAAGTTGGAGTTTAAGAGATATTTGAGTGACAACTGGGCTTACTCAAGTCATTTAAAAATGATGGTCTCGCTAAAGGTGAAATCCGATGTCTTTGAGATTATTCTATACTAGCCTTTCATTGATTGAACAAAAGGATAGCATGGTATGTCGGATGTCCTAAGACAGTGCCTAACCGGTTTTACATTTCTGATCAAATAGTATTACGGTCGGCCTTATTTACTATGGCAATTTGGTGGATGTGATGTCACATCCATTGTTGGAACAGGGAAAACAGATAGGGCATTGGAGTGGGAAAAAATCGAGATACTCAGATGGTTCAAAATTAAACTATGTTTATATGGAACGTGACTCACAAACACCAAGCATACTACAATACCCAATGAAGGGCTCGCCATTTGCTTCCAAACCTCCGACCAAATAGGTGTTCCACAGTGGCTGCAAACGACTTCGACGGTTATATAGGACACGTGTAATCCAGCTATGGAGAGCATGAGGGCTGAAAGCAAAAATAACCAAATTAGCCAAGATACAAACCTCAGTTTAAAGCCGTCGGAAAGTAGACTGTCTTGATGTGTCAGCTCTTCAATGTGATGTTTGAGAAATTGAAAGTCAGCCATATCACCACTACAGCACATAATTGTGCTCTGATTTACCTAGTGAAGTTAGTTTTGGAGAAAACCTTGCTTACCTTAAACATGCGTTCGAAATCCATATATTTGGCTAGGGAGCCATATGAAACTAACATATCAGCAGCTAGAACAACTCCATCTCTATATTTAATCCCAATAACAGAAGTCCCTGTGCAAATTGGGGTCATAGTATGGTTTCTACAATCCCCGTGCACATCTGTAGGATTGTTAGGAAATTGTACTTGGAGTGAATCCATACACTAAGTAACGTTGCGTGTATATCTGAATACACCGCGGGAAAGCACATCTTAGTACATTATCACTTAACCGAAGGCGACAAGAATTTAATATAAGATTTTAGTATAATTACAGATTTTTGGCGTAAGTAAATGTATTTTGAACAACAGGGGTTTTAGTGGTAGAGAGCGCGTATGAAACTTTAGGCTGTGTGCAATTTTGAACAAACGTTTTTCGGGCCCGGTCTTCACGTTGATGTTTTAGTGGTCATACTGCTGGCATGGATGGGATTTCTAATTTATAAACTGCATGGAGTCTAATAATATAAATGTGAAACCTGAACCATTGTTTAGTAATCTGTCCACTGGAGTGTTATATCCTCTTTCTGTTCACAATCCCGGTGATAATCAGTTGAGTCCTTCATGTACTGTTCTCCAAGATGATTCCTTTCCAAACTCAAACTCGATTCGTATACCTTCAGTTGGTTTTTCGCTCAATGACTCCGATAAATTGGATACTTCGACAACAGTATGTTTGTCATCCCAAACAAAAGCTGAATTTTATTCAGAATCAGATAAAAGCAATCACAATTCACTTTCTAGTTCTACGGACTCAAACACAAAGCCTTTGTCTGTCCATTGTGTCGAGGAGTCATCAAATGTTTTTTCCGCGCAATCGTCTCTACCCTCCCTCAATTCAGAATTTCAGGTCCCGAATCTCCCAAGCGAATGCTCACATAAGTTCCCTGTACATGCGGCTGCCAAGCCTAGTGAAGCATTGTTTGTTCGGGCCTTAATTGGACGCTGCAAGCGCATCGCTCCTTTGTGGTTTAGGGGTGTTTCATCAATGCGTGAACGCAATCGGGAAGAAAACCGCCGCATGGCATGTAACAGCGGCCAGAGCCAAAGTGATTGGAGTCTCATAGCATTAAAAATCGGGGTGAGCGTTTGTTATCTGCACGTGTAGATGCTTTTTTTACCAACAGGTGATATGTGAGGTTCATTTACGTATTGTTTCTGAAATTATTAACGAGTCTTTGTTACATAATTAGGGGTTCTCTTTTATATTGTAGTCTACTTTTACTGCTGGGTCTGAAAGGCACCATTCTTATCGTCCCTATTCTTCTAGGATACATTTATGTACTCAACCCTGTAATGAATAGTTTGAACCTTTTTGGTCACAATTTTTTCTGTGTGCTGATTGTGATTTTTTTATCATTCTTAAGTGGCTCACAATATTAGGCATTTCTTTTTTACCTCTTGGACGGGATTTGTTAGTGACCTCAATCCCGACTCTAAAATATGCTACTACTACTTTGAAATTACACAAAATCCTGTCAATCTGAAATAGAGCTTATTATTAAAGTTCGCGACCTATAATTTAGCTGTGATTAAGATAACTGATTTACGGATGTGTGCTTCAATTGATGAATACAACCTAACCATATCGATGGATGGTATTGTGGTATTTATCTTTAGTAAGCTGTTATCACCTTTTGCACTCAGTAGTTATTACCTAGCATAGTCTGTATGGTTTAGAAATTTCCAGCTTAGGAGAGGTCATTCTCTATTCAATATTTGATTTGTCATTGTTTGTGTTGATTGGGAATGCCATAAAAATGCCTTGTTGTAAGAACTAAAGTGTGTGGAAAGTAGCTCCTCCAATTCCTATGGATCTGAGTGAAACAGCTGTTCATCATACAATGCGTTCTCTTGGCTTTCAGCCTCAAAAGTTTAATTGAGTTATTGTAGTAGGGTCTGGAATACTTTTTTTGTAGTCATGCCTATTTAAGTTTGCTACGAAAAACACAATAAGTCTGTTTCCTGTCTGTCCTTTTACTAGCACTTAAATCACCTCTTGCGAAACTTATGAATAATTCTTTCTTATATACGTTGTCTGCTGGTGTGTCCTATGCTCCTCCACGAGGGGTAACGTAAGTAATGTACTTTATCAATGAGTAAAGCTGATGGAGCCCGTTGATGAGGAAAATCTGGCTTCATAATACACTAGACACTTGTCGAAGACCTAATGATGCCTATATATAACTCTACAATGTGCTATGTGATGAATTATGTGATAGTAAACCAAAACTTATAAAAAAAACGTTCTGATTGTTTCATTGAATAGTGGGTCAAAAGTTTATCTTCATTATCTATAAACAAAGGACCTTTTCTGGGTTGACTGGGTCATTCACGTAGTATTTGAGTAATAACTTGGTAGTTAGTCCTATGGGAATGAACAATTCAGGGCCAGACTTTTAACATCCGGAGAGGGAAAATATATTTAGAAAATTACGTAAATAATGGTTGGGGAACGTAACTACCATAAGCAAAGTTGAGCATTGTTTTGTCCTCTACATCTGTGAGTATATTATGTAAGCAATGCTGAATTGATATTATGTCATCATTGATGATTTTGACATGATTTTCAAAATCAGTCGTAGCTACTCAGATGACGCATTGGTTTCTGCCGTTCAAGCCATCCGCATAAATCTAAATAACCTCTTTAGAAAGATTTAAGAAAGTCTTTATTTAGTTGATTTGTTTTGACGTATCTCTGCTACTCGGGCATTCCGGAATCGTCCGTCCTACTGCTATCCATCTGACCTGTGTGGTTTGATAAGATCATGAAAAGTGATTGTTCCAGTCAAAACTCAGTCTGATTGGGACAATAGTTAAGTTCAAGCATTATATCATAGCAGCATTTGCATTCAGGAAAGAATGATATTTGGTTTAATGGATATTTTCCATTGATCACTGGAAGAATATTCGAAACATATAGCTTCACTCCCATTAATTGCACGCATTTTTTAGGAGATGAATGCTGGAAGTGAAACTGATGCTGTATCAAATCTGCTCAAGAAGTTGTATAAAGAGTTGCCCAGTGACTCAGTATTTTGGTTTCTTAAATGTTGGCTTGGAAGTGAGGATACTTTAAATGATCCGCATTCTTGTGTTATAAGCCGTGGTGATGCTAAAGGCCGTATGCGACGCATTGATGGTGGCAAAGGTTCTGATAAAGTAAGTTTTATATCTTTCCTAAATGTCAATTTGTATGTGAACAGTGTCTTAGTGGCTAAGGTGTTCGACTTTCAGCCACTAAGTTTCGGATTCGAACCACACTCCACTTCGGTTTGCGCAACTAGGCAGTAGTATCTTTCACACAGTGTGACTAATGTCTAAGTACCTGGAGAATGAGTTAATTTGCTTATTAATCATTTAAAGTCTATATTCACTGGATGCAACTTAGTTTCTACTGTTTACTGGGATGATTTTATGCGTCTTGTTTTTCAATCATTGTAGAATTTGATTCATTTTTATCTCATGATTATCCCAAGGATGTTGGCGAAGTGATTTTATAGCAGAATATAACCTCCAGACAACTGTTTCTTCCTGGTATAGAAATTCTCAGCAGTGCACGTCCGTGAAATCGGCATCGTGAGTCAAACTCAAGACTTCCGGTCTCGTGCGCGAACACGGCCTTCAGACCACTGAGCCGGTATTTCATGGTGTACAGGTCTAACTTTAATCTGTCCACGATATTGCACCATCATCTTCCATTGTCTTCTGTGGATACCTTCCTCAAACTCCACTAGTCAAGGCTTCTCCCTAGAACTTCAAAATTTCCTCTCGAAGATAGTTTCTGGGGAGCACATGGTGATTATCAGCATGAGATCTCATTCTAGGAGGAAACTCATCTGGTGCTTCCAGGTTGCCGGTGGTTTGGTAATCTAGATAGATTAGAAATTTAAATTAAATTCACTTATCTTCACAACGCCCGTGCATATATTATTTATGTTAAAAACAAATTGGTGTCAACTATTTTGCTTGGTAAAATTCTATTATCAAGAAGTTCACTTCTCAAAATTCCATGGTAGTGAAATGTCTTGCATTTGTGATGAACACCGGTTAGTACACTGAAGAATTAGATTATAGTGAAGAGTTTATTATTTCCAGAATGTCGGTTTGTGGAGATTGTAGTAAGGTTAAGCGTGACCGAAGGTCCTGGGTTCGAGTTCCGCGTGCAGGATCGTGAATGGGAACTGCTGAGGAGTCTCATACTAGCACGAAGTGACCATCCAGCGCTTCCAAATTTTCCATGGTGGTCTAGCTTTAGTTGACTTATGGATTCAAGTATTATTTATTTAAAAAATGAAGAATATTTCTAGAAGGATAGACGGTTCCACAAACCGAGATATATTTAGAAAGAGTACATGGACGGGTCAGTATACCCACTTTCAAAGCTTCACACCTTTTCAAAGACGCTCAAATATTCTTCATTTTTGAATATTCTATGGGGATTTGTAAACTACTATTTATTTATTTAAACACTAACATTGATACAAAAAATACAAAAATACATATGTGCTACGCAAAATTTGTGTGAGGGCTAGAATGCTGCACTTTTCCTCAAACCGAAACAGATAGTTTTCTTAGGGAACCACTCCCCGAGCCTTTGACCTAGACGTATAATCCACAAGACAGTGGAGCAATGTTAGATGCTGGTCCATGATGACTGGTACACAGGAGTAGGTTCATACACCATTTGCTCCCTCAGGATCGTGGAGTGCATGTGCACCATTGATTTTGAATCAGTTTTCCAACTTCCATGGGTGGATCCTCCGTACCCACCTACCCGGTTTAGTCGTCGAATATTCTCTTTTCGTCCTCTTATGGAGTGAGTTGGACCTTCCTGTCAGTGGGCATATACACATGGTCATAATTAGAGCATTTGGAGAGCGACGGCGGACTCTCCTCATACTCGACGTTACCTGGGCATTTGAGGGCAATGAAGAGTGCATGGCGATACAGTGCTCACAAGATCTAAACACTGATTCAGGACTCAAACGAACATATGATCTAAAGAAAGTACAATTATCTAACAAAAAGTTTCTTTTTAACAAATTGACACATATGCCAAATACTAAACCTGAGAATAAACGTGATAAAGGGTCATTTAAATTTTAAGCAATTTTAGGGCAGAGTTTTGTAGGTCATCAATCGATAAAGTCACTGACTGACTGCTAGAATGAGCCGTGTCAAATTTTGTAAACTCCTTAAATGAGCTAGGTGCAGATGCCATCAAATGCCCTGGTACGGCCGAGTGTAAGGAAAGTCCGCTCTCCCTCTCGAAATTCTCTCACAAGGCCACGCGTATGCAGACACTGCCAGGGAAGTCCTACTCATTGCTTTCTTGTGGCGGGGTGTTGTTTACGAACTCAAGAGGACGAGGAGCGAATGTCCGTCGCTTCAACTGGGTTGGTGGACACGGAGTCTATCTCGGAGAGTTGGAAAACCCTGATTCCAAGCCTGTGATGCACCTCGGCCCCAGTATCCTGAAGGAACAAATGGCGTATGAACCAATTATTGGTCATCGGCTACCATGGGATTGCATCTCCTGACGTTGCTCCACTGTCTTGTGGATTAGACCTTTAGGTCGAAGGCTCAGGGTGTAGCCCCCTTAGAAAATCACCTGCTTCGGTTTTGGCATCCGGGCAGTTTCACAGCTCATGCAAATCAATTATAACTGCTACTGGCCTCATTGTTATTGTGTGGCGCACTTGTATTTGGTGCCCACGTGTAATAATATTTGTGTTTAGATAAATAAACTAGGGTCAGATAAAGTTGTCCAGAACAACCATGGAAACTATTCAATTAAAATATCGACCTTAATAAAGCACAACAACGCCAGAACTATCCACCTAAAATAAAATTCTTCTCTATCCTTTCAAAGTTATTTTTTGTATTTTTAAGATTTCATATCAAATGACAGGAAATCATGTTTAATATCTGAACATGACTAAACAGTCCTTTTGTACATAGTTGTTGTGTGACGTTATTTATGTTTGATAACCTTTCATCCTGATTGTTTCCATAAAGAAAATCAAACTAAAGACTAGTAAAGGTAATATCGGTGTTGTTTAATTTCAGTTCTAAAGATTTGAGCATAAATATTACTTTCATGTTTTAATAAAAGTATTCATTTGTTAATAATTTGTGTTATTTATCTATGGACGTCAATAGATTGTATTTCTATTATTAGGTTTGGAGATTAGATACAATTGTTGGTATGCTATATCACGGTTTACCAATGTCCAGTACCGATACCAACATCATGGTTCATACATGTGATCATGAATTATGCGTTCGACCACAGCATATTCGATTCAGAGCTAGTTCAGTAGCGCTTGTTGTGGTTTTAAAAGCATTGGCTCAAGCAGGTTACACCATTATTCCACCGTCGATTGCTGCCAATCCTGAAGGAATTGCTCCTAACGGTTAGTAGTAGTTCTGTGTTTATTAACAGTTTATGTTTATAGTTTACTAATTATCAGATATTGGGAATGATTTTTACTAAATTTTATTGTGTTTTGATTCAAGATGTATAGTCTGATTATTTAAATTTTTCGATGGATTATATTTTACGATACAGTTTTCGTACATGATCCCGTAACAGGAAAATCAGTGGTTTACTGGTTGGTAGAGTACTTGGGTTTCACACTTGCCTTGGTCTAGTCAGCTGAGTAATATCTGTTTCAACACGAATGGGCTTATAGCTCAAAATATAAGCCTGTACTTCCTTAGTAAATTTAGATTATGACTTTGTTATAGTAAGAACTGCCGATATCTACATGGCTTCTCAAAAACTCATCAGAATTCATTGCATAAAGTAACGTTCATCAGTATCTGCTTCCTGCTGTTTTTATATGGTCTTTGTCGTAAATATGGCCCTACATGTAAATGTTTCTTCGTCTATTTTTTTCAGAAATTGAACTGCTATTTAAAGGCTCTCACCAACCTCCAGAACTCATTCTAGTTAAGACTGACAATATTTTCTCATAAAACACAATGAAACCGATCTGTGACTATTTGGATTGTGTTTCTCTTCATTGAAACACAAAATGTCTGTTCAGATTACGGTCTAAAACTGTACCTAGATCGTTAGTAGTAACTTTTTATTCAGTGCATTGAGCAATCATCAGTTCTAGTGGGTTGATGATACAAATACATTTGTAAGAAACTATAAACTTTCTAACCGAAATAACCAATTCAACTGTGGAGAAATATTAGACAATATGACTGGGATTTAGTCTTGGGAGAGTAATTTTTCCCCCCAAGTACCTTGGTGTTGTCGAGGGAGAGGGGTGTCTACTTGTCCCATCGAAATGTTTTCATACGGTTACGCGTTTATAGCTTTTCTGCCAGCGAAGACCTACCCACTACCTTCATATGCACACATACATTCCGCAATTGATTGATCATTGAATGGTGACCAATATAATGTGTGTTAAGTCCTTAATACAAATCGAATTGTATACATCAAGTTGCAATGTGGCGACTATAGGTGACTCAATATCGCGTGCACTATGTTGAGACGAGATGGTGGTTGGAGGTAGTCGACAGGAAACCCTGGACGTTAGTTGGCACAGTCGAATCCGTCAGGGAGCATCAGTTTTCTCAAGATTACAGGCACACCTTGCTTAACAAGTGCCATCAAGTTTAAAATCAGGTATATGAGTGTATATTACTACTGAATGCGAAACCCATAGATCGTCAGTTCGGTCTTATGATACAACCGTGGGTACGCGCCTTTGCGGGCAAACGAATGTTTAATGCACTTCGTTTTCCAGTACTTTTTTAAAACTAAAGTCTCTATATGATAAAATCTACGTTGTAACTCGATAATTTGTTTAACATTGCTACAACGTGTAAATTATCTTTTTTTGTGATTACTTGTATCTTTCGATTTTGATCGTGTTGCTTTTCGTTGTTTAAAGTCTTTCGCATTATCACTGGCAATACGACGGTAATTCCAACTCCTTCTCGGTATTCATGTTGTTTGAATTTATCTTATCGTACTGATATGGTGTAGGAACTTGGGGTGATGCATATTTATTTCATGCTCTACAGTGATTATAACTGACTTACTAAAGCAGAGCTGTATATGTACTATTTATTAATATCCAACATGAGTTATTTGCCTGGTATATACTTCAATAGTATTCAGGACTTGTGCTATGTATCCATATTCCTTTTACTATTGATGATCAGGTTGAGATGTTAATTGGTTGGAGGCAGTCTGTAGAAAACCATGGGTTTAAGTTTCGTGCTAGTTGACACTTGTCAGCAATTTGTATTTGCCATATCAGCGTAACCGATGCTTTATGTAGAATTCGGACTTCCCTAACCCTTCTTCGCAACCAGAGACTCTACCATCAAGCTATACAGGCTACAGATGGCCTCCTAGGTCTAGAGTTTCCTAGCAACTACCTCCAACCAGTTAATGTCGTAACATAATCTACACACTATCAAGTCCCTTAGATTTGTGACCACATTACAAATCGATTGGTAGAATTCATTCAGTACTGAAAAGGACTCGGCAAGCATGAGATTGATCATTACTCAGTAATTATTCAATTGTATATAATTAAGTGTCCGTTATACAGTCTGTTTTATAATAATTTCTCATCCTATTCCACTTTTTATGTATTTCACCTTTTGTTTTAAATTTAATGTAGTACCGGATGAATATGTAGATGTATTTGGGCCTTTTTCTATAGAACAACTTCAACAATATAGAAGTGGTGAGTTTTGTGCTACTTTTGGTTATTTGTTCTTATATTATCAAAAGAGGTATACAATGAAGACACTTTAATCGGTTTACGGTGTATTTCGTGGAGTATCATAGATAACTTAGTGGTTTGATAAGTAACGAAATTCGAGATCGGATTTCACGAAGTTTAAACAAAAGGCCTGGTGATACCACCCAGTCTTCTAAACCAAACTAGGTGGAGTAGAGCTCAAACTTGGAATTTAGTGTTCGAAAGTCTAACATCTTAACTACTGAGCGACCGCTCCATGTTGCTCACCAAGATGACAAATGATTATAGTGGCTGTGCTTCGTTGACCAATCATCCTCGTAACCGTTACCATATAATCTTCAACGGTGTTTGAAATCAGAAGGCAAAGAGGAAGCAGCGACTACAGTTTTATTAGCAAATGACTCAGACCACAAAGCAATGATGCGAATGAGTGAGTCAGCGAACTGAGAGCGTAGAATGTTAAATGGATCATCTAATCAATTAAGCACTTAATAATAAAGCTAGCAGAATGAATATATGGGTAGGCGGTAAGCAAATGTTCAAGCATACATATCTCATACAAGCACAACAATAATAAAGGTACAATAAGTTGTTATAGTACGGAAGACTTTGTCCTCTAAGTAAGTTAATAAAAGGGCTTAACTGAGTTAAATGAGAACAAACTCAATTGCACGTGAGTTGCTATGTAATAATAAGTAAAATTGAGAATTGGTAGCCCCATTCGATTCACATTCAGTGTGGTCAAATGATGTTGTACTGATTACAAGACCTGAATGTTGTTTTTTTCAAGTTCTCTGAAAGTGATCTCTTCACAGCTTACATATATTCTTCTGAACACATTTGACGTACGACTGTTCTTCAAACCATTGATCATCTGATTTTAAACTCAGATGTATCCACTTTTTCTTTCTAATATTTCACTCTAAATCTTAAAGTTTTTGCATCATTTCCATATTATTGATTGTTCCTGATGTATCCATTCCTATAGGATGAGTTTAGGTATTTCCTGATTGGATTTGATGATCTTATCTTTCTCTCTCTCTCTCTCTCTATATATATATATATATATCCGAAAATAATGGTAGAAAATTTCCATAAATGATTCATCTGCGTTACACAGAACTAAAGTAACGATTGGAGGAAATCCTATAATTTGACAAGAACAACACATATTTCCTCATTATTGTAGTTTACTCAAGAAATCCTTTTGTATTTCGTTGTTGAAGCAACTAGTTGCTTGTGTATATAACCCTCTTTTTCCAAGTGTTTATTTGAACTTCGATTGTCTTTAAAATGGTGTAATAAGAACAAGGCGAAAGGTTAAGTAATATGTATTATACATATATATCACGATGGTTAAAACCATGGGTTGTTTACATAGATGTGTCCTACTTTTTGGAAGTGAGGCAAGGAAACCCATATCCTGAGTATGTGTGTGTGTGTGTATGTGTTCGCTTATGTTACATAAGCGATTTTCATGTGTAGAGGTGGCTTCAATCAGTTGTTTTTCTCTCGAATCAACTGATCATACTGTTACATCTTTCTGGTAAGATATTGAGTTTGACTGTTTGGTATTTATGGTAAAGTCATATTTGAATGTGGTATTACTAGTTATTTCTCAAATTGTATATATATATATATATATATATATATGTGTGTGTGTGTGTGTGGAGACAGCGATTTCTTTACGCCATCTCCCCCAATCCGGTCAATTTCTTTTTTCCATATAGTACTTATTCAGTTACGTTTTGCTCTATTTGTTTTTAATTTTGTTTGTCGTAATTCTTAAATAAATAAATAAATATTTATTTATTTTGATCATATGCATATGCATACCGTGACTGAATTATGGTCATGTCTAACTTCTCAGATTTCCAATATTCCTCTCTCTCTCTCACACACACACACACAACTTTAGTTCGGTCGCTGATGATGTTGGTATGATATAAAAAAGAGGTTGTATACATTTTAGACAGGACAATTGTAATGTAACAAGTTTTGTTCTGTTTTCTTTCAAAATAAAATCATCCATTGTAAATGACTGTTAGTGTACATCGAATGGAATATGATTGAAAGTTTTCAAACGAAATAACACATTGCATGGAATAAAACATGAAAATGACATTTACTTACTTGCTTTGTTTACGTCTGTTATTCCTTGTGGAAGAGTATAGGTCACCCACCAGCACTCTCTATCCAACCCTGTTCTGAGCAATCCTTTCCAGCTCTTTTCAGTTGTTATTCATGCTTTTCATATCTGCTTCTATTTCCCGACGTAATGTGTTCTTTGACCTTCCACTTTTTCGCTTTCCTTCATGATTCCAAGTTAGGGATTGCTTCGTGATGCAGTTTGATGATTTGCATAATGTATGTCGTATCCATTTCCATCATCTTTCCCTAATTTCCTCTTCAACTGGAAGCTGGTTTGTTCTCTCTCACAGTAGGCTGTTGCTCATGGTATCTGGCTAATGGATATTGAGTATCTTGAAAATGACATTACTTGTGAACTATTAATTTATTTTATTGATATTAAAAATTGATCCAAGTTAATTCATCATTGGAAACCTAGATTCACTGAATGGCTGTTTCGCCCTAGTGTGGGACTCCTTAGAAGTTCTCGTTCAGGGCTCTCAACCGGGAATCTAAGTTAATCTATTGACTGTTGGGTATTTATTTTTTTATTTATTTGAACACATAAATATTGGTACAAAGAGTCACCAAATACATATGTGGGCTGTGATACTGCCCGGATGCCAAAACCGAAGCAGGTGATTTTCTAAGGGGGCTACACCCAGAGCCTTCGACCTAAAGGTCTAATCCACAAGATAGTGGAGCAACGTCAGGAGATGCAATCCCATGGTAGCCGATGACCGATAATTGGTTCATACGCCATTTTTTCCTTCAGGATACTGGAGCCCATGTGCATCGAACGCTTGGAATCAGGGTTTTCCAACTCTCCGAGATAGACTCCGTGTCCTCCAACCCAGTTAAAGCGCCGGACATTCGCTTTTCATCCTCTCAATTTCGTAAATAACAGTAATGTCGCAAGAAGGAAGTGAGTAGGACTTCCCTGGCAGTGGCTGTTATTTATAACCGTGTCAATCCTAGTGTAGCCTATACAACCTACCTAGTTGGGGTCTGCACAATTATCCTTTTATTGATGGTTAAAGTTGTTATATAATGATGTATTGATCGTCTTATTCCTTATGTTATTTGAAATCTTGAATTTCCTTCTTTCTGAATAAATTTTTTCTACATTCATTGGTACAACTACTTATGTCGGCTCTTTTGTTAGTCATCTTAATAATGTCATTGCACTGTACTACTGACCTAGTATGACAATTTAGACCACTGTATGTGTGTACCAGGTCGTCCGTTTAAAGGTATTGATTGTATTTACATTTACCAAATGGGAACTACCGACAAAGTTGAGTTTTAATGGCCCTCTCAGCCTAGCAGAGTGATCACAAAGCCAAAATTTTTCTTCGAAGGCCCGATAACCCACATTCATTACGTCGGTGATTATTTTCCCTGTTAGTCTCAGTATGGGAAATTCATGACATCGAAATTTTACTACCACTTTGCTCATGAAAGAGCATTTTTGTTAAAGTATTTAACGCTTTTTCTCAAACCCATGACTTGCTATTTTTAACCTTACTGCAATGCGACCCATCTTTCTAAGATAATAGGATCTTATGAAACTAGTTTTCCAGCTAATATAATTCTACTGTATCTTCATCATAGTCAGTCTCAATCATTACTTCATTGTAGCATCCATCAGCTAAAGTCAAGCCGTTGTATTCACTTGTTTTTCTGTCCTGAGTTGTATAGCTAGAGTCGATCCGCACCATCTCCCCTATGTTGAACATGTTAACTACTTCACTTAAAACGGAGGTCAGATTAGCCTTAGTAATTTGTTGTTTGACAAAATCTAGTCACGGATTCAGAAGTCACGGCCTATGTCTGCCGATTTGTGTCACTTGTGACATAGACAAGATATCCGTCTACAAACCGAAGGGCTTATATACTGTACAGCAGTCCACCCTTTTCTAATTTGTGGTTTTGAAACGTGAAAGGTTTTTGACCATAAGTCTTTTCGAAGCATTACTTGCGTATTTTTGAGTGAATGAGTGAGAAATATTGATTTTGGGCATAGATTACTAAGCAAAGGTTGCACTTTCTGTGATGAGTTAGTGAATTTTCATCGACCAAAGTGGTCAGAGCAAATATTATGTTTGCCTAACAATCCCTACCTCGACACACGATGCCTACTAGCTTGGTAGTAGGTTGGAAAAATTAAGAGCAGCCAAGTGGAAATGTAGCCTCATTCCATGAAATCGTTAATCGCTGATGTGTGATACATTTTGATAGGTACAGACTATCTGTTTCATTTCTGAGCAATAACTGCGATCAGTGTTTGCAGGTGTATTGTGTTATATGGATGAAAATCGACTGCAATGGCGTAAATGCATCTACCCCTTATTATCCACTAGATCTTAGAAAAATGAAGCGTTGCATATTTTTGTCAGGTTCTACATTGTCTATAACTGAATGACCAACAATAATTTACAGTGAATTTCATGTTTCCTTTTTCCTACTATTTTTGACTTTCTTTTCTTTTTCTTCAGAAAACTTAAATCCTGCTAATGAGTCTATATCTAAGCTTACTTTAAGTGCATCTGATCGTGAATTAATCGATTTGGTTCCAGTTATTAAAGATGCTTTACAGAAATCTGAAACTACAACGACAATGACAACAACAATAACAACGGGATCGATGAATTTGAACCGCGCCAATTCATTTGTAAGCCTTTCATGTATTACAAGCTGTTATATATATATATTCAGTAGTTCAGTACTTACTGTTAATTTCTTATGATTACCAGCACTCAGTGATATATTTGTTATTCATCATTATTTTTTTATTTCCTATAATGTAAACCAGTAGAAGGATTTTGAAATACGATATACATATTCCTCATATCTCGTCGGAGTCGGTTAGCACGAAAACAGAAATAACCAGATTACGTTCTAGTCTGGCTTCTTCAGCGAAAAGCATGTAGGTTGGTCTTGAATCCCACACATACCTTAATGGTGTAATAAGTTCCGACTAGCATGAAGTACGGCTCCTATTAACTTTTGAGATAGTTTACGATAAATTTGTTTGTAAAAGGTTGTGAGATCTTCCCAATATGAAGACGGGATATGTGCAAACTAGATCGACTGGACAGCTGATACGCAACACTTCAATGGATAGTCTCAAAGGATCATAGAGAAGTCAGACAAAGGCTTGATGTTCGAAGTCAAAATTTCCATAATACGTCTCTGTTTATATCGCGATAGTTATGAACTTGATAGAATCTGCGACCTAAAAGCTAAAACAACCGATTAGGTAGCAGTCAAGGCTAGTGGAATAAGCTGAAAAAATGCTCCAATTAAATTCCGTATGCATCAGAGTTATCGTTTATTGATCAAAACGAAAAGGGCTACATAATTTCAGATCTTTTTAGTAAATCCATAGCTGTCTGTCGATTGCCTCCAACCATCTAACATCATGGAATATTACACTCGATGCCAAATCACCTGGACTATTAGCACAAAGTAGTTATAAATAAACGTAGGATTCAGCGGTCGGCCACTGTAATTAGTGTTACTAAACCCTGCGACCATATCCATGACAACCTCTGTCGCTTATTTTGTTACGGTACACATTCCAAAGGGTTAAACACTAATCAGGTATACTGAAAATCTTCAATATAGTCTAATCAATATACTGTAAGGATTCATAATTTTGTTTATTTTAATGATTTTTCTGCTGAGTTTGTATCTCAGTAGATGTCAAACTAAATAATTTCGAGTGCTATTAGAGGTATGAGGGCAATTATTGCTTACAGACTGCTTGCACCATGGAAATATTCTTCCTCTTGTGATACACTCTTTGTCTTCTCTTAAACCGTGAGATTAAACTTGCTTCCTGTATTATATCCTTATACACAGTCTTTCTTTTATATATTACACCATTGAAGTAACTACTTCTATGAATTTGGTGTTCATCTTGTTGTTCTAATGAGGTATGAAAACTTAGACCGATGCATATGTGTATATATGCCTGGTTCTCCGTTGTAGCTGGCTGACATGTGGTCTTTTTGTGAGTATTGTCAAATATGTAAGTGTCGTACATCAAAAGTCCTTACAATCGGAGACGGAAATCCGTGAAGTAAGATGTGGCATGCTTTTTCAACTCCTCCCTTACGTTATGGGATGGCAGGATCTCTTTAAATAACGGCTATCTAAAAGAAAAACCTCACTGCAATCATGCTTCTCTACAACTAGTGATACGAATTCAACTAAGAGACATTTCTTCCGGTCAATATAGTTGTTTTTATATACATTATGTGCTTTTGTTTTGTTTATTGCATGAATGATCAAAATAGATTTACACATCATTCTCCCTTTTAGTTAATATACACTCTCATCTGGGATCATCGAGTAAGTAATAGCGAGGTTAGACGGCAGGGTATTAGGCAATGATGGTAAATCAGTTGATGAGGTTGTGAATCTTCATCGACTGAGATGGTTGGGCCACGTGTTACACGTATGCCCGAACACTGGTTACCACGACGCGCAATGTTGACTAGTGTAGGGGATGGTTGGTAGAAAGTTAGAGGCGACCAAACCAAAAACGTGGCATCAGTGCTTGAAGTCGCTGACTTCTAGTCTGAGCTATGTTAGTAGATGTAGACTAATTGGTTGAGGTGACATGGCTCAGAATCGATCACAATAGTGTAGGTGTGTACACTCTTTGTCTTCCCTTAAACTATGAGATTAAGATCGCTTCAAATCTTTCTACGTACTAATTCTTTCTTCCTGTACTATATCCTTATATGCAATCTTTCCTTTATATATTACACCATTGAGTTAACTGCTTCTATGAATCCGGTTTTCCTCTTGCTGTGCTAATTAACATGTGGCAACTTGGATCGATGCATATATGTGCCTGGTTCTACGTTGTTGCTGACTGACTGAATACCAAACCAATGGCGCATATCAGTTTCATGATCCTAAGAGAACAAATGGTGTATGAACCCATTCTTGTTTACCAGATACCATGGATCCGCATCTTCTAACGTTACTCCACTGTCATGTGGATTATACGTCTGGATTAAAGGTTCAACGAGTGACTCACTAAGAAAACCACCTGCTTTAGTTTGGGTGTCCAGAAAGTATCCCAGCCATCACACATATCAAATGATTTGTGAGGTGTGTGTACATTTGATTCTCCCTTGTACTAATATACATTTAAATCGCTGCATATCTTTCTACGTACTGATTATTTCATCTTGTACTATATCCTTGTGTACAATCTTTCATTTATATATTACACCATTGATTTGACTGCTTCTATGAATCCGGTGTTCGTCTTGCTGTGCTAATTGAGGTGTGGCAACTTGGACCGATGCATATATGTGCCAAGTCCTACATTGTAACTGACTGACTGGATTTACACTACTGGTTTATCAAAGATCTTAAAACACACACACACATATATGTATACGTGTAATTTATTCTAAAACACATTGTTGTTAGTAAGAATATAATAATAATTATAATGATAATCAAAAAAAGCTGATCATATTTCTACATTTTACTATTAACTAATATTAATTAACTTATTGACTATGTATTCATTTCAACTATGTATCATATTAGAATAAGTTCAAGGTTCTTGTCTGGAATTTCTACTTCTTGTTTTTCTCTTTCTCTCTTCTTCTTTTTCTCCTAGAAACACAACAAAACAAAACAAAACAAAAAAATATTTTGTTTGTTTCTTTTGCCTTGTAAATTATTCATTATTATTTTCTTATTAAACAATAATGTGATAAATAGGTATCATTGAATATCACTTTCCAATGTGATAGTTTATTGTTTGTGATTCCATCACTTATGATCATTTTTCATTATGTAATCAACAATAGTTCATATTATATAGAATAAGATTAAAACTTCTCATGTTGTCAATTAATACAACGCATTCTACGATGTTGAGACCAATTCTTTAGTTATATTACTTAATGTTTTCAACTACTAATCACGGTAGATAGTTTGGACCCCCAGCCCTGATATGACAGAGGGTGGGGAGAGTCAACCCTCTCTCTCTCTCTCTCTCTCTCTCTCTCGAAATCCTCTCACATGGCCACATGCATACAAACACTGTCAGAGATGTCCTACTTATTGCATTCTCGTGGCATTACTGTTATGTACGAAATTGACCGGACGAAAAGAGAATGTTCGTCGCTTTAACCAGGTTGATGAACATGAAGAGTCCACATAGCGGAGTTGGGAAATACTGATTCCAAATCAATGGTGCACATGAACTCCAGGAACCTCAAGGAACAAATGACGTATGAAATTATTGTTAGTCACCGGCCACCATGGGACTGCATCTTCCTGACGTTGCTCCACTGCCTTGTGGATTAGACCTTTAGGTCAAAGGCTCTGGGTGTGGCCCGCTAAGAGAATCACCTGCTTCGATTTGGGCGTACTGGCAGTATCCCAGGCCTCATGCGAATCGAATGATTTATCTGGCGCATATCTATTTGATGACTCCTTCTACCAATGTTTATGTGTTTAATCAAATAAATATACAAGATAGACACACAAGCCGTCAATAATTACATAGACTGACGCTATATTTTGGTTTTATAATTTCTAACTTTCTTCAAACCTACTTTTACATCATCAGTGAACACTGCATATTAATGTAGGCGATAATAAGACATATGTAATGCACCACATCCATCAGTGAATTTTTACTGCCTCACCAATCCATTCATCATAATAAAGCAATAGTTGACCTTAAAAGACATTCCACTACTGATGTTATTTCTTATCCATAAGAAATGAAAATATAATCGTTGGTTGTAACAAATTTAAGTCAAACAGTTATCTAATTCTTGCTATGGTGTTTAATGGTCAGTTCTTCATCTTTTTTCCTTCCTTAATTGTGTTACTATGTGTTCAGAAATTTCATATATATATTATTGTTTGAGTTTGGAGCCATAATTGAATTGAGTATAATAGAAGAGTTGATATGTTTTTATCTTCGTTTTCTGATTGTTCACCTGGTTAGAAGGAGCTTGAGGACTGGTAAACATTAACGTTTTGATTGATCAATCTATCATTTGGTAAATAGTAGCTCACCAATCCTACTAGGAATATAAATGAACTAATCGATAATCTACCTAAAAAAAAGGAAACATATACCATACAACTGGTTTACTGTAATCACGACCTTATCACACGGAATTCGATACAGTACATTACAAGAAAACAACATGTTGTTTTCTTCCGACATAACACATATCTTCACTTGATGTTGTTAACGTGTATCTTCCCACTGTTATTTCGGACTGAATATGGCATATGTCACAAGCTTTATAAGCAAAGATGGATAGTGACTAGCAGTGGGATTTATGATGTACGTTACGTCCTATTTGGGACTCGTCACCTAAATATACCTGCAACTCATAGTTGATATTCACTCTGGGACTCGAACCCAGTAAGTACTGTTCGCTTCCTCCACTTATCTACTGAGCCCTAATTAGTAGCCACCTATAATTTATTGCTTAAAAGTCAGGTGACATGTAACCATGTTACCATTAATGAAGGTGTCGCGAACAAGAACACGAGTAGGGGCAGTCGAATGTATTTGAGCGCAAAATTACAAAATATCTCATTAAAATCTGAGAACCACATGGTAAATAGTTAATTTGCAAAATATCAATCCATTTTCTCAAATTTGACTGTTTCTTTTTTGTAAATATCAGTCCATTGTCTCAGATTTCATTTTTCCATGCATTTTCATACCAATTACGTTCCATTCCCATTCTTTCCTTATTAATCTTCTACTAAAATACATTCTATTTTCCTGACCATCGTTATATACTACTTATGCGGATATAAGTAACCCATATCACAATGGTACTCAATCAATACTTTGATCTTAATATTATCATATTGAATAACTAAAATTTGATCTCATTTTCTAAATTAACATTTTACATGAAATTAATTATCATCATTATTATTACTGTTTATTTTTCTCATTGTATAATCTTAGCCAAATTCATATCTATCCTATGGTGGTTATCATAAATCTCATAAATTAGATCCATTACATGAATCATTAACCATAACAACTACAATGAATAATTTTTCATTGAATACAATTAATTATACTAAACAACCATCACCTATATATCAACATTCAATAAATGATTTCAATCATTCAACATTAATATGCTCTACAAATAGAAATCATTCAATTCAATCTAATAATAATGATTCAATGATCTATTCAAAAGATCATAATGGAATTCTATTAAAATCTGAACGTTATAGTTTAAAACGACCAAGACCAGTATCACCTAGTTCATTTCCATCATCACCAGCAAAAAATTCATATCATTTACATTCTTCATCAAGTCCACCTTTACTTATATCTGGAATACCATTTAGTAATAATAGTAATAGTAGTAATAATAATACTAATACTACTACTAATAATAATACTCGAATTTCACAAATTCATCCACAAATTCGTCGACCATCAGATTCAACATTATTAACCAATGGGAATATTTCATCATTGATCTCAAATAATCCTGTTAGTTCGACATGTGCCAATATTAATAATAATACTTCAAGTGCATTTTATACTTTTTCTATGCATGATAATACTTCTGCCTTATCTAGATCACTTCAATGTGCTAATATTATTAATACTCCTACTAATGCTACTATTACTAGTAATACTACTGCTACGACTTCGATGGTTATCTCTACTTCGAATAGTCTATTACCTCATTCTTCTCCTAACTCTCTTGTATCACGATCTATTAAGAATGATCAAGATCAGTCAATGCTTCATCATCATCATCATTTCCATTCTGACCAATCATTATTCCAACGACAACATCAAGAAGGCGAAGAAGAAGAGAACGATGATGACGGCGATGACGATCATTCATCATCACCATTTCTACTTCAATCGTGCACTACTATGCAACAACAACAACGTCATTGTAATTTAAATAAAGATGGCACATTCCTTTGTTCACAACCGTATCTTGGGTTAATAGTCAATAGTGGTTCAGTGAATGGCTTACATATATATCCATCTTCTGTTAACAATACATTAAATACAACTACTAATAACAATAATATTAATACAACAATATCTTGGATGAGTAGTTCCAATTACTCATCTAGTGGGAAGTCAACACCTCGGCAACCGGCGAAAAAACGTCCTGAAGCTAGAACACCAACTATAGATGGTTCATTAGATGAAAACCTACTGTCATATCCTCTATCAAATTCATTAACTAGCAACACCTCAATGTTGACAACATCAACAGCAACCGGATTATGCAATTTTGATGATTCACATTCACATTTATCAACAACACCTGTAACATCATCGACAGAATCGACAACGAATACCTTTATGGTACATCATAAATCACCATTCGGTAAGTCATTGGTTTATTTTATGTAAATGAAAATAAATTTATAGTTAGTTAACAATTTCTCTACCTCTGTGTGTGTGTGTGTTCATGTTCGTTATTTGTAGCTGTGAAAGATTTATTGGATAATTCCTTACGTGAATAACGTATCAGAGCACGATCCATCTGCACATTTTATTTTCTAGCCACTTGTTACTTACTGAAATAACGTCGGACAATGTTTGGTTACCACTCATGGAATATTGATTTGAGCTGTATAGGTAGATAGGTGAAAATATCGTTCTTACTGTCTCAGTATTCATCAACTTTCTATAAAATAGCCCCAAAAAGTCATTTCAATCTACTTGTCAAAAATTCATTTATTTTTCCTCATTTTTCATCTTTTTACTAAACACTACTTCACTTTTCCTACTGTCGTTACTGATTTCTCTTTTCTATGTTGACGTCAAGTGTGAGAAACTTACTTACTTTTGTGAAGGAGCATAGGTCACCTACTAGCATTCTCCATCCAACCCTGGCCTGGGCAATCTTTTCCAGTTGTTCTCAGTTGCTATTCATCCTTTTCATGTCTGATTCTAATTTTCGACGTAGCGTGTTATTTGGCTTTCCTCTTTTCCGTCCCCTTTCAGGATTCCAGGCAAGCGCTTACCTCGCGATTCAGTTTGGTGATTTCCACAATGTGTGTCCTATCCACTTTCATCGTTTTTTTCTGGATTTCCTCCTCAGTTGGAAACTGATTTGTTCTCTCCTACAGTAGTATGTTTCTGATGGTTTCCGGCCAACGGACATTGAGCATCTTGTGTAGAAAATTGTTTAGATGTACTTGCACCTTTCTGATGATAGTTGTAGTAGTTCTCGTAGTTTCAACTCCATACAGTAGGACTGTCTTGACGTTTGTATTGGTGACTGTGACTCTGATGTTAGTTAACAGTTGTTTTGAATTGCATATTTTCTTCAACTTTAGGAATGTAACTTTTACTTGGAAAATCCACTCCTTTACGTCTGCATCAGATCCTCCTTGTTCACCGATGATGCTGCCCAGACGCGTGAAAGATTCCAGAGCTTCTCCATCAAGTGTGATTGGGTTGATGTTCTTTATGTTGTATTTGAGGATCTTGTTTTCTCCCTTTTGGTTGTGAAGGCTTACTGTTGCAGAGACTTCTGCTACACTGGTTGTCTTCATCTGCATTTCTTCATATGTATGGGATAGGAGGATCAGGTGATCTACGGAGTTCAAATCGTCTAGATGGTTTCGAACTGTCCATTATTTTCTGTGCTTCCCCTCAGATGTGGAGGTCCTAATAATCCAGCTAATCACCAGAAGAAGAGAAAGAGGAGTGTAAGCATCCCTGTCTGACTTCGGCCCTCACTTGGAATGCATCTGTCCTCAACGCACGACTTTGCAGTGTAGTCCGTCGTATGAATTCCGGATGATATTGACGATTTTCTCAGGTACACCATAGTGTCGAAGAAGTTTCCATAAATTCTTCCCATCCACACTGTAGAATGCTTTCTCATAGTCAAGGAAGTAAATGTATTGTCGAGTTCCATTCAGTTAATTGTTCGATGATGATCTGTAGTGTTGCAATTTGGTCTGTGCACGATCGATCCTCACGGAATCCAACCTGTTGATCTCGAAACTTGACGTCTACTGCATCTTTCATCCAGTTCAACGACACTTTGTTGTAATCTTTTCCTGGTACCTATAGTAGTGTGATTCCTCTGTAGTTCTCACATTTGTTCGGATCTCCTTTCGTATATTAATGAGGTGTCCTCTTTTCTAGTCTGTCGGCGCTTGTCCTTCCTGAATAGAACGTAAAACATCTTACCAGTTACTTCTGTGTTTGACTACAGTGCTTCATCTGGTATATTATTAGGTTCTGTTGCTTTCCCACTCTTGACTTGTCCGATGGCCATCCTGATTTCTTCGGTCGTTGGTGGAGTGACAGCTGTTGGAAGTTCTGTGTGTTATGCTTCGATGTTCGATTGCTTCAGTAGGGTTGGCTCATTTAACAGTTCTTTAAACTGTTCTATCCACCTGTTCCACTATTCTTACATCTCAGACATTGGTTTGCCTTCATTGTCCTTGACCGGTCTCTCTGATTTACCATATTTACCTGCCAGTTTCTTCGTTGTATCATATAATTGTTTCATACTTCCTTCCCTTGAAGTTTTTTACGCTATCGTTGCTAGATCTTTCACGTATTTCTGCTTGTCAGCTCTAATGCTTCTATGTATTCAGCTTGTGCCTTGACTTTCTCTGTTCTTGTTCGGCTGTTGTCAATTGCTGTATTCTTGTTCTTCCTTTCTCGAATCTCGTCTAGAGTTTCGATAGAGATCCATTCCTTATGATGATACTTCTTGCAACCCAGCACCTCCCTACTCGTTGAAATTAGCGCTTCTTTTATCCCTTTCCAGTTATCCTCCTTAGTAGTTTCTTCTTTCAGTAGATCTGGAAAGGCTTGGAACCTGTTGATGAGAGTTATCTTGAATTGGTTGAGTTTGTCAATATGTTAAAGGAAGGCTGAATTGAACCTTTGTAATGCTGTTAGTCCAGTTGTCCAATGCTTCTTTAGCTTCAGTTTCATCTTAGCAACAACCAGGTGATTGTTGACCTACCAACAATTGAAGAAATCAGCATGGCCATCAGACAAATCAAGAGTGGCAAAGCAGCAGGACCAGACAACATTCCAGCAGAGGCACTGAAAGCAGACGTGGCGGCAACTGCAAGGATACTTCACATTCTCTTTAATAAGATTTGGGATAAGGAACAAGTACCACGAGACTGGAAAGAAGGACTCTGGTCAAAATACCAAAGAAAGGCGATCTCAGCAACTGTGATAACTACAGGGGCATCACTCTTCTCTCAATACCGGGAAGTCTTCAACAGGGTATTGTTAAACAGAATGAAGGACTCCGTAGACGCCCAACTTCGAGACCAACAGGCAGGATTCTGTAAGGAAAGATCGTGTACAGATCAAATCGCAACTCTACGGATCATTGTGGAACAATCAATTGAATGGAATTCATCACTCTACATCAACTTCATTGACTACGAAAAGGCATTTGATAGCGTGGACAGAACAACACTATGGAAGCTTCTTCGATACTATTGCGTGCCTCAGAGTTTAGTCAATATCATACGAAATTCCTATGATGGATCAGACTGCAAAATCGTGCATGGAGGACAGTTGACAAACTCGTTCGAGGTGAAGACCGGTGTCAGGTAAGGTTGCTTACTCTCACCCTTTCTCTTTCTCCTAGTGATCAACTGGATCATGAAGACGTCAACATCTGAAGGGAAACACGGGATACAATGGACATCTAAGATGCAGTTGGACGATGTAGACTTCGCAGATGATCTGGCCCTCCTATCCCAAACGCAACAACAAATGCAGGAGAAAACGACCAGTGTAGCAGCAGCCTCAGCAGCAGTAAGTCTCAACATACACAAAGGGGAAAGCAGGATTCTCCGATACAAGACAGCATGCACCAATCCAATCACAATTGACGGAGAACATTTGGAAGATGTAAAAACCTTTACATATTTGGTCAGCATCATTGATGAACAGGGTGGATCTGATGCAGATGTGAAGGCGCGGATCGGCAAAGCAAGTGAATAGGACACACATTGAGGAAAGCACCCAACTGCTTCACAAGGCAGGCCTTCACATGGAATCCTCAAGGCCAAAGGAAAAGAGGAAGACCAAACAACACATTACGCTGAGAAACGGAGACAGATATGAGATGAATGAACAACAATTGGATGGAACTAGAAAGGAAGGCGCAGGACAGTGTGGGTTGGAGAATGCTGGTCAGGGGCTCATACTCCATTGGGAGTAACAGGCGTAAGTAAGTAAGTAAGTAACAACCAGATGGTGATCTGAGGCTTTATCAGCTCCTGTCCTTGGTCTCATGTCTTCCATTAACTTTCTGAATTTTTTTGCTGAAGCAAATACAATCTATGTGGTTCTCCGTGGTATGATGCGGTGAGACACGCTTTGCTTTGTGTATGCGTTTGCGGGGGAATATTGTGCTGTCTATAACCATTTTGTTGAATGCACATAAATTCGAAAATCTTTCATCACTCGTTCCTTTCTCCCAGTCACTCCATGCTGTCCCATGACACCTTCATACCCAGTTTTGTCCATTCCGACTTTGGCGTTTAGGTCTCCCATTAGGATTGTCAGATGCTTTCGTGGTCACTTCGCTATGATCGATTGCAGCCTGTCGTAAAACTGATTTTTATCGTCGTCGTTGTTATCATTGGTGAGTGCATAACATTGGATAACATTCACTGTGATTCCCATGTTTGTTTCAAACGATGCTTTGGTGATCCTGGATCCATGAGATTCTCACCCTAAGTACAGCAGTATCTCTCCGGAATCTATCCTTTGCTGTCCAGCTTGGTTCAATGGGTTTTACTGATTCCGAGCACTGTCAATTTTTATCTCATTTCCGTTGCTATTTGACTGGTCCTTAAAGTCTCCCACATTGTCTGGACGTTCCATGTGCCTACATAAGTTTTTGCTCTTGTTGTTAGAAGGGACATCGGTCTCGTGACTTCCTTTATCACGAGACGTCATAATTCTTCCTTCAACTCCTAGGGCAGAGTTTGAATGGTTTAATTTGTTTAATCTAGTTTTTTTTCAGTAAGATTTTAACATATGGTAAGTCGTTTAATGAGATAGGGAATCTTCACTGATTGGGTTGGTATGGGACATGTTTTATGCACGGTCAACCACTGCCTACCTCAACATGCAATATTGACTGATATAGGAGTAGGTTGGAAAAAAGTTAGGGGCAACCCGGCTGGCTATAGAATGAAAAGTCCGAAACTTTACTGTTTTTCATCTTATTGGTTTATGTCCATATCCGTAGAACTTATCATTTTTTTGCCTCTTTATTAATTGTGCTACAATTTCATTACTGATGTCTATACATTATTTCATTCTTTGTGTGCTTATTTCTTGTTTTCTGTACATTAATAGTCCCAGTGCATAGTAGAGTTGGTCGTCCCAATTCAACAGAACTAACTCCTACTAGTTTAAATTATATAAATGATGATCCCGGTTCACATTGTCTTTCATCATTTACAACAACTATGACGGTAAATAATTCACCAAAAAAACAAATTTCAGAAAAATACCAATTAATAACCAATGCTACAAATGTCAATTTCTCATCGACACATCATAATACCAGTGATCGTAATGTCGACGAAGATGATGATAATGATGATGATGAAGGTGAAATGGATCAAGAATTAGTTGATATTATGGTTGCACGTAATACTGCTTCAACTGTATCAAATTTTTCATCATATTCTTCATCGAATTTACATAATTCATTTAAATCACAAATTGGCCACAATCAAATCCATCCGCTTCTGTTAAATTATAACAACAATAATCGTAGTATTACTACTACTACTAATAATAATAGTAATATTAATAATCGACAAGATTTACTAAATTCTGATGAGATTGGTAGTGCTAGTCCAAATGGAAGACGTGTGATAGCTGCAATTGTTGCTGCTTTAGCGAATGTCAGTGAATCACCATTAATGATGGAGAGGTAAGTTCTATAAGCAGAAAAAATGACAAGCGATTGATTGTTTCCCTCCGTCTACTTTTATTGTAGACAAAAAGTAAATCGTCCTTTTGTATATTTATTTCATTAAGTGACTATAGTTTAATAACTAATGAAAATAAGAAAGCATTAACCAGTTGTTACGTTGAAGTATTAGATACCTTAATGATGGTTCACATCCACGACCCACCCATCACCAACGATTAAAAACCAGGATATTCAGGCTTTGTGGTGAACATTGAAGATTCAAACAATAGTTTACGTTATCATTTATTTGAAATGTTGAGATTTATCTGAATCTTGAAACAATTGAATTTTACTGGACATCTCTCCTCACTAGGTTTCCAAGAATAGAATTTGTTCATTAGTAAACATATAATCGTGTGTATGGTTGTGATTATTGGTTAATCTTATCGGAATATTTTTAATCGTGATAGATCTAATACTACGTTTTACTATTTAAACTTGAACGTACTTTAATTCACAGTCTGAGACGGAGAGGTTTTCAAGGTATAATTAGCATTCTGTAGAACTTAAGATATTTACATATCTTTGAACGCATCAAGTTAGCTAATTAAATTATGTGTCACTGATTAAACTATTTGATGAACAACCTGTCAGTCTTAGGTCCAAGTTCTATTCCATCCACCTTGATTTTAATGGATTCAGTGTCCTCGCGCTCACTTCACCATAATGCTTCTCATTTGTTTAATACAGTATATTCACAGAAAGAGTATTAACACACTGTTAGAATGATGAATATTTTTGTTATTTTGTGTCGGTTCATAAATTATATTGCTTTATTTTGAAATATGAGTGTTGCCCAACTGAAAATGATTGGGATTTCACCGGTGGATTGGGGTTATATATTGATCAACATTATTATTATTATTAGGTAAATGTATATGCTGCGGCGACGTTGGGTGGTAGCCTATCAGCCAATTCGAAGACTGTTTAGTTACTAAACACCTAATAGTGGAATAATGACAGCTTTGATTAAAATAATTAACACTTTTACGTCAAATTATCCTTCGTAGTTAGAAAAAAGGTCAAGTTTACATATGTGTGTACATACTTATTACTAGTCAGATTACTATTATAAGTTAAGGTTGTCACCCTGTAAAGTTTTGGTCACGAATTCGAGTTAGGTTTACAAATTTAGGTCAAGATTTTCATCATGAACTGAAATCCACTATAAATCCATGCTTTGTCATTTTTCTTCTGTTTACAAATTTGTGAAACTTAAGGTTTCAGATGTAGAATAAGAGTTAGAATAGGGAGAATATGATCTAGCTTCATCAAAACACCTAATTATTCAGTAAACCACATCAAGTACTTTAACAGACTATATCTGCCTTAGTAGTAGGCATGTTATGTTTCAGTCAGTCAGTCAGCTACAACGTAGGACCAGGCACATGTATGCATCGGTTCATTAACACAACAAGATGAACACCGGATGCGTGTTTATGTTTAGGATCTTTTATTCACTTTATTGGTAGCACAATAGATATTTTTTATTGATTTAAAACATCTCAAGCACCAATTTTCATTTGGTTAATAATAAAGTACATTTTATCTATCAGTGTACCTTAAATTTCGCACAAAACAGCTCAAGTGTTATCTTAATTCTGATTAGTCAACTAAAGGTCGTCAGTATATCATACTTTGACCTATTTTCATTTTAAATAAAGTGAGAAGAACAAAATTTACAGAATAACATGGATTCAATGTATTTTCAAGCTTCTCATCAATTTCAATTCACATTAGTAATATGATTATAAAAATGTTTTATTATAAACCTTAGTCTGAACCATTTTGGTAGATCCAAACTACTTGGTTAGCGTCCACGTGACTATCGTAACCAATGGTTGGAGACTCTTGGTGACATGGTACAGAATCGATCACAATGGTGTAGGTATACACACTATTATTGAAATAAGTGATTCTATGAATTTGGTGTTCATCTTGTTCTGGTAATGAGGTATGGTAACTTGGACCGATGCATGTATGTACCTGGTCTCCTACATTGTAGATGATTGACTGAATTAAAGAAGTTCAGTTTGAAATGACATAATAGTTAAGATAGTTTATATAACTATCTTTCCATGGTAATGAATGAAGTTTATTGTACATTCTTTCTTCATAATAAGGTCTTGATGGTAATGTTCACTTTGTGTTCATTTTCAATTAAATGTCTCGTGGTCACACTTATGAATGCTTCATTTTCTTTCAAACACAACTTTCGAGGAATATGTTCAGAAAACCTTGTAGAGATAGATACCTTTCTGTCAGTCCCCCTTATGTACTTGTTTTCAAAAGTACATATAGATTCGTAATTACATTTAGAGATATCCTTAAACGGTTATTAATCCACTTTCGATTGATTTAAAGAGAGTCAGTCAGTCAGTTACAATGTAGGACCAGGCAAATATATGCATCGATTCAAGTTGCCATACCGCATTAGCACAACAAGATGAACACCGGATTCATAGAAGTAGTTAATTCAATGGTGGTAATATATAAAAGAAAGATTACATACAAGGATATAGTACAGGAAGAAAGAATTAGTTGGTAGAAAGAAAGATCTGAAGCGATTTTAATCTCATAGTTTAAGGGAAGACAAAGAGTGTATACACCTACACCATTGAACTGTAAAGATACTAGTTTTTTTAGTTCTGCTTTAATCCTTTTATCGATCCCACTCGAAATCTCTTCATTTTTGAATATAAGATGAATGAAGATAGGTACTTTTTTCTTTCAAAAGGTTGTTTCTCTGGGACTTTCTGTAAACATTTTCCCATGTTTCACTATTATTATTATTATTATTACTACTACTACTATTAGGCACCAATTGCATGAACTATAATCAAAGTATTTCTGTTACGGTTTATCACAGTATTTGTATATACACTTTTTTTTCTTGCAAATTGTATTTTTAGCACAATGAAAGGTTAATTATCTGTAGTCTGTTGATAAACCATATCCAGTGGTATTATTATTATTATTAGTGGTAGTGGGCATATTATTCTATTCTGTTCACTTTCTTGTTTGTTTTTCTTCAAGGTCATTTTAACACACAATACCATTGTTGTTTATTAATTCTAGGAAACATAATAGAATACTACAATATATCTATGTGATATAGAATTTTGTTATACCATACTTCAATGTTTTATTTCATTAATGAGCTCCGAATTCTATGACATTATTATCAACATGGAGTCTGAGCCCAAGTTATTGTACCTAATTAGTACAACGATATGAAAATAACAAAAAAAACAAAGATCGAAATATTGTAACAGTAAAGATAAAAAGGAATATAGTTTGAAAAGATAGGATGAGAAGGTATACATGAAGGATTACTGGAACTCAAGAATGACACGAAGATATGAAGTGGATATATTGGTGAGACTATAATTTATGGACGACCTTTGAGCGACGCTAAAGTGATCTTGAGAGTGTTCATCTAATAACTAAGAATAAATGAGGGTTATAAATCAGTGTAAGAAATTAGAATTATGATTTATAGTTGATTGTTAAGGTTAGGACTTTGATTTAATGTTTTCATCACATCAGTTTAAATGTTAAAACTCTATTAAACGAAATGGATGAGTGAATTTCGTGCCAAAATTCGGAACCTGTTATCTTATAGTCTCGCCGATACATCTGTGACATTGTGAACAATTCTAAACTATATCACTGATGATGCAGACCCTCTAACGAGGCAGTTTTCAATTACTAACATGACACAGACTAACATTTAATGATTTCATGAACTACTGCCAAGTTTTGATTTGTCCACAAACATTCTGGATTTAATTTCATGAAATCAAATAGTTGGTTACTGTTATGAAGGCAAAAACAACAAACAGATCTAGGCTCAATACAAATGTACGACAGTACTAGATTAAACTGGACAATACAACTGGGCACACTAGACCATGATACTCACTACTGAAAACTAAGATCCAGATTATAGGTAAGGCTATAGTCTCGTTAACACAAGAAGAAGCAATGCACACAGTAAAACCCAGAGAAGAGATCAATAATAAAATGTAATTCATAATGTTAAATAGTATCTCATAGATTTATCAGAGTTGGGTGTCTGTTTGAAGCGATTTTAATCTCATAGTTTAAGGGAAGACAAAGAGTGTACACACCTACACTATTGTGGTAGGTCCTGAGCTATGTCACCTTAACCAATTAGTCTACATCTACTAACATAGCTCAGACTAGAAGTCAGCGACTTCAAGCACTGATGCCACGTTTTTGGTTTGGTCGCCTCTAACATTCTTCCAACCATCCCCTACACTAATCAACATTGCGCGTCGTGGTAACCAGTGTTCAGACATACGTGTAACACGTGGCCCAACCATCTCAGTCGATGAAGATTCACAACCTCATCAACTGATTTACCATCATTGCCTAATACCCTGTCGTCTAATCTCACTATTACTTACCCAGTGGTTCTAACAGATGCGAGCAATAATTCTAAGGTATTAGGTTTTATCAATTTACCTAGATGAATTCTTTTTACGCAGCAACTCAATTTAATCGTCGAATATTCAATTTTTACCCTCTGAATTTTGTAAACCATCTTTGATTAACGAGTCAGTGAGTATAAGTATATATATATAGTCAATTATGACAATCGAATTAAGCAAAACAAACCTTCCTAATTTATTAAATATCGAGATAATTATAAATTTTAATTATTATCAAGGTTATAGTTTAACCACTAATAGGCTACCATTATGCTTTATTATTACTATTACACTAAAGTATTATACACATTTGAATTTATCTAAATGCTTTGATCTTTTTGTTCTGTGTAAATGGAATAAGATAGAATGTATTATTATTATTATATTTACTCATGTGTATCCCTTATTACTCTTCCATTAGGGAATGGTAGATTGTTAGTGTAATTCTTAATTGAAATGAATTATCATAGATACTAACTATTTTTAAATTATCCCTATTGTGATTTGTGTCTTTCTAATCTTCCTCCCCCATTCCTCCACCTCAAGTAATTGAACACTTTACTGATATCATTATGAATCTATTGATTCGGTATTTCCCCCCTCTCTTCCTCTCTCTCTCCCTTTTTTTTCTGTATCGAATGGTCAAACTATTTCCTTACATCAACCCACACAGGAAATTAGTTATATATTTTTTTCTTCTTTCTATTTATGTACAGATTTCTACATATAATTGAAGAAAAAAATTTTTTTTTTACAAGCTATTTAGTTAATTTAATTAGTTGTATCTATGATATAAAGTTCAGGTATGCTTGGTTGTTTTTATCTACATACGTATTTATGCTTCCCTCTTCATGACCTTTAAATTCATTATTGTATATTATTAGTTGATATCTAAATTTTAATAGTTGAGTTCATGAGTCAATTGAAGATAGATCATCATGGAAAATCTGATGGAAGCATTGGATAGCTGGTTCATCCTGTTGTGTAAGACTCTTCAGCAGTGTGCATTCACAATCCCGCTTCGTGAGGTTTGAACACTATTCGGACACTGTTTTAATGACTTTAGGTGATATGGAGGATCTACTTTGGGGAGTTGGAAAATACTATTGTGGCATGTGACTGGAGATTAGATGGACAGCGTATTTATCGACCAGATCAATGATACGTAAAACACACACGAACGACCTAGAGTCCCGATTGGCCCTACTTCGCTGTCTGGCCCAGGCAGTTAAGTCCAGAACATAAGTCTCAGCCTCTGAGATATGAATCGTTATATTTCAAACATACTATGTTTATATACCAATCAACCAGACCACATCGTACCATAAAATAAAAAACAACATTTGCACAATATTTAACAAGTGAAATAAATACTGACCAATAGGGAATGTCCATTTAGAGTCCAAGGACACTATTAGGCTTAACATGATAATTATTAGTATATTTTTCCGAATATCCTAACAAATAATGACTCCAAACCAGTGATATACATCGTCTCCAGGATCCTCAGAAAACAACTGGTATATGAACCAATTGTCGGTCACCGGCTACCAATGAGCTACATATATTTACGTTTCTCCGCTGTCTTGTGGATTAGATCTTTAGGTTGAGGGCTACGGGCGTGGATCCATAAGAAAACCACCCACTTCGATTTGGGCATCCACGCAGTATGTTGGCTTTCACATAATTATTTGGTGCCTCTTTGTACCAATGTTTATGTGTTTAAATAAAATAAATAGATAAAAACGACTTCAGTAGTTAAACATTTGCCGTAAAATCTGAAGTTATTGGGTCCTGTTCCCGGTTGAGTTATCGGCGAGGACTGTCATTTATGTTTAGCATACCTGTAGTCATTAATTTCTCAACTAAGATCAGTTGTTCACATATTCAACTTATAATCCTAATTTTACTTAAATTCATATTAATGGTTCGTGAATTTCCATATCCTTTACTCAAAACAGTAACTATTATTATAAATAAAAATCATACATTTGTAAATATCACGATGAGTAGAAGAAAAATTAGATTTTCTAAGGTTTCGTCACTCAGTATAAGTCGTTTCTTCAAACAATAATTAATCAATATATATAATACATTATATTCTTCAATTTAGTTATTTATTCTTTGAAGAATTGACTTACATTGAGTGACGAAACATCAGAATATCTAATTTTTTTTCCTACTCATTGAATTATTTACAAATGTATGATTTTTATTGATAACATTCAATTCAAGACTTAGTTTATTTAAAATTATCAAGTTAAACCTTGGTAACAATACTTAGCAACTATTATTATTATTCACTTGATATGGTTTTTACTTGAATCTTCCCATTGATGTTTTCTTTAGGACTGAAATTGATTAGTCTCTTATTGGCATATGTGCATACTGTGCGTATGCCTCGATATTGCCTTAATTTACAAGCATTATAAGTAAAGATGGATTCAAGTAAAACAATATCAAGTGAATTAAACTTCACCCCATTGCACAAGCAAGTGGCTATCAGGACTCAGTAGCTAAGTGGATAACGCGATGGCGTTTGAAGCGAATGGTACTGAGTTCGAGTCCCAGAGTGAACATCAACTCTGAGATGCAGGTACATCCAGCTGACGAGTCCCCAACACAGGACGAAACGCGCGTCCTGTATTCCACTGCTCGCCAGTATCCATCTTTGCTTATATTATTATTATTTATTTATTTATTTGTTTGTTTGTTTGTTTACAATTCAGTTCAACTCCAGTTAATAATTCACGACGAAGTGTATCAGCTTGTAGTCTTCCACATATAGATGTTAATGCATTAAATGAAGATTCAGTGGATTTATTTTCACATCATCATAATCATAATCATCAAAATAATCATATTAATGGTAATTTTATAACGAATATACATCAAAATCATATTGGTCAATCTAATAAAAATAATTCATTAAATGGTAATAATGAATGGAATTATTCAAATAAATCGATAACTAGGAAATCATTAAGAATGGGGATTGGTGATGAACAACCATTGACTCCACCACCGCCTAAATTAATGTCATCATCATCATCATCATTATCATCATCGTCAAGAAAACTTTTGACACCTTTATCAGGACCAATGGTAAGAACAACAACATCAACAGTTTCATTACGGAATGAAATCAATTCATTTACTGATGATCATGCAACATTAGACATTATTCCTAAATTATCACCTAATGTTAATTGTACTATGAATGATGATGATGATAATAATAATAATATTAATAACAACATTGGTGAATACAGTTTGAGCAGGAAAGATTCATCTCCACAAGAATCATCAATGCATGAATTGGCTACTCTACTTCGTAATTCACCGGCTTCAGGAGTAAGTTACATTTATTTATTGTATTAGGAATGGTTTGTGTTGTTGTTGTTGATGATGATACATGACTTACATAATTTTCATCATAGACTGGTTTTGGTTACACTATTATTGAAAATCATCAAGAAGTACTGGACAGCTATTTTGTTTTAGTATGGGACTTCCGGTAAATTTATAGATTCACATTATTGCGGAATTCATATTTATTTAAACACATAAATATAGATACAAGAAGGCATCAAACAGATATGCGCCACACAAATCATTCGATTTGTGTGAGGGCTGTGACACTGTCCGGGTGCCCAAACCGAAATAGGTGGTTTTCTTAGGGGTCTACACCCGGAGCCTTCGACCTAAAGGCCTAATCCACAAGGCAGTGGAGCAATGTCAGGAGACGCAGTCTCGTGTTAGCAGGTCACCAATTATAGGTTTATAAGCCATTTGTTCCCTTATTATCCTTATGTCCATGTGCACCATTGGTTTGGAATTAGGCTTTTCCAACTCCACTAGGTGGAGAGTCCATGTCCACCCACCCTGTTGAAGCACCGAACATTCGCTTTCGTCCTCTCAATTTCGTAAACAACAGTAATGCCACGAGAAGGCAGTGAATGGACTCTCCTGGCAGTCGTTGAATGCACGTGGCCATGTGAGAACATTTGGAGAGGAAGAGTTGATTGTCTCCACTTTCGGTCGTTCAGGGCATTTGGAAGCAAGTTGTTTAACAAAAATGAGGCTGTAATATGAACTGTGAAATTTAATTGTAAGATGAACTATCCGATTTTCAATGTGCAATAAAAATGGAATATCTAGCATTCCCAAGCATTTTTCCCGTTCATTCAGTTAGTGAATGTTGCGTATAGTGTGTAATTTTCACTAAACATTTGATTCTAATTATCTAGAATTATCTAGGTATGTCTTCGATGAACACCCTACACCACTGTAACAGATTCCAACTTTTTGAATGAAAAGGAAAAAAAGATACACAACTTAAATGAAAGTTAGAACTTGAAATGTTCGGTGAAAATCATGGTGTTATATTTGTACGCGGCACTTTGATAATAAATAAACAGGTAATTTCACAGATTGAAATCATGAGTCAATTGAAGCTGCACTACCATGGAAAACATGGAAGCACTGGACGGCCGTTTCGTCTTAGTATGGGACTCCTCAGCAGTGCGCATCCACGATGCCGGCTCAGTGGTCTAATAGGCTAAGCGCTTGGCGCGAGACTGTTAGGCCCTGGGTTCGAATCTCGCGGGGTGCGGGATCGTGGTTGCGCACTTCTGAGGAGTCCCATGCTAGGATGAGACGGCCGTCCAGTGCTTTCAGGTTTTCCATGGTGGTCTAGCTTCAATCGACTCATGATTTCAATCTGTGAAAAATCTCTACAAAATTCTGAAAACAGGGAATTGCCAGGAAATACTTAATACTGGATTCAAGTTGAATATTACAAAAAACTGATGATCCACAAATTCACAGACATGTATCTTAATTCATAGCAACTCTCTTACAATTAATTTTGTTTATGGTCAAATCCTTCAATTAACTTATTTAACTGACAGCGTTATTCGGATAGTAACAATGTTTCTATTTATTTGTATTATTTTATGATCACTGTCGTGTTTGTATAAACGTGTATTCTTAATCACATGTAACAGCCTACACACATATCCTTCAACCTACCTTAAATGTTAAATTGCTTCAATATTTCTTGATGAATCATTCTCTTTCCCATATAAATATATGTACTGGATTGTTAATAATTGCCTTTGCCTTATCTAGCTGCACCTTGATTCGATTTGACACTGAATTCGTCTCTGTGTTCTCTTGCTCGCGGGCATTAGTCTCTTTGCTCAAAAAACACAAAGTATAAATGAAAGCCTTAAGTATTATATGAACTCAAGTGGTTGATTTTCAAAGAAACATTCTTAGTTATATTGATTGACGAAGATATGTGTTGATTGTATTTGGGTTACTTCAAATTCTGTCATCTGTTTTATATCAACAGATCATAGTAATTTTATGGTTTAACCTAGTACTGTTTTTTTTTGTGTACTTTATGAAAGCAAATCAATGATTTTGAAAGATAGTACTTGTAATAAGTGTTACTGTAAAACATCATTCACTTGAACATATTGGGCTAATTAAAATAGTTCATTGATAAAGGATATTCATTTTGTCATAGTATAGGACTCTTCAACAATGCACATCCACAACCACTTCATTGAGAATCAGACTATGGACCTTTGGTTTCTTTAACGAATCTTTAATCTCTAAACTATTGAAGTTCAATCCTATTATATATGCGGAATGTACTCACAGAATACAGTAGTAGATGGTCTCATAATATTGCGGATGGATTGAACTTAGGCTTAGGCATTCGCATCAAACATTGAATGTCATAGGTTTTGTTCTAGGTTGAAGAAATTTGTAAGAAGAATGAAATGGATGTATAACACTTCCAGATTTGCCATAATTATTCAGCTTTGATCTTTGCATCATCTCATTGAAGTTCGTTTGATTGTTCAGTGTCTAATGTCCAAATATCTTACAACGAAATAATCACTTAATAATATTCTTCATGTTCAAGAATTTCTATTCATTTGATTACTTAATGAAAGGTATTAAGTCAGTCAGCTACAACGTAGGACCAGGCACATATGTGCATCGGTCCAGGTTGCCATACCTCATTAGCACAGCAAGATGAACAGCGGATTCATAGGAGTGGTTAGGTCAAAGGTTGCAATAAGGATATAGTATAGGAAGAAAGAATTAGTTCGTAGACAGAAAGAATGAAGTGATTTTAGTCTCTTAGTTTAAGGGAAGACAGGGAGTGTATACACCGACGCCATTGTGATCGATTCTGAGCCATGTCACCAAGAGTCTCCAACCATTGGTTACGAAAGTCACGCGGACCCCAACCAAGTAGTCTGCATCTACCAACATGGCTCAGACTAGAAGTTAGTGACTTCAGGCACTGATGCCAGTAAAAGAAAATTCCGATGTAATTGAATATAATTTTTTTCTAAAAAAACAACAACTTTTTTTTGTCAATTTTCAGATTAGTCAAGAGTTGATTGATATGCTTGCTAACATGGCTCAACAATATGGAATGCAACAATCACGTACAGGTAGTCGTGCTAGTCGTAAGTCAATATTATATAATTATTTTTTTTTCATTGTATATCATAAATATTAACATTAGGTTATAGTTTTTGTAACAAATAAACTAGAACATGTGATGTGAATGTGTATATAAATGGTGCGAATGGTCCACCAGGGTGCTTGATACCTGTGTGGTTGCACCATAGGATTGAGTTGTACTATTCAGATTGTAGCGTTAAAGCATATATGATGTCTGGTTCTCCTGTGAATCAGGATTGGGCTACAAATTTTAAGCCTGTGTAGTGTCTGGCTCTCCTGTTAAACTATATTGTTTAGGTTGTCACGTGAAAGTTTGGATGAGGAGAGTCCACTCTCCCTTTCGAAATGCTCTCACATGGCCATGCGTATATAGCCTCTACCAGGGAAGTCCTACTCACTGCCTTCTCGTGGCGGGGGTGTCGTTTACGAAATTGATAGGACGAAAAGCGAATGTCCGGCGCTTTAACCGGGTTGGTGGATACGGAGAGTCCACCTAAAGGAGTTGGAAAACCCTGATTCCGAACTAATGGTGCATATGGACTCCCGTATCCTGAAGGAACAAATGGCGCATGAACCAATCGTTGGTCACCGGCTACCATGGGACTGCGTCCACTGCCTTGTGTATCAGACCTTCAGGTCGAAGGCTCTGAGTGTGGCCCCCTAAGAAATCCATCTGCTTAAGTCTGGGCACCCGGGCAGTATCATAGCCCTCACACAAATGAAACGGGATTTGTATGACTCGTATGTATTATCTGGTGCCTCCTTGCTCTGTTCTGGTTGTCACGTGAAAATCTGGATGGTGCCCGGTTCTCCTAAAAACCAATGTAAAATTACCCCAGCCCACAAGGGTATATTATATAACTGTATAGTTTATGTAGTTGGGATGGGTTGAACAATCCACGTGTTTATTGTAACAAATGGTTAGAGATGTTGATATAGAAGTGTTCACGACACTTAGTCTTTCTCCTTCAATCTTCAGTTTTAAAATTATTTCTAATCCAGGATCTTCGGTCTCGCACGCAAACGCTTAACTTCTTGACCACTGAACCGGCATCCATTGGTGTTAATGTCTTATTTCAACCAATTCACGTAATTACGCGACCATTTTCCATTGTACTGAGATCGATACCTGTCTCTGCCTGACACGGATTAGCTCCACTGGTCAGGGCTTCTTTGTAACGACAATCCTGTGATGATTTCATCTCATTTATGTTTCTGTATAACAATTACTGTTTTCTAATTGGTTATCATCATCAGCTTTCTAACTTTTATATATTTCCCAAGGTCATGTTTTGTTTTACTCTATACAAATTTGTTTCCATTCCAATTTAATCTTTGCTGAATATCATAATCTTCTCTCTCTCTCTCTCTCTCTTTCTCTTTCTCTCTGCATTCTAATCTCTTCTCTTGGTGTCTTCATTGATTGGAGACTATTGTTATTGGGTTTTGTTTTTCTCTGAAAAAAAATTTAAAAAAATCACATTAGTTCATTCGTAATTGGTAAATTACTTTAATTATTAACAGCATCGAAGTATCATACGAAGTTTTCAACAACAGAAAAAAATTTAACAGATAAGAGAAAAAAAATGAAACAACTAGATTAGTATGATTGATTGGTGCACACACATAGATTTGTGTATATAAGTTTGTGTGCGTATGTGTGTGTATGTGTGTGGGTGGTTGTGATTGGAGGGAGAGTTCACATAGACACAGGAACACAAAGGCACCTAAGCTTGTTTTTTTTCTTAAAAAAAAATTAACATTCAAATAATAAGTTCCTATGACAACAATGAGTTAGTCTACATCTTTTTTTTCATTAGTAATCACACCATTAATCGATAAACATTTCATGACAGAGAGAGAGAGAGAGAGGAGAGGGAGAGGGTTCACCTCTAGTGGGGGTGGTGATATAATATTATTGAATTTATCATAAATATATATATATACACATATTATAACATTACATGTATAAACATGTGAGTAGAAAATCTTATAAGAATCCATTTATTTACTGCTATATGATTGATATATGAATGTAATGTAGAAAGAAAGAAAGAAAGAAAGAAAGCAAAAAAGCAGTACGTGTTCTGAAGGTAGGTAGGTAAGTAGGTAGGTAGGCAGGTAGATGGAATGGAAACAGCAGACAAAAATACATCCATATATAACACATAGAAACTCATAAAACGATGTATAAGATGAATAAACTAAATATGCAATGTAAATTGTATAAGTCATATGGAATGTAATTCTGAGTCATGCCTTAAGATTATAGATATGGAGAGAGAGAGAGAAAGAGATGTATTACATGATAATTATTATTATAAACTAATCACTAAGATTTCTATCTCTTTTCATGATAAAATATTATTCATTAATGAAGTAGTAGTAGTAGAGTAAAAGAAAAATGAATGATCAATAATATCAACGATTCATTGATTGTCTGGTTGGACGGACTTCAATTTTCACAATTGATTGATCACTGGGTGGTGATCAATCTCATGCTTGTCTAGTCCTTATTAGTGCAGATCGAATGCTATCGATCATGTTGCAATGTGGCCACCAGTCTAGGTGACTCGGCACTGCGGGCACTATGTATTGAGATTAGATGGTGGTTGGAGGTAGTCAACAGGAAACCCTGGACCCGGGTTTCGTGCTACTTGGCACTCGTCAGCAAGGTGTACCTGTAATCTTGAGGGAACCGGTGCTCCCTGGCGGATTCGATCTCGTGTCACCCAGCTTCACAGTCAGAGACGTTACCACTGAGCTATCCGAGCCGTGACTAACCTCCTGTAGGACTGAGATGTAATCACAATTGATTGACTTCAACTTTCCCATGATTGTTATGTGATAGTCTACATTCTGAATGGATCAATTGGATATTCACCATTTACACTTATAACCTACCTACCTGAATTCGATAGTGTTTAGTAATGGAATCAACGAATTGTGTTTTGTTTTATTTTTAAGACTAAAATATCTAGATGTTACTGCAACTTAATAGTGTTGATATTCAAATCGGAACTCGAACTTAGTATCTTTCAATTCAAATGACCACTGTGTTGTTTATTGACTTTTTGAGTTTAGTTAGACAAGTCACTGGCATTTGCAACAACGATGTACTATAATTCAGTTGTAAGTGTTTCAATCTCTCCGTTGTCGATGCAGGGTAAAAGGTGCGTCTCGGATTGCACTGATAGCCACTATCTAACTCTGTGTAATTATTAGCTATTACTTTTATGTTGTATAGTTGAGGTAGTGTGTTATGATGATGTAATCAGGCTATATTATCTGAGATACTTGTTCGAGGAATCCAGGTTGAATGACAATTAGACTAAAAGATTCAAATTCAAGGTTTAAGGGATGACATCGTATTGTTGAGTATATTAAGCGTATGATTGTCCCTCACCTGATACTGCCATCACATAACGTAAGGAACGGAGGTCTAGAAAAAGTAGGTTGTAAAAATAATATATCTCACATTGTTCACTTCGTTGCTGGTAGGAAGGCCTCATAGGTACGTATATCGAGTCGATAAATTAAGAACTACCTCGAAAAGGCTATGTGCAACCAATCTCAAGCAGTTGTCTCTTCTCCTGGATTACAGAATCATACTACCAGATTGATGATGGGCACATGTCCACTTTTTTTCTACTATCTATGCTTCACATTTATGTAGTTCTGTTTTTTAATGCTTTTTTTTCTTTAAGGTCCATCAAGTCAAGTTGCTCAACGTTTTTATCGAAGCCTAGTTAATGGTTCTGTATGTGGTTCACCATTTCCAATAACTCCTGTTGGTAGTTCTACTTCATCAACATTTAACTTTCTTCATACACCTAACAGTTGTGGCGGAGTCAGTGGATTAGTAAGTGGTGTCTCTGTAGGAGGTATTGTCAGTTGCGAACAAAACAATAATATAACACCATTGAGCTATTGTCATCAAACAAATGGATTAACTACTACCATTACTGATAATAATAGCAGTAGTTATTCCACGTTACCAACTAATCATTTGCATAGTTTTAGTTTCACTCCATTGTCTGTTGATGATTTAGACTCATCGACTAGTTTACAAATTCTACCAACTTGTACAAATCATGAATTATTATTGACAAATAATCGTAATTGTATAAATCAATGCGCAATATTGAATCATCATCATCATCATCATTGTTCCTCATCACCGTCTTCATCTCAATTTATTTCCTCCTCTTCTTGTTCGTCATCATCATCATCTTCCTCTACCATATCATCGTTTCATAGTCATACGACCAATAATAATACTGTACCGATGTCGTCGACAGCATCTGCTTTCTCGTTACACAACTAGAAATGTTTGTTTGTTTATATATATATGTGAAAGAGAGTGTGCTTCGAGTGCCCCCTTCCTTTCTTCGTGTGATGATGTACACAAATATGTGTATATGTTTATAATATACATATATGTTGCTTATTTGCTTATTCACAGGGAATTTTTTTCTTCTCTTTGTCAGTTGTTTGAGTATACAACAGTGTTTTTTTTATAATTGTTCTTATATTTTCAGAGGAAACCATATTCTTAAAAGCAACATTTATCTAGTTATTTTATGCATTCAATTCTAACGATTTGATGACTTTATTTTGCCTATTTACTATTTATTGTTTGTTATATGAACCGATCATGATTGCATTTTACACTGTGTGTGTGTGTGTCTGTGTTTTTATCAATGTCTGTGCGGCTTCTTGTTTTCTTTTATTTTGGTGTTTATTTCATAGTTTCTTTTGAATTATCGTTATTCTTATTTGTTTACTTTCTTGTTTCATCATTTTTCTTTTTCTTTCAATACTCTGACATATAATTGAATATGCCTATTTTTACAATTGAACAATATATGCTTTTGTTCTATCGGTGAATGTGCTCATCACTCAACTACCGTGAACCTTTGCAGAAAAGTTGGCGGGGGGGAGACAGAGAGAGTTGGTGCAGTTGCTCTTTTTTTTCAAACTCTCAAATAAATCGACATCGACTTAACTGATACCGCTATTATGACAATTTTGTCATTGTGGTTCTAGAAACGTCATTGGATTCCTATAGTTTACAGTGTCTTATTTGTTTACGATTGTGTGTACAGTGAAAAATATCAGGTGTAAAATGTATATTTCCATTATTTCCCGTTTATTCCCACTTGGACTATGTATTGCATCCTTTAATGCATATATGTATGTATGTATGTATGTTTGTGGACAGAAACAACATCATTACGTTGGCGATGGTGCTGAAGAGGAATTGTAAGGATTGTGCTATCTTATGTGTAGTCTCTTAACCTCTCTCTCTGTTTATTTACTTTCTTCTACATGTTTGTATATGTATTTCGAAGCCTTTCTCATTAACGATTTCTCTTCATTCTTTATTGTACACAATTATATCTGGTATTTTTTTAAAAATATATACACATTTACTACTTATTGCCCCTTACTACTCCTACTTATATCCATGTAAGCGTTATATTACCCGGTTGCTACAATTGATTGATACATTCATTCATTGAAGGTATACATATAATTCACATTCTATAAATACTGTGAATGCTTATTTTATGATAGATTTTTACCGGTTGTTTTTCATTGTATGTATATGTGTTGATCACATTTCATCCATCTATCTATCTATGTATTATTGTTCAACATGGTTATAAATCATGGTAACTAATAGTACACCAGTGTTATTTTGTTCATTCTGGTTTTATGCAATACCTTTTCTCATTTTATTCTATACATATAATAATTATTTATTTGGTCATTTTTATATTACAGCGCCAAAAGATATTATGTAAACATTTATTTATTTATTTATTCATTTATTTACTTATTATTATATCCTCGATTACATACTACTGGTACCCATCTACCTATTGCGTTCATCTCCCCGCTCTGTCTCTCTCCCACATCCCCCTACACACACAGAGAGAGAAAGTAGAAACTTCTTCGTCTGTATAATGACTTAGTTTGCTCGTATATGTTAATGTATATCATTCATTCTGTGGTTGATTGATTGGCTTTCATTGTTTCTGTTCTCCTCCTCCTCCTCCCTGTGTTTTCATTTCTCTTTTTTATTGTTTCTTCTCATCATGATATACCGTATAGATAGATACATATATTTGTTTGCCACTCTCCTCCTTATCTCTTATTTGTAATATATAAATAAATATTTTTCTATATGTGCTCAAGAGATGAAAAAGATTGTGAAACATCAAATAATAGTCAATATTATTCTATATGCCTTGTATTTATTTATTTATTTGTTCGTGGTTCTTTTTTCCTCTTTATCATGAATAGTTACTATCTGACATTGTAGATATATGATACTGACAATGTGCCTGTGCGTGTGTGTGCGTGCACATTATTCTAAAGTGGAGAAAAAAATGTCACAATACAAAGATATGAATAAATAGAGGAGGGAGGGAGTCAGAGTATACAAAACAACACACATTTATTTAGTGATATATATTATTATATTCTGCAAAAAGAGGAATCTAATCACCAATACCCATACCATACAACATACTACTCTGATGATGATAACATGGGAAAATTTTCTTTCATTGGACAATAAGAGAGAGAGAGAGAAGAAGAAAACAAATAAAATTTATTTATTTATTTATAATATTTGATGATTTTAGGCTTTTATTTTATATATTTTTATGAATCCCTATCCCATCGTTTCCACCCCCCTCCTATCCCCCTCAGTGTCTTTTATATAACATATATTCAGTGATTTCATGTTGTATAATTTTTTTTGGGGGGGGGGGGGGTACGGGGGACAATGTATTGGTAAATAAATTTTAAACTACAAAATTTGTAATTCTAATGTATTTCTCAATATGAAGAAAAAAGTGGTCTGTATGTGTAAGTGTGTAGTTGAGTATATTCTACTATTGTATATGTATGTGTAGATAGATACACCATTCACAATTATATATATATATATGAAGTAATTGTTCCTGTCCTTCTTATTCTGCCATTCTCCGTTTATCATTCTATTCTTCTGTCAGTTTTTCTTCCTTAAAATTCTGCAAATCTCTCTGTATTCTCTTTTTTCTTCTGTACAGATTAATTGAATTGTTATGATGAAGGAAGAGATGTTTTCATTTCACATTAGAAAGACTTGTTCAATATTATAGGAACAATGAATGTTGTATTGATTAAGGCACAACTTATCGATCCGTTGAATAGATCTTCTCATTGAATTGAATTTCAACGAATAGGTAATGATAGTTAAGATGTATATATTCATACTAGTTTATATATTACAAACATTTGAGCTCAAAATCAACTGTGTATTTATCGTCCATTAATTATAATGAGGATGTATTGAAAGTGAGTACAAAGAGAGAGAGAGAGAGAGAAAAGGGGTGGGAGCAGGATAAACAATATTGATTTTCTTGGGTTTTTCTTTTCATTTCGAAACTTTGTATAATGTAAATGCTTGTGCGTGTGTGTATGTATGTATGTATGTATGTGTTTGTGTATGTTACCCATGTACTCATCTCCTACCTTTAAAATTTAATTTACATAAAATTTACCATATATAATTGTAATTCATTACCGGTTAATAGAAATAATACATTATGAATTGCTATGCTTACAATGTTTGTTTGTTTGTTTGTACCCCCCCGCCGCCAAATTAACCTTTTAATCATAGTAATCATATATATATATAGTTTTTATTATTGTTTCTTTTTCTAAAAAAAGAAAAAGAAAAACAACCTTCTATTGCCTTCATTGTATGTGCATGTGTTATTTGTGATTTGAGTAAAGGTTTCTGATAATATGATGATTATAAAATAATAATCACTATAATATATATATAGACATAGTTACTGTGACTGTTTTTTCTTTTCTTTTTTTTGTTTTGTTTTCCCTCCTCCCTGCTTTTTTTCTCTTTCTTTGTTCTGTTCTGTTCATTTATTTATTTATTTATTTCTTCGATTTATTAAAAAAGAAGCAGAGATTAACTAAATTGATACATGTACGTGTATGTATGTATGTATAGTGATGTTGTAATTATTCGATTTAATTATTGCTAAGATGATCCAATTTCTTTTGTAGTAAACATTGTGAACATATATATATATATATATATATATATATATATAGATATCAATAAGGTGTTGTCTTTTCAATGTTTGATCATTTCAAAGATCGTGTAATGAATAAGAACACAAATGGGGGACAATTGAATGTTCAGTATAGGGGTTGTAGAGATGATTAAGTTCTTGATTGAGATGATGAACTGGTTGATGTTAGACCACCGTTGGTTAAGCGTTCGCGTGTGAGACTGAAGGCCATGGGTTCGAATCCGTGAGTGGGATCGTGGAGGCGTACTGCTGAGGAATCCCGAAATATGACGAGAAGGCTGTACAGTGCTTCCATGTTTCCAACGGTGGTCTAACATCAATCGGTTCATGATCTCAAACAATTGAATGTATTTTGAATACAAAATTACAGAACAACTTGGCGAAATTTGAGAACTGTACAGTAAATACTTCATTTGTAAAATATTCATCAATTGTCCCAAACTTTGTTGCTCTTTCGTTTTTACATCAATCATTCTCTTTTGTTTGATCTTCATAACCTTCTGCAACCAAACATTTCACTTACGATCGATGATACATACTACTTATATCTGTTGACATCAATAGCACACACACTACAACAATAACTCGATGGATGTAGGAGTGAAATTACATTCACTGAAGAAGAAGAAGGCGATTCAGCGAAGAAACATTCAGCTGTACAATCGTATTTATAATTAATTTAATTTGCTAAAATTGTATTCCATAGAAAGATTTTAAATCCACATTTTAACATACCATCCATTTAGGTGATTATGTGAACGAGAAAACAAAATGGGAACAAGTGGTTGTATTTGAATACAAAATGACATCTGAGAATCATACAGTAAATACTTCATTTACAAACTGTCAATCAATCGTCTCACACTTCATTGTTCATTCATTTCCATACTAATCATTCTCTTCTTTTCAATCTTCTTAACCTTCTGTGACCAAACATTTCACATACGATTGATGATACATACTACTTATATCTGTTGACTTCAGTAGCACACAACACAGTAACAGTAAGAGATTTTGTTTTGATATTATTCATTCGTATAAAAACAATCATAGTGAACGAGATTACAGGCGCGGATAATCAAATGTATTTGAATACACAATTACAGGATCTCTAAGTCAAATCTGAAAACCATATAGTAAGTAGTTCATTAGTAATATCTTAATCAATCGTCTTAGACTTCACTGTTCCTTCATTTCCACATTAATCATTCACTTTTTTATCTTCTTAACCTTCTGCCTGTAAGCATTTCACTTTCGATTGTTCATGTATCTATACTCGTGATATCATCTGGTCAATCAAGTCAAAGTAATTAGTAAAGGAATAAGTTTGAAGTCAGTCTTACATTGTGTTTGAAAGTGAGACTCTGTAATGATTATGTTTCATATCTACTTATAATGAACAGGTTGTATGCAACACAATGTGGAACATTTGTTGATCTGCCCAGGTTGGTAAATCATATTACCACTGCGAAATGAACTTATAGAGACAAATATCAGTGTTAGTAGGAATGATTGGGTATCGAAGAAAATATTGGAAGGTTCCTAATTCCTGATCTGAGCGAAAACAAAAAGTAACTACCTGATTCATTGCTTACAATATTGAGTCATATTGCACAAACTATTGATCATGATAATCATGCGGACCCCACCAAGATAGTTTACGCAAATTTACATAGCTCAGTCCAATTATTAGTTGGTTTACAGACTGGTGTTACATATTGGTTTGGTTGTCCACTCGCTTTAATTCTACATGAGACAGCATTCTACGTCGAGGCACTAGGTGTCGTCTTTGTTGAGTCCCTTGCATCTAACATTATTATTGTCCAATTGGTAGATCCAATACACATGAGCAATGATTCGAATGAATTTTTAACCGAACAGTTGATTCATCCTTTGTTCGGTTTACTGGCATTTTGCCGCACCACTAGTGATGTAAGTTGGCAAACACCAACCGAGTTTTCTGGAACTGTGCTGAGATTTTGTTAGACACTTGGCCATCAGGTCTAATGGTATTTCCAAACTAAATATATTATTGGAGGTAGATTGATTTACTAGACAAGACCCTGCATGATGATTTAAAGTGCAATACAAATAGATCAATAGCTTACTTTTTAAACAAATGGTCAATTCGGTCACACCCCATCTCATGAATCTTCGTTCAAAATCCTCCACAAATTAAAAAGAAAAGTCTCAAAGAAGTTTGGATGAGCAGTTTGTGTATAGTTGAGGTTATAATGATTTACTATATCAAATGCGAACTCTGTTCAGGAAATTCATGTTCAGTACTTTATTCTCCCATGGTCTTAAAAATTATGAGTACTAATTATTCCCTTCTTCTCCTCCTCCACTAAGTAGGTAGTTATCTTTATTTTTTTTATTATATAGATTAGTACCCTATTACATAATGTAAGCTCTTGTTGAGGTTTGGTTTTCTGGTTAGCGTTTTTTTCTTAGCGAGTTCGTTTTCTACGGGCTTGGGACTGACAGTAGCCCCAGGGGGGCAACAGGCGGAATTGAAGTTTGGTTACTGTTAACTAAATTGTTTAGACATTTATAATAAACTGAACAGTCAAGTTTTAATTCTACATTAAGTTTTCGTTTCAGCCTGAGACCATTTGAGTCACCTCCAAGTGGTAAGGAAATAAAGACTCATTTTTTTTAAGGTATCAAAAATGCTGTGTGCTACAATAAAATTCATAAACATTAGACGATCTAGGGGCTATCTGAATAAGTTAGTATTTGAAATGAAAGGTTTTAGATTCAAATCTTAACGTGATCATCAAGATGCAGATAAATTCAATTGACTAATCCCAAATAAAACACAACTTACGGTCTATATTCCATTGAACTGGTGTATTCAACTTGGTCTTAGCCATGTTGATAGATACAAACTACTTTGTTGGGGTCCACGTGACTATCGTAACCAATGGTTGGAGACTGGATGACATGGCTCAGAATTGGTCACAATGGCGTCGATGTATACACTCTCTGTCTTCCTTTAAACTATGAGATTAAAATCGCTTCATATCTTGCTTTCTACGAACTAATTCTTTCTTTCTGTGCTGTGTCCTTATACCCAATCTTTCTTTTATATATTACACCATTGAAGTAACTACTTCTATGAATTTGGTGTTCATCTTGTTGTGCTAATGAGGTGTGGCAACTTGGACCGATGCATGTGTGTGCCTGGTCCTAGGTATGGTTCTCTTATTCAGTTTGAGCAAATCAACACCAATATGTTTGTAGAATAAGGAATTTATCATTTTTTCAACTTTAAAGATTAATTATAATCAGATGGTTGTAAACAACATTTTAAAGTTGCATGGAATAATAGTGTTTTTACCTACTCCTGTTACTCCTTGTGGAGGAGCATCGAAAGCATAGGAATAATACTGGCAGGATCAACCAGTTTATTCATGGTTATATAATATACCCTTGTAGGCTAGGGTAATTTTACATTGGCTTTCAGGAGAACCGGACACTATCCAGTCTTTCAAGTGACAGCCCAAGCAGCCAAATCAATCGCGTTTAACAGGACAGCCAGATATCGCCCAGGCTTAACCCGAGCAGTACAGCTTAATTCCGCTTCACAGGATAACCAGACACCGTATAGGCTTTAATGCTACAATCTGAATAGTACAGCTCAATCCTGTGGTGCAACCACGCAGGTATGAAGCACTCTGGTGGACCATTCATATACACATTCACGTCACATATATAGTCATTCTGATCAATGATCTCGTGAATAATAATAATGATGATTAAAATTTCAAAAAACCTGACAAATTTCGTTTAATGAGATTTATATGAATGTTTGATATGTAATGCAAAATGATGATAACATACTAATTCTGATTCGTTTGTATCTATCACTGCGGTCAGGTGAACAAGAACATGTCTGTAATACAGTACTTCCATCAAACTACCATCTAGAGTAATACTATATGCTTACAACGAAAGGAAGGTGTCGTTCACCCATTATAAGTGCCTATAAGCCCGGAAATAACACATCGGGAACTACACTCCAGAAAGCTCTATATAATTGGCTTTGAGCAGTTGTCCTTTAGAGCCTATAGTCATACTTACAGGCATTCTAGACTACACCTAATCCATTTTCTTATTTAAATACCTCAAAGGGAAGTATATTCCCGCATACATCTAAGGGAACTTGAGACATGCTCTCAAGTGTGAAGTATGGCTTAAAGCAGTCTACAAGAATTTTTGCTCGATCAGTTAGCGTTACTAATCATATCCATTAACTGTGCATACAATTATTGGTAAGAACGGCTTCCTTTTACCTACAGTATATGACTAAATGTTGAAATAATTATAACGGATTTAAATAATATCATGTTTACATTCCAAACATGTATCTCAACTTACTCAACTGAAGTTCATCATCAGGATAAGGATTCGTGGAGATTGTAGTAATTTTCACAGTTGAAATCATGAATCGATCTAAGCTAGATTATCATTGGAATCCTGGAAGTACTGAAGGGTCGTTCTTTCCTACTATGAGACTCCACATTAGTGTGCATCTATGAAAGATTGAGTTCAACTATTAAAATTACGACAGTCTCCACGAACCCTTATTCTCATAACAATCATCATGTGCTTACTAGTGACTGGTTTTAAGATGGATTTCTTGGGGTTCTAGTAAGAAGTCGTGACCAGTAGAGTCTAATATGTGTCGGGTGGAGATATGTACCTACCTCAGATAATGAGTAAATCGTTGCGCAAGATCATGGATCGATTGAACCTAAAGTTTGTTATTTATTTTGGATAGTGGTCAGCAGTGGAATTCAAAACATGCGTTTCGTCCCATTAAGGATTCGTTACCTGTATGTGTAATGTATTTCATTTATATTTGTCGACATACGTAGTATGTAACACTAGTGAGAAGTGGAATACCTGGCAACATAAGGTTAATTTTGTTGTTACTTTCGGGTTTTCGTTATCTGTTTTGATGATCTTCAAGTTGAAATTAATCAGTTCCTGATAGCTAATGAGTTTTACATGTGAATCAATTGTCTATTGTAGTATGTGTTGCTGATATCGACAGATATAAGTAGTATATGTCACTGATTGGTGGAATGAGTGCCTTAGAGGCAGAAGGTTCAGAAGATGAAAGAGAAGAGGACGAGAACAGAAAGGGATTTCAAGATCATAGAACCAATTTCAATAACTGATGCTCACGTCTCGCTTAATCAATTAACATCTTTCACTTTATAAGAAAAAAAAAAAAAACCGAAGACAATTAGGTTGTTCCATACTGTTGAAAAATTACTTTTATATCAATTTCAATTATTCATTTAAGTAATCACGCTATATTTATTTGTACTAATCGTTGAATTCATGAGTCAATTGAAGTTAGACCATCATGGAAAACTTAAAAGCACTGGATGACCGTTTCGTTTTAGTATGGGACGCATCAGCAGTGCATATTCACGATCCCGCCTCGCAATATCCGAACCCAGGATCTATCAGTGTTGCGCGCGTGAGAACGCTTCACCTGTAGACCACTGAATCGGTTGTCATCCAGTGATGTTAACATCTAACTTCAATTAATCCACGAAATTAAGTGCCACATCCACAATTGTCATCAGTGAGTTACTATCTCAAAACAGACCTGGTTGAAATCCACTGGTCACTGCTTCTCACTAGCACTCCAGGAAATACTTCTTGGAAACCGTCACTAATAAGCATTTGATGATTATAATCACATAGATATTTTGTGGATATTATAATAATTTATTTGTTGAAGCTAGAAAACCATGAAAAACCTGAAAGCATTGGACGGCCGTTTCGTCCTACTATAGGACTCCTCAACAGTGAGCATCCATTATCCCGTTTCGTGAGATTCGAACCCAGGACCCATCATTCAATGATGATCTAAGTTCAATTGACTGATGAATTACACTATTAAAACTACCATAATATCAACAAAAACCTTCTCAATGTGAAAGGATCAGTATTTTGTTAGTTATCAGAAGTTATAGAAATTGTTGTTGAATTCATAGTTGTATTACATATCATGAGTTAAGTTTAATATGACTACCTTTGAGAATCAAGACGGTGTTACATCTTATAACCCATCAGATATTATGTAATAAAATCGCTAGTCAGAATATCGATTTGTATAACCCTGCTCATGTACTAAACCATTGATGCGTTAAACAGCACTCATAGCCTTTTGTCAACTCTGATTCCTTATCGCTCTTTTGTATAGTAACTTTTTACTTAGACAAATTCGTTCAGTTCAGAACACAAATATTAACCTCTTTTGTATGAATCTGCTATGGTTTGGATAGATTAAGAGTTCATCTAATCTGAGAACGGAAAGAATACTCTGTGATATAATAACCAATAAGCTAGCTATTCCGACACATCCCATACTTTGCTAACTAGAGAGAGGTTCAAGTTCAGAAGAGGAAAGTGTTATGACCTTGGATGTCTGACTTTTCTATCACGCGATTTATCTACCAATCCGAATACGACTTATACAAATCTTCACACTAGGCCAACCAATGACGTTCAACCGGTGTGGGCAGTTTAGCGTCCTTATTGGTCCTATGTCCTACGAGCCCTTCCACTTGAGTCCAGAACACAATACCAGCTTCCGAATATGAATCGAATCGTTTATTTCATGCATACTTGGTTTATATATCAATCACACAGACCGCAACGTACCGTAAAATAGGAAATAATATTTGTACACAAATAAGCCCAAAAAGTGGCTGTGAATGTGAGAGGCAGTAGTTAATAAACTGAACATAACTTAAGAACCGTAAATCGTACAATCATAAATTATAGATCAAAATAAAGCTTATCATAAAAGGAATATAAATATCCATAGTGTAATTGTTGAATAGTTATACAATAAGAATATTTATAGAATATTAGTCCATGAATAATCCTCGGGAGTTACCTGTGATTTAATCTTCACTCGGATATAACAGGAAGTATATTCCACAAGCAGCCAGAAGCACTAACAACAACAAATCAAGTATATATATATACAACATAAAAATGTCCTTGATAAACGGTACAAAATAGCATACTAAAAAAGATAACGAACCAATAGCATTTAAGTTCCTCTCATGTGGGAAATACGACATGAAGGTGAAAATGAGCACTTTTGGCGCGAAAACAAGAAATTCAAATTTTCAAAATAGAATTAGAAAAATAAAACATTCTAGGGATCTAATATACCAAACAGAATCGTATATTTTAGACATACTCAGTTTATATACAAGCGGATGAAATCATATCACACCATGAATGAAGAATAACAATCATGAAACATCAAACCAAAAATGGCTGTGAATATAAGAGACTGTAACTAATAGATTGAGAATAACTTAGGTATGATAACTCGTATAATAGTAGTTAATTAGTCGAATGAAAGCTTATGATAAAAGGAATATATATGATCTAGTTATTCAATAATGATCCTGAATGGAATGTATTCAGTAATATTCTATAAATAATACATGGAAATTACCATTTAGGTTAGACATTAACACCATTGGGTACCTGCTCATTGGTCCAGAAGGTTAAGCGTCCGCGCGCGAGACTAATAAATTCTGGGTTCGAATCTCGCGAGTCATGATCGTGGATGCGCACTGCTGAGGAGTCCCACAATAGGACGAAACAGCCGTCCAGTGCTTCCAGGTTTTCAATGGTGGTCTAACATCAATCGGTTCATGATCTCAATCAAAAAATTTAATCTATTATTCGTTCGGATATAACATAACTTCGTGGATTGATTGAAGTTAGACATTAACACCGTTGGATGCCGACTAGCTCAGTGATGTAGAGGTTAAGCGTTCATTCGCGAGACTGGTAAATCTTGGGTTCGAATCTCGCGAGGCGGGATCATGGTTACGCATTTGTTGACGAGCTCCATAATAGGGCGAGACGACCGTCCAGTGTTTCCAGGTTTTCCATGGTGATCTAGCTTCAATTGACTCATGAATGGAACCAGTGAAATAATTCTAAGTATTTTTCATATATGTGATTTCATCCTGATTATTAATCAAAATGGGTCTACGAATCAATATATAAATGACTGTGTTTTTCTACTAGGCTCGTCGTTGTCATGGTTGTCGTCGTGTTTTTGGGGTTTAATAAATCTTCACTTATACCAGTCTTTGTGTTTTTACTTGCAAGTCGTGGGAATTGGAGAAGTTACTCGTTCCAAGTAAGCGTTTCCGATACAAAAATCAGCGACGACGATATAAAAAATAGCATTCAAACGACAAGACATATTAGTAGCGACGGGGATTTCACAATCTTAAACCAACCCATAAAAGGGTCTAGGATTTCTTACTGACTATCTCTAATTACTTCATTTTCAAATAGATTCGTTTGTTAAATTATACTCTAGTCTATGTGATTATTAACACTGTTAGATTCCAGTAGACCCAGTGGTCTAGAGATTAAGCGTTTGTGTGTGAGATCAAAGGTCGTAGGTTTGAATCTCATGCGTGGGATCATGGGTGCGCACTAGTGAGTAATCCCATACTAATATGAAACAACCGTCCAGTGTTTCCACGTTTTTATTGACTGTCTAATATCAATCTTCTCATGATCTCAATCAAAAACAACTTAACATTCTCCACAACGTCGCACTGATACCAACCAATTTTTTATTATTAACACTGTTGGATGTCAGTCAACTCAGTGGTCTAGAGATTAAGCGTTTGTGTTCGAGATCAAAGGTTCCAGGTTCGAATCCCATGCGCGGGATCATGAATACGCACTACTGAGGAGTTCCATACTCAGGTGAAACGACCGTCTACTGCTTCCAGTTTTTCAATAATAATCTACTATCAGTCAATTCATGATCTCAATCAAAACTCAACAATCTCCACAATCCTATACTCATTCCATTATTAATGATGATAATCATTTCTTATGTGTAATTCAATATATACCGGTTTAATTCTAAAAAAAGAAACGCAATTATAACCAATTTAATTAGTTCTATTCTTTTGAAGTCAATCATTTCAATTTGTTAGTGATAGAACGTGAGAATGAATAATTTCACAATTGAATTTGGCGCCAAACTATTTGTTCATTTCCAGGTATATTCTCATTGAATTGACAGTAGAGAATGTGATTCTTCTTCTTCTTCTACTTCTTCTTCTTCTTTTTTGTTGTCGTTGCGAAACCCAATTAGGTGTTGTATTGGCGGCATGCTCAACTATACATATGTATATATATATACATAGAGATATACACATATATATATGCTGCCTATTATCTGTAATAAGAAGATATTGTGATTTAGTGCTTATAATACGTATTATGATGATGATGATTAACTCATGGTATTTCAAGAAAGAAAGAAAAAAAACTTTTCAAAACTTTTTTGTTGTTGTAATGGTAACTCCTACAAAAAACCTATAAAGTTTAGTTACCATAGTGATTAAAATATGTTTTTGGCTATCATGATCATAGTATAATGTTGATATGATGTATATTACTTATATTGATAGTTATAAGTAGTATGTCATATTGATTGAAAGTAAAATGCTCTAATGGTTGATAGTTAAGTAGATTGAAGTAAAGAGAATGATTGATGTGGAAATGAAAGAATAATGAAGTCTAATATGAAGAATTAAGATTTTACAAATGAATTACTAAGATATTCTGTAATTGTGTATTCAAATACATTTGATTATTCCAGCCTGTGATCTCATTCATTTACTTTACTTACTTACTTACTTACGTCTGTTACTCCCAATAGAGCATAGACTACCAACCAGAATTCTCCAACTCACTCTGTCCTGGACCTTCATTTCTAGTTCTATCCAATTTTTGGTCATTTTTCTTATGTCTCTCTCCAGTTCTCAGCATAATGTGTTCTTTGTTCTTCCTCTCTTGTTTTGGCCTTGAAAATTCTATGTGAGAGCTTGCCTTGTGACGCAGTTGGGTGCTTTCCTCAATGTGTATCTTATCCACATCCAGTGCTTCTTCCTGATTTCCTCCTCCGCTGGGATCTGGTATGTTCTCTCCCATAGTGGGTTGTTGCCGATAATTCACTATGATTGTTTTTATACGAATGAATAATATCAAAACGAAATCTCTTACTGTTACTGTTGTGTGCTACTGCAGTCAACAGATATAAGTAGTATGTAACATCAATCGTATGTGAAATGTCTGGTCACAGAAGGTTAAGAAGATTGAAAAGAAGAGAATGATTAGTATGGAAATGAATGAACAATGAAGTGTGAGACGATTGATTGACAGTTTGTAAATGAAGTATTTACTGTATGATTCTCAGATGTCATTTTGTATTCAAATACAATCGCTTGTTCCCATTTTGTTTTCTCGTTCACATAATCACCTAAATGGACAGTATGTTAAAATGTGAACTAAATAATGAAATCCATCAGTTGAATACATCTTAGGCCCTCGCTTCGTATCGCGCGAGCGAAATCGTGTATGCACACTTCTGAACAATCCCACAATAGGAAAAAATGGTTGTTTAATTCCCCCAGTTCTTCAATGATGGTCTCACATCAATCAATTCATGATCTCAATCAATAAATTAACAGTTTACACAACCTCATACTGATAAAAATCTATTAGTTTTTGATTGAGATCATGAACTGATTGATGTTAAACGACCATTGAAAGTCTAGAAGCTTTGGACTGCCATTTCGTACCATTTTGGGACTCTTCAGCAGTGCTCATCTACGATCCCACTGGCAGGATTTGAACCCAAAGCCTTCAGTCTTGCGCGCAAACGCCTAACCTCTAGACTAGTTAGCTGGTCGGCATACAATAGTGTTATTGTCCAACTTCAACCAATCCACGTAATTGAGCAATCATCTTCCGTTGTACTAATGTAAATACCTGTCTCTACCTTACACGGATTAGTTCCACTGATCACGACTTCTCACTAGAACTCTGAGAATTCCCTCACGAATCTAGTCACTAGTGAGCACGCATTGCTAAGGAGTCCCACAATAGAACGAAACGGTTGTCTAATGCTTCTTGGTTATCAATGGTAGTCTAACATAATTCAATTCATGATCTCAAACAGAAACTTAATAATCTCCACAACCTCCATACTGATAATTACCGTGTGCTCACTAGTAACTAGATTCGTGAGGGAATTCTCGGAATTCTAGTGAGAAGCCTTGACCAGTGGAGTTAATCCATGTCAGGTAGAGACAGGTATCTACCATAGTATAATGGAAGATGGTCGCGCAACTTCGGGGATTGGTTGAGGTTAGAAATTAACACCGCTGGACGCCGGCTCAGTGGTCCAGTAGGTTAAGCGTCCGCGCGCGAGGCTGAAGACCCTGGGTTCGAACCCCGCCAGCGGGACCATGGATGTGCACTGGTGAGGAGTCCCGCAATAGGACGAAACGGCCGTCCAGTACTCCTAGGTTTCCAATGGTGGTCTAACACCAACTGGTTCATGATTTCAATCAAAAGCTTAATAATCTCTACAACCCTTTACTGATTATTAGTTTCTCAATATTCATATTGTAGAAGCATTGTTGTATAACACTAATAATTTCAGCTCCAATTTACTATGATGACAAGAAGTATATGTGTAGTAAACACGAACACCAGCGGGGGCAATCGAATGTTTTTAAGACAGCATTACAGGACTTGTTAATAAAATCTAACAATCATAAAGTAAATGCTTCATTTGCAAAATGTCCATCAATTGTCTCCAAATGACTCAGACTTCATTGTTCTTGCATTTTTCATACAAATTGCATTCTATTTCCATTCTTTACTGTTTGATCCTCTTGTCTCTCTGCTGCTAGACCTTCTGTTCACGAAGAACATCATATACTACTTATGTCAATATAAGTAGCACACACCCCACTATATGAGCTAGGAATCGCCAAAAATAACACAATTAAGTTTAAATAGAATTAAGTATACATAACCATATTTACTCAGCATGAAGATTATTTTTTTGGATAGTTCACATGGTTACTGATTTTCTAGAGTTAAGGTAATGAGATTGTTAAAGAACTATCAGTGCCCCCCATATTAATATATATATGCTATGAGTACTGCTAGAACGCTCAATTTTCCACATTTACATGAATGGGACATTAATTTGCCTTAGACGAATATCTATAATAGATACCCCAACAGTATTTATTCTACAGAACTTCAACACAACTCAAATCAAGAACACATGATTAACCTGATTAGAATGTAAATATATTTCCATACCAAAAGCCGATACTATCCAACAACAATTAACTTCTAGTGTGAACCATGTGGGTAGATGCAGACTATTTGGTTGAGGTTCGCGTGATTATCGTAACCAAGGGTTGGAGACTCCAGGTGATGTGACTCAGAATCAATCACAATGGGATCGATGTATACACTCTCTGTCTTCCTTTAAACTAAGAGATTAAAATCGCTCCATATCTTGCTTCCTACGAACTAATTCTTTCTTCCTGTACTGTGTCCTTATATCCAATCTTTCTTTTATATATTACACCATTGAGTTAACTGCTTCTATGAATCCGGTGTTCATCTTGTTGTGCTAACGAGGTATGGCAACCTGGACCGATGCAGATATATGTGCCTGGTCCTTCATTGTAGCTGATTGATAACAATCATTTATAATTATCAATAAAGATAATGAAATATATAATTCATCTAACACTTGTCAAACGATCTACAAATTTGATTCAGTAAACAATCAATCATGATCATCTTGATCTCTACATCAAATACAAATCGTTATTGAATTCAACATTTCTATTTCAACAGTTTCTATTTCATTCGATCAAAATCGATATCTGAAAAACGAATCAGTTCACATCATCTATACTATCCATTCCAATTGTTATATCTCTAGTGCTTAGATTCTTATTATACTGCTTATAACTTGAGCACACGAACGTTAGAACTCTCTCAAGTCACAAAGAACAAGATGGAAGACAAGTGAACGGAGTGCTATTCCAAAAAAGTGTCAATCGTAGTATAAAACCGTCAGGTATTTATCGTTTTTTAGTGAGAACGAAGTAATCGCTATAGTTCTCCAATCTGCATATAGGGGGTTCTTACCATTTGTTCAATAGAGAAGTTACATGTAGAGATTCTGGATTATTCTTCTAAATAATGATTGGATGGGATATCTTCCGCTCTTTCTGAGCTTCTTAGAGCTTCTTCGAGTTCACCTGTGAGCCATCCTTACACAAACTCAATCATTAGATAAGATAATAATAATAATTCAGTTTGGATTTTGTTCAAAAACCCTTAGGTGATTTGTTCTCGATTTCAAATGACTCGTTTCTATTACTATAGATACTATATCATTACATGAAGAACCAGCAAGTTAGTATGGATGGACTTTGATTTCTTTAATCAGGATCTATATTATCGTAATGCATAAGTAGGCTTCAACATACATAAAAAGAAAACCAAGGTCATCGAATTCAAAATGAAGAACAGCAATCCAATCACTCTTGATGGCGAAACTCTCGAAGATATAGAGTCCTTCACGTACATGGGAAGCATCATCGATGAACAAGGAGGTTCAGATGCGGATGTAAGGGCAAAGATTGTCAAAGCAAGGGCCACATTCCTACATTTGAAGAACATATGGAACTCAAAACAACTTTCAACCAATATCAAAGTGAGAATCTTCAATACGAACGTCAAGGCAGTTCTACTGTATGGAGCTGAAACTTGGAGAAATACAACAACTACCATCAAGAAGGTACAAGTATTTATAACTAGGTGTTTACGCAAGATACTCAACATCCATTGGTCGGTTACCATCAGCAATAGCCTTCTGTGGGAGAGAACAAACCAACTTCCAGTTGAAGAAGAAATTAGGAAAAGATGATGGAAATGGATAGGACATACATTGAGGAAATCATCAAACTGCACCACTAGACAAGCCCTAACTTGGAATCCTGAAGGGAAGCGGGAAAGTGGAAGGCCAAAGAACACATTACGTCGGATAATAGAATCAGATATGAAAAGGATGAATTACAACTGGAAAGAGCTGGAAAGGATTTCCCAGGACAGGGTTTGATTGAGAATTCTGGTGAGCAGCCTATGCTCGAGGAGTAACAGGCGTGAGTAACTAAGCAAGTAAGTAAGTAAGTAAGTAAAATATGATAAGCTTAGAATTGGGCATTCAGAAATAGTTTTTTAGTCTCTCCATTCATCAAGTGTTGTTTTTTACTTGTATCTTCCCATTGTTACTTAACACTGCTACTGATCAATCTTTCTGTTAGAAAGAAACTGGGATCATCTGGAAGAAAAATCAATATTTATCAATCGAAAAGATTAGTCTGTTTATTGATTATTTAGAGCTAAAGTTTCGACTAATCTAAGAGTAAAGAAGAAGAAAAAAAGGAAAGTTTAATTCTCTCTAAGTGAACATCATTAGTAGTGATCCGTGATCTGATATTAAGTAGAGATCATTTATTGCTTGTTATTGAACTATACATATCACCAATACTCATATATAATCATCGACTTTATATACGTTAGCGAATGTGATTTTGAATACGTATATCTTATGCAATCAGTGATCTGAACAGCAATTAGAGAAGCAAAGCGGAGAAAATAAAGAGGAGCGAATGAAACAAGACGAAATGGTGCTCTGCGGAGAAGGAAAATGAGCTAACTCGATTTAACCAAGCTTGAATCGATGTTTATAATCAAACGAAAATAATCAGATTGAGATTTTGTGGATAATATAGTAATTTAATAGTTGAATTCATAAGTCAATTGAAGCTAAACTACTATAGAAAACCTGGATGATGTTAGACGTTAACATCATTGGTTGCCAGCCGTCTCAATGGTCTAGAGGTTAAGCGTTCGCGTACGGAACAGACAGGTACTGGGTTCGAATCTCGTAGTATGGGATCGTGGATGCATACTGTTGAAGAACCTCATACAAGGACGAAACGCCCGTCCAATGCTTCCAGGTTTTCCATGATGGTCTAGCTTTAATTGATTGAGTAAACTGTTCTGATTAGTAAAGCTTTGATGACAATCTAATTTATAATACCATATGATATTAATTATATATATATCAGCAGTAGACTGATATAAGTTTAGAGTTAGAATAAATGAAGGAAGTCTTTTTATGACATTGAATAATCTCTTATATTATAATATATCTAAATGTTTCAATAGTTAAGATTATGAGTCAATTAAAGCTAGATCATTATGAAAAATCTGGAAGCATTGGATGGTCGTTCTGTCTTATTGTGGAACTCCTCAACAGTGTACATCAACGATCTCGCCTCGCGGGATTCGAACCCAGGACATACTTGTCTCACATGCGAGCACTTAACCATCAGTTCACTGAATTGGTCAACATCCAATGGGTGATAATGTCTAACTTTAACTAATCCACGAAATTGAGCGATACATCGACCATTGCCATCAGTGAGGTACTACCTCACGAGTGACCCGGTTGAACTCCACTGGTCACTGCTTCTCATTAATTGTATTAATTTTTAATTTTCATAGTTCAAGTTGATTGAGCACAGTAATAAGTTTGAGGTGTATCTCAGAAGTATAAAAACCTTGTAAAGGCTCTTTACTCGAACATTACTAATTAAGTGAGTGGTTATGGTGAACTGTCATCTGATTTTACAACCTTAAGTGATGTCCATCAAGACTGTCCACTATCTCTATTTTTGTTCAACTTCATCATTCATTATCAGAGAGTAGTACAGTATAAACATTCAGATAGCAGTACCATCATTGTTTGATACACCATTCATGTTTTCTCAAATCAACTAGTATCATTCATTAATATTTGCAATAAACATACTCACTATGATCCAACTTTACATTACGGATCAAAAACTCAACTATATTGAATGTTAGATGTTGAAATGATACCATAGTCAGTAGGTACATTCCAGTATACAATAAACAATCAGTCAATGAACGGTAAAATGATTGACATATTAATGATAGCATAGTAAACATTGAGAATAACCACAATTAAGAATGTTTAATAAGATAATACTGTATTAATCTATCTATCAATCTATCAAACAGTTGGCTTATTGTGAGTTTTCAAAAACTTGACTTGAAATTCTCTTTTAATCTGTTGCCCCCAAATGCCGTGGTACGGCCGAGAGTAGGGAGAGTCAACGATCCCTTTCCAAATGCTCTCATATGGCCACGTACATACAACCGCGGACTTCTCATGACGGGGGTATTTTTTACGTAACTGAGAGGACGAAAAACGAATGTTCGGTGCTTTAAGCGGGTTGCTTGACATGGAGAGTTCACCTAGGAGAGTTGTAAGACCCTGTTTTCAAATCAAAGGTGTACATGGGCTCCAGTATATTGAAGAAACGAATGGCATATGAACCAATTATCGGTCACCAGCTACCATGGGACCGTATCTCCTGACGTTCCTCCATTGTCTTGTGAATCAGACCTTTAGGTCAAAGTCTCCAGGTATGGCTTTCTAAGGAAATCACCTACTTTGGTTTGGGTACCTCGGGAATATCACCGCCCATACACAATTGAAGTGACTTGTGTGGCAAACATTTATTCGGTGCCACTTCGTTCTGATAAAATCCATAAAATCAAACCTATTGATTATTACAAAAGCTTTGAATGTTCAATCAGCTAATCACAGATATGTTTCACAAAAAATATCCTTAGTTTGTGTTATCATAGAGATATGCTAATTGTGATGTATTACTAGTCTACTACATTACTAATGCAATTATGTGCATTATCAATCAATATTACTAAAATGACGTCATCTAAATATTTGATGTTCTTATTAAAGGTTTTTAGAAAGTTGGAAGTGGCACAATCTTTCAACCAGAATCTAAGTCAGCATCTTTAATGCGGACGTCAAGACAATACTACTGTATGGAATTGAGACATGGAGAACTACTACAATCATCATCAGAAATGTACGAGTATTTTCAAACAATTGTCGGTCGCATATCATCAACAACACTCTACTGTGGGAAAGAACAATTGAATAAGAAATTAGGAAAAGCTAATGGAATTGAATAAGGTATACATTATGCAGATAATCAAATTGTATCATAAGTCATGCCGATACTTGATATCCTGGAAGTAAACAGAAAAAAGGAACGTCTAATAACATTATACGTCAGGAATTCGAAACAAACACCTAGTTATTGAATAGAAACTAGAAAAAAACTGTGAAGCAGAGCTCAAGACAAATTTGGATAAAGATTGATGGTGAGCGTTTGATGTTCCTATATGAAGTATAACAGGCGTCAGTAAACGAGCAAGTAAGTAAGTAAGTAAGTAAGTAAGTAAGTAAGTAAGTAAGTAAGTAAGTAAGTAAGTAAGTAAGTAAGTAAGTAAGTAAGTAAGTAAGTAAGTAAGTAAGTAAGTAAGTAAGTAAGTAAGTAAGTAAGTAAGTAAGTAAGTAAGTGAGTAAGTAAGTAAGTAAGTAAGTAAGTAAGTAAGTAAGTAAGTAAGTAAGTAAGTAAGTAAGTAAGTAAGTAAGTAAGTAAGTAAGTAAGGAAGTAATGCTAGTCAATATATTGTTAATGTGATAGAGAAGCTTGTTTTTTTTAAGAAATAAACAAACCTTCAAGATTATGATTATAAACATCATATTTGTAGACATTTAAAATCCCCGTTTTTTGTTTAATTGTGTCAAGGTCAATATTGAACCAATCCATAGTAGATAATGAATGTATTCTGTATTCAATTATGATTGTACTTATAATGTAATAAGAAAACTAATGTAATACAATATGATAAAGTAAATTGTATTATGTATAAATGAATAAACAAGGTCAATAATATAGATTATTCGAGTGTTATTGTTGTGATTGTTTTGTTTTGTTTAGAAAAAAAAACAACAGTCACATTCTCGAAAGTTCCTTATTGAATGAACTTAACAAGTTCAAATTAAAATATGATAAATTGAGAGAATGAGAGAGATGGAGAGAGAGAGACGGTTAATTGACTTCATGGTAATTCATACTTATCATGGGATTGGATCTATTGACGTTACTCTACTAACTTATGGATTAGATCTTTAGATCAAAGGCTCCGGATATGACCGCCTTAAAGGAACCACCTGTTATGGTTTGGGCAGTCGAGCTGTATCACAGCTTTAAATTTCTTACTTTATATTTTATTTTCACAAGAGTTGAGATTATGGGTCGACTGAAGTTAGATCACCATGGAAAACCTTGAAGAACTGAAAGGCCGTTTCGTCCTAGTATGGGACTCTTCAACAGTACTCATCCATGATCCCATCTCTCGAGATTCGAATCCAGGACCTATATGTAAAAATAATGATTTTGGTTATTGGTTCAGAAAAGTTGTAGTTGATTTTCAACTGAAATTTTTAATGTTCAATGCATATGATACATTCAATGATTCTAGACATTTGTTTGTCTATTCAATGATAAGACTATAATTTATGAACAAACCAATCACATATAAGATAACAGGTTACGGTTTTTGACGAGAAATTAACTCATCAATTTTGCTAAATAGAGTTTCCGTATGACATCTGATATCAGTTCGTGATGAAAAAACCCCCTAAACCTAATTCCTAACGTTAACCGTCAACTGTAAATTATAATTCTAATTCCTTAAACACAGGTTTATAACCCACATTTCTTTCTAGGTATTAAATGGACACTCTCAAGGTCAGTCTATGGTCGCTCATAGGTTGTCCATAAATGTTTAGTCTCATCAATGAAGACTAGTTATACATAGATAAATAGAGGGTATCTTTATGTCGGATATCACACCTTATTTGAATAATAGATTCAATTAATTATAAATTGATTACAATAATGTCTAGAACTGTGGACTTATAAAGTAATAAAATATACGTTTATCAATGAGAATGGTATTAATCATTATTCGTAGTACCATTACATCATTATGACTTCTGAGAATAGTAGTAGTACTAGTAGTAGTAGTAGTAGTAGTATTAGTTGTTGTTGTTGTTGGTGTTGTAGTCGTAGTGGTAGTAGTAGTAGTAGTAGTTGTTGTTGTTGTAGGTGTAGTAGAGGTAGTAGTAGTAGTACTGGTAGTGGTAGTAGTAGCCACCAAGTGCCCTGGTACAGCCGAGAGTGGGGAGAGTCCGCTCTCCCTCTCGAAATGCTCTCACATGGCCATGCGTATATAGCATCTGCCAGGAAAGTCCTACTCACTGCCTTCTCGTGGCGGGGGTGTTGTTTACAAAAACGATGCTCCACTGCCTTGTGGATCAGACCTTCAGGTCGAAGGCTCCGGGTCTGGCCCCCTAAGAAAACCCCCTGCCTCGGTTTGGGCACCGGGGCAGTATCACACCCCTCACACATATCGAATGAGATTTGTGTGGCGCATATGTATTTGGTGCCTCATTGTACCAATATCTATGTGTTAAAATAAATAAAATAAAGTAGTAGTAGTAGTAGTAGTCGTAGTGGTAGTGGTAGTAGTAGTAGTAGTAGTCGTAGTAGTAGTAGTAGTCGTAGTAGTAGTAGTAGTTGTTATTGTTGTTCTTGTTCTTGTTCTTGTTGTAGTTGTAATAACAGAATGAGAACATTCATCACACTGACTGAAATCGATTCCATATGAAGCCCAAAATTAGTCATGTTTACTTGAAATCATGACCCAACTAATATTAGGCAACCACTGAAAATGTAAAAGTATTGAATGGTTATTTTTTCCTAGTATAGAACTCATCAGCTGGTCGTGTAATATTATGAGCTGATTAAAGTTTGATATTAACACCATTGTATGTTAGATTAGTGATCTAGAAATTATGCATTCACGTGCAACATCGAATGTTCTGGGTTCGATTCCTGTGTGTGGAGTTGTAGATGAACATCAGTTAGTAGTCTCATACTAGGATGAAGCAATTGTCCAGTGCTTTCAGGTTTAAAATGGTTGTCTAACTTAGTTTGGGTTATGATTTCAATGAAATTCAACAGTCTTCACAACTCTCTACTTACAATTCATGTCAAATTTGTCAATCTAATTTTCTTGATGGTTGTGCTGTCGTAATGTACACAGTCTCATTGCCTATAGAATATTCTAGTCTAAAAGTATATAGTAAATTGAGATCTCAGAATTTCGGTACTTCAAATTTACTAGACATACACATTTTGTCATAAAGCTCCTTATTGTAAAATGTTTTCATTCACTAATTGTGTCTGTCATTTCAGTGCGGTGATACATTTCTCACAAATTATTCGTGAGATAGTAACTCATTGAAGACAATGGTGGGTGTGAAACTCAATTTCGTGGATTAATTGAAGTTAGACATTAACACCATTGCATACCAGACGGCTCAGTGATCTAGAGGTTAAGCGTTCGCGTGTGAGACTAATAGGTTTTGGGTTCGAATCTCATGAAACGAGATTGTGGATGTGATCTGTTGAGGAGTCCTATACTGGTACGAAACGGCCATCCAATGCTTCCAAGTCTTGTATAATGGTCTAGATTCAATTGACTCATGAATTGAACCATAAAATTACTAAAGTCTCTACAAAACCCCTTCGGATAAACCTATTGGAAGTCTTAAATAGAAGTATGTACCTAAAGATCTACGAGAGATCAAGTTCAAATACTTCAAGTCATTCAATAAACTCACTAACTTTCTCATCATTGAACATGTTCTATCACAATTATCTAATTAAGATCAGTTCGTGATAAACTCATCATTCTGATCATTATTGATTATCAGCTTTTCTATTTTGAATAGGTCAAATTCAAAATGATATTGGATGATCATTATGTTTTTATGATAACAAATCTAATTGATTATTGATTAAAAGGATGTTGAAAAAAAAGAAGCTACAGTTAATTTTAATAGTTTAGACTATGGGTCAATTGAAACTGGACCATCATGGAAAACATGGAAGCACTGGACGTTAGAATTATGGATATGCACTACTGAAGAGTCCTATACTAGGACGAAACACTTGTTTAGTGCTTCCAAGTTTTTTATGATATCAGTTTAGTGATTGTGAAGATTGTTAAGCTTTTGATTGAGATCATGAACCGATTGATGTTAGACCACCATTGAAAACCTGGAAGCATTGGACGGCCGTTTCGTCCTATTGTGGGACTCTTCAGCGGTGCGCATCCACGATCCCGCTGGCGGGACTTGAACCCGGGGCCTTTTTTGTTATAGTCTAGCATTACTGAACTCATCAATTCAATTAATAAATTATCAGAATACTTTCTTTAAAGTGATGAGTAAGTTAACTTATCATTCACTACAGTTAATAAACAACCTAGCAATTAAAAATTCCTATTTTATCGATCTAATGATGAATTTGATCTTGTATGATCTCTAAAGTGTTTTCATTTGTGATCATCAATATTCATTTATAATGAAAACTGATTTTAAACTAAAATGATCTATGATATTAATAAATGTGAAGCATAGAATAGAACTCCGACTGGAGTCACTCCGGGGGCTACTGCCGGTCTCAAGCCCGGATAAAGGAGGGGGGGTTGGGCATAATGTTAGCGATCCCATCCCGTAGAAAACGAACTCGCTAAAAAAACTCTAACCAGAAGCATAGAAAAAGAAGATTGAAGTTGGAATTCAATCATATTTTACATGAGACAATCTAAGTTATAGGTTGACTTTTATATCATCAAGATAAGTTATGATAGATTATTGAAAAATCTTAGAAAAGGAATGAAACTATAGAGGTTAGTACCTTCTATATCTGACTCCAATAAATGATATCTCGTCAGTTGAGTATTTAACGCTGGCTAAATCTCCTAGTAGAATTATGAATTTACTTAAGAGATTATTCACAAACCTGAACATCAGTTGTAGAGATAGTTTATTGTTGAAGATGAATAAAATCAGAAAGCGTCCAAGGAATCAAGTACACAGGGAAACCAAGAGATAGTGTGTGTATATGTGTGAGTATTAAAAATCCATATATATTTTTGAAAGTTAATCAAGTATGGATAAATTATTGATTGTGTGTGTGTATTACAACCAATGGGAGAATAGAGTAAAGTTGATGTACAGAACTGTGCTCGGTCAGACTCACAGAAAATTACATGGTAGATCAAATGTCTAAATTACAGTGAACAGATTATTTATTTATTTTATTGTTTGTTTTAACACATAGATATTGGTACAAAGGGGCACCGAATACATATGCGCCACGCAAATCTCATTTGATGTGTGTGAGGGGTGTGATACTGCCCGGGTGCCCAAACTGAAGCAGGTGGTTTACTCAGGGGGCCAGATCCGGAGCCTCCAACCTAAAGTTGTGACCCACAAGACAGTGGAGCAACGTCAGGAGGAGATGCAGTCCCATGGTAGCCGGTGACCAACGATTGGTTCATACGCCTTATGTCCCTTCAGGATACTGGAGCCCATGTTCACAATTGGTTTGGAATGAGGGTTTTCCAACTCCCCTAGGTGGACTCACCATGTCCATCGGCCTGGTTAAAGCGCCGAGCATTCGCCTTTTGTCCTCTCAGTTTCGTAAACAACACCCCCGCCACGAGAAGGCACTGAGTAGGACTTCCCTGTCAGAGGCTATATACGCGTGGCCGTTTGAGAGTATTTGGAGAGGGAGAGGGAACTCTCTCCACTCTCGACCGTACCAGGGCATTTGGGGGCAGTCAACAGATAAATCATACAATAATGGAATGAGTTTACTACAAAACTATTCCTATTAGAATTGTTTAGTTCATAGTAGTTCTTTACAACTATCATTTCTTAATGTCAGTTTGATTAAGTTTCAAAATATAACCACTGAACTAGATCAAAAATCTACTTTTAGTTATTGATCAGAATTACTATGATAAACTGAGACTTAAAATACATACTTTGAAGAACATATGGAACTCAAAACAACTTTCCACCAATATCAAAGCGAGAATCTTCAATACGAACGTCAAGGCAGTTCTACTGTATGGAGCTGAAACTGAGAGAACTATAAAAACTACCATCAAGAAGGTACAAGTATTTATAACTGGTTGTCTACGCAAGATACTCAACATCCATTGGTCGGATACCATCAGCAATAGCCTTCTGTGTGAGAGAATAAACCAGCTTCCAGCTGAAGAAGAAATTAGGAAAAGATTATGGAAATGGATAGGACATACATTACACAAATCATCAAACTGCATCACGAGGCAAGCCGTAACTTGGAATCCTGAAGGGAAGCGGAAAGGAGGAACACATTACGTCGGGTAATAGAAGCAGATATGAAAAGGATGAATAACAACTGAAAAGATCTGGAAAGGATTGCTCAGGACAGGGTTGGATGGAGAATGCTGGTGAGCGGCCTATGCTCCTTCACGAGGAGTAACAGGCGTAAGTAAGTAAGTAAGTAAGTAAGTAAAATACATACTACTTAATTATCATTAAATCAACATATATGAATTGTATATATTAAGTATAGTTAAATCTGAATGAACATTTTTGGAAGTAACATAAAAGGATATTTACACTTAGTAGTGTTTTAATTACTTTATAGATGTATATTATGCTATTTAATTTAACAACCATTATTCTATATCACTTACTTACGCCTGTTATCCCTCGTAGAAGAGTGTAGAACGCCAACCAACACTCGCCATTCCACTCTGTTCTGAGCAATGCTTTCCTGCTCTGACCAGTTCCTATTCATCCTTTTCATATCTGATTCCAATTGTTGACGTAGTGTGTTATACAACCTTCCACTTTTCCTTATACATTCAGAATTCTAAGTTAGGGCTTGTCTCGGGATGCAGTTTGGTGATTTCCGTAATGTATGTTCTATCAATTTCCATCGCCTTTTCCTATTTCCCTCTTCAGCTGGAAGCTGGTTTGTTAATCCTCACCTTTACGTCTGCGTCCGATGCTACATGTTTATCGATGATGCTTCCCAGGTATGTGAAAGATTTCACATCTTCTAGAGTTTCTCCATCGAGTGCGATTGAGTTGGTGTTAAGCGTGTTGCATTTGAAGATGTTGCTCTTTCTCTTGTGTATATTGAGAACTACTGATGCAGATGCTGCTTCTACAGTGGCTGTCTTCATCTGCATTTAATGTGTGTGTATGGGATAGGAGGGCTAGTTTATCTGCGAAGTCCAAATCGTCTAATTGGTTCTGAGCTATACATTATATTCCGTGCTTTCCCTCAGATGCCGAGGTTTTCATAATCCAGTCAACCACCAGAAGAAAGTGGAAGGCGGAGAGTAAACAGCCTTGTCTGACCTCGGTCCTTACCTTCAACGTATCTGTTAGCTATCCTCCATACATAACTTTGCACTGTAGTCCGTCGTATGAGGTTTGGATAGTGTTGACAATCTTCTCAGGAACTCCATAGTGTCGAAGAAGTTTCCATAATATTCTCCTATCTCCTATTTATCTATCTTTAAAACATATCTTTAGCAAATGAATTTGTTCCCATAGAAACTGGAGTATGCACCATTTAGAATTGTAAATAAACGGATTATAACTTTAATACATTAGTTCGTCACTTACATATCGATTGATCAGAATTGATTTAGAATATAAGGAATTCAACATCAGTTACTAACATATGTTGTTTTTATTGGAAATTATCCAAAAATTCGTTTTCATTAGTGAATTCATAAGATTTATATAACTTTAATTCTGATATTGATTCAACGTCTTATGAATTATTAGTTACTAGTGTTCACTCATTAAGACAGTTGTCTTAAAAAAGTATCTTTTCTTGAATACAATGGACAGATCGGATTCAATCAGAAGATTTGGACTAGCCCTTCTATCCCATACACACACATTAAATGCAGATGAAGACAACTAGTGTAGAAGCAGCATCTGAATCAGTAGGTCTCAACATACACAAGAGAAAGAGCAACATCCTCAAATGCAACACGCACAACACCAACTCAATCGCACTTGATGAAGAAACTCTAGAAGATATGAAATCTTTCACATATCTGGAAAGCATCATCGATAAACGTGGAGCATCGGATGCAGACGTAAATGTGAGGATTAACAAAGAAAATACTGCATTCCTACAACTGAAAAACGTATGCAAATCAAAACAACTGTCAACCAATATCAAAGTCACAATCTTCAATACGAACGTCAATACAGTTTATTCTATCGTACAGAGCTGAAACTTCGAGAACTACTACAATCATCATCAAATAAGTACAAGCATTTATAAACAGTTGTCTACGCAAGATACTCAATATCCGTTGGATGGATACTATCAGCAACACCTTCATGTGGGAGAGGACAAACCAGCTTCCAATTGAAGATGAAATTATGAAAAGACGCTTTAAATGGATAAGACATACACTACGGAAATCACCAAACTGCATCCCGAGACAAGCCCTAACTTGGAATCCTGAATGGAACAGGAAAAGTGGAAGGTTGAATAACACACTACTTCGACAATTGGAATCAGATATGAAAAGGATGAATAGGAACTGGAAAGAACTAGAAAGTATTACCCAGAACGAAGTTGAATGGAGAGTGCTGGTGAGCGGTCTATACTTCTCCACGAGGTTTAACAGGCCTTATTAAGTAAGTTTCAAAAGCGTTGATACATATTAAAGCTAGACCACTATGGAAAACTTGGAATGATTGGATGGCCGTTTCGTACCAGTATAGGACTCCTCAACAGATCACATCCACAATCTCGTTTCATGAGATTCGAACCCAAAACCTATTAGTCTCACACGCGAACGCTTAACCTCTAAACCACTGAGCCGTCTGGTATGCAATGGTGTTAATGTCTAACTTCAATTAATCCACAAAATTGAGTTTCACACCCACCATTGTCTTCAATGAGTTACTATCTCACAACAGTCCTAGTTGAACTCCATTGATCATTGCTTGTTTAGGAAATACCTTTCGAAGACTCTAATTAGTGAGCATATGATGACTATAATTAGAGAGGGGCTTTGTGGACATTATAATAATTTAATAGTTGTGATCATGAGTCAATGATAAGGAATATATAGAATAGATAATACAATCGTTTCAAAATGTCATACACTTGTATTTACCGCGCATTACAAAATAAGGAAACATTACATTAAAATATAACAAGCAATTCATAACGATTAATTACCTAAAAAGATTGTTAACAATGTTTGTTTGGTAATATACATTGAAATGATGTAAAATCTTTTCTCAGTTGAATTCATGAGTTGATCTAAGCTAGAACATTATTGAATATCTGGAAGCATTGGATGTAAGACAGTAATCTACTTCAAACAATGGATGAGAGGTTGTGCAAGATCATGAATTGATTAAAGTTAGACATTTAATACCGTTAGATAACGGCCGGCTTGATGGTTTAGAGGTTAAGCGTTCACTTGAGAGACCGAAGGTCCTGGACAGAAGTTCCTTGGATGCATCCTGTTAAGGAGTCCCATACGAGGACGAGACGGCCATCCTGCGCTTCCAGGTTTTCCATGATAGTCTAACTTAGATCGACTTGTGAATTCAACGATCAAAATTGCTACAATTTCCAAAAACGACTATTCAACTGTTTAAAATTAGACCATTTCGTCCTATTTGAGACTCGTCAGCTAGATGTACCTGCACCCCAGAGTTGATGTTCACTCTGTGACTCGGACTCAGTACCGTTCATTTACAATGCCATCACATTATCCACTTAGCTACTGGGTCCAAATAGCTACTTTAGGAATGGACTTAAGGCAGTATAGAGGCAATCTGCACTGGATGTACATATGCCAATTAGGGACTGATCAATTGTAGTCATAAACATCAATGGGAAGATTCAAACAAACTCCCAGATCAGTAAGAGTAGTAACATTAAAAATAGTAGTAGAAAAGATTATGCATGAAGAGTTTTTGAAATACAGGAAGTAAAGGAATACAAAGAATAAATACAAATGAACCATTACGAATCATTGTGGATCATGTTACTCAAAATCGAAATATTGTTTATGATAATCACATAGAGCTCAACTAGATGTCTACACGTACATACTCACATGACTCAATCCAACCGTCAACAAGTAAGTGGACTGGCACATTGTCTTGGTTCAGTCGTTACTATCCTCCCTTCAATATACTCCCAACCCACACAACATCATTCGTCGAGGTTGTGAGTAGTTAAGCATATGTAACATATGTGATAACCATCTAATTCGACGTATATTTACTATCTCATCAACCGATTTGGTACCTTTGTCAAGTGCTCTAACCCTCATCTCACCATTCTCACACTTTTGTGTCAAAGAACATGAGTGATGAATCGAGGACACGTATGATCGAATATGAGTGACTTACGAATACGTTCACTCCATAATGGTCATGTTTCTCATGTGTTAAGAGGAACAGAGTAAACTATACACGTCGTTTGACTGATAGATGAACACTTGACCCACATCACAAATTGCTCATATTGGTGCCCATCGGTGTCGAGATTTCGTTAGATATCAACTGTGTATGTTGAATAAGACTTTAAAGATAATTAGAATAGTTGAATCGTCAATCTAATTCAATGACTATCATTAGTTCAAATGTTGACGCAGGTCGTTTGTAAAGCAAGATTTCGTACTTATTGCGAATGAATCACACTGGAAACATGTTTTCACTTTTGTTGAAGATGATCAGAAAACTATGCAGTTTTTCAGAATCTTCCTTCAAGCAGCTGATAATCTGTTTTTACCAGTATCAGGGTTGTGGAGATTATTAAGTTTTTTGATTGAGATCATGAACCGATTGATGTTAGACCACCGTTAGAAACCTGGAAGCACTGGATGGCCATTTCGTCCTATTGTGGGACTCCTCAGCAGTTTGCATCCACGATCCCACCTCGCGAGATTCCAACCCAGGGCCTTCAGTATCGCGCGCGAACGCTTAACATTCTGGAATACTGAGCTGGCATCTAATGGTGCTAGAGTCTAACATTTGTTTCTATTGTTCAATTCTGTCCTTGATAATCATACACTTTAAATGATTATATGTTTTTGCATCAAATTGATTTTAGTAGATAATGAAATAAAGTAAGAAAACAGTACAACTGGATATCATGATATTTCATTGAAAGTTTATTCTGAATTGTGTAGTGCTATAACCGAAATAAGAATTAATGGGATACTAAATAATGAATTCATTGAATATCCATCTTACTTACTTACTCCTGTTACTCTCAATGGAACATAGGCCACCGACCAGCATTCTCCAACCTGCTCTGTCTAGGGACGTCCCTCATAGTTCGATCCAATTTTTGTTCATTCTTCTCATATCTATCTCCGTTTTTCGGCATAATATGTTCTTTTGTATTCCCCTTCTCTTTTGACCTTGAGGATTCCAGGTGAGGGCTTGACTTGTGACCAAGTTCGGTGCTTTCCTCAATGTGTGTCCTATCCACTTCCAGCGCTTCTGCCTGATTTCTTCCTCCACTGGAATTTGGTTTGTTCTCACCCACTGTAGGTTGTTGATGATAGTATGTAACTAACGGATCCGAAGTATTTAGCGTAGACAGCTGTTAATAAACACTTGTATTTTCTGGATGATTGCTTTTGTTGTTCTCTAAGTTTCCACCCCATACAATAGAACTGTCTTGACATTTGTATTGAAAATTCTGACTTGGTTGAGAGTTGTTTCGAGTTTCAGATATTCTTCAGTTTTAGATATGCTGTTCTTGCTTTGCCGATCCGTGAGCCTCCTGGAGCTAATCTTGAGCTACTGCCGGTTGGGCATGGGGTTAGCGACCCCATCCCATAGAACACTAGCTCGCTAAAAATACGCTAACCAGAAAAAATAATTCAAATCTTCTAAACTGTGCCCTAGTAAAAGCCGAGCTCCTTCGGAAGTCACGAGACTGATGCCCCTTCTGACAAACAGAGTATCCATTAATTTAGGTGCATGGAATGCTCGTACAATGCAGGAAACCAGGAGAGTCTTCCAAATTGCTGGAGAAATGAAGAGATACAACCTGAAGGTGCTTGGAATCAGTGAACATGGTGAATATCCATCGGTTTTAGAATATTTCCTAATATTGCGGTTACTTTCATCTTGATTAACATGAATTAGTTTAAATTAAGTGTCGATCAACATTCAACTTGGATTGTTTTAACATTTCAAACATACTGTAGTGTCAGTAACTATGTTAAGTCCATATATCTTATTCTAGACCAATTTATCTACTCTTCTTGGGCCATGTTTTGACTTTGTCAGTTATTCACTTGTCAACATTGACTGTTCTCAAATTGGCGTATAGGTGTGTAAACGTCTTATCCTATTCATCATACGTCTGTAACTTATTTTTATCTGGCTATAAATATTGATTGACTCTTGGTTGGAGTTGGCTTACACACCTTCACCGCATGTCATTTCGCTTCGTTCCTCTGATTGTCTGTTCAGATCAATGATTTATTCTCGTATTTGACATATTTCAATTCACCAACGCGGATCAAGTCAATAAAGATATACGAGAATAGTCAGGATATATATTTGGACAGCTAACATTCATACGATGCAATTGGAGTCAGATCCCAGGCCACTAAAATACTCTTATTGAAGAGACTATGATTTACGGGCGACGCTATACTGACCTTGAGAGTGTCCACCTGATAACTAAGACCAAATGAAGGTTATAAAACAGTATGAGGAATAAGAGAATGATGATTTACAACTGATGGTTAAGGCTAGGAATTAGGTTTAGGTGGTTTTCATCACGAACTGACATCAGCTATAATGCTAAAACTCTATTTATTCAAACGGATGAATGAATTTTGCGGCGAAATCCGAGACTTGTCATCTTACTTCTGATTGGTTGGTTCATAAATTATAGTCTCGCTCTCTTATCATTACTAAAATCATCATTAAAAACAAAGAATAATGAGTTTGGCATAGGGATTGATAGGATTATCTAATGGAATGAATGACTCGAGAAATAAATAGTTAATTACTTATCAACAAAGATGAATGAATGGATGGTTAGATAGATGGTGGCTAGTAGTCGAATTCCCAACTCGCGTTTCGTCCTCTTTGGGACTCATCAGCTAGATCTACTTACATTCTACATCATTCCAGGACACACTATACTATCAATGACAAATTAGAATAATGTTGAAACCATTGATACTATCTGTCATCTAATCTTAAAAATTGATGAAAATTTCATATTAACTATATGATTGTATGTCCACTATACCTTTCATTACGATGTATCATTAAACAAAATGTAGGTATCATGTTGACGCCCATTTTACAAAATAGTAATAAAGTTAAGTTTCAACAAGTTTTCTTGAATTATAATTGAGATGAAACATTATTTAATGAAAATTAATCTTGTATTTCGAAGATTAACTACCCTTGAATATGTAAAAGAGACTGATATTCATAATATTACTAACTGGTTACTGTTAGTAGTAGTAGTAGTACTACTACTACTACTATTAGTAGTAGTAGTAGTAGTAGTAGTTTATTTATTTATTTATTTGGACACATTAATACTGGTACAAGGGGGCACCAGATAGATATGCGCCACACAAATCTCACTTGATATGTGTGAGGGCTGTAATACTGCCCGGGTGCCCAAAATGAAGTAGGTGGTTTCCTCAGGGGGGCCACAACTTGAGCCTTCGATATGAAGATCTGATCCACAAGGCAATGGAGCATCGTAAGGAGATGTATTCCCATGGTAGCTGGTGATCAACGATTGGTTCATACGCCATTTGTTTCCTCAGGGCACTGGAGTCCATGTGTACGTTTGGTTTGGAATCAGGGTTTTCCAACTCCCCTTAATGGACTCTCTGTGTTCACTAACCCGGTTAAAACGCCGGATATTCGATTTTCTTTCTCTCAATTTCGTAAACAACAGTGATGCCATGAGAAGAGAGTAGGAGTTCCCTGGTAGAGGCTATATACGCGTGGCCATGTGAGAACAGTAGTAGTAGTAGTAGTAGCAGCCGAAGTAGTAGTAGTAGTAACAGTCATAGTAGTAGACATGTTCAGTTGTTTATATGTACACCATGTTCAAAAAAGTAAAAAAAAAGTCTATAATGTCTATAAAATGTTAAATCTGTCTTAATATCGATCGGTTACCATGTGTAACACAATGATAAATCCAAAGCTGTTATAAAGGTTAATGAATAGAACAATGTACTTATAATGCTTGTCATATTACATTCTATGTCGTATACAACTTCACATGTACGCACGCATGTGCACACATACAAACACACACACACACATACACAAAAATAGACATATACATTTATAGGCATAGAAACATATACAGACGATAATTCATTTAGAAGTACCGTTGAACATGTTCAAAAAATGAAGACAAAGCAATGAAATTGTGCTTTTTTGGAATAGATGTATACGTAATATGGAAAAACATCTTTTTTTTGTTGTTGTTGTTGTTGAATATGTATAGTGTAGACAGTGAAGTATGTTTTCATATTGAGTATAAATATAAAGAGAAGAAAAAAGAGATAGAATAATGGATAGTGGCTAGCAGTGGAATCCAATTTGACGCGCGTTTCGTCCTACTTGGGACTCATCAGCTGGACGAAATGCGCGTCCTGGATTCCACTGTTAGCCACTATCCATCATTGCTTACAAAAAGCTTGTGAATTAAGGTAATATCGTGGCATACGCACAGTATGCACATATGCCGATAACAGACTGATCAATTGTAGTCTTAAAAAAACTCAATGGGAAGATACAAGTCAAACAATATCAAGTGAAGAGATAGAATAGTTGAAAATAAACTAACAAGATGAAAGTGATCATTAAGTTTGTTTGAATCAATCAGCTAAAAGTTATGGTTAATGAATAGTTATTAATTGAAAAAGGTTTTGTGGAGATTATAGTCATGTGAATAGTTGAATTCATGGATCGATTAAAGCTAGATCATCATAGAAAACCTGGAAGTAGTTGATGGCTGTTTCGTCCTAGTATGGAAATCCTTAATAGTATGCATTCACAATGACTCTCACGAGATTCGAACGTAGGACCTCCTACCTCTCGTCTAACTTCTATACCACTGAGCCGGCATCTAACAATGTCTAACTTCAACCAATCCACGTAATTAAGCCACTGCCCATCATTGTCTTCAGTGAGTTACTGCCTTAAAACAGACCTTGTTGAACTGCACTTGTCACGGTTTCTCACTAGAACTCCATCAAATACCTGTCGAAGCCAGTCACTAGTGAGCAATGGTGGACAGTGTCGCAATTTCGTGAATTGCTTGGAGTTATGCATTTACATAGTTGGACGCCACCCGGCTCAGTAGTCTAGAGGTTAAGTGTTCAAACTCAAAACCTTCGGTTTTTATAGTTCTCTCAGTTTCAGCTCGGTATAGTAGAACTGCCTTGACGTTCGTATTGAAGATTCTCACTTTGATATTGGTTGAACATTGCTTTGAGCTCCATATGTTCTTCAGTTGTAGGAATGCTGTCCTTAATTTGCCAATTCTCGCCTTTATGTCTGCATCTGAACCTCCTTGTTCATCGATGATGCTTCGCAGGTATGTGAAGGATTCTACATCTTCCAGAGTTTCGCCATCAAGAGTGATTGGACTGCTGTTCTCCGTTTTGAGTTTGAGGACCTTAGTTTTCCCCATGTGTATGTTGAGGCCTACTGATTCAGAGATTGCTGCTACACTGGCTATCTTTATCTCAAAGTTAGTCATTTATCCTTGATTTCATTTGTTTGTCTCTTATTTACGTTAATATACTAAGTATCTAGTTGAACAAGTAAACACATCAATGTCATATTCAGCTCTATTTATTAATGTCTATCTATCTATTAATGTAAACATAGACAAGTTTGTTTACAACAGTGACTATTACTTTCATTGTTATACATAAGAGATAGAATTGGTCATTATCTTATTGGCATAGGTATATCATGAACAGATTATCTTGATAGTGTCATTTAGTCATAATTGTCTTCTTTGGTAAAGTTGAATAGGGGACTATCATGTTATTTAGGACTCATCAGTTGAATAAACTTGGAAACAAGTGTTGATGACCTCTTCATATGATCAATCTATAGAATGTCTATGGTTATTCATTATTTTCATTGGTTAATAACAGATCTATTATATTAGCTATTTAGAGTTAGTATCTTAGTGATAGTCGTATCATTTTTGCAATGAAATGTACCCGGATTGAGGTCTTAATAGGATTTTGTTGTTTATTGTTTTTACAATTTCACACCAAACATTCTTTGTTCTCGTTCTCTTTTCTTCCATCTTCTTAACCTTCTTCTTCTTCCTCTAGGCATTTCACTCTCGACTGATCATACATTTCAGTCCTACAGGAGGTCTGTCGCGAATCGGATAGCTTAGTGGTAACATCTCTAACTGTGAAGTTGGATAACACAAAATCGAACCTTCAAGGGAGCATCAGTTCCCTTAAGAATACAAGTACACCATGCTGACGAGTGCCAAATAGCACGAAACATTAGGTCCAAAGTTTCTTGTTGACTAGCTTCAACCACCATCTTATCTCAATATAGTGCACGCAATGTCAAGTCATCTAGACTAGTGGTCACATTGCAACTTCATCGATTGGATTCGATCTGAGTTGAGACTATAATTTGTTGAATGAACCAATCAGGTATAAGATAACAGGTCTCAGATTTTGGCGCGAAATTCGCCCGTCCATTTGACTAAATAGCGTTTTTGGCATTATTTTTCAGGGTTTTAGCCAAGGAGGCCTACTGACCGATTTGACATAGGGTTAGTACGTTGAAGGCTCCAATGTGTAGTTTGGAGCAAGGTTTCAGTAGACCTGGGACAGTGTTTTGCGCACTAGAATAGTTGGCCGCAGTAACACTTGAGGAGGAAACCAAAAGAGGGGGTTTTGGCATTATAACTGATGTCAGTTCATGATGAAAACCTTAAATCTAATTTTTAACCTTAACCATCAATTGTGAATCGTAATTCTTATTCCTCATACTCTTTTGTAACCCACATTTGGTCCTACGCATTAAATGAGATATTCTCAAGGTCACCTTAGAGTCATTCAAAAGTCATCTATAAATGATAATCTTGTAGGGTTGTAGCGTGGCGTTGAGTCGCGGTTGATTATGATCACCACTACATTGAAACTAAGTGCCAGTTACAGCGTAAGATCCCTTCGTAGGCCAAAAATCAGAAGGCAGTTGATAGTCGTAATAAGATATATTTGTTGGCAATCTCGTGGTATCAAAAGAATACCGAGATTGTGAGAAAGAATATAATTGGAACTAATGAGCGTAACCAAGAGCGTGCAAGGACACAGTCAACGGAAGTAAGTACAGTACTAGTACAATTGGTTATAATAATAATAATTGTTTCCATTATACTAATCTCATTCTCTTGATAAAAGTAGGTCACTACATTCTCTTTCGATCTGAACTGAGAAAGATCTGACATATATGACATTGATCATCATCTAATAATCAATCAATCAATCAATCAATCAATCAATCAATCAATCAATCAATCAATCAATCAATCAGTTGTAAACGATATATACTACTTATATTCATCGAAATCAGTAGCACATATCATAATATTAATTGATTTAAAGTATTTATATAAACCAGTACAATTCATTATTGTACAATGTGAATTATATAAATCACTTATATCTAACATGACTAATATTTGCCTACACTAATATTTTTTTCATAATCATAATAATCAATATTATCAGAAGGGGTTTGTGGAGGTTTTTAGAAATTTCACTGATTGAAATCATGAGTTAATTGAAGCTAGACCACCATGGAAGACCTGGAAGCACTGGACGGCCGTTTCGTTCTAGTATGGGACTCCTCAGCAGGCGTGTCGACAATCTCGCACCCCACGGGATTGGAACCCAGGACCTAACAGTTTCGCGCGCGAGCACTTAACCACTAGACCACTGAGCCGGCATCCAATGGTGTTAATGTCTAACTTCAACCAATCCACGAAGTTGCACCACTGTATACCATTGTCTTCGTTGAGTTGATATCTCACAACAGACCTGGTTGAACTCCACTGGTAACGGTGGTCAAGCTTTAAATGACTCATGATCTCAATCTGTGAAATAATCAATATTGTTTTCTTTTATTAATCATAATAATCAATAATATGCATAGTGATCACATGATGATTAAAATTAATCACTATGCAGTTGTTTACTATAATTGTATATTGTATTATTCATGTAATGAAAAGAACATACGGATACATGTTTTGTTTTTACTGCAACAACATGTACGGAAAACTAAACCCCAATGTCTAATATAAGAAATGGATCAATAAAGTCTACATATATATGTATATATATCGTATTGTATGGATACGTGGTTAATTTTGCTGCGATGAGTCAATTGAAGCTAGACAATCATTACAAAATCTACAATCACTAGATGGTTGTTTCGTCCTAGTATTGGACTCTTCAGTAGTATGTACACCCAAGATCCTATCTCGCCGAGAATTGAACCCAGGACTTAATGGTCTCGTGAGAGAACGCCTAATCTCTAGACTAATGTGATGACCGGTATCTAACAGTGTAGATGTTTAACTACAATCTATCTATGAAATCGCACCATCGTTCATCACTGTCTTCAATGAGTTAATATCTTACACTCCACCTGTCACAGCTTCTCAGTAGAACTTCATGATATACCTCTTGAAGTCAGTCACTAGTGAGTATATGATGATTATCATTAGAAGGAGGGTTTTGTGGATATTATAGATAATTGTGATATGTATGCTAACAGAAGGCTAGATTCAGTTCTTAAGCTCTTAAAGTAACTTGTCAGGCTAAATCTACACAGCGACTTGAACACAAGAGAAAAAGCGCGGAATATGGAAGAAACGATTTACTTCAAGGTTCGTTTATGGACAGAGACTTTAGAGTATTTATAGTATTTTAGATGACCTTGGACTTCCAGAAAATTTTGGAATGCTACTAAACATAGTATAGCAATATAGGTAATCATCCAATCAGAAACTCGACATGTAACTTTTCACATTCTAGATGTTGCTGGCAAAACTTCTATTGAATGCTGATTGAACAATGGGGTTTCTCAATGTTTTTAGAGCTTTTCTGGCCTTTTCTCGAGAAATTTTCTGGATCTCATCAACAAATTTATTAATAGAATTTACGAGTCGATTGAAGTTATACCATTATGGAAAACCTGGAAGCATTGGATGGCCGTTTCGTCCTTTTGTGGTACTCTTCAGCAGTTTGCATCTACAAAACCGCCTCGTGAACCTGTCCTGTGTTCGAATCTCGCGAATCTCATCAGTCATTTAAATTCTATGAACATTGGATAAACTAATATTGATCATCTGAGACCTGACATCAATAACCGGTGATCATTGAATGATCAACGTTTACTATGATTGTTAACAATTAACTAACATTAAGAGTGTGAATTTACAGACGACCATCGAGCGAAGCCTGATTGACCTTCAGAATGTCCACTTAATAATTGGGACTAAATGAGGGTTATAAACCAGAGATAACTTTTGGATCTTTTAGTCGTTAAATATCAAAAGTTCCACAAAGTCTATGATGTTTTATTGAAGATTACTACAACTTTAATAACTCTGGTGAAGATGTAAGTAATTAGGAAGTATGATATAGCCGCTTAGTCCCAGTAAGTTTCCAGTGGTTATCTAACTAAAGGTGATTAGTGGTCTTAACAACACTAAATTGTCAACACAATTTCTCTATGCTCGCAATTATCATACGATTACTAATGTCTAAGTTAGAGTGGAAACCTTATGAAGTTCTAGTGAGATACTGTGAATAGGGGAGTCGATCTTTTTCTTGGATGAAGAATTTACCTAATGAATGCAATAGCAGATTACCACACAATGTCATTAGTTGACTGAAATCAAACTTACGACTCATTAGGTTCTTAGTCAATGATCTGAAGGCTAAGTGCACATCTTAAGATTTGAAGGCTTTGAGTTAGATTCCCAATGCCAGGGTTATGAATACCTCGGACGAAAAGTTCTTCAATAGAACTAAATGGCTGTCCAGCGCTTCCTGATTTTCTAACCTAATCTAGTTCGCGATTTAATAAATATGTTTTAACCTTAAATATTCATCTGTTATGGCTCAATAGAATTGGATTTCATATAGATTGTTTGTACTTGTAAGAAATTGATTTAATTTTGATTGAGATCATGAACCGATTGATGTTAGACCACCTTTGGAAACCTGAAAGCACCGGACGGCCGTTTCGTCCTGTTGTGGGACTCCTCAGCAGTGCACATCCACAACCCCGCTCGCGGGATTCGAACCCAGGGCCTTCGGTCTCGCGAGCTAACGCTTAACCTTCTGGACCACTGAGCCAGCGTCCAGTGATGTTAATGTCTAACTTCAACCAATCCACGAAATTGTGCGACCATCTTCCATTGTACTGAGATAGATACTTATCTCTATCCGACACAGATTAGCTCCACTGACCACGGGTTCTCACTAGAACTCCGAGAATTCCCTCACGAGTCTAGTCACTAGTGAGCAAATGATAATTATCAGTAGGGGGATTGTGGAGATTATTAAGTTTCTGTTTAGAGATCATGAATTGAATAACGTTAGACTACCATTGAAAACCAAGAAGCATTAGACAAACGTTTTGTTCTATTGCGGGACTCCTCAGCAGTGAGCATCCAATCAGTAGCATTAAGAACTAGGAATTACGTTTCGTAGTACTATGGGATTTCTTAGCAAAGCTTACTCAATATACAAACTGAGATACAACACATAACCTTCAGATTTCATCATGAACACAATCACTGGAATCACTGAATCGCAAAATGATTGAAACCGGAATTGTACTATTCAATATCAACTGGATGATTTTAATCACAAAAACATTCGATACAGGATCTGGCTGTTGGCCAAGTGATATATGTCGGTACATAGCCCATTTTTGATTATAGTTGGTCAATAGTAATGTTAATGATCAATAGTAGTTTTAAACAAAGTTGTAGGTTTCAAACTAATTCATATGGTTGTATCATATCTTATTAACGAGGTTCGAATACACCTTTCTCAAAGCATTCAAAGTTATGAAGATTCAAACGAACAACTGAAGTAATCTCATTTATGATAGTTTGGATTATCCTGATGTTAATATTTTTGACTGAAATCTAATCAGTATTTATTGACTTCTACTATCATCAAGAAGGTACAAGTATTTATAAATAGTTGTCTGCGCAAGATATTCAACATCCATTGGTCGGTTACCATCAGCAATAGCCTTCTGTGGGAGAGAACAAGCCAACTTCCAGTTGAAGAAGAAATGAGGAAAAGACGATGGAAATGGATAGGACATACATTACACAAATCATCAAACTGCATCACGAGGCAAGCCCTAACTTGGAATCCTGAAGGGAAGCGGAAAAGTGGAAGGTCAAAGAGCACATTACGTCGAGAAATAGAATCAGATATGAAAAGGATGAATAACAACGGGAAAGAGCTGGAAAGGATTTCCCACGCCAGGATTGACAATGCTGGTGGGTGGCCTATGCTCTTCCACAAGGAGTAACAGGCGTAAGTAAGTTCATCGACCTCTGTGTATCCTGTGTAGATCGTCTTAATAATAACCATTTAGAGCACAAGCATATGCAGAATAGATGAAATGTAATTGATAATGAAATCTAGGACATACATTTCGTTCTATTCAAGTCTCATCAATTCAATGTACCTACATTCCAGTAACTAATTACATAACACATTAACATTTATTACACTAGTCGTTAGGTTGATTGATTGATTGATTGATCTATTGATCAGTACCCATGATAAATCTTATCATAGTTACTATGACAAAATATTGATTAAAATATTAAAAAAAAAACGTTTGCGTGTTAAAGATAATTTAACTTGTAACCAATAGATAGAAACAAATAAACAGTTTAACATGTGACAATGAAATTAACATTCCATTTCATCATTATTTTCTATCAATGAAACTGATGATTATAATGGTATAATCATAATTAGGTAACTAGATGATTGATACGTCGTTGATACTCCATAAAGATATAAGATAGTTTGTATGAAAGATAGATATAGGTGGAAGAATAATTTGATTGATTGAAATCATCAGTCAATTGAAGCGAGATCACTATAGAAAGCCTGGAAGCACTGGACGGTTGTTTCATCCTAATATGGGATTGTTGAGGAGTTCAATGCTTTCAGATTTTCCATGATGGTCTAACTTCAATGCGATCATGATTTCAATTAGCGAAATTTCTAAAAAAAATCTCCACAAAACCTCTTCCGAAGAATAATTAACTATTCACAAACTAGTTACAAACTTTACCTGGTGACCATCGGTTGGGACTACCAGTTTTAAGCCTGAATAAAGGGTAAAAGGTTGAAGATGGAGTTAGTGACTCTATCCTGTAGAAAAAATAACTCGTTAAAATAAATGCTAATTACGAATGAATATGTATTAAGTTGTTTTGAAGTTATTCAACGTGAAAGTGATGGATTATTTCATTACTTATTTACGCTTGTTATCCTTCATGAAGAACCATAGACCTCCCACCAGCACTCTTCATTCAACTCTATCCTGGTTAATCTTTGGCAATTCTTTCCCGTTGTCATTAATCCTTTTCATATCTGCTTCTATTTCTCGATGTAATGTGTTCTATGGCCTTCTACTTTTCCGTTTCCCATCAGGATTTCAAATTAAAACTTGTCTCATGTTGTAGTTTGCTGATTTGCGTAATGTATGTCCTATCCATTTCCATAATCTTTTCCTAATTTTCTACTCAGCTGAAAACCGATTTGTTCTCTCCCATGGTAGGCTGTTACTGATGGTATCCGGTCGACTGACATTTAATGTCTTCCATAGACAACTATTTATAAATATTCGTATCATTTTGATGATGATTGTAGTAGTTCTTATTTATTTGAACACATTAATACTGGTACAAAGGGGCACCAAATACATATGCGCCACACTAATCTCATTTGATATGTGTGAGGACTGTGATACTGTCCGGGTGCCCAAACCGAAGCAGATGGTTTTCTTAGGGTGGCACACTCGGAGCTTTTGACATAAAGGTCTAAATCACAAGACAGTGGAGCAACGTAAGGAGTGCGGTCCCATGGTAGCCGTTGACCAACAATTGGTCCATACGCCATTTGTTTCCTCAGGGTACTGGAGTCCATGTGCACTATTGGTTTGGAATCAGTGTTTTCCAACTTCCCTAGGCGGTGAGTCCGTGTCCACCAACCTGGTTAAAGCGCCGAACATTCGCTCTTCTTCCCCTCAATTTCGTAAACAATAGTGATGCCACGAGAAGATAGTGAGTAGGACTTCCCTGTCAGAGGCTATATACACGTGACCATATGAGAGTATTTCGAGAGGGAGGGCGGACTCCCCACTCTCGGCCGTACCAGCGGATTTGGGGGTATTGTGGTGGTTCTATAAGTTTCAGCCCCCAATCCTCCTCCTTTATCCGGGCTCGGGACCGGCAGTAGCCCCAGAGAGGCTCCAGGCAGAGTTGAAATGAAAAAATAAAGAAGTTAAAATAAAACAAAGATTGATACCAATTTTGGAAGTTACCGACAATCATTTATTTCATCCTTGTTGATGTATTTACTTTCCGTCAGTAATACCATCATACTTACTAACTTCCAATCCGATGGTAAGTTTGATATGATATTTAAATAGCGGGTGGTTATTTAATAAAAACTCTGACTCTAACCGGATCGTACGAATGATTGCTATCGAAATATACATCCCAGCTACCCTCGTATATAATCATCGACTTAACATGCGTTAGTGAATAACAGAATTCAATAAGTCAACGATGCGAATGGATTTTGAATACGTATATCTCATGGAATTGTTGATTTGAACAGACAATCAGGGTAGCAAAGAGGAAACAATGAAGAGAAGAGATCGGAACAAGACAAAATGATGCTCAGCGGAGAATGAAAATGAGCCAACTCGATTTAACCAAGCTTGAATCGATGTTTATAATCAAACGAAAATAATCAAAGAGGGGTTTTGTGGACGTTATAGTAATTCAATAGTCGAATTCATGAGTCAGTTGAAGTTAAACCATCATGGAAAACCCGGTTGAAGTTAGACATTAACACTGTAGGATGCCAACCAGTTTACTGGTCCAGATGTCAAGCAATCGCACGCGAAACCGATAGGTCCTAGGTTCGAATCTCGCGAGGTTGGATCATGGGTGCGCACTGTTGAGGAGTTCTGTACCAGGACGAAACAGACGTCCAGTGCTTCCAAGTTTTTCATGGTAGTCTAGCTTCAAATGACTCATGGGTTCAACTATTAAACGAAAAGCAGTTATCAAAACAGTCAAGGTTGATAAGCGAATAAGTGACAGGGTAATAATGTTATCTGAAAAGAATGAATAGATTGATCTGTCCAGAGGTTAGAATAACTAATATGTGCCTGACATAGTACCAGTTTCTACAAGTTGATAATAGTTATATATTCGATAATGACTGACTTTATGATGAAATTATAGATATTCTAAATGGGAAGCTGTGATCATTGCAAATAGTCAGTTGAAGAATGGGAAAGAAATAACCAGTGATTCTGTGCTTACCAAAGGATCTGAAGATTATAGACTAAATGTATACTATAGAACAGTATGATCATGAATCAAACAATGTTAGATCACCATTGAAAACCTGGATGCACTAGACAGCCATTTCATCTCAGTGAAGTAATTTCAAAAACAGCTCACTTCTATGTGTATCAATCGTTGTTGACCATGAAATCTTCGTAGTTATAATAGTTAATCCTCTCCTATTACCTTGTTTTTTTTGTGAAATCATCTATTAATATCAGATGGGTTTTGTGGACATTATAATAATTTCAATGGTTACAGTCATGAGTCAGTTGAAGCTAGACCATCATGGAAAGCCTGGAAGCACTAGACGGCCGTTTCGTCCTATTGTGGGACTCCTCAGCAGTGCGCACCCACGACCTCGCCCCCTGAGAGATTCGAACACATATATTACCTAATCTCTGATTGAAATTCTTATGTGAATAATTATTATTTCATGATTACATCATCCATGCCTATTTATCAAGATTTGGGTTTATGTCATATATTGATTGTTATGAAACTTGCAAATGGGGAAAGTAAATGTCATCTTAAGCTTGTCTATTGATTTTAATTGAATGTCCACCAACGCACTGATCTAATGATTGAAAACTAATCATGAGATCTTAGAGTTTACCATTTGATGATAGCTAATGATGCCAATTTCATTTAATGCTTAGGTCTTCATACAAGAATGAAACAACTGTTCGATGTTTTCTGATTTTCAATGATACCTCTGATTTTATTGATTGAGAACATAAACTGATTATTGTTAGACCAATCAGTTCATGATTTCAATCAAAAACTTAATAATCTTCACATCCCCGATACTGATAATTCTTTCTGATTGTTAATATTGAACTTCATAATTGAAGTACAAGATGAGACTTTCTTCAAATCAGCTGCTGTTCTTTGATATGTTTATATGTTTTCAGCAGGAGACACTGAATATACCATCGTTATACAATGTAATTGTATAATCTCTTGGTTCATTCATGATTACTTTTCGGGGTGATAATAGTTCTTACTGTCGTTACACGCAGTATCGCAAACTTGATACTGATGCACACTCTTTCTATAAATAAGCCTGACTACTCTAGTAAAAAAGTGAAGAGTGAGGAAGGAAGTTTATTCAATAAACCGTATCATGGAATACATCTACACTGGTCTATATTATATTTGTCTATCTCTTAGGTAATTAAGTCTTTAAATGGTTGATATCTTATCACTTGGCCTCATTGCATTACTTACTTTCAATTAGATAGGCATTGAAAACCAGTAAACGTTGAACGATTATCTGATCTTAACGTGTGATTCTCTGGCTATGTTCATGACCCTTCCAGGGATACGACCTAGGACATTTAGATACATTTATATCAGTCCGTTTGAGATATAGTATGACGATGATTCTATACTATCAATCGGCAACTAGACCGTATTTGACATTAGTGGTTTGACTTCACGAACCAACTTTAGTTAAAATACAGAATACCAGCAAATATTAAATTATTATTCAGTTTATTATGGAACTAACTAGTGTTTGGAAATTAGTTCCATAACAGTTAGTGGAAGGACATACATTAAGGAAATCATCAAACTGCATCACCAGACAAGACCTAATTTGGAATCCTGAAGGGAACCGGTAAAGGAGAAGCCCAAAGAACACATTACATCAAGAAATAGAAGCAAATATGAAAAGGACGAAATAATAACTGGAAAGGATTGTCTAGGACAGAGTTGAATGGAGATTGCTGGTAGGCGGTCTATGCTCCTCCACGAGAAGTAACAGGCGTAAGTAAGTAAGCGTTGGGAATTCACGGCCTTACTAGGGATCAAACACAGAACTTTTGACTTCGTGTCGAGCACGCAAATGGCAAATTACTCAGTGGATACAAAATAACTGATTACGCAACCATGTATGTTTTTTATTCTATTGCTATATATATAATATATACATGATGTTGACAGATATAAGTAGTACATGGCGTCTATTGAAAATGAAATGTTTGCTAGTGAGAAGCCGTGATCAGTGGAGCTAATCAATGTCAGGTAAAGACAGGTATTTACCTCACTACAATGGAAGATGATTGCGCAATTTTGTGGATTGGTTGAGGTCAGATATTAACACCATTGGACGCCGCCCAGCTCAGTGGTCTAGAAATTAAACGTTCTCTCCGGAGATTGAAGGCCTTGTGTTGGAATCCCGAGAGTTGGGATTGTGGATGTGCACTGCCTAGGAGTCCCACAATAGGACAAAACAACCATCCAGTGCATCCATGTTGGTTAAATATCAATTGATTCATGATCTCAATCAAAAACTAAATAATCTCCACAACCCCATACTGATATATTTCTATTTTCTCTAAATATTACATAATCCTCAATAATTTTGAATCATTAACTTATTATCAGGAAGAGGTTCTGTGGAGATTGTAGCAATCCTTTTTATATTAAATGAATTCATGAGTCAATTATAGCTAGACCGCCAATGGTAAACATGGAAACACTGGAAGGCCGTTTCGTCCTAGTATAGGACTCTTCAACAGTACACATCCACTATCCGGCTCGCGGGATCATTGTTCTTTTGTTTCCATACCAATCACTTTTTGTTGTCATTCTCTTTAGTTTGATCTTCTTAACCTTCTGACGCCAAAACATTTCACTTTCGATTGATGATACATACTACTTATTTCTATCGACAATAGAAGCGTACACCACAGTATCAATCAATTGAGTAACTTACAATAATATTTTTCAAATCAATTCATGGTGATTATTTTAATCTTCTGTGCAGTTATTAGTGAATTCTATTAATGGGTTAATTACTTACTTATTTACGCCTGGTACTCCTAATGGAGTATAGGCCGCCAACCAGCATTCTCCAACCCACTCTGTCTTGGGCATTCTTTTCTAGTTCCATCCAATTGTTGTTCATTCTTCTGATATCTATCTCCATTTCCCGGTGTAATGTGTTCTTTGGTCTCTCTCTTTTCCTTTGGCCTTGAGGATTCCATGTGAGGGCTTGTATTGTGACGCTAACCAGAATGGGTTAATTACCGCAATGCTAAAGCTATTCACTATTATTTGATTTTGAAAGAGTTTCGTTCAATGAAGCAAATGATTGAATCATGAAATATGAAGACAATATGATCCGTAGAAATATTTGATAAAAGTGAAGTAGTTCGATTTCTCTCTATATGTTTATTTATTTAAACACACAAACATTGGTACAATGAGGCACCGAATGGATACGTGCGACATAAATCATTCGATTTATGTGTAGGCTGTGATACTGCCAGGACGCTCAAACTCAAGCAGATGATTCCTCAGGGGGCCACGCCAAGAGCCTTTGACCTAGAGTTCTAATCCACAAGACAGTGCAGGAACGTCAGGAGATGCGGTCCCATGGTAGCTGGTGATCAATAGTTGGTTCATACACCATTATTTCCCTCAGGATACTGGAGCCCATGTTAGCCATTTGTTTGGAATCGGAGTTCTATAACTTCCCTAAGTGAATCCACCATATCCACCAAACCGTTTAAAGCACTGGACATCCGCTTTACGGCCTCTAGATTTCATAAATAACACCTTCGCTACGAGAAGGCAGTGAATAGGACTTCTCTGGCAGTGGTTGTGTGTACGTGGCCATATGAGAGCATTTGGAAAGGGGTCGTTGACTCTCCCTACTCTCGGCCGTACCACGGCATTTAGGGGCAACAGATTAAAAGAGAATTTCAAGTCAAGTTTTTGAAATCTCACAATAAGCCAACTGTTTGATAGATTGATAGATAGATTAATACAGTATTATCTTATTAAACATTCTTAATTGTGGTTATTCTCAATGTTTACTATGCTATCATTAATATGTCAATCATTTTACCGTTCATTTACTGACTGTTTGTTGTATACTGGAATGTACCTACTGAATATCGTGTCATTTCAAGATCTAACATTCAATATAGTTGAGTTTTTGATCCGGAATGTAAAGTTGGATCATAGTGAGTATGTTTATAGTAAATATTAATGAATGATACTAGTTGATTTGAGAAAACATGAATGGTGTATCAAACAATGATGGTACTACTATCTGAATGTTTATACTGTACTACTCTCTGATAATGAGTGAAATTATTAGTATCATTCACTTATGTTTTAAAATCACTCGTATTCTGTTAGGATTGAGTTTTCTGTGTAGTATATAGCAAAAGGGGGAGAACTACTACGACCATCATCTGTCGACTGGATGTAATCAGAAACAGTCTACATTGAGAGAGAACAATTCAGTTTCCAACTGAATGACAAATTAGGAAAAGATATTGAACGTGGATAGGACATACATTACGAAAATCACCAAACTGCATCAACAATCAAGCCTTAACTTGAAATCCTAAAGGTAAATAGAAGAGAAGAAAACCAAAGAACACATTGAATTGATAATTAGAATCAAACATCAAAAGAATGAATAGGAACAAGGAAGAACTGGAAAGAATAACTCTGAACGGATTTCGATGGAGAATATTGATGGACGTTCTATGCTCTTCAAAATAAGTAACAGGTGCAAGTAAGTAAGGAAGGAAGTAAGTAAGTAAGTAAGTAAGGAAGGAAGGAAGGAAGGAGGGAAGGAACGAAGGAAGGAGGGAACGAAGGAAGGAGGAACGAACGAACGAATGAAGTACACTGCAGGACATATTGATTTCATTTACTCATTAATAATGTTGCTATTACTCATAATAACTTTACAAGTAGTAATTTTAATTCTTCAACTTGAGAATGAGTCATATTCTAAACTACAAATTTCATTCTGTATTATCATCACCATCATCATCATCATCATCTTTATCATAGACAAACTAAAACTTATTCAAGTACCTACTTGTATTCTTAAATTACAATTTCTGTCTATACAATGATTAAGACAATGAATCAGATGAATAAAATGAAACAAGAGAAGAATGTTCAATTATCTTGATTGGTAAATTAAGGACTATAATAGGGAAATATAAAACAACGAGGTTGATAAATCTAAGAAGAAACATGTATTTATCTTGTTATAACGAGTATCCATATTAGACATCATTAAATGTATCAATGAATACAGAGATCAATTCACTTAGTGTTGTTTTGGTTACTGGATGTAGGTACATCCAGCTGACGAGTCTCAAATAGGACGAAACGCAAGTCCTCCATTCCACTACTAGCCACCATCCATCTTTGCTTAGAATGTTTATGACTTAAGGCGATACCGAGGTAATACTCATAAGATGCATATATGCAAACAAGAGACTGATCAATAGCAGTTGTAAACAACAACACCAAGCGAATTTAAACTTTACCCTATTACACAAGCATTTGGCTATCATAACTCAGAACTTAAGTGGATAATGCGTTGGTGTTTGAAGCAGGCGTTACTGGGTTGATACATTCATTTAAAAAGTCCCAAATAAGATGTTTCGTCCTGTTATAGGACTCCTCATCAGTGTGTATCCATGATTCGGCCTCGAGAAATTCAAACCCACGACTTATTGGTTTCGTGCGTGACACTTAGACTTTAGATCATTGAGCCGGCATCCACTGATTCTTTTTCTGAAACTGATAATATCTTGAAAGTGATTAGAAACTCTAAAAGAATGTTAACTAAGTAATATATGTACCAACGTTTTAAGCTATCCCAACTTTGTTTGACTTTTCATTATGCATCAATTATGTGGTTATTCATGATTTTTGCACAAGTAACAAATAATAAACATACAATGAATAGTGTTGTAAGGTATAATATTGTATTTTGTATGTAATGCATAGAAAGTAAGAATAGATTGACAAAGATTATGTAACTACAATATCATATTCCATTGGGAATGATAAACGTCGCATCATTACCTTAACGGTTACAAAATATAATTTATTCATTCATGGAACAATTCGATGCTGTGAAAGTGTTGAGGACAACAGATCCCCAAAACTCATATTTGGTCATTTTATCTGTATGCAGCTTGTATGCAGATGTATGCTTGGGGATTTCTTACCATCCATGTATATAGTCAATTGAAGAGCTTATCAATTCAATGTTTAAAAAAAACTTCCATGGCAATATCGACTATATACATATACGTAATATATATGTATATGTTTGAATTGTGTTTGTGGCTTGTTTCTGTGGCAGCAGCCTCAGCAGCAATAGGCCTCAATATACACAAAGGAAAAAGCAGGATTCTCCGATACAACACAGAATGCACCAATCCAATCACAATTGACGGAGAAGATTTGGAAGATGTAAAAACCTTTACGTATTTGGGCAGCATCATTGATGAACACGGTGGATCTGATGCAGATGTGAAGGCGCGGATCGGAAAAGCAAGAGCAGTATATTTACAACTGAGGAACATCTGGAACTCAAAACAACTGTCAACCAACACCAAGGTCAGGATTTTCAATACAAATAACAAGAGAGTTTTACTGTATGGGGCAGAAACCTGGAGAACTACAAAAGCCATCATCCAGAAAATACAGGTGTTTATTAACAATTGTCTACGCAAAATACTTCAGATCCATTGGCCGGACACTATTAGCAACAACGTACTGTGGGAGAGAACAAACCAGATCCCAGTGGAGGAAGAAATCAGGAAGAAGCGCTGGAAGTGGATAGGACACACATTGAGGAAAGCACCCAACTGTGTCACAAGACAAGCCCTCACATGGAATCCTGAAGGTCAAAGGAAAAGAGGAAGACCAAAGAACACATTACGCCGGGAAATGGTGATAGACATGAGAAAAATGAACAAGAATTGGATGGAACTAGAAATGAAGGCCCAGGATAGAGTGGGTTGGAGAATGCTGGTCAGCGGCCTATGCTGCATTGGGAGTAACAGGCGTAAGTAAGTAAGTAAGTTCTGACTGCAGAATATACTTTCTCATTCCAAGCTTGAACTTCTCACTCTGGTTAGCGGATGTGGGACGCTGAGTCTTTGTTCTCGTTCGCAGATTAAGTGAACTCGTGATAACTTCAAACCTAACAGAAACATTACTGTATTAGGTATTAGTTGATTGTCATCGTTTACGAATTTACGAAATTGACATTAATGTAGGTGATTGTTTGTATGATCTACTAATTTATAGAGATTTATAATATCAATGATAAGCTATGATGGTGTATCTTTAAATTCTAGGATTCCAGTTGACAAATGTCTTGATTTCATGAATGGTTTACTAAAGAATGATGATGCCTTATTCAATTCAGTAGATGTCCGTTGAGCATTAGCTCAATCATGAAATTCACCAAGTTATGTTTGAATTCAATACTTTTCACTTTTAATAGAGGCCTTCATATGAACAAACAAATGAAGTATCCATGGGATCTTCAGTTGTTGCTAAACTATATATGTCCCATATTAAGTTGCTTGTTCTTGCTAGTACCATTAGATCACGTAGCTGGCTAAGATTTATAGACGACATATTTGTCATTATTCAAATGACTTTTCTTAGAAATTTCCTTAAACAGATAAACACACTTTTAGAACACATAAACATTGGTACAAGGAGGCACCAAACAGATATACACCAGATAAATCATTCGATTTATGGAAGAGATGCAGTCCCATGTTAGTCGGACACCAATAGTTGGTTCATACGCCATTTGTTCTTTCAAGATACTAGAGCCCATGTATATCATTGGTTTGGAATGATGGTTTTCTAACTGGTCTAAGTGGATCCTCAAATAAACACCAACCCGGTTAAAGCATCAGACATTCGTTTTTCGTTTTCTCAATTTCGTAAATAACACCCATGGTGCGAGAAGGCAATGAATAGGACTTTGTGGCAGTGGTTGTATGCACATGAGAGCATTTCGATAGGGAGCGCTGATTCTCTCCACTCTCGGCAGTACCACGACATTTGGAGGGCTCACCAGTGCATTTAGGGTTTTGGACTTACCTTACCTTACTACAAACGAAATACGATAGATCTTGAGAAGGCACAAAATTAAAACCTTGTGTAATACAAATAACACTAAAAAAGAGCTTCAGTTAGGATAAAAGCTATGATCGTATTCACAGATTACATTTTATTGATTGTGATGTGTTCTACAATTGAGAGTCTCCCCGTGAAATCTCGATTCATACCAAGGAACACTTAAGGTACACAAAAATACCTCCTAATAATCTTGTAGAATTGGAAGATTTACAGGTTAAATCAGTAATAGCAGCACATGTTATGTACAATAATTATCAAATTACTATCAGAAGGGGTTTTGTGAAGATTGTAGTAATTTCAACAGTTGAGATCATGAGTCGTGGATGCGCACTACTGAGGAGTCCCACAATAGGACAAAACAACCGTCCAGTGCTTCCAGGTTTCCCATGGTGATGTAACTTCAACTAACTCATGATCTCAACTGTTTAAATCATCAAATTGTTATTGAAGGTATCAAAATAATTCAAAAATGCATTTCCAAAACTAAAGAGAGAGATGAGTAACCTAAACGTTACATATAATGCTAAATCCCTCTATTCTCGATAGGAAAGAAGGTTTGAATATTCATCCAACTGTTGATCTACAACAATCACGATTGACCCCATTTATTTCCCATACCATCTACATACACACACACACACAGACATCCACTATTACAAATCGGTGAAACCGCAATTTATGAACAAAACAATCAAATTTAAGATAACAGGTCTTAGAGTTTAGCGCGAAATTTATCCATCCATTTTGATATAATAGCTGATGTCAATTTATGATAAAGACAATAAATCTAATTTTTCTAACCTTTCGATTTAATTGTAAATCATGATTCCTTACATGAATTGACAACGTTCAATTAACTCCAGTAAGTAGGTGAAGATTGTCAAGATCATTTTTAGCGTTAATCGAAGGTTGTCCATAAAGAAAACACATGGTGACAGATCATAAAAATGTAAGTGATCATGAAATATAAGTAAATTTTAAGGTTAAATAGGTTAGTTACTTATAAGTAGTATAATTATAATGATAAAATTCATATCAGAAGGGGGGTTTTTGTAAAGATTGTAGTCACTTCCAATAGTTGAGATCGTAAGTCAATTGAATCTAGACTAACATGAAGGATGTAATCACAAATGATTGATCACTGGATGGTGATCAATGTCATGCATGTCAAGACTACCTCCAACCACCATCTAATTTCAATATATAGTGCATGCAGTGTCGAGTCACCTAGACTGGTGGCCACATTGCAACATGATCGATAACATTCGATCTGCACTAAATAAGGACTTGACACACAGGACATTGATCAACACCAAGTGATCAATCAATTTTGAATACATTTCAGTCCTACAGGAGGTCAGTCGCGAGCCGGATAGCTCAGTGGTAACATCTCTGACTGTGAAACTGGGTGACACGGGATCGAATTCGTCAGGGAGCACAAGTTCCCTCAAGATTATAGGTACACCTTACCAACGACTTCAAAGTAGCATGAAACCCGGGTCCGGGGTTTCCTGTCGACTACCTCCAACCACCATCTAATACCATGAAGGATGTGCTAAGCTTGATGTCTTCAACAAGGGAATATTGTAAGTTAATCATATTAATAAAACATCGAAACAAATCATTATTGTTTATCATCTAATTACAACTGTTCTTCATCTAATTAAAAGATTCCAAATCATAAAAGTCATTCATGAATGAAATACTGAAGTTCTAAAGTAACTAAACCTTGTAATTGTATTCAGTAAACTCTTATGATCTTAAAAAAATATAGTTTATTCTTTAGATAAGACAGAAAGAGTAAGTGATTAAAAACTTAATGAGACTATTTGTTTCCTCTTCACTAATATGCCATTCATTCATAAATAACTGTTAAAGAACATATCAACGATGCTAGACAAGGTTGTTTACTATCACCCTTTCTCTTCCTTTGGTGATCGACTGGATCATGAAGACGTCAACATCTGGGGAGAAGCACGGAATACAGTGGACATCTAGGATACACCTGAACGATTTACATTTCGCAGATGATCTGGCTCTTCTATCACACACGCAACGACAAAGGTAGGGGAAGATGACCAGTGTAGCAGCAGCCTCAGCAGTAGTAGGTCTCAATATACACAAAGAGAAAAGCGAGATTCTCCGACACAACACAGCATGCACCAATCCAATCACAATTGACAGAGAAGATTTGGAGGATGTAAAAGCCTTTACATATCTGGGCAGGTGGATCTGATGCAGATGTGAAGGTGCGAATCTGGATAGCAAGAGCAGCATACCTACAAATGAACAATATCTGGAACTCAAAACAACTGTCTGTCAACCAACACTAAGTTCAGAATTCTCAATACAAATGTCAACACAGTTCTACTTTATGGGGCGGAAACTTGGAGAACTACCAAAGCAATCATCCAGAAGATATAAGAAGATACAAAATACTTCGGATCCATTGAACAGACACTATCAGCAACAACCTGCTGAAAGAAAGAACAAACTAGATTCCAAAGGAGGAAGAAACCAGGAAGAAGCACTGGAAGTGGATAGGACATACATTGATGAATGCTCCCAAGTACTTCACAAGACAAGCCCTCATTTAGAGTCCTCAAGGTCAAAGGAGAAGAGGAATACCAACGAACACAGTACTTGGAGAAATGGAGATAGATATGAAAAGCACGAACAACAATTGTATAGAATTAGAAACGAAAACACGGAACGGAGTGGATTGGAGAATGCTGATCAATGGCTTATTCTCCATTGGGGTTAACAGGCCTAAGTAAATAAGTAAGTAATTAAGTAGGTAGATTGGTAAAACAGTAAACTGAATTCAAGTTTCGCAAGACCATAAAATCAAAGGAATCATATGCTAAGGCATTGAAATTAACCGGAATTATCATAACGTTATATATGATACAGTCAAAATAGATTTCTCCTTATCGAATGGTCATCTTTATACTAAGGGGCAATAAACAAGATAGCGTTCCAAGGTTTACGCTCTTTATAACTTCAAAAAAGAAGGAGAAGAACTAACTACTGCAATCAGTTCGACATAGGATATCTTACCTGTGAATTTGCTTTCCGCTACTATACTTAATTATTTACAAATTTGAATAAGAATGAAGCTGAATAAGTTCACCTTAGAGTGTATGAAATACGATTTGAGTATTAACACTAATCATTATGAATAGCAAAGAACTATCTAGGAGCGATTTGGAAGACTCTCCCGATCTCCCACATTGTACGAGCATTCCATGCACCTTAATAAATGATTGTTCTGGTTGTCAGAAGAGGCATCGGCCTTGTGACTTCCGAAGGAACTCGGCTTTCATCATGAGGCGTCATAACACTTCTAAATCAAGACCTTCTGACTCCCAGGGTAGAGTTTAAAAGGTTCGAATAATTTTTTCTGGTTAGCGCTTTTTTAGCGAGTTAGTTTTCTACGGGATGGGGTTGCTAACCCCATGCTCAACCCTCCTCCTTTATCCGGGCTTGAGACCGGCAGTAGCCCCCGGAAGGGACTCCAGGTGGAGCTTAAAAAACTATCTAGACTTCATTTCATTGTAAACTAAAGACTCAAATTATCGGATAATTTGAGCTTATCAGAAATAGTAAAGTAGATATATAAATCACGGTAACTTTTAAGTTATGTAACATGTGACATTCATAAAACTGTTGCAAACGTTTCACTGTACAACATGAATTAAACATCAGCAAAAATAAAATAACGGTAAAGTATTATTCTAAGCGAGGATAGATAATGGCTAGCAGTGGAATCCAGTAGGCGCGTTTCATCCTATTTGGGACTGCTTAGGTGAATATACCTACATCTCAAAGTTGATGTTCACTCTGGGACTCGAACTCAGTACCGTTCACTTCAAACACCATCACGTTATCCACTTTAGTACTGAGTTCTAATAGCCACTTGGTTATGTAACGGGGTGAAGTTTAAATTCACTTGGTATTATTTATTTGTATCTTTCCATTGATGCTTAGGACCGTAATTGATCGGTCTGTTCTTGGTATATCTGTATACTATGCGTAATGGTTAATAACGTGATTCCTGGATTCCACTACTAGCCACAATTATTCATCTTTACTTATAATATTTGTAAATTAAGGCAATATCGAGGCAATGTGGTCACCAGTCTAGGTGACTCGACACTATGTGTACTATGTTGAAATAAGATGGTGATTGGTGGTAGTTAACAGGAAACCCTGAATCCGGGTTTCGTGCTATAGCATTTGTTAACAAATTGTGCCTGTATTCTTGAGGGAACTAGTGCTCCTTGACGGATTCCATATATCAATAGTTGACATCCTGAGTCGCCTGAAGCAAAATCACCATGGAAAACCTAAACGCACTGGATGGCCGCTTCGGCCTATTGTTAGACTCCTTAAAAGTGTGAACCAAAAATCCCTCACATGAGACGGAAACCCGGGACCTTTGGTCTTGCACGCAAACGCTTAATCACTAGAACACTGACCTGGCCAGCATACAATGGTGTTAATGTCTAACTTCAACTAATCCACGAAATTGTGCCATCGTTTACCATTGTCTTGAATGAGTAACTGCGTCACAACAGACACAGTTGTAATCCACTGATCATGGCTTCTTACTAGAACTCAAACAAATACCTCTTAAAATCAATCATTTTTGGGTACAGGATGATTATGAACAGAAAAGAGGTTTTGTGGTGATTTTTAGCAATTTAATAGTTGAACTCATGAGTTGATTAAATCTAAACCACCATGGAAAATCTGAATGTACTGAACTCCCATCTTGTTCTTATCTAAGATCCACACTGTTGAGTAGTCTCATACTAGGATGAATTGATCGTCTAATACTTCCATGTTTTCAATAGGGATCCATTCATGATATTCATCTAAACTTGGCATACTTCACAATCTTATACTGATAGTTATTTATCTTTCTTTTTATTCAAACAAAATAAAGTGATAATCACTTGACAATTTGGAATCAATGTTGTCTGCATATTTGTCGTAGATTAACTCCTAGACAATACAAAAATGTATGTAGTATAATAATAATTAATCATTAATGATCAGTATGAAGTAAGTCAAGTATTCAAGCAATTATCATATTGAAAATAATCACAAATCATTATTATCTTATTAATAATTATAAGAAAGAAGATTAAGTTTACAAATTATTGTTTACTATTTGGTTAGTACAGATTTCTATGGTTTAATGATGTTTACTTATAAAATATATCGGATTAATCAAAGATGAAATAAACGTTTAATCATGTCCTTTTATGTTCGGTATACTAATTAATAGTAGTAGCAGTAGTAGTCGTAGGCGTAGTAGTAGTAGTAGTAGTAGTAGTAGTAGTAGTAGTAGTAGTAGTAGTAGTAGTAGTAGTAGTAGTAGTAGTAGTAGTAGTAGTAGTAGTAGTAGTAGTAGTAGTAGTAGTAGTAGTAGTAGTAGTAGTAGTAGTAGTAGTAGTAGTAGTAGTAGTAGTAGTAGTAGTAGTAGTAGTAGTAGTAGTAGTAGTAGTAGTAGTAGTAGTAGTAGTAGTAGTAGTAGTAGTAGTAGTAGTAGTAGTAGTAGTAGTAGTAGTAGTAGTAGTAGTAGTAGTAGTAGTAGTAGTAGTAGTAGTAGTAGTAGTAGTAGTAGTAGTAGTAGTAGTAGTAGTAGTAGTAGTAGTAGTAGTAGTAGTAGTAGTAGTAGTAGTAGTAGTAGTAGTAGTAGTAGTAGTAGTAGTAGTAGTAGTAGTAGTAGTAGTTTTAAAGCTAAACGTTCATGTAAGTGATCTGATCACAATCATTCAGATTGTAGTGACCTACTTTTATAAACAGAGCGCGATTGGTATAATGGAACCAGTTATTATTACTTTAACCACTTGTACCAGTGATTGTTTTACTGTACCTGATTGTTTGTGTGCTAAAACACACATTCTCCCGTCGTCCGCAGACCGAATAGCGACACTACGGATCACCATTGAACAAGTAATCGTATGGATTTCGTCACTTCAAGTCAAATTTCTTGATTATGAGAAATAATTGGACAGTGTGGACAGGCGTAAGTAAGTAAGTATATATTCCGATCCATATATCATTTATAAAATGTTGGTATAATTATCATGAATCAAATAAATATGATTCATCTAATCGTGGCTGAGGAGTCCCATACTAAGACGAAAAGGCCATCCAGTGCTTCCAGGTTTATATAATTTTACAAATCTGAATGTTTGTTTTTAGTCTTAATAAACTTACTTACGCCTGCTACTCTTCGTGGAGGAGCTTAGGCATACTACAAACACTCTCCATCTAACCCTGTCCTGGCAATCTTTTCCAGCTCTTTCCAATTGTTATTCATCTTTTTCATATCTGTCTCCATTTCTCCAAGTAATGTGCTCTTTCTTCGTCCTCTTCTCCTTTAGCATTAAGGATTCCAAGTGAGGACTTGTCTTGTGAAGCAGTTGGGAGCATTCATCAATGTGTGTCCTATCCACTTCCAGTGCTTCTTCCTGATTTCCACCTCCTCTGGAATCTAGTTTGTTCTTTCTCTCAGCAGGTTGTTGCTGGTAGTGTCTGTTCAATGGATCCGAAATATTTTGTATCTTCTTGTGTCTTCTGGATGATTGCTTTGGTAGTTCTCCAAGTTTCCGCCTCGTACAGTAGAACTGTGTTGACATTTGTATTGAAAATCCTGACCTTGGTGTTGGTTGACAGACAGTTGTTTTGAGTTCCAGATGTTCTTCATTTGTAAATATGCTGCTCTTGCTATCTAGATTCGCACCTTCACAGCTGCATCAGATCCACCGTGTTCATCAATGATGCTGCCCAAATATGTAAAGGTTATTACATCTTCAAAATCTTCTCCGTCAATTATGATTGGATTGGTTCATGCTGTGTTGTATCGGAGAATCTTGCTTTTCCCTTTGTCTATACTGACACCTACTGAAGATGAGACTTCTGATACACTGGTCGTTTTCTCCTGCATTTTTTGTGGTGTTTTCTATAGAAGAGCCAGATGATCTGCGAAGTCTAGATCGTCCAACTGCATCCTATTTGTCCACTGTATTCCGTGCTTTTCCCCAGATGTTGATATTTTCATGTTCCAGTCAATCACGAGGAGAAAGAGGGAGAGAGAGTGAGAGTAAGCAACCTTGTCTGATACCGGTCTTCACCTCGAACGAGTCTGTCAATTGTCCTCCATGCACAGTTTTGCAGTTTAATCCATCATATGAATTCCGTATAATATTGACTATCTTCTGAGGCACGGCGTAGTGTCGAAAAAGCTTCCATAGTGTTGCACTGTTCTCGCCACCTGGAGCCCCCTAGGGGATTCTGTTGATTTAAAGCCCACATAAAGGAGAAGAGTTGGGCATATGATTAGCGACTTAATCTCATAGAAAACTAACTGAATAAATAAAAAACGTTAAACAGAAAAATAATTTTTAATAAAATGAACTCTTTCAATGTTTCTTATTTGATACATGAAAATGTTCAATGTTAATGTCAACTTGAATTATTATTGAGAAATTTCAAGTTTTAATTTCTACGTTCATCTTGTCATATGAACTACATAAGCTGTTTCTTTATATGTCATAAACTAAGTTAGACATGAACACCACTGAATGCCGGCTCAGTGGTCTGATGGTTAGGTGCTCACACGCGGAACCGGTGGGTCCAGGATTCGAGTCCCGCTGGGTGCTGGGTTGTGGATGCGCACTGCTGAGGATTCCCATGCTAGGACTAAACGGCCGTCTACGTTTCCCAAGGTGGTTTAGCTTCAATTGACTCATGATTTCATTCTGTGAAATTTCTAAAATCTCCACAAATCCCTTCTGTTATTAATTGTCTCTCTTCACTCATCAATAGTGAATATGAATTGAGATAGGGAGTTTATCTAGGACTAGTTTATAGTTCTGATGACTTAGGTTACTTGACATAAATTTGAGACTAAATTTTTTGAGTTCAGCTTTATAATTGTATAGGCTTATGACCTTATAGTGAACGAGAACACAAGTGAGAACAATTGAACGTAATCCAATACAAAATTATAGAGTTACTGAGTAAAATCTGAGAACCATATAGTAAATACTTCATTTGCAAACTGTCAATCCATCATCTCAGGCTTCATTGTTCTGTGTAGGCCCGTTATTTAATCGTCATTTTGATCAAACGATATTGTCGAAAGGGCTCTCTACTTTAATGGCTCGAGATCAGACTCGAAGGAGATCGTATTGATGATTGTTATTGGAATATATATGTCACCTATCCTCGTATATAATCATCGATTTAAATCGCGTTGATCAATAACGGAATTAAATAAGTCAAATAAAGAGAATAGACTTGTGAACACGTATATTTCGTATATAAAGCGAATGGAATAGAGAGAAGAGAAACGACTCAGAGTGGAGATGAGGGTAACCCAACTCCCATTTAACCAAGCGTTAATCATGGGTTATAGTTACACAAAAGTAAGTTACATACATGTGATGAGTAATAGGATAAGATGTGTACACACTCATATACGCTCATATAAAATCAGTCAAGATTGATAAGTGAATAAATATCAAGATCAGAATGTGATTCCAGTAGAATGAATGAAATAGTCTGTCCGAAAGCTACAATAAGGTAATATGGCCTTAACATAATAACCGACACTACAGTTCGTTCGTTTACATATTAATCATTCTTTGTTCTTATTCTCTTTCCTTAGATCATCTTAACCTTCTACCGTCAGACATTTTAATTTCAATGGTCGATATATACTACTTATATCTATTGTTATCAGTAGCACATATCACACTATCATTATTAAGTCAAAATTATACATTATCAAATCAAACAAGCTTGTATTAAAAGTATCTTATTATTGAACTCATTGTCTGATCACTATATAACCTTTAAAAACAAAATAAAACATACGATAAGCTGAATGATAAGATCATATGATGCCTTTTACATTCCATGTAAATTATTCAATCAACCAATGGTCTCATTAGTCTGAACTAATTCATTATCATCTATTTTAAGAGAAGAAAAGAAAAGATAAAAGAAAAAAACAGCAATAAAGAACAACAAAAAAAAGTGTAGTGTACTATCTTCATGATGTTGAATTGCTTGTTTCATCTTCTTCATCATCATCATCATCTTCTTCTTCTTCTTCATCATCTAAGTTTACTTCTATTCATGGTACATTCCTCCGTACAAAACAGTAAGTTAACAAATCACTTGTCATAAATATGTATATTGAAAGGTATATGATTTATATACACTTGATATTGTTTGATGTTTGGGACTTCAATGGATCAGTCTCTTATTAATATATATGCATCCTTTTCGTATTTCCTCGATATAGCTTTCATTCACAAGTATGATAAGCAAATATGGATAGTGGCTAGTAGTGGAATTCAGTTTGACATGAATTTCGTCCTACTTGATATTCGTCAATTGGATGTGGCTGCATCTAAGAGTTTTTGTTCACTCCGGGACAGTAAGTGGATAGCACGATGGTATTTGAAGCGACCAGTACCGGATTCGGGTCCCGGAGTGAACATAAAGAAGTTTTGAGGTGCAATGACACCCAGCCGACGAGTCTCAAATAGGACGAAATGCGTGCCCTGAAATCCAGTGCCAACCTCTATCTATCTTTGTGTATATTATTTATAGCTTAAATACCTAGTTGTTTAGCCAAACAATAAAGAGTTTAATTTGAATAATGATTATTGCTATTTTAAGGGTTCTAATATGTTAAGGCGGCTTACTTAAATATCTAGGCTATTTGTTCCTACTGCGAGACTCTAATTTATGGACGAGCCAATCAGAAGCATGTTAAATATTTCAAAGTTACGGTGCCTACTTCAGTGCTTAATGCTAACGTACGATCGGTTCACAGGGAATTTTGTACAAAATGTGATCATTGAGCAACTATAACAAGTAAAACGGCAAGACTATAATTTGTGAGCGAACCAATCAGGTATAAGATAATAGATCTCGGGTTTTAACGCGAAAGCCTTTCATCCATTTGGTTAAATAGATTTTTGGCATTATAGCTGATGTCAGTTCGTGATGAAAACCCCATATATAATGCTTAACTAAGGTAAATTATGACAATGATTGCGAACTGGATAATAAAAGAACCAGTAACACTGGCTGCAGCCAGGTACTACAATAAATACGGATGATTTGGAGAGAGTAAAGATGCCAACATAGGCTTGGTTATGTGTAACGTGTCGTTATCCACAAGTAGCATTTTGTGCACTCAACAACCGGAGTGCACATAAACAATATTGAAGTTATGTGGTCGAGGCAGTAAGAGTTTATGAGACTTTATCATGACTCCAGATGCCGACTATTCTGTAGCGGTATGTATAATTTCCTCTACTGGATGCATTTTCGTTTTAGAACCTCTGAACCTCTTTCTAATCTTGACAAGTTTTTGAACCACGTCTAAGAAGTGTATCCACTTTATTTCTTTCGTTTTGTATTACATATTTCTACTCTATATTGACTGTTTGGCTAATATTTCTCAATGTCACTTAAGATTCGTTCGAAGGTCATCCATAAATTAGAGTCTCGCCGTTCCTACCATCTAGATATTTCTTTATTTTTACATATCATTATGTCTATTAATTGTATAATCTGTGAGATTATAATTTATGGACGATCTTCGACTGATGCTAAACTGATCTTGAGAGTGTCCACTTAGTAACTAGGATCAAATGAGGGTTATCAACCTGTGTGTGTGTATGTGTGAAATTAGAATTATGATTTACAGTTGATGGTTAGAGGTTCGGAATTAGATTTAGGCTTTTTCATCACGAATTAACATAAGTTAAAATGCCAAAACGTTATTTAGCTAAAAGGGAGGAATGAAGTTCGCGCCAAAATCCCAGACCTATTATCCTGTACCTGGTTAGTTCGTTCATAAATAATAGTCTTGTAGCATAATTTATTCAGGTGCGTTTATAAAAAGTGTACAACCTTTCGTTGTACAAGTTACATAATGATACAATCAGACTCATCTTAGTGATTGGCAATATGCATTAAAAAAGAAATGAACATTATTCAAATATTGATTTCTGAATTGTCAACATCTAACTATTGATCAATCAATATCGATCATCAGTATCGATCAACAAAAAAAGCTAAAAAAAAATAGGGGAATTAGTTGAAATAGTTTATACTGAACATTCTGTATTTCAAAGAGTTCTCATGTCTTATTTGTTGATCGATTCTGACGATCAATATTGAATGATCATCAGTTAAGTGTAAACAGTTCAAAAACTCACAACAGGATCATGTTCATTGTTTTCAATGCATATTGTCAATAACTATGATAATTTAGATTAGACTCTTTCCTAACTTATATTGCAAAATGTCGTGAAATTTTCATAAACGTTTTTGATTGAGATCATGAATTGATTGATGTTAGACCACTGTTGAAAACCTGAAAGCACTGAACGGTCCTATTGTGGGACTCCTCAGCAGTGCACATCCACAATCTCACCTCTCGGGATTCCAACACAGGGCCTTCAGTCTCGCGCGAGAACGCTTAGCCCACTCGACCACAGAGCTAGCATCCAATGGTGTTAGTGTCTAACATCAACCAATCTACTAAATTGTTCAATTATCTTCCATTGTACTGAGGTAGATACCTGTCTGTACCCGACACGGATTAGCTCCACTGATCACGACTTCTCACTGGAACTCTGAGCAATCTCTCACGAATCTAGTCACTAGTGAGCACATGATAATTATCATTATAGGGGTTGTGGAGATTACTAAGTTTTTGATTGAGATCATGAACTGATTGATGTTAGAATAGCGTTGAAAACCTGAAAGCACTGAACGGCCGTTTCGTCCTATTTTAGGACTCTTCAACAATGCACATCTACGATCTTGCCTCACGACATTTGAACCTATATTAATCATATGAACTAATGTTTTGTATTTCATTTCATATGTGATAAGTTAATATTCTTCTTTTTAAAGTAAAATGTTAATGAAGATCTTTTGTAAAATAGTGAACTCTGTGTCTATTGCCAGGTACTGATGTCAAACAACAATCTATAATCAGTAAATTGAAAGATAATAATGGTAAGCTATGGATTGAATAAGTTACAAGAGAATAAAAGATTTAAGAATTTTTTTTCTTTTTTTCGTGTGTGTGTGTGTGTAACGTTTGTTGTTTTTAAATTTACTTACTTAGTTACGGTTGTGGCACCTTTCGAGAAAGTGTATAGGTTGCTTATCAGTATCCTTTATCCAACTCTACCCTAGGCAATCGTTTCCTTTCTCTATCTTCTGATGGTTGACTAGATTATATAGACATTGACAGATTGTTTAACATAACTATATGGTGAATGTATTCACAATTGATTGGTCACTAGATGGTGATCAGTGTCATATATGTTAGGTTGATCGTCGTGCAGATTGAATGCTATCGACGAAGTTGTTATGTGGTCACTAGTGTAAGTGACTCGAAATTATGTACATTATGTTGAGATAACGGGGTGGTTAGAGGTAGTTTACAGAACCTAACACACACAATATTGATCACCACCCGGATAGCCCAGTGGTAACATCTTTGACTGTGAAGCTATGTGACATGGGATCAAATCCGTTGGAGAGCATCAGTTTCTTCAAGATTACAGTTACACCTTGCTGATAAGTGTCAAGTAGCACAAAACCCTAGTTCAAGGGTTTCTTGTTGACTACCTCCAACCACCATTCTATGTTGTATGTATGTAAATATTCATTGATGTTTATCTTTAAGAAAGCATTTGTTTAACATCAAAGATGAATACATAGTTTTATAGTTTCAATAATAAAGAGTCGAATACGACTAATACTTGTGGTCACTTGGTGTTGTTTTACTTGTATCTTCCAATTGATATTTAGCACTATAATTGATTAGGTCAGTCAATCAGCCAGCTACAACGTAGGACCCATTAGGGTTGATCAGACTTCCAAGATAAGTGAAGTTGTCGACGCTTTCGACTACTTCACTCCTAATCCTTAGTTCAGGTGTTGACGCAGGCCAGTCCTGGAGCAACAACTTGCGTTTGAAGGGGAAGAAACCCATTCCAAACATCCTGGTATTGTTCCTTAGTGCTACCAGAAAACTCTGCATTTTATCAGCGTCTTTACCAAACAGGACTATGTCATCAGCGTATTCTAAGTCGATAAGTAGACCTCCTGGAAGGAGATCAATAACGAGAATTCAGTCGACGAGAATGTTATTTCCATTTGTAGGTCTATGATGAAGTTAAACAAAAATGGAGGAAGTGGACAGCCTTGTCTTATACTACTTGAGGTTTCAAAAGTAGATGACAGTTCGCCATAAGCTCTGACTCGACTGGTACTGTTCGAGTAAAGAGCCTTTACAAGTTTTATGTACTTCTGAGGTAGGCCTTTCAATGACAGACACTGCCACAGAATCTCGCGGTCTACCGAGTCAAATGTTGCTTTTAAGTCGAGAAAGACCACCATTGTCGGACGCCGATAAGTATGCCTGTGTTCTAGAATCTGACGAATGGTGAATATGTGGTCGATGCAGCCATGACCAGGTCTGAAGCCAGCTTGAGTCTCTCGTGTTTGCAGTTCACGAGTCTTAGTTAGGCGTCTGATAATTATCGAGACTAGTATTTTAGATACTATATTAGTTAAACTAATCCCTCTATGATTGTCACAGGATGATTTTAACCTTCTCTTATATATTAGGACGATAAGTGAATTGATCAAGTAAATAACACCAAACGACTATAACATCATTCCATTGCACAAGCACATGGCTATCAGAACTCAGTAGCTAAGTGGATAACTAAATAGCGTTTGAAGTGGATGGTATTTAGTTCGTTTCTCAGAGTAAATATCAACTCTGTAATGAAAGTACATCCAGTTGACGAATCCAAAAGAGGACGAAACGTTCATCTTGGATTCCATTGCTAGTTACTATTCATCTTTACTTATAATAATTATGATTATTCAAATGTTCTATTATGTCATTTCAAGATAATATTCAAAACATAATAAAAGAATTTAGAAATGCTGAAAAACAAATCGAGAATTTAACAGGTAATTTTTTAAAGGGTTGTATATCTTCTATATAAATAAGATGTGAAGTGTGTGTCTGTGTGTGTAAGTGTAGTTTAATTCCATTCGATATAAGACAGTTATACATCTTACATCATATGGAAGATGATTATCCAACTTAGTGAATTGATTCGAGTGAGATGTGAACAATGTGATCGAGTGATGAGTAGTTTGTTTATCACATTGAATGTGTTGACGAGACTCTAATTTATGGACGATCATTGAACGAATCTTAAGTGACATTGAGAAATATTAGCCAAACAGTCAGTATAGAGTAGAAATATGTTATACAAAACCATGGAAATAAAGTGGATACACTTCTTAGACGTAGTTCAAAAACTTGTCAAGGTTAGAAAGAGGTTCAGAGGTTCTAAAATCGTAATGCATGCAGTAGAGGAAATCATCCATACAGCTACAGAATAGTCGGCATCTGGAGTCATGATAAAGTCTCAAATACTCTTTCAGCCTCGACCACATAACTTCAATATTGTTTATGTGCACTCCGGTTGTTGAGTACACAAAATGCTACTTGTGGATAACGACATAATTCACATAATCAAGCCTATGTAGGAGTCTGTACACTCTCCAAACATCCGTATATATTGTAGTACCTGAGTGCAGCCAGTGTTACTGGTTCTTTTATTATCCAGTTCTCAATAATTGTCATAATTTACCTTAGTTAAGCATTATATATGGGGTTTTCATCACGACCTCACATCAGCTATAATGCCAGGAGTTTATTTAACCAAAAGGATGAAAGGCTTTCGCGTTAAAATCTGTGATCGATTATCTTATACCTGAATGATTCGTCCATAAATTATAGACTCGTCGTTTTATTTGTTATAGCTGCTCAATTATCACATTTTGTACAAAATTCGTTGTGAACCGATCGTACGTTTACATTAAGCACTGAAGTTGACACCGTAACCTTGAGATCTCTCAAACGCTTCTGATCGTCCATAGATTAGAGTCTCGGCAATTTGTTTGATCCTATTTCCAATTTTAAGATTGTGATTGTTCAATAATGTGAAATTCCATACTAGGAAGATCTAAGATATTCGATACTACTTGATTTTCAATAAAGGTGTTGTTAAGATCAGATTTTGATGTAAAACACAATAAACCATGTTCACTTGGTATTGTTTTACTTGTATTTTCCCATTGTTATTTAGGATTGTAATTGATCAGTCTGTTATTGGTCTATGTGCATCCTATGTGGACTGCCTCGATATTGCTTGAAGTCACAAATGTTTTAAGCAAAGATGGATAATAGCTAGCAGTGGAATGGAGGATGAGCATTTCGTTTTATTTTGGACTCGTCAGTTGGATGTGCCTGCAGTCCTGAAAAACAATCGGAAGATTCAAGTAAACAACACCAAGTGAACAAGACTTCACTCCATTGCATAAGTACTTGGCTATTAGTGCTTAGTAGCTATGTGCATAAAGTGATTATGTTTAAAGTGGACGGTATTGGGTTCATGTCGCAGAGTGAACATCAACTGTGTGATGCAAGTACATCCAGTTGACGAGTCTCAAATAGGACGAAACGCACCTCCTAGATTCCATTGCTAGCCACTATCCATTTTCGCTTAAAATGTTTAAGTGACAATAATAAATTCAGTTGTTACTATCAAATAACATACCGGTTATTTGGGAAACATTCATACAATTAAATTAAACGAATCGTCATTTCACATGTCAGATATTTTGTTCATTTTCAGAATTAGCTAATAAAATTCAAGGAAGCTTCATGATTGTTGATTACCGTCTACTTAAATATCTGAGCTACCTGTTCCTGTCATTTAGACATTTCAACAAGTTATCTGTGTTTTCTTATTTGTTTTTAACATAATTGATTGTATAAAGTTCACGACCTTTTTGTTGTACAAATTAGGAAAGAGTTCAATCAGAGACATTGTGGTTGCTACCAATATACATCAAAAGGAATATACATGAATTAGATAGCGATTAACTGGACTGATAACATCTAAACTAGTGACCATTCACTATGTTATCGTCAAGGTCGACCAAGAAGTAATTCCAGCACCTAATTTTAGGGGAAAATTTGACCCATTTTTGGGGAAGTTTCGGGGTTTTAGAGCCATTTCTCCAAAATTTCCCCAAACCTGAGAATATTCTCCAAGATTTCCCTAAACCTTGGTGATGGTTATTTGACTTTGGGGATTTCCCCAAAAGTTAGAAGATTGAGTAAGACATAGAAACTCTTTGAAATACTTTGTTCTCAGTATTCTATATTGTATTAAAGCCATTAATAATAATAAAATCTATTTCAGATCAATTGAAGAAGACTGCAGATGTATATAAACAAGTCAATGAATGTATGTAATGAAATGATTGAGTTATGTAATAAAATTTGAATGATTTTAGATGTGAAGTGTTCAAATGAACAGTTAGAAGCTAAAAATGAATTAAAACTTATGGAAGGTTAGAATAAAGAGAATAATATTTCATATTAAATCCATATGATTATTATCAGAAGGGGTGTTGTGGAGATTGTAGTAATTTCAACAGTTGAGATCATGATTCAATTGAAGCTAGACTACCATGGGAAACTTGGAAGCACTAAATGACAGTCCGTTTCGTCTTATTATGGGACTCCCCAGCAGGTTGCATCCCAGACTCCGCGTCGCGGGATTCGAACCCAGGACTTACCAATCTCGCACGGGAATGATTAATCTCCAGACCACTAACCCAGTCGGCAACCGACGTTGTTAATGTCTAACTTCAACTAATCCACGGAATTGAGCAACACATCCACCATTGTCATCAGTGAGTTACTACCTCACAACGGACCCGGTTGAAATCGACTGGTCACTGCTTCGCACTAGAACTCCAGGATATATCTCTTGAAACCAGTCACTAGTGAGCATATGTTGATTAGTATCAGAAGGGGTTTCGTGGAGATTGTAGTAATTTCAACAGTTGAGATCATGAGTCAATTGAAGCTAGACCACCATGGAAATCTTGGGATCGAATATTGCACACTACTGAGGAGTCCCACAATAGGGCGAAACGGACCGTCATCCAGTTCTTCCAGGTTTTTCATGATGGTCTAGCTTCAACTGACTCATGATCTTAAATGTTGAACTCATATGGTTATTGTTTTACTTCTATCTTTTCCATTGATGTTTAGTATTGTAATGGATCAGTCTCTCTTTTATTGGCATATGTGCATACTGTACGTAATGTGTTGATAATGCCTTCACTCACAAGTATTATAAGTAGAGATGGATGATGACTAACAGTGGAATTCAGGACAAGCGTTTTGTCCTATTTGGGACTCATCAGTTGGATGTACTTACATCTCAAAGTTGATATTCATTCTGGGACTCGAACTTAATACCGTCAACTTCAAACACTATTGTATTATTCACTTAGCTACTGAGACTTGATAGTCACTTACTGGTGTAATAGGATGAAGTTTAAATTCATTTGATTATTGTTTAACATGAATGTTCCTATTGATGTTTAACACTACAATTGGTCAGTCGATATGCGCGTCCTAGATTCCACTGCTAGTTACTATCCATCTTTTTGTTAGGATGTTTAACATTGTTTCCATCCGAATTTTGAATATACATTGTCGTTTTTTTCGGAACTCATTCATATTTCAATAGTAATAATTATGTATAAAAAATATGATAAATGAAAGTGGTCGAAGTCTTTCAGGGAGTGTAATAGTATTGATTCATCGAATATATTATTATTTAGTCACTGCCCGGATGCCCAAACCGAAGCAGGTGGTTTTCTTAGGTGCGAGGGGGGGGAGCTACACCCCAAGCATTTCATCTAAAAGTCTAATCCACAAGACAGTAGAGCAACGTCAGTAGATTCAATCCTATGGTACTCAATGACCAACGATTGGTTCATACGCCATTTGTTCTGCTCAGGATCCTGGAGTCCATGTGCAATATTGATTTGGAATCAGGGTTTTACAACTTCCCTAGGTAGATCTCCCGTGTTCACAAACCCGGTTAAAGTGCCAGACATTCGTTTTTCGTTCTCTTAATTTCGTAAAAATATACCCTATCTATGAGAAGGCAATAAGTAGGATTTCTCAGGCAGTGATTGTATGCACGTAGCCATGTGAAAGCATTCGGAGAGGGGAGAGTTTACTCTCTCCGCCCTCGGAAGTATCATTTGTTCAATCAATTACACCATTATATCATTGGTTATGGAACATTGAAGAATAAGAATGTAAGAAAACACTAAAAGAATTCGAATGAATACTTAGAATCTTCGATGATGATTACATTGTAATGTCATTTAAGATGTATTCATTATATAATTGTTATTATGAATTTGTAAACTATTTTAGAATTTGTGAAAGTGATAGAATCCATAGAGGATACGTATCGTAAGTACTATAGTATACCTTTTATGTTTATTTTCTTGAATACATAGATCATTTGATTTGTATGAGGGTTGTTATATTACCCGGGTGACCGAATCGAAACAGTTGATTTTCTTATAAGGCCACATCCGGAGCCTTTGACTTAAAGGTTTGACTCACAAGGCAATAGAACAACGTCAGGAAATGCATTCGTATGGTGGCCAGTGACCACTAATTGGTTCATACGCCATTTGTTCTGCTCAGGATCATGGAGCTCATGTAAAGCATTGATTTGGAATCAGAGTTTTTCAATTCGCCTTAATGGACTCTCCGTGTCTAACAACTCGGTTAAAGCATCGGATATTTACTTTTCATCGTCTCAATTTTATAAACAACAGTAATGCCTCAAAAAGGCAGTAAGTAGAAGTTCCCTGGTAATGGTTGTATGTATGTGGTCATGTGAGAGCATTTGTCGAGAGAGAGAGAGAGAGAGAGAGAAAGAGAGCTGACTCTTTCCACTCTCGACCGTACCATGTCATTTGGTATAGATGAGTTGTTGAGATATTTGAATCCAGTAAGTTAGAAAGCGAAGTTCAGATAAACAACCAATAAATAACAGGTTACACTAGAATGAAATATTGGATCACAGCTGAGGAAAATTCATCATTAATTAATTGACTAGTCTAAGTTATAAATAGTTATCACATGTTTTTGATGAAGTTTTGTTCTCTGAGCTGGATTGTATGATCGTGGAGCTTTCATCATTCTTCTGAACGACATCATCAGCACAAACTTCAGATGTTCTCAATATCTTGAGTTCATTTACTGATGAGGTTATTGATACATCATTCAAGAAAGTTCTACACTAGAACAAAACGCCCTATACGATGTCAACGGGTTATCAGAATGGGTTTTGTGGAGATTTTAGGAATTTCACTTATTGAAATCATAAGTCAATTGGAGCTAGACCACCATGGAAAACCTGGAAGCACTGGACGGCCGTTCTGTCCTAGTATGGAACTCCATCCCGCACCCTGCGAGATTTAAACCCAGAATCTATCAGTCTTGCGCCAGGTGCATAGCCAACTAGACCACTGAGATGTTGGACATCCAACGGTGTTAATGTCTAACTTCTACCAATCCGCGAAGTTGCGTCACCGTACACCATCATCATCACTGATTTCCAATCTCACAACAGACCTGGTTGAACTCCACTGGTAATGGCTTCTCACTAGAACTTTTATTCGACAATTGTAATAGGAAATATTATAGTACATTCTACAATATATACAATATTATCCAATATTTATATGATTTCATGTACCCTTGAATAACCTTGAATTACGTAATCTTGATTTTCATTTACAATACACAGAAATATATCTGAATAGATCGAAGACATTTAAAGACTGTTTTAACAATCAATCATCGGTTATTAAACGTAAGATTTGATGTTGATATTCATGTTGAATTCATGAGTCAATTCAAGCTAGACTGAGTATAAACCGATAGGTACTGGTTTCGAATTCCACGAGAGAGATTATGAATGTGTACAGCTAAGGAGTTCCATACTAGGACGAAATGACCGTTCAATGCTTCCAGGTTCCATATGGTAGTCTATCTTTAATTGATTCATGAATTCATCTATTTAGTTGATCTGACTTCTACCAATGCTTCCATAATCAAATTTTATCATTCAAATGTATTTCATGTTCTTATTAGGTTGATTGTTTGATATTTCATAGCTGATAATACAAAATAAATAGAAAGACGTTCGTAAAAGATCAGTGATTCATCATCGGGTAGTGATAAATTTCTCATTTGTCTCGTCATAAGCATTGCTAGTCGAAGATTCTGTTGATTAAGTTACAATGTCGTCAATAATCTGTGTGCTTGTATATTGTATGTACAAAGTTATATGTTAGATGGCTTGAGTTAGCCGATACACAAAATAAAGTAAGTATCTGAGTGGCAAAGTTTTTCAGTTATAGTCTTAACAACACATTGACACCTAGTTGAAACTATGAAGCTCAGTAACTCAAGTTCAACCACAAAATATATCGTCTATTCTTCGACAATGACATGTGTACTTAGGACCTGAGTTGGAATGCGAACGGTGCATCTTTTCTTTCCATAGTCAGGTAGATTTGTATCACGAAATAGTTGAGCGAGATATATCTATTCAACATACAACTGATAACTTCTATGAAATTAATATTTTTGAACAGGAACACATATAATACAAACGTATATACATATTTATTGTAACACACAGATATTGGTACAAGGAGGCGGAAAATATATATGCGCCACACAAATCTCATTTGATATGTGTGAGGGATGGGATACTACCCGGGTGCCAAAACCGAAGCAGGTGGTTTTCTCAAGGGGCCGAACCCGGAGCCTTCGACCTGAAGGTCTGATCCACAAGGCAGTGGAGCAACGTCAAGAGATGCGGTCCATGATAGCCGGTGACCAACGATCGGTTCATATGCCATTTGTTCCTTCAGGATACTGGAGCCCATGTGCACGATTGGTTTGGAATCAGGTTAAAGCGCCGGACATTCGCTTTTCCTCTTCTCAGTTTCGTAAACATCATCCCCGCCACGAGAAGGCAGTGAGGACTTCCCTGGCAGGGGCTACATACGCGTGGCCATGTGAGAGCATTTCGAGATGGAGGGCGGACTCTCCCGACTCTCAGCCGTACCAGGGCATTTGGGGGCATACAGACGTAGGTGGTAATAAGTCCTGTCAGATTAGATTGATTTATGAACTTTCAAATCTCCATGATGTAATTTACACGATAGATTGACAAATGACGAATGAAAAATATATCATGATCATTATAGAACTTCATAATGTTTTATTATTTCATTATTTTTCCAAATGTACAGAAAGGTTATTGGATCATCCAGAAGAGAAATGTTTTGAATTTATACCACATGATGATAAAGGTAATGTTAACATAATAATTCATATAATCCCACATTATTTCACATATCTGAATACTTTTATAGTTTAATTCACGAGTGAATTGAAGCTAGAACACCATGAAAAAATTTGGAAGCAATGGATGACTAATTCGTCCCAGTATGGAACTCATCAGCGATGTGAACCCACGATCCTGTCTCGTGTGATTCAAATTTAGGATCGATCGATCTCGCACGTGAACTCTTAACCTCTAGATCACTGAGACGATCGTCATCCAACGGTGTTAATGTCTAACTTCAACTAATCCACGAAATTGAGCGATACATCCACCATTGTCATCAGTGAGTTACTATCTCACAACAGACATGGTTGTACTCCACTGGTCACTGCTTCACAGTAGAACTCCAAAAATACCTCTTGGAGACAGTCACTAGTTAACATATGTTGACTAGTATCAGAAGTGGGTTTTGTAAAGTTTTTTAGTAATTTTATAGTTGAATTGATAAGTCAATTGAATCTAGACAAACATGGATAACCTGGAAGCATTAGACAGCCTTTCCGTCCTAGTTATGCACTCCTTAACAATGCAAACCCACGACCGCGCCTCGCGAGGTTCCAACTCAGGAACTATCACTTTAGCGCGTGAATGCTTAACCTCTAGACCATTGAGCTGGAACCCAATGTCTAACTTCAACTAATTCACAAAATTAAGTCACCGTCCACTATTGTCTTCAATGACTTACTATCTCCACACACTGAGAATGTTCAACTGTATTTCTTATTTATTGACAAACAAATATGTTAGAACAATTTACCATTCGAATGTCATAGAAACTACATTATCTTCCTTTCATTCATTAAAGACACAAATATACTATCTCACTATTGACATATTCCAATGATTAAGCTTCTTTAGCTATGAAGTTATACATCATGAAGTAAATTCATTACCCAGTTACAAAACTTAATCCATTACTAGAAAGACTATCATTTATGGACGAATCAATCAGATATAAGTTAACAGGTCTCGAACTTTGACATGAAGTTCATTCATCCATTTAACTAAATAGCATCTTAAAAACCTTACATATAATCACCAACTGTAAAACATAATTCTAATGCTTCTGCCAGGGAAGTCCTACTCACTGCCTTCTCGTGGCGGGGATGTTGTTTACGAAACTTAGAAGAAGAAAAGCGAATGTCCGGCGCTTTAACCGGATTCCAAATCAATGGTGTACATGGGCTCCAGTATCCTGAACGAACAAATGGCGTATGGACCGATCGTTGGTCACCGGCTATCATGGACCACATCTCCTGACATTGCTCTACTACCTTATGGATCAGACCTTCAGGTCAAAAGCTCTGGGTTTGGCCCCCTCAGAAAACCACCTACTTCGGTTTTTGGCACCCGGGCAGTATTCCAGTCCTCACACATATCGAATGAGATTTGTGTGGCGCATATGTATTTGGTGCCTCTTTGTACCAATATCTATGTGTTACAATAAATAAAATAAATTCCTTACACATTGGTTTTATAACCTTCATTTAGTCCTAATTATTAAGTGAACACTCTCAAGATCAGTTTAGCATCAGTCAAAAATCGTCCATAAATTATAATCTCACTACATTATTGATTTATAAATGACCCCAATAACCGAGCACTTATGATTTCTATGTAAACATTTGAAATATTTTAAGTAACCATGGTAACTAATTAATAAATCAATAATAAATCAATATAAATTGTAAAAAAATGTATTCTGTTTTTTTTTTGTTTTTTTTATATAAATATATAGATAATGTTATAAATTTTGGAGATAGTGGTTCTTTAAATAGTTTCATTGATACAAGGGTCTCTAATATTTATTGGATGAATATTGTTTCATGTAAGTTAGATACATAGAATAATTCATATTTCAACAGTTTAGATAAACCTGTCAGTGATTCAATAGGTTAAGCGTTCACATGCGAGACAGATATGTTGTGGATTTGAATGACGCAAGCGAGATCGTGGTTGTGCACTGCTGAGGAGTCCCCCCAATAGGACGAAACGGCCGTCTAATGCTTTCAGGTTTTCAATGATGGTCTGACATCAATCGGTTCATGATCTTAATCAAAAATCTGTTCTTGTTATATTGAATTGATATTAGATCACAGTTACGATTGATGTATGATGTATTCAAAGAGGATTACATTGATATTATCCATTATGAGAAAAATCTACATAGAATATCAGTAAGGGGGTTGTGGAGATTGTTAAGTTTTTGGTTGAGATCATGAACCAAATGATGTTAGACCACCGTTGGAAACCTGGAAGCACTGGACGGCCGTTTCGTCCTAGTATAGGACTCAGCAGTGTGCATCCACGAACCCGCCCACCGCGGGATTCGAACTCAGGACCTATCAGTCTCGTGCGTGAGCGCTTAACCATTAGACCACTGAGCCGGCGTCCGACGGTGTTAATGTCTAACTTCAACCAATCCACGACTTAGGAGTTCAACTATTGAAATTACTAAAATCTCCACAAAACCCCTTCTGATAATAAACTTTTGTTTAATATGAAAAAATAATTAAATGGAAGTTGGTCGCGCAATTTCGTGGATTGGTTGATGTTAGACACTAACAGTATTGGATGCCGGCTCAGTGATCTAATGGTTAAGTGCTCAGGCTCGAAGCCAGTGGGTCCTGGGTTTAAATCCCGCGGGGTGCGGGATCGTGGATGCGCACTGCTGAGTCCCGTACTAGGACGAAACGGCCGTCCAGTGCTTCCAGGTTACCAACGGTGGTCTAACATCAATTGATTCATGATCTCAACTATATAGAATAGTTGAAATATTGTTAATAGTTGAATAAAGGAAGAGTATTTTATTTCATTTGAAACACAGTTATATAGATATATTGAATTTATGCGAGTTTTATATTACTTTACTTTATTTACTACGGTTACTTGATCATTGAGGAGCATAGGCTGCTCACTAGCACTCTCTATCCAAATCTATCCTGGGCAATTCTCTCCAGTTGTTATTTAACTTTTTTATATCTGCTTCTATTTCTTGAAATAATGTGTTATTCGGTCTTGATGTTCTCTGCTTTACCTCAGGATTCCAAGTTAGGGATTGATTCGTGATGTAGTTTAGTAACTTCCTCAATGTGTGTCCTATCCATTACCATCGTCTTTTCATAATTTCCTCTTCAATTGGAAGTTGGTTTGTTCTCTCTCCCACATTAGTTTATTGCTGATGATATCCGGTCAACAGACATTCAGTATCTTGCATAGACAACTATTTATAAATACTTGTACCTTCTTGATGATAGTTATAGTAGTTCTCTAAGATTCAGCTCCATACAATAGAACTGTCTTGACTTTCTTATTGGAGGTTGTGACTTTGATATTGGTTGACAGCTGTTTTGAGTTCTATATATTCATCAACTGGAAGAATGCTATCTTTGATTTGCCAATCTTCGCCTTTACGTCTGCATCTGATCCTCCAAGTTTATTGATGATGTTCAGGTACCTGAGAAATTCCATATGTTCCAGAGTTTCTCTATCAAATGTAATTGGGTTGGTGTTCTCCGTGTTGTATTTGAGGATCTTGCTTTGGCTTTATGTATGTTGAGGCATGCTGATTCAGAGACTGCTGCCACACTGTTTGTCTTAACCTTCATTCGTTGGTGTGTATGGGATAGAAGGGTCAAGTTATCTGCAGAGTTCAAATTGTCTAGTTGATTCCGGGCTGTTCATTGTATTCTGTGCTTCCTCTCAGATGTGGAAGCCTTTGTAATCCAATCAACCACCAGAAGAAGGAGAAGAGGGGATTAAGCAACCTTGTTTGACTCCAGTTCTTACTTGGATTGCATCTGTCACCTGTCCTCTATGCACGAATTTGCAATATAGTCCATCGTGAGTTTCGGATATTGATGACAATCTTCTCGGGAACTATATAGTGTCCAAGACGTTTCCATAATGTTCTCCTATCTACACTGTAAAATTCTTTCTCATATTTAGTGAAATAAATGTATATTGACAAGTTGCACTCAACTAATTGTTCGAAGATGATCCGTAGTGTTGCAATTTGGTCTGTGTACGACCGATGCTTACGGAATCCAGCCTATTGATCTCAATGTTGAGCGTCTACTGCGTCTTTCATCCGGTTCAGCAACACACTGTTGAAAACGTTTCTTTCTATCTATACTAGTGTGATTTTTCTGTAGTTCTCACATTTGCTTAGATCTCCCTTTTTGGCATCTTCATGAGGTATCCTTCTTTCCAGTTCGTTGACATTTGTTCCACCTTCCAAATCTTTTTGAATAGGAAGTGAAGCATGTTTACTGTTACTTCTATGTCGGACTTTAATGCTTCACCTGATATATTGTCAGGTTTTGTTGCTTTCCAATTCTTGATTTATCCGATGGCCATCTTGATTTCTTCGATTGTTCGTAGAGTGACATTCCGCATTTCACTGTTAGTCATATTTATTCGATTGTACATTGATTGATTCTGTATTGATTAAATGTGCTCCAATTTAGCATGTATTCTATATATATTTTAGTTGAAAACAAATATCTAACAGAAATTGCCAAGGAAATTTCACATCAATCTAAAACACGTAAGTCACAGTTCGACCGCATCAATGAACGTATCACAGTAAAAGTTATGAAGCGTTTGAGGAATATTGAGAAGCCGGGCATTTTAAATGTAACTAAAGATTTGCTTAAATTATTATCATTATTATATCCAAACAAATAAATGGGTTTGTAATCATTCAGGCAACTCTGCCTGGAGCCCCTCCGGGGGCTACTGCCAGTCTTAAACCTGAATAAAGAAGGAGGGTTGGACATGGGTTTAGCGACTCCATCCTGTAGAAAACTAACTTCCTAAATAAAACGCTAACCAGTAATCGTTAAGGCACTTGAACGAAATCATACTGTATTTGACTATTATGCTGTATAGTTGAATTCATCAGTAGATTAATGTTAGAAGATTATTGAAAACCTGGAAACACTGGACAGCCGTTTCTTCTAGTGACCATTAGAGTTCAACTAGGTCTGTTGTGAGACAGTAACTCACTGAAAACAATGGTGGATGATGGAGCAGTTTCGTGGATTAGTTGAAGTTAGATATTAACACTATTAGATATCAACTGAGTGATCTAGAGGTTAAGAAATCTAGCGAGCGCAATCATGGATGCACACTGTTGAGAAGTCCAATACTAGGACGAAATAGTCATCTATTGCTTTCAGGTTATCCATGGTAGTCTAGCTGCAATTGACTCATAAATATAATTATTAACAAGTGTTTAGCCTACTGTAGTTTGATAGTCTACATGTACCTGTGATAGCAAGTCAATAGGAAAGATAGAAAGAAGACCCTTTACAAGATCTTTTGAACACAGCCTTAGGAACCTACGACGGAAAAAAGTAAAGTCTTTACAAGTGTAGTTGCCAGAAATCTTGTCGATAGTTGACACGAGGTGAATGTAAGTGATACATTCAATCATCGATCTTAATTCATCTTGCACAGGCGATTGTTATCAAATCTTTCCAACCTGACTTACATCTACAGAAAAAACGTTTAATTAGCCTTTCTCTACCATAGTGATCGGATATTTGTCTAATAACCTGTGGTGATCTTAATCTTCTTTTTTTCAATACAGTCTCCAACTCTTTATTATACTGTCGTCTTCTGATGTTCATCTCTTGCAAAATCTGACTGATATTCCCAGATTTTTATATTCTATCATATTGAACGATTAGCTAATGATTTCACAACCTTCAATAAGAAAGTCAAGACAGTTCTATTGTATGAAGCTGAATCTTAGAGAACTACTATAACTATCATCAAGAAGGTACAACTATTTATAAATAGTTGTCTATGGAAGATACTGAATGTCTGTTGACCGGATATCATCAGCAATAAACTAATGTGAGAGAGAGAACAAACCAACTTCCAATTGAAGAGGAAATTATGAAAAGACGATGGAAATGGATAGGACATACATTACGCAAATCATCAAACTGCATCACGAATCAATCCCTAACTAGGAATCTTGAAAGAAAGTGTAAAAGAGGTAGACGACGGAATAAATTGCGTCGGTAACTATAAACGAACATGAAAAGCATGAATATCAACTGGAAACAACTGTAAGGTATAACTCATGACAGAGTTCGATGGAGAATGGTGGTGGGCGGTCTAGACTTCTTTATGCTGGGTATCAGGCGTAAGTATGTTTGTAAAATCCAAGAATCATGCATCGATACTTCATTTGCAAAATATTCATCACCTGTCTCAGACTTTTTTTTCTCTTCCGTATCCATAATAATCACTCTCTGTTCACATTCTCTTCTCTTCGATTTTCTCAACCTTTTATCTCTAGGCATTCCACTTTCTATGGGTATTACATAATATTTATATCTGTCGACATACCATAATAATAACAATTCCAGTTTTGTCAGAAGGGGTTTTGTGGAGATTTTAAAAATTTCTCTGATTGAAATCATGCGTCGATTGAAGCTAGACCACTATGGAAAATCTGGAAGCACTTTGCGTCTGACGCGAGACTGATAGGTCCTGGGTTCGAATCTCACGGGGTGCGGGGGTCTTGGATGCGCATTGCTGAGGAGTCCCATACTAAGACGAAACAGCCGTCCATTGCTTCCAGGTTTTCCATGGTAGTCTAGCTTCAATTGACTCATGATTTCAACCAGTGAAATTTCGGTTGTGTATATTTTTTTCCATAAAAATTAATACCAATGTTTACCTTTACTAAAGCATTTATTGGACAGCATTATAATACACTTAGTTTTATATCTTTCGCATATTAACTGAAATCATAATGAACACACTTTTTTGATTGAGATCATGAACTGATTGATGTTAGACCATCATTGAAAACCTGGAAGCAATGGATGGATGTTTCATCTTATTGTGGGACTCCTCATCAGTGCACATACATGATCCTGCTTTCATGGTTCAAAACGTGGATCATGATCTCAATCAAAAACTTAATAATTTCAATGACCCCACACTGACTGCGATATTCAATCCATTTATTATTTATAGTCATTTAAACATTATGATGGGTTACTGATATGGTATGAAGGGTGTAGTTCAACTATATTTTATATGAAACACTTATACACCTCACATCTTATGGAAGATGATCATTCAATATAGTGAATTAATTAGAGTTAGGTGTTCGTAATGTTGTAATGAACAGAACACGGGTGGAGACTTACGTCAATATAAGTAGCACACATCACAATCTGATCAAGTGATTAGTGATTTGATCAACAAACTGAAGTTGTTTGATTTTATTTCCAGTTTGAAGATCATGAATAGTCACTAATGTGGAATTCCATGATGGTGTAGCAAAGATCAGTTTTATTGATCTAAATATACATTAAATCAATATTGGCAATCGATACTAATATAGATAGAATTGAGAAAAATTTGATTGTATTAGGGATTTTCTAATTTCTTTTTTTCAGTTAAGACTGAAACAGAAAAACCGGAAGATCTGTTGAATATATCAACGACAGCAACAACAGCGACACTCATTCCATCGACTATAACCAAACGAATATTAATACAAAATGTAAAACCTACAAACAAAGGTGAGTTACGTTAGTGTTCTTGTTGATTACTTTTTTATTACATTCTACGTATTGACATTTATATAGACTTACTTACTTACGTCTGTTACTCCTCGTGGAGGAGCATAGGCCGCCCACGAGCACTCGCCATCCAACCCTGTTCTGGGCAATCTTTCCAATTTATTATTCAACCTATTCATATCTGCTTCTATTTCTCGATGTAATGTGTCCTTTGACCTTCCTCTTCCCATAGAAAACGAACTCGTTAAAAAAACACACGCTAACTTATATACATAAGTACCCAGTAATTCGTCTAGTTCTCTTAATCTCTACTAATCTATTTCATGAGTTCGGTAACACCTATCTGTATAGTAATAATAATAATATCATGATTATATCCAAATTCATCAAAGTGGTGTGAATAACTTGTCGTATATACCATTATTATCTATCCCTATTGAAGTTGGTGACTCAAACGTGATTGTTCCATTTTTTTGCAAATATCAATTGTCAATCGTCTTCTGACTTCATTATTCTTACAGTTCCATACCAATTGCTTTCTGATCCCACTCTTCCCATCTCTATGTTCTTGACGTACTACTTCCAGAGATTGTTGTCTTGACTAGTGTTATATACTACTTATCACTGATTGAAATCATGAGTCAATTAAAGCTAGACTACCATGGAAAACCTGGAAGCAATGGACGGCTGTTTCGTCTTAGTATGGGACTCCTCGTCAGTGCGCACCCAAAATACCGCACCCCGTGAGATTCGAACCCAGGACCTATCAGTCTCGCGCCAGGCGCCAAGTGCTTCCAGGTTTTCCATTGTGGTCTAGATTCAACTGACTCATGATTTGAATCAGAGAAATTTCTAAAATCTCCACAAAACCCATTCTGATTAACTACTTATGTCGATATATGTAGCAAACTTCACACGAACTATCATCTCAGTTCCAAGCCCATATCAGCATCCACAGAACAGCACTCCTGATAGGCACCGACATCAGAAGTAGTAAACAATTGATTTAAACATGTACATATCATTCTTTTGTTTTAGTTATCAATAGTAATATTTCAAATACAAACCAAATTAATGAAGTAAATACAGTAAAGAATGAAATAATCAAAAATTATACACAGTCTTCACTCTCTGAAAATTCATCATTTGAAGGTTAGTTTTGCTATTTATCAGTCAAGTTTTATGTTACGTTTATATATGTACTGTCAATTGGATTCAGTTATGAATTCTAATTTCTTAGAGAAATGTTGAAATCTTGAACAAAGTTAAGTTATCAGAATGGGTTTTGTGTGGATTTTAGAAATTTCACAGATTGAAATCATGAGTCAGTTGAAGCTAGACCACCATTGAAAACCTGGAAGCACTGGACGGCCGTTTCGTCCTAGTATGGGACTCCTCAGCAGTGGTGGTCTAGCTTCAACTGACTCATGATTTCGATCTGTGAAATTTCTAAAATCTCCACAAAACCCATTCTGATAATAATCAACTGCTCACTAGTGACTGACTTCAGGAAAAACTCCAGAAGTTCTAGTGAGATGCCGTTATCAGTGGAGTTCAACCAGGTATGTTGTGAGATATCAACTCACTGAAGACAATGGTGTAAGGTGGCGCAACTTCGTGGATTGGTTGAAGTTAGACATTAACACCGTTGGATGCCGGACAGCTCAGTGGTCTAGTGGTTAAGTGCTCGCGCGCGAAGCCATTAGGCCCTGGGTTCGAGCCCCGCGTGGTGCGGGATCGTGGATGCGCACTGCTAAGGAGTCCCATACTAGGACGAAACGGCCGTCCAGTGCTTCCAGGTTTTCAATGGTGGTCTAGCTTCAACTGACTCATGATTTCAATCTGTGAAAGTTAAGTTAGATCATTATTGAAAACTGTTAGGTTTGAAGCTATGACGAGTTCACTTAATCTGCGAACGAGAACCAAAACTCAGTGACCAAAGACCAATAAGCTGGCTATTTGATGCGTCCCAGCCTCGCTAAATAGAGGGAAAAATCCAAGCTTAGAATGGGAAAGTATATTCTGCAAGCAACCACAAACAAGTGATCGCACAACGATCCACAAATGGATCCCAAAAATTACTACTCATTATTCTTATCAGGACATAACAAAAACTTGAAAGTACTAGATGATTGTTTTATTCTAGTATGAAAATCTGATGAGATCATAATTGATGGACGATCTTTGATCAATGTTAAACTGACCTTCGAGAGTATCTACCTACTTACTAAAGTTAAATGAAGGTCATCAAGCAATTTGAAGAATAACGATCATAATTTACAGTGGATGGTTAGAAATTAGCGATTAGATTTACGGTTTTTCATCACAAACTGCCATCATCTATAATGCTAACATGCTATTTGGCCAAATAGGTGGATGAATTTCGCGCCAAACTCTAAGACCTATTATCATAAATCTAATTGGTTTGTTCATAAATTATACTCTCACTGAAAATCTTTACCAGTACATATTCACTATCCAACATCCGAAGATCCAACATTGAACTGATCATCTTTAACAGTGTTATAGTTTAACTTCAATTCCCCCCCCTCCATAGCATAACTTGCTTTTTTAAGTTACCATTCGTAACTCTGAAAACTGTCATCCTTTTATTGTTGTTGTTGTTGTTTCTTTCTCTTTTATTATTACATTTAGGTTATATCTATCTAATCTATTTACTTATTAGTATAGTATTAGCAATATTTATTATTGGAGCAGTCTATTTCTTGTGTACACATTCAAAGACTATTTCATCTTGATCAAAAAAACAAAGTTCATTCATATTGACCAATCGGAGTGTTTCTATTCAACTTTATTCATTAAAATAAAATTGTTACTATGGAATTTATGTTTTTTTTTTGTGTTTATTATTAGAATGATGATCGAATGTTCTTTTATCAAGATAATTAAAATAGACTAGTTCTTTTTGGTGAGACTCTCATTTATGGATGAGCCAATCAGAAGCGTTTTAGAGAGTTCAAGGTTACGGCGCCAATTTCACTGTTTAATACTTATGTACGATCAGTTCACATGGGATTTTGTAGAAAATGTGATCATAAATAAAACGATCACAAATAAAACGACGAGACTATAATTTATGGACGAAACAATCAGGTATAAGATAATCAATCACAGATTTTAACGCGAAAGCCTTTCATCCTTTTGGTTAAATAAACTCCTGGCATTATAGCTGATGTGAGGTCGTGATGAAAACCCTATATATATATAGTTCCTAACTAAGGCAAATTATGACAATGATTGCGAACTGGATAATAAAATCATCAGTAACACTGGCTACAGACAGGTACTACAATATATACGGATGTTCGGGGTGCGTACAGACTCTTACATAGGCTTGGTTATGTGTATCGTGTCGTTATCCACAAGTAGCATTTTGTGAACTCAACAACCGGAGTGCACATAAACAATATTGAAGTTATGTGTTAGAGGCAGAAAGAGTTTTTGAGACTTTATTATGACTCCAGATGCCGACTATTCTGTAGCTGTATGGATGATTTCCTCTACTGGATGCATTTGCATTTTAGAACCTCTGAACCTCTTTATAACCTTTACAAGTTGTTGAACCACGTCTAAGAAGTGTATCCACTTTATTTCCTTGGTTTTGTATAACATATTTTTACTCTATACTGACTGTTTACTGATTGGCTAATATTTCTCACGGTCACTAAAGTTTCGTTCAATGGTCGTCCATAAATTAGAGTCTCGCTGTTCATTTCTATAGTTCAATTCATGGGTCTATTGAAGCTAGGCCAGTATGGAAAACCTCGAAGCAATGGATGACTGTTTCGTCCTAGTGTAGGACTCCTCAGTATTGTGCATCCACGATCCCGCCTCGTGAGATTCGAACACAAAACCTCAAGTCTCGCGCTCAAACACCTAACCTCTAGACTAGTGAACTGATCAGCATCCAACGGTATTGATGTCTAACCCAAACCAATTTATAAAATCGAGCCAATATCTACCATTGTTTTCAGTGGGCTACTATCTGACTACAGACACAGTTGTGAACTCCACTGGTTACGGTTTCTCACCAGAATTCTATGAAATACCAATTGAAGCCAGCCACTAGTGAACATAAGATTATTATCAGAAGTGGGTTTCATGGAGATTTTTTAGCAATTTTATAATTGAATCGATGAGTCATTTAAGATATACCACCATGGAAAACTTGGAGGCACTGAACGGCCGTTTCGTCCTAGTATGGGACTCCTCAGCAGTGCTCATCCACAATCCCGGAATATGATGAAACATGCATCCTGGATTCCATTGCTGGTTATTATCCATCTGTACTGATTGCGAAGATTGATGAAAATAAAATAAGTGATGTATTTATAACATCTTAGTGAGTAGAAAATTGAAGTTACGACGTTTCATGCTCAAGTTTCAGTTAGTTCTTTAGAGCATCAATGATCAAATTGCTTATTTACAAATATTCTTCTATTTATTTATTCGAACACATAAATATTGGTACAAAGAGGTACCGAATACATATACGTCACATAAGTCACTTGATTTGTGTGTAGGCTATGATACTTCCCGAGTGCCCAGACCAAAGCAAACGGTTTTCTTAGGAGGCCACACCCGGAACCTCCGACCTAAAGGTTTGATCCACAAAGCCTTAAAGCAACGTCAAGAGATGTAGTCCCCTGGTAGCCGATGACCAACAATTGATTCATACGCCATTTGTTCCTTCAGAATCCTGGAGTCCATGTGTACAAATATTCTAACTGTCAAAGTTTAATCAAAGTAGTATAAGTGATTTGATTTCATTTGTGCCTACAGTCTTTTGTCAGACAATGTTCAATGATGTTAGTAACAAAGATACTGGTTTTCCCAGTTACATCCTCTACTAATTGCAGTAGAACATGATCTATAACTGATGGCAGCCATACTTGTAGTGTGATGTGTGCTACTGATGTCGATAGATATAAGTAGTATGTCACACCTATCGAAAGTGAAATACCTTGGGGTAGAAGATTAAGAAGATCGAATAAAAGAGAATGAGGACAGAGAGGGATTAATACGGAAATCAAGGAACATTAAAATCTGAAACGATTGATTGACACTTTGTAAATGAAGTATTTACTGTATGATTCTAAGATTTTGTAATCAAATCCATTTGATTGACCTCGCCTTTGTTCTTGTTCACTACAGTAGAACCCAACAGTCATAAATCAAAAGTTGGAAGGAGCAAAGGAAGTGATTATTGAGTAAGAATTTTAAAAATGTACAGAAAAACTTAGGTATTTATAGTTATTAGTAATGGCTATTACATTTATGGGGCCTTTTAATTTTGTCATCATTTAGATTGAAAGATGTTGTCGAAAGATGTTGTCTCCATTTTAGTGGCCCGAGATCTGACTCCAAAAAGATCGTAATGAATGTTTGTTATCGCCTATCCTCGTTTATAATGGTCGACTTTAATCGTGTTAGTCAATAACGGAATTCAGCTAATTTGTAAGGAGGCAAGTTATGCTGTCGTCTAATCGTAGAATGCTGTTTTGATATTTTAAAAGACTCTTACAGGTTCTGATTAGATTATTCACTGAAACTTCGGTTTCCATTGCACGGACACTAATAATTTACAAAATGTACATAATCAGGATCTTTGTGTTGCAGATTTCAGCTAATGGGGTAAGACTATATATTATGGACGACATTTGATTGACTCCAATGTGGCCTTTAGGATGTTCGCCTACTTACCAAGGCTAAATTGGAGTGATAAACCTGTGTAAAGAATGAAGATTGTGATTTACAATTGATAGTTAAATTTGGGAATTCGATTTGTGGGTCTCCATCGCGAACTGACATCAGTTAGAATCCTAAAATATCTTTTAACCATATGAATGGATGAATTCTGCGCCAACATCCAAGACCTCCATAAATCCATCATCTCGCCTTTAATGGACAGTCATTGACTTAATGAAGAGAATATTATAATATTTAATGAAATAGACGGAAGTACAGAAGCATTACAATATCAAAACACAAAATAATCAGTCATTCAAGGAATGGGATCTAAATACACATATGCTATTTCACAACTGTATAACGTTTCAAGCCTACACACCTATTCATAAACGGTATGAAACATTCTTGAAAGTATCATTCATAAGCTTCTAATCATATTCGACTTAGCTCAGACTAAGTTCTTGTTGGAGATGTTAGATCCTCAGAACTCGCTTAGTAAATACCTTAATTTTGTAATTTTATTTTGAAAATTTGAATTTTTTTGGTTTCGCGACGAAAGTGCACTTTACACCTGTAATGTGGCGTCGAGTCGCTGTTGACGATGATCACCACTACAGGAAGACTACGTTCCAGTTTACCGATAAGATCCCCCGTAAGTCAAATAACAGAAGACAGTTGATGACTGTAGTCGAGATGTATTTGTTGACAATCTCATGGCATCGAAAGAATACCGAGATCGTGCCAGGTTACAAGTGTGTGGCTACTGAGTGTAACCGGATTCGTGCAAGGTCACAATCAATGGAAGGAAGAATGTCTTTAGTACAGTTAAACAAACAAGTACAGTAAAACAATCACTGGTACAATTGGTTATAATAATAATTGTTTCCATTAAACCAATCGCGTTCTCTTCATAAAAGTAGGTCACTACACACCTTCATGTCGTATTTCCCACTTGGGAGAATCTTAAACGCTGTTGATCTGTTGTATCTTTTAGTATGCTATTTTGTAACGCTTCTCATGGACAGTTTTATGCTGTATATATACGTTTGATTTGTATCTGTTGTGATCGTTCATGTTTCTGGCTTTTTACAGAATATACTTCCATGTTGAAACTTCAACTTCTCTCTCTCTCTCTCTAATTAACGGAGCTGAGACACATCAAAATATCTAGTTTATTGGTCTTTGGTCACAGAGTCTTTGTTCCGTTCGTAGACGAAGTGAACTCGTTATCACTTCAAAACATAATAGTTCTCAATGAAATACTTTTTGATTATTCTCTTCATCATTCATTTGTTCATAATATCACTTTCAAGAAGAAAAACAATAAGATGAATACAATTCTATGTAGTTATAGATTCAACAGTTGAATTATGACTAGTTATTTAGTTTCTTCTGAAGTACTAACTAACAGTATTTTGCAAGTTAAAGTTATATTGTACCCTAGAAATAGGGAATCCGTAGTGGCATACCTTAGTGATGTGAAGTTAAGCCAATGGCTTGTCTCTAAACTTGAATTTGCCTAATCAAAAGGTGTTAACTATGGCTATTTCTTTCATATTACTGCTTAGGGTTGATTCGTTTAAGAGTTAGTCCGTTTACTTCTCTACAATACATCCATGAATGATTTCCATATGAAATCCTACAGTAGTATCATTAATCAAGTCAGAGGATTAGGAATTTTAAAATCATGAATGAATGAATTAATTCCTATTTCTAAAACCACTGATCCCTACCTCCAAACCCTAAAACACTTAAATATCAACTACTAACACTTAAACTCCTAGAATCCAGTTTCTTACCTTTCAACTTCTTACCCATGATACTTCATTACACTGGCTCTCAACATTAATTCATCTTAATGTTAACCTTGAATCCTTACGCTAAAAGGAGATTGTTAAGTTTGTCTTACATTATTCCTACTCGTTCCCTTTACACTCTTTTGTACATTGTCTTATACTACTTATTTACATTGAGTAAGCAGTTGTATTCCCAACAATTTTTACACTTATGTTGTCACGCCTGTTGAAGTGTAATATTCTGAAATGTTCACATATATTTATTACGTTTATTGTAATTATCATTGTATTTATCACTATGATTACTGCACCTCAATCGCTGCAATGGTCATCCACAGTTTTGTGCATTTGTTTGAACGCAAAAGTTTCCATATTGTTTTGCTCTTGGTTCGAGTTTCGATTGTTCATAAACTGTTATTAAATTTAGACATAGCTATCAGATGTCCTTTGTACTATCGTATGTTGTAATTATTCTTTATGTTACTGTTACAGGAAGCCTTGTTAATTTTCATACTTGAAGGACGCGTTTAAACGCCCCAGACACCTCACAAGTTGAAGTTTGTAACTAAATTTTGTTTATTATTCAATAAAGAACCGCTATTGTAGACAAATGGTTGTTTTGGAAACTTCGGTTTTGCGCGTATCTCAATCAGGTGACCTGGACGCTTCGATAGATTTAACAGAGATCAATCGATCTATATTAATTTTTGCAGTTTGTAGTTCTATGAAGTTTCAATCTCTCTTTGGATGTATCAATAGAATATATTGTGATAATACGTGTTCTAGTAGAGAACATCAGTAATTCAGTAATCGATTAGAGAGACATAAATCTAAGCGTGAATTATTTTGATCTCCGTCTTAAGGTATTCTTAGAACATCCTCTTAGGTGATCGGTTTTTGATGAAAGAAAAAGATAAGATATATTATTACCAAGATCATTCTACATTTTACAGTAAACCAATGTTAAATAGATTCGAAACTTGCGGTTAGATAACGGGAATAGGTTGAAGTTCATCAGTCTGTTGACATAAGATAGGCCATTGAGAGCTTTCAACATTCCCTAGTTTTTCAATGATCTCTAGCATATTCGCTTCATACATGAAACAATGGCTCGCTGCTTGAATTTCATATTCCAAATGTGGCCTTACAAACGACGGATATAATACCCCAAACATTTCTTCTTCTAAGAAATGCAATGACTTACGAATAGTTCATAAAACCCTTGAGTCTATAGCACCAGCAGCAGATCAGAAGTTATTCGTAGTTTTAAGACGTTACTTATTAAGACTCATATATCTGTATAGTCCGTTAATGTAGGTAACAACTTACTGTGTAGTTGAAGTTATTTATCTGCACTACTAAAATCTTGCTAGAGTTAATGTTGAGTAGTGGCTAGCATTGGAATCCAGGATACGCGTTTCGTCCTATTTTGCGCTCGTCAGCTGGATGTGCCTGCACCTCACAGTTGACGTTCACTCTGGGACTCGGACCCAGTACCATTCGCTTCAAACTCCATCGCGTTATCCATTCAGCTACTGAGTTCTGATAGACACTTGCGCTGAGATGCCGGTACATCCAGCTGACCAGTCCCAAATAGGACGAAACGCATGTCCTGGATTCCACTGCTAGCCATTATCCATCATTGGTTGCAAAAAGCTTGTGAATTCAGGCAATATCGAGGCATACGCACAGTATGCATATATGCAAATAACAGACTGATCAATTGCAGTCTTAAACCTCAATGGGAAGATATAAGCCAAACAATACCAAGTGAATTGCTAGAATTAACTTCTGATGATAATCGAAACATTCATTCAATCAGCGAGTTTATGGAGTCCAATTATTTTCTCCCATCTGGCGTACGACTGATGGGTTTCCTAATCTTGATGTCAAAACATGTCTTAGCTACAATTATAAAACATTTACATTGTACTAAAGAATTGGCAAAGGTTTGCATCTTGGAGAACTTCATTTTTACAGATCCAGTGATAAGGCTCTATTAGCTCTTACCCGTTGTCTCTTACTATTGGGAAAATCTGTTGTTCATTCCTCAATTTCATACGGGATTTTGAAATCTTACAGTGTGAGTTTTAAATCCAGGTTGAAGAGTGTCGAAAGCTTTACTTAGATCTATGTATTTTTGCATTTGCCCGAATATAACCATCTTTGACTGCAGTCCAGTCTTCTCTTGCAATGAGATTTGTCAAACATGAAAGACCTTTCCTTAAACCATATTATTCTCTAGTCAAAATATTATCCCTTTTCCACATAGGTTAGAATAGCCATCTAAATGGCCTATTCCGTTAATTTAATGACTAACGGGTTGATGTTTCATCACACTCCTATTTGCATGTTACACTTGCATGTCGAACTTGACTATGCACTGCATCACAATCCCTAAGCATGAATGACAAAATAGCATAATCGCTATTAGCTAACGATGAGAGAATATTTAGACAAGCAATATCCTCGGTTGCATGAATTACTACTAAGCCTAAGAAAGAAGATCGCTGCTTTGAACCTAAACATATGTGTTTGAATATATTCGGCAATAAAGTATGCCAAATTACAGTTACCAAGAATCAATTATCGAAAGAAATTTCAGGTCCTACGGTGGACATCCCTGTTCTACTGAAATCTTACTTACGCCTATTACTCCCAATAGAGTATAGGCCACCGACCAGCATTCTCCAGCCCACACTGTCCTGGGATTTCATTTCTAATTCTATCCAATTGTTATTCGATCTTCGCATGTCAGTCTCCACTTCTCTGTGTAATCTGTTCTTTGGTCTTCCACTTCTCCTTTGACCTTCAGGATCCCATATGAGGGCTTGCCTTGTGATCCAGTTGGGTGCTTCCCTCAATATGTGTCATATTCACTCCGCGTTGAGCATCTTTGTAGCTACTGCCGATCGCAAGCCCGGATAAAGTAGGAGGGTTGTACATGGGGTTAGTGACCCCAGTTAACACGCTAAAATAACGCTAACCAGGAAAAAATCCTACTGAAACCAGCTCCAATAAAACCAAAAATCAGGTATCTGTTGTTTTTACTCTACAGTCGAATATTCTGCAAGACAAAATTATCAATTAAGGAGTTTGAGCTACGACAATTTACACTGAGTGTTAAGTTCGTCTACGTTCTCTGACCTCAGTTACCCTTTGTCAACTGGTTTTTTCTTAAATATTTTTTATACTACTTAAAAATATCGAGTAAATAGTTTAGTCCTAATAATCTCTACGCGTATGTTGTAATGTAGATGCATCCTGTTATGTCCTCAAATATTTGCACATACTCATGTCTGTCTCCATTTCTCAGCGTATCATGTTCTTTGGTCTTCCTCACCTCTTTTAACCTTGAGGACTTAAAATAAGGGCTTGCCTTGTGACGCATTTGGGTACTTTCCTTAATATGTGTCCTATCCACTTACAGAGCTTCTTCCTCCACTGGAATTTGATTTGTTCTCTCCCCTACTGTGGGTCGTTGCTGATAGTGTCTGACCAATAGATTTAGCGTAAAAAATGTTAATAAAAACTTGTTTCTTCTGGAAGATTGCTTTCTTATTTCTCCAGGTTTCCATCCCATACAGTAGAACTGCCTTGATATTTGTATTGAAAATCCTGACCTTGGTGTTGGTTGACAGACAGTTGTTTTGAGTTTCAGATGTTCTTCAATTGTAAATATGCTGCTCTTGCTTTGCCGATCCGCGCCTTCACATCTGCATCAGATCCACCATGTTCATCAATGATGCTGACCAAATATGTAAAGGTTTTTCCATCTTCCAAATCTTCTCCGTCAATTATGATTGGATTGGTGCATGTTGTGTTGTGTAGGAGAATCTTGCATTTCCCTCAGTGTATATTGTGACCTACTGATACTGAGGTTGCTGCTACACTGATCGTTTTCTCCTGCATTTGTTGTTGTGTTTGCTATAGAAGAGCCAGATCACCTGCAAAGTGTAGATCGTCCAACTGCATCCTAAATGTCTACTGTATCCCGTGCTTTCCTTCAGATGTTGACGTCTTCATGATCCAGTCGGTCACCAGGAGATAGAGAAATGATGAGAGTAAGTAACCTTTTCTGACATCGGTCTTTACTTCAAACGAGTTTGTCAACTGTCCTCCATGCATGATTTCGCAGTTTAACCCATCATATGAATTCCGTATGATATTGACTATCTTCTCAGATACAATCTGTCATTATCAATAATATGAAATATGTTTTTTGTATACATCACGTGTTAGTAACAAAATCAAACAGATCAGACGTTGGTTCAAAGTTTTCTATGTTTGTTTGTTTGTTTGTTTGTTTTTGCCTCAGTAACAAAGTCCGCAAACAGTAATTAGATCATTTTTGTAATGTTAGTTACTAAGTGAAAATTGATTGAATCATAGTGTCTTTATGACTTTCATCTCTATTCACAATATAACTTTTCAAATGAAAGTATGGTGTGTGCTACTTATATTGACATAAGTAGTAGATGATATTAATCGTGAATAGAAGGTCTGACAGCAGAGAGACAAAGAGGATTGAACAGTAAACGATGGAAACAGAATGTAATTTGTATGAAAAATGCAAGAACAATGAAGTCCGAGTCATTATGAGACAATCGATAGACATTTTGCAAACTACGTACTTACTATTTGATTGTTAGATTTTATTAAGCAGTCGTGTTATTGGTTGTCAAGTACATTCGATTGTCCCCACTGGTGTTCTTGTTCACTACAATATAATTGATATAGTGTATTAGTGCTCAAACAATATAGACCAAAAAGAATACACAGTCTAATATGTATTTGTTTGACATAACTCCTTGATTTGTCAAGGTGCTTGGTATCTGTGTAGATGCATCACAGGATTGAACTGTACTATTCAGATTGTAGTGTTCAAGTCTATATAGTGATTGATTCTCCTGTTAAACGAGATTGAACTGTACTGTTTGAATTGTCATATGAAAGTCTGAATGGTGTTTGGTTCTCCTGAAAACCACAAGGGTATATTATATAACTATACCTATGACATAACTCCTGGAACCATTGATATGTTATTTCTGCTACAGATTACAAGTATGTCAATATGAGTTGTTATGACTAAATAGTAACAATAAAATTTGACATACCGCACCACTTCATCGGAAATCATTTACTAATGTTATGTAATCAAACATACAAACTCAAGTTGTTCAGTTGAGATTTGATGGTGGTTGGAGGTAGTCGACAGGAAACCTTGGACCCGGGTTTCATGCTACTTGACACTCATCAGCAAGGTGTACCTGTAGTCTTGAGGGAACTGGTGCTCCCTGACGGATTCCATCTGGTGTCACCCAGCTTCACAGTCAGAGACGTTGTCGTTGTCCTATCCTGTCACCTAGACTGGTGGCCAAATTGCAACATGGTCGATGGCATTCGATCTGCACGAAATAAGGACTTGACACACATGACATTGATCACCACCCAGTGGTCAATCAATTGTCAAGTTATTCAATATGTGTTTTGAGATAATGTCTATCTACTATGATAATCAGAAGTAATTGAATTCGGCGTGTTAACTGGTAACACTTAGAACTTTTAAACTTTATATTAGTCACGTATGTATCAGTACTCAATTCAGAAAGAACTCTTTGAACATAGTTGAAAATAGTATATTTGCAATTAATTGTCTCATACTTGACTATTCCTTTTGCAAATGTCAATCAATCGTTTCAGACTACAATGTTTCTGCATTTTCATATCAATTACTTTCTGTTTCCATTCTTTCCTTTTCGATCTTCTCGACCTTCTGCTACCAGACATTCTAATGCTGACTAATAGCGGAAGGTTGCACTGTTCCTCATCGTTAACAACACACTATATAGTCAACATCATCCCATCAGAACACTACAGTGAACGTCACCTCGCCACACGAGACAGCCCTAACTAGCACCTCAGCTTTAGACCCACAACAGCGTTCGCAGAACACCAGTCTTCCTCCTCCTCCTGATTGAAAGCAATACTAAATGTAGTGAATGAGAACACAATTAGGGATAATAGAATGTATTTGGATATAAAATTACACAATCTCTTCGTCAAATCTGACAACCCATACAATACATACTTCATTTGCAAAATGTCAATCAATTGCTTTACGCTTCATTGTTCTTTCATTTCTACACTAATCATTCTCTTTTCTTCGATCTTCTTAACCTTCTGCTGTCAGGCATTCCACTTTAGCTTGATAAGACATACTACTTATATCTTACGATATCAGTAGTATACATTACAAAATACAATGAAGGAATTATGTTACTAAGATGAAATGCTAATTATTCAAGAAATCTTGTAAATCTAGATCTGATCAATATTTTAGACAGAATCATTCAAATGTCGAACCAAATCCCATTCAATATCTCTATGTACAACTTAATTAGTTATAATGATTTTGTACATTTTCTTTAATTCATTACAGAATAGAATGAATAAATCAGACGTAAATTTGACCTTATGCAAATGAGATGATCAATGTGACTTTCCAGTTATGATAGTTGTGATCGATAGAAACATAACATTAATTGTATTATTGATTCTATATGTCGATGCTGAACTTCTACATTACTTATTTACTTACTTACTTACTTACTTACACCGGGTTACTCGTTGTGGAGAAGCATAGATCATCAACCAACACTCTTGATCCAACTCTCTCCTCGGTAATTCTTTCCGATTATGATTCATCTTTTTCATGTCTGATTTTAATTCCCGACGTAGTGTGTCCTTCGGCCTTTTTCTTTTCAGCTTTCTTTCAGGATTTCAAGTTAGGGTTTGCCTCATGATGCAGTTTAGCGAATTTCGTAATGTATATCCTATCCACTTCCAATGACTTTCCCTAATTTCCTCTTCAATTGGAAGCTGGTTTGTTCTCTCCTACAGAAATCTATTGATGATGGTATCCAGCCAACGGATGTTGATTATCTAGGGTGGATAACTATTTATAAATACTTGTACCTTCTTGATGATGGTTGTTGTAGTTCTCTAAGTTTCAGCTGCGTACAGTAGAACTGTCTTGACGCTCATATTGAAGATTCTGATTTTGATATTGGTTGACAGTTGTTTTGAGTTCCATCTGTTCTTCAACTGTAGGAATAAGGCCCTTGCTTTGAGTTTCTCGCCTTTATGTCTGCATCAAACTCTTCTTGTTCATCAATGATTCTTCCCAGATACGTAAGCGATTCCACATTGTCCAGAGTTTCTTCATCAAGTGTAGGTAACATGACCAAGGTCTGACTTGATCATTTCGAATCAAGTGAGGATTGGGTAGATTGTTATAAATCAATTAATATATTTGTAGATATCTCAATGAGTAGAAAAATTCGATTTTCTGACGTTTCGTGACTTAGTGTAAGTCACTTCTTCAGAGAATAAATAACCAAATTAAAATTAATCCAAGTTTAACTAGAACAACACATATCCCTCAAACTACCTTAAATGTTAATCACTTAAATATCGCTTGTTGAATCATTCTCTTTTTCCCATATATGTATGTACTAAAATCTTAATAACTGCCTTGGCTTGTCTTGTATTTACCATTGCTTCACTTCTCCTTGATTCGATTTGACTCTGAATCCACTTCTTTATTTGCCTGCTCATGCACATTAGCCGTTATGCTCAAATTCACCTAATGTACTTGTAATTTCGTTACTTGTACTATCCGCTAATATACTGTAGTAGCCACTTCTTGTTGTTCCCTTCTGAATTCAAACATCGTTGAGGTTTATAATAATGACGGCTATCAAGGTGATTGATTAACGAAACTAAGCTCTTACAGGACACTACCAGTGTGTTCCTTCAGTTTTATTTGTTCAACTACATTTAACTTGTAAACTAAGAGTGATTAGATGTAGTCATTATCAATTTCATTAGATAAGACAGTTACATACTATTATTAATGATAAATAAAATCTGTGACAATGTTCATAAATAAGCAAAGGTGGATAGTGGATGAGATGCGCATCTCATCCTATTGAGGATTCGTCAGCTGGATGTACCTGCATCTCAGAGTTGATGTACACTTTGGGACTCAAACCCAGTACCATTCGCTTCAAACCTTATCGTGTTATCCACCTAGCTACTGATTCCTGATAGCCACTTGCATTAAGCAATCGGTGAAAAGCAAGATTCTCCGATACAACACAGTATGTACCAATCAAATCACACTTGACGGTAAAGCTTTCGTGAATGTAAAAATCTTTACATATCTGGGTAGCATCATTATTGATTACAGAGGATCTGATGCAAGAGTAGCATATTTACAACTGAAGAACATCTGGAACTCAAAACAACTCTCAACCAACATCAAGATCAGAATTTTCAATACAAATGTCAAGACAATTCTACTGTATGGTGTGGAAACTTGGAGAACCACGAAAGCTATCATTCAGAAGATACATGTTTTTATTAACGGTTGTCTACACAAAATACGTCGGATCCGTTGGTCAGACACTATCAGCAACAACCTATCGTGGGAGAGAACATACTAGATTTCAACGAAGGAAGAAGCTCTGTAAGTGGATAGGATACACATTGAGTAGAGCACCCAACTGTATCACAAGGTAAGGCCTCACTAGGAATCCTTAATGTCAAAGGAGAACAGGAAGACCAAAGAGCACATTACACAGAGAAATGGAGACTGATATGAGAAGAATGAACAACAATTAGATAGAACTACAAAGAAAGGTTCAGGATAGAATGAGTTGAAGAATGTTGGTCAGCGACCTATTCTCTATTGAGAGTAACGTGCTTAAGGAAGTAGTCAAACTGTCAGTTATCAACAATGATTTAGGTGAATACGAGCCCTGAGTGTTGATTTCATGTATGAATCATTAAAACAGATATCACTCTGCTTTAAGAAACCATATGAATGCTCACTAGTTTATTGTAGATAAGATGGATTAACTTTGTGAAATAACAAAGTAACCATTTCAATTAATTAGGTGACATGATATAATCATATTCTTTAAGGTATTAAATCAATTTATAATTTACTATCATATTCACATTAAGTTTAATTAGTCTTTAATTAAAGTAATTTCAATGGTTAAGATCATGAATCAATTGAAGCTAGACCACCATGGAAAACCTGGAAGTACTGAATGGCTGTTTCTTCCTATTGTGAGACTTCTCAGCAGTGCACATCCACGAACTCGCCTCCTGCGAGATTCGAACTCAGTGATTTCAGGTTTTATGTGGTAGTTTAGCTTCAACTGATTCATGATCTTAACCATTAGAATTTAATTATATTTGACATTTAACTACTTCTATACAACTAAAAGATATAAATGTAGACTATAGTTTATGGATGACCTTCGAGCAACGTTAAAATGAACTTCAGAATATTCATCTACCGGACTAGAGTTAAATGAGAGTTATAAACCTATGTGAAGAATTCGGATTATGATTTACAATTGAAAGCCCTGGGTTTGAATCCTGCGGGGTGCGGGTTCGTGGATGTGCACTGCTGAAGAGTCCTACAATAGAACGAAATGGCCATCCAGTTCTTCCAGGTTTTTAATGATAGTCTAACATCAATCGTTTCATGATCTCAATCGAAAAAAAACTTAACACTCTCCATAATCCCTAAACTGATAATTAAAACTGATAGTTAAGATTAGCAAATAGATTTATGATTTTTCATGATGATTTGATATCGACTTAAAGCATGGTCAAAAGAGTCAAATCCTTTCAAATCCGTTCGCCCTTTTCTTTTCAATGACTTTGAATGACTTGACAAAGAAAAACGGTCATTGCGTATTTTGATTCTGTGTAGGTTTATTACGTGACTATTTGGTTTCTTCTATTTAATTTGTCTTTTGCTACAATGAAACCATGAAATTATTGAGTAAAGCATTAATTTAACTTTCACTATTTTGTAATGTACACGTTGGGTTTATTGTTGATTTATAACTTGACCTGGGATAATAATTACTCTACTGAACTTAACTGTCGTTGTTTAAAATTTGATGAGGTCCATGAAACATTGTGGGGGTAGAAACAGGTGTCTACCTCAGGACAATGGAAGATGGTTGCACAATTTCGTGGATTGGTTGAAATTAGACATTGACACTATTGGATGCCGGCTCAGTAGTCCTGTAGGTTAAGCATTCAAGCGCGAGACTGATAGGTCGTGGATTTGAATCCTCCTGGGGCGGGATCGTACATGCACACGGCGGAGGATTCCTACACTAGGACGAAATGGCCGTCAACTGCTTACAGGTTTCTCATGATTCTATAGCTTCAAATGACTTATGAATTCAACCATTAAATTAGGAAAATATACGCAAAACCTTCTTCTGATAATAATCATCTTATGCTCACTAGTGACTGGCTTCAATTGGTATTTCATAGAATTCTAGTGAGAAACCGTAACCAGTGGAGTTCACAACTGTTACTGTAGTGAGATAGTAGCTCACTGAAGACAATGGTGGACGGTGGCTTGATTTCGTGGATTATTTGAAGTTAGACATTAACACCGTTGGACGCTGACCGGCTCAGTGGTCTAGTTGGCTTAGCTCCTGGCGCGAGATTGATAGGCCCTGGGGTCGAATCCCAGGGGGTGCGGAATCGTGGATATGCACTACTGAGGAATCCCATACTAGGACGAAACGGTCGTCTATTGCTTCCAGGTTCCCTCATGGTGGTCTAGCTTCAATTGACTCATGATTTCAATTAAAAATAATAAATAAATAAGTTAATATAATGAGTATTTATGAATCATCATGAAGGTCCAACGTAACGATAACGATAAGACCTACTTCGACGTACGCATAGTTCTGATGGTTTCACCTTGTTTTATATTCTATGACCTTGCATCACATTAATCATTTAAATCATCATATTCTATTCATTAATAAAAACCCTCAAATTCATTAACTTAACGACACAAAATGACAATTTTCACTCTATAGAACTATTCCTATTTAATACTTTTGTGAACCATTTTGCAAAGTTGTGTGTAGGCGACCAAGACACATTAAACCCGATCCGAAATCAATATTGTAAATATTTATTGACTGACTCATTTGAATGAATTATGTACTTAAAGGACATAAAGACAATGTGCTCCTTCGATGTGAACACAAATATACCTCTTAGGAAAACCGTTGATATATTTGTGTGACTGTATTTCCTTGAATAACCTTCCATAGCCATTTCTTGTTAACACTCCTAAAGATTTGATGGATATTGGCTAGCAGTGGAATCCAACACACGCGTTTCGTCCTATTTGGGATTCGTCATCTGGATGTACCTGCATCTCCGAGTTGATGTTCACCCTGCGACTCGAACCCAGTACCATTCACTTCAAACGCCATCGCGTTATCCACTCAGCTACCGAGTCCTGATAGCCACTTGCTTGTGGAATGCCTATTCCCCTCGATATTACCTTAATTCACAAGCTTTTTGTAAGCGATGATGGATAGTGGCTAGCATACGCAAAGTGTGCACATATGCCAATAACAGACTGATCAATTGCAGTCTTAAACCTCAATAGGAAGATACAAGCCAAATAATACTAAGTGTACTCTTAAAGATTGATAATTATTGTGTACAGATAATGTAAAATTCACTTTTGAAGGTGAGCATTTCCGACAAATAGATTGTGTAGCTATAGGTAGCTACCTAGAACCATTGCTAACTGATATGTTCATTGGATATGTTGAAAATTTAGTTGAAGACTCAATTCGAAAGATGGGTCTGTATAAACGATATAGTTGATGATATAATAATCATAGGGATAAAGGTGAAGACGTAAAGCGCTCGTTAAAAGAATTCAATAGAAGTCAAAAGCACACTTCTCTTACATATGAAGAAGAGAAGAACAACGAACTTACTTTTCTAGATATCCTGATTAGTAGGAGAGATGATGGTTCCATCCAACGCACTATATATAGAAAGCCAACATGGTCAGGGCAATATCTTAATTTTCATAGTCACTGCCCTATTCATTACAAACGCGGTTTTTCAATAGAATCAGTCGTATTTGTACTAGTGATACTATTGAAGTAGAGATGAAGCTCTTGACTGATACATTAATGAATAATGGTTATTCATTGAAGTTCATAAACCGCTGGAAGGGTTGCAATATGACTAGACCTATGACGCTTTTGGCACCCAGAAAACGAGTTTATATTACGTTACCACTCAGAGGCGATACAAATAGTCTCATGTTGAAACCGAGACTTAAATTGGCTGTCAACCGGACATTTTATGCATCCCAGCTTGTCATTATCGAAAAGACAAAGTCTCTGTTTCACCAAAAGCCCAAACAGCACAATAGCGATTGTGTCACACCCCATTGTGTCTATCAGTTTACATCATGTATGTGTGGTAACACGTACATAGGGAGGAACAATCGTGATTTTCAATTAAGGGTGGGTGAACATATACCGAAATGGCTGCAGAATCAGATGAGTTCCAATGGTCAAATAAGATCACAGGATAGACAGACATCATCCTCCATTGCAAAACATTTGATTGAGACGGGTCATAAGGTTGACGTCAAATCAGTATTTGTGGTGTTATACAAAAGCCTTCAAGGACCGTATACAAAGGTTTATTGAAGCTTTGGCTATACGGAAATTGAAACCCCCTTTATGTGTTCCAAAAAACAATTTGTTCTTACCCTTAACCTACCCTGGTAATACTGATTTATTATCTGCAGTGGTAAGCACATTTGTTTCTATGTTCTTTAATATTTTTTCTTTGTTATGACTTACCCTTACCTTTTAATTTTTTCATAACTCACTGAAGACAATGGTGGATGTGTCGCTCAATTTCGTGGATTAGTTGAAGTTAGACATTAACACCGTCGGATGCCGGCTTAGTGATTTAGTTGGTTAAGCGACTGGGGCGAAACTGCTAGGCCCTGGGTTCGAATCCCGCAAGGCGGGGTCGTGGATGCGCACTGCTGAGGGCTCCCACAATAGAACGAAATGGCCGTCCAGTACTTCCAGGTTTTCCGTGGTGGTCTACCTTCAATTGACTCATTATCTCAACTGATGAAATTACTACAATCTCCACGAAACCCCTTCTGATATAAATGTTCTTAACAATTATATGTGTGATCGAATTGCCCTTTTTATACTTTAATACAACACCACAAAAGCCGAGTTTCGATCAATCTTTTGGCCTGTTTCAATAATATGTTTAGCACTAGACGATGATGGATATTTATCTTTTACTATTATTGGATCACTTGATTGTATCTGTTTCTGCAACCATTTTGGTACATGTTTACACACTCTAATTTTCAGATCACGATTGTTCCTCCGTATGTATATGTGACCGCACACACACATACACACACACACACATTTAAATTGGTAAACATAGTGGGATGCTTCACAGATTGAAATCATGAGTCAGTTGAAGCTAGACCACCATGAGGGAACCTGGAAGTACTGGACAGCCGTCTCGTCCTAGTATGGGACTCCTCAGTGGCAGTGCGTATCTACGACCCCGCATCCCGCGAGGTTCGAACCCAGGGCCTACCAACCTCGCGCCAGGCGCTTAACCAACTAGATCACTGAGCCGGCCGGCGTCCAACGGTGATAATGTCTAACTTCAACCAATCCACGAAGTTGCGCCACTGTATACTATTGTCTTCATTGAGTTGATATCTCACAACAGACCTGGTTGAACTCCACTGGTAACGACTTCTCACTAGACCACGTGGATGCGCACTGCTAAGGAGTCCCACAAACCCCTTCTGATAATAGTGAGATGTGACATAATCGTTTTCATGTCTTTTAGGTTATGGATAAAGTATGCATCGTGTTCTTTCATTGATAATGACCTTTGCTTCGCAAAACATTTTATTGATGACTGACTGATTTAAATCTTTTTTTGAATAAAAGGCTATTTGAATCACCTCTGAATGGTAGGGTGATGTAGATAGGCTTTTTCTTCTACCAAGGCTAATTTTTAACCTCTTCACAGTTTATCCATACTTTTTACATTCATAGTGAAAGTAAACTATTGAAGGTCTAATAGTAAATTTTAAAAAAAAAACAACAAATGAATGCGGAATCGTGGATACGCACTACCACTGACAAGTTCCATACTAGAACGAAACAGCCGTCCAGTGCTTTCAGGTTCCCTCATGATGGTCTAGTTTCAATTCACTCATGATTTCAACCAATGAAATTTCAAAAAAATCTCCACAAAACTTATTCTGATAAAAATGAATAAATAAATAAATAAATTGCGCGCTTAAATTCATGACCTTCAATCTTTGAATTTGATTGGTTCATTTTGTAAATTATTAGTCTTATTAAAATAATAATTAGAAATAAGTTTATAGACATATTGGTTCTTAATTCAAATTTTCATATGATTTAATTTTAATTATGTTGAACTTTCATTGTTTATATAAAATCCGTTGTATAAAGAATAAAGTTTGTTTGTTTGTTTTGCAATGAAAATCATGTCTACATTGGTATTCTTCGTCAATATCCTATTTATTCTACTTCATCTTCTTCATGTATCCATGGAGAATGGTATGTTCATAGATATTGATTGTTGAGTAACATGATGTATTCGATCCAGTACATTGTACAATATCACTTAATGTTTATTTGAACTGTTGTTTTCTTATTGTTGATTGTTTATATGAATGATGGTTAGCATTGAAATGTAGAATGAACGTTTCGTCCTATTTAGAATTCGTCAGTTGAATGTACTGATATCTTAGACTGTAGGACTTGAATTCAGTACCATTCGATTCAAACGTTATCATGTTATCCACTTACTTACTGAGTCTTGATAACCATCTGGTTGTACAATGAGATGAAGTTTCAATTCATTTGGTATTGTTTACTTAGATCTTTCCACTGATGTTTAGAACTGTAATTGATCAGTCTGTTATTGGCATATGTGCATCTTGTGAGAATTGCCACGATATAACCATAAGTTATAAGCTTTTTAAGCAAACATAGATGGATAGTGGCTAGCAGTGGAATCCAATATGAAGCGAGTTTCGTCCTATTTGGGATATGCTGATGTTTTATTGAACAGTTTAATGTATTCTTAACTTGTGTATAAACACGCAGCCTATCATTTTAAGAATGATTCTATTCTGTCCTCCCACTTACACATTATCTTCTTCTTCTTAATTTTTTTCTTTCTGGTTAGCGTTTTTCTAGCGAGTAAGTGTTCTACGGGATAGGGTTGCTAACCCCACGCACAACCCTCCTCCATTATCCGGGCTTGGGACCTGCAGTAGCCCCAGGAAGGACTCCAGGCGGAGTTATTTATACATTATACAAAACATTTATGTCTTGATTAGGTTTATTGAAGATTTTATTATTTAATTATAATGCTTTATTAGTATAGGGGTTGTGGAGATTATTAAGTTTTTGATTGAGATCATGAACCGATTAATGTTAGACCATCACAATTGAAAACCTGGAAGCACTGGATGGCCGTTTCGTCCTATTGTGGGACTCCTCAGCAGTGCGCATCCACGATCTCACGAGCGGGATTCGAACCCAGGGCCTTTGGTCTCGGCAGTGGAGCTAATCCTTGTCGGGTAGAGACAGGTATCTACCTCAGTACAACGGAAGTTGGTCGCGCTATTTCGTGGATTGTTTGATGCTAGAAACTGTCACCATTGGATGCCGGCTCAATGGTCCGGTTGGTTAAGCGTTCGCGCGCGAGACCGAAGGCCCTGGGCTCGAATCCCGCTCGCGGGATCGTGGATGCGCACTGCTGAGGAGTCCCGTAATAAGACGAAACGGCCGTCCAGTGCTTCCAGGTTTTCAATCGTGATGGTCTAACATTAATCGGTTCATGATCTCAATCAAAAATATAATGCTTTATATTAGTTCAGTGAATAATGTGAACAAATCAGTTATATCTAGAACTTATAAGTTACTTGCTATATCACGTACAACTTGATCACTTGAACTTTGGTACCCTATAAATTGCAAGTTAAGAGATAGAAGATGCGTAAGAAAGAATCTTATTCTAAAAACATTGCCAAGTATGCTACAAAACACTCATCATTATAGTCATTCAGTCCAAGCGTAGTGGTTTTTAGTACTTGTGTAATGAACGAGAACACACGTGGGGACTATTCGAATGTATTCGAACATTACAGAACATCTTAGTCAAATCTGAGAATCATACAGTGAATACTTCATTTCTAAAATCTAAAATCAATAGTCTCAGATTTCATTGTTCCTTTATTTCCATACCAACTGCTTTCTTCCCTTCTCGATCTTCTTGACATTCTACTGCCAGACATTCTATACTCGACTCGTGTTATATACTACTTATGTCTATATAAGTAACACATCACATTTGTACTGGTTTGGATTATCTCCTTATTGATGTTTTGACTGAATTTCGGTTAATCTTAGTTTGCTTACATATATCTCATGTGAATTGTCTTGATATAGTTGTTATCTTACTAGTTTATATGGAATTTGGCTAGCACTAGAAAGTACAATGTAATCAATGGTATAAAGGTGTTAGGTTTGAACCCCCCTAGTGAATATAAACACATAGATGGATTTAAGTCTAGTTAATGAATCCCAATGTATAATGAATCTTGCATCTTGGATTCAACTTCTACTCTTAATAAATAAGTTTCATTATGATAGAGAAGATTTGTAGCTCAGGTGGATGATTTTGATGGAGTTCTGTTCTCTGAGCTGGATGGTTTGGTCGTGGAGCTTTCATCGTTCTTCTGAACGACATCATCAGCACAATCAACAAACATATTGAAATCAATCCAACTTATCAACCAATCAAGAAAATCATGCACAAACATAGGAACAAAAATCAAACCAATGGGAGACACAACCAAAACAAAGAAGTAAACAATGATAAATTTAAGGTCCATAAGAACCAATCAACATCGAGGTGCACAGAACAAGCTGTGAAACACATATGGAGAAATTCGAACACTTCACTTCTATCTGAAGTTTGTGCTGCTGATGATGTCGTTCAGAAGAACGATGAAAGCTCCACGACCAAACCATCCAGCTCAGAGAACAAAACTCCACCAAAATAAGTTTCATTATATATATATACATATAGCTTACAACTCTTTTGATTCGATCCATTTGAAGTTCCCTATTGGGTAAAGAAATCTCTATCAGATGAACTGGATGATACTAAAAGTAAGCAATTATCTATACTTCTATTTTCGTGCAATCAAACGGTTACATATTTATGTGTACAGTATACTTATGTTGTTTACAATGTTTAGTGTAAAGTAATGCCTGGTTTGTATGCTTACATGGATTTGTACAATATAATACTTAAACATCCATTCAACTTCATAGTATCTGTGACATAATTACAGTGACATTGTAGTATAAAGAAGAGCTTAGAACAAGAGTAACAGATGTCTATCTGTTTTCTAGTGATGAACACACTAAATCATCGGCATTTCTCCGTTCTTAGATCAGCTTCTTGATGTGATAGCTCATCATAACTACCACTTGGTGTACTTGTTCACGGCAATGCAACGGCTCCTCCTTTCTATTTACCCACTTCTACTGATTACTAGGCAATTTATCCAAGAGGTTACGCAGCTTCTGTAACTAATTTTACTTGATAAAATACAAAAAATCATACTCCAATAATTCATTTGCAAAATCTTCATTGATTGTCTCAGACTTCATTGTTCTTACATTTACATACCGATTGCTTTCGGTTGCCTTTCTTCGCTCCTAGATCTTCTCAACTATTTGCTGCCAGACATTCTATTACTGACTCGTGTTATATACTACTTATGTCAATATACGTAACACACACACACACACACACCACAATAGTATATGGAAATGATAATGATCATATTACAAGATGTAAACAGCTTACTCTCTTAGTAAATGAAAGATAAAAATACGTGTAAATTGTTAATGACAGATATAACTTATCCATCCTCTTGAATTCTGATACGGAACCAAATAGATTGTTAAGTGTTCTTAGATTATTCCTAGTCAGGGTTAGGTATTCAAGGTTATAGTGAAAATTTTCAACACGAATATTATTAGATCTATCGAAGCGTCCAAGTCACCTGATTGAGGTACGCGCAAAACCGAAGTTTCCAAAACAACCATTTGTCTACAATGGCGGTTCTTTATTGAATAATAAACAAACATTTAGTTACAAACTTCAACTTGTGAGGTATCTGAGGCGTTTAAACGCGTCCTTCAAGTATGAAAATAAAAAGCCGTCCCGTAACAGTAACATAAAGAATAATTACACCACACGATAATACAAAGGACAGCTAATAGCTGTGTCTAAATTTGATAACAGTTTATGAGCAACCGAAACTCGAACCAAGAGCAAAACAATATGGAAACTGTTGCGTTAAAACAAATGCACAAATCTGTGGATAACCGTTACAGTGATTAAGATACAGTAATTATAATGATAAATACACTGATAAGAACAATAAACATTATAAGTCTCTGTGAACATTTCAGAATATTACAGTACAACTTGTGTTACAATATGAGTGTGAAAATTGATGGGAATACTACTGCTTACTGAATATAAATAAGTAGTATAAGACAATATACAAAAGAGTGTAAAGGGAACAACTAGGAACAATGTAAGACAAACATAACAAATATATATTATGTATCTTCTCATTGTTGTTTAGGACTACAATTGATCAGCCTTTTATTAGCATATATTCATTCTGTGCTAATGGCCTCGATATTAATTTAATTCACATGCGTTTTAATCAAAGATGTTTAGCGGTTAACAGTCGCCTCATCAACCGGATGTACCTGCATTCCAGAGTTGATACAAGCAAACTTCACCCCATTGCAGAATCAGGTGTCTATCACAACTTTATACCTAAGTGAATAACACAATGGCGTTTGAAAAGAACGGTACTGGGTTCGAATCCCAGAGATACATCCATCTGAGGAGTCAAAAATAAGACGAAACGCGCTTCCTGGTTTTCACTGCTAGACATCATCCATCTTATGTTCTTTTACATATATAAATATCAAAATGATTTTTATGGTTATTTCACAGAATCAATAGAAGAGAATACAAAGCTATTAAGATTTGAAATAAAATATTCAAGAGAACAAATAGGTAAGTGATAAATAAACATGTCGGTTACTAAATGTTGAGATCCTAACTTATGAACAAACCAATCAGATTTATGATAACAAGTCTTGAGTTTTGCCACGAAATTTGTTTATCCATTTCGCTAACTAACGTCTTGACATTTTAACTAATGTCAATTCGTGATGTAAACCTGAAATGTTGTCCCTATTCTTAACCATCAATTGTAAAAATCATAATCCTTATCCTTTATACAGGTTTAAAACTTACATGTAGCTCTAGTAAGTAAGTGAACATTCTGAAGGTCAATTTAGCGTCCTTTCAAGGTCGTACATAAATTTCAATCTCATCAATTCTCTACAAAATCTTGGGATTCATGATGATTATACACAAGAAGAATATGTGATATGTTGAAATGGTATTACGACTTCGCCCTGCTCAGTAAACGGAACGTCTGTCAAAGATACAGTGACATCATAGGTTATTCAGATCCGTTGTCCCCGGCCCTACTCACTTGATCAAGAAGTCTTAATGAATTGTAGAGAATGTATTCTACAGGCATCCAGAAAATATGAGGTCACTAAGCACACAAATAATGCTTATTTATACAATAATAGAAATGCCTTTGGGAAAGTCACAAAATAGAATACTAAAAAAATTCGTCAACCAATGAAAGTCAAGGATTTCCTAGTGAGAAATCTAAGCTATAGGTCAACTATGCGTCTCTTGGCGAGAAAACATTAAATTCAAATTTTCAGAAAAAAACTACAAAACTAAAACCTATTCCAAGTGAGTTCTGTGGATCTGATGTCCTCAACAATGTTTTAGAAATTTTTGATTAGTTAAGAAACTACTTAAATGTTTAATAGTATTGTAATAAATGAATACTCAAATATGAACAGCCAACGTATTTGGATGCAGAAATACACAAATTCTTTTATTAAAAGGGGTTTTGTGGAGATTTCAGAAATTTCACTGGTTGAAATCATGAATCGATTGAAGCTAGACCACCATGAGGGAACCTGGAAGCACTAGACGGCTGTTTCGTTCTAGTATGGGACTCCTCAGTGGCAGTGCGCATCCACGACCTCGCCCTCTGCGAGATTCGAACCCAAGACCTACGAGCACTTAACCACTAGACAACTGAGCCGTCATCCAATGGTGTTCATGTCTAACTTCAACCAATCCACGAAGTTGCGCCACCTTACACTATTGTCTTCAGTGAGTTGATATCCCATAGATTCAATACTTCATATGCAAGTATGTCATCAGTTGTCTCATATGTTATGGTTCTTTCATTGCCAATAACAATTACTCTTTGTTCCCGCTATCAGCAACTTGATCTTCTCAACCTTTTCCTGTTGATTGTTGTTATATACTACTTATGTTGTCATAAGTAGCATGCACTACAGTATCACGGCTTTTAGTAAAGATTCTTTAAAGTTATCCAAATAGATCTGTTTGCCAAATTCAAAGTAAACAAAATAATGACTAATCTATAAAACCTCCTGAAATTTATATCATATTGAATGGGTTTTTTTATTGTCTTAATAATGTGTACCAATATCTGAATACGCACTGCTGAGGAGTCTTACACTGGGATGAAATGGCCATTGAATACTTCCATAGTTTTCATGATGGTCTAGCTTTAATTGACTCATGAACTGAACTATTTAAATTACTATAATATTCACAAAAACCTCTTCTGATATTAATCAACATATGCTCACTGGTGACTGACTTCAAGAGGTATTTCCTGGAGCTCTAGTCAGAAGCAGTGATCAGTAAAGTTCAACTGGGTCTGATGTGAGATAGTAGCTCACTGAACGGTGGAGCACTAACATGCATTGGTTGAAGTTAAACATTAACACCACTAGATACAGGCCGATTCAGTAGTCTAGACGTTAAGCGTTCGCATGTGAAACCGAAAGTCCTGGATTCAAATCCTGAGAACGAGATCATAGATGAGCACTACTGATGAGTTCAATACTGATATGAATTATTTAATATTTATTCATTTTAACACATGGATATCGGTACAAAGAGGCACCAAATAGATAGGCGCCACACATATCCCATTTGATATGTGTGATGGCTGTGATACTGCCCGGGTGCCCAAACCGAAGCAGATGGTTATCTTAGGGGGCCACACCCCGAGCCTTTGACCCAAAGGTCTAATCCACAAGGCAGTGGAGCATCGTGAGGAGATGCAGTGCCATGGTAGCCGGTGACCAACAATTGTTTCATGCGCCATTTTTTCCTTCATGATACTGGAGCCCATGTGTACCATTGGTTTGGGATCCGGTTAAAGCTCCGAACATCCGCCTTTCGTCCTCTCATTTTCGTAAACAACACTAATGTCACGAGAAGGCAGTGAGTAGGACTTCCCTGTGAGATGCTATATACGCGTGACCATGTGAAAAGATTTCGAGAGAGAGAGCGGACTTTCCCCCCTCTCCGCCGTACCAAGGTATTTGGGGGCATCAGTACGAAACTACCATCCAGTGCTTCCAGGTTTTTCATGTTGGTCTAATTTCAATCGTTTCATGATCTGTACTATTACATTACTATAATATCAACTAAAAAACCCCTTTCTGATCATTTCTAATCATTTGTGAATTTTTAGAATTTATTAAGAAAAACCCCTTAATTGAATGGAAATCAATCAATCAATGTATGTAAAATCAAAGAATCAATATACATAGTAACTAATTGACCATATTGTTCATTACAGATGTCCAGTGTGTAACTAAATATTGGCAATATAAAAATCGTTTTGATCTAATGAAAGGTTTGTTGTTGTTATAACCGATTCCTGTTTATATTAGACTGGTGGTTTGTTGTACAGGAACATCTAATTCATTGGAGAATATTGAAAGATCTCTATGAATTCATTTGTTTCTTTTGTATGATTGATTTAAGCCAAATCACTATGGTAAACTTGGAAGTAGTGGATTGATTAATGTTAGACATTAACATTATTAGGTGTTGATTAGCTCAATGGTTTTGAGATGACGAGCGTTTACGAACGAGACTGATGAGTCCTGGGTTCCAATCTCTTATGAGAGATTGTGAATGCGCACTGTTGAAGAGTTCGTCTAATGTTACCAGATTTTCCAAGGTGATCTAACTTAGGTCGATTCATGAATTCAACCATTCAAGATATAATGAAATGATCACAATTAGGTGTGTGTGTGTATGTGTGTGTTGAAATTCAATCCATTTTAATGTATACAATATACCACTTGTTGAAATCATGAGTCAATTGAAGCTAGACCACCACCATGGAAAACCTGGAAGCACAGGACGGCCGTTTCGTCCCCGTATGGGATTCCTCAGCAGTGCGCATCCACGATCTCGCACCTCGCGTATACAATATACATTGAACTATTCATCTGAATGAAATTAAAATGGAACATTATATAACTTTAATATATGGAAGTAAAACAAAGTTCTACCAACCATCTTCATATTCCTTATTATATTAATGATAGAATATAAACTATGTCATTGAATTCATTTGTGCTTATTATAGAATCAGAAAGTGTAATCAACACAATAGAAGATACATATCGTAAGTGTTCATAACAAATACTTATTATTACATAACATGGTAATATAACATTACTTATTTACCTACTTATCGTTTAGAGTTAGTTATCTATGGGATGGGGTGGTTAAATCCATGCTCAAACCCCCCCCGCTCCCAACCCTATCATTTATCCGAACTTGGAACAGGCAATAGTTCTAGAGGGGTTCCAGGTGGAACCTATCTCAAATATTCTTTCTATAATCATAAGTTTTACTTTTGTATTGTAAACATATGATATCTTAACTTTCCTTGAATGTAAGTTGTTGACTTTTTCTATTTGTACTGCTTAGGTATAACAGTTCCTCAATCGTCTAAATTGAAGGCATGTTTTGCTACCTCAAAACTGATATATAAAAGTAAGAATCAATATTGTAATGTCTTCTGAGTAATTATTGAATTGGTATTATTATTATTATTTAATATTCTTTGAATAAAATCAGATTGAAATGAGATAGAAATGGTTTTGTTAAGATCATGAACCCGATCAATGTTAGATCATCATTGGAAATCTGGAAGCACTGGACGATCGATTAATCTTTGTATGGTAATCCTCCGTAGTACACATTCATGATCTTGTGCAAGAGACTGGAAATCTAGGACTCTTGATGTTGCGCAAAATCCTAACTTCTAGAACACTGACCTGGCGTCCAGTTGTGTTATTCTCTAACTTCAACGAATCCACAATATTGCAGTACAATCTTCGATTAATTTTGGTGGTTAAGTACTTGAGATTATACAAGGATTAGTTCTACTAGTCAAGGCTTCTAGAAACTATTTGGATCACTTTTTATCACTTACTACTCATAATTGATTGAGCATTGGATGGTGATCAATGTCATGTGTGTCAGTTCCTTCTTAGTGCCGATCGAATCCTATCGACCAAGTTGCAATGTAGCCACCTGTCTAGGTGACTCGACATTGCGTGCATTATATTGAGATAAGATGGTGTTTGGAGGTAGTCAACAGGATACCGTGGATCTGGGTTTCGTGCTATTTGGCACTTGTCATCAAGGTTTACTTGTAATCTTGAGGGAACTGATGCACCCTTGAGGTTTCAATTCCGTATCATCTAGCTTCACAGTCAGAGATGTTACAACTGATCTATCCGGGCCGCGATTGATCTCCTGTAGGTCTGAGATGTATTCACAATTGATTGATCAGTGGGTGTTGATCAATGCTATGTATGTCAGGTTCTTCTTAGTACAAATTGATAAGTATTACTCTACACATAACTTAAGTCGATGCCATTCTGTTGATTGCTTCCAGTAACATGGCATCACGACTGATACTAAATTGTAAACGTTGAATATTTACCATTTACTTTTTTTATATTTGAATAGAAAAGATCCTTTATCATACACCGAATTTATGTATGAAACACAGACCATTGAAACATAAAGGTAATTTTGAATTACATTCTATCTCTGCTAATGATCGCTTATTGTTTACATAATAGTTCAAATTAGTTAGTTACTATGGTTACATCAACAATATCAAATCAGCACAACAACAAAAAGGTTACTTATCATGAAAAAAAGAAGAGAAGAAACGTTTCATTCTAGTACTGGACTCCACAACAGTGCACAACCATAATCTAGCACCGCGAGATTTGAATCGAGGACCTATCGGTCTCGCACCCGAACGCTTAACCTCTATACCACTGAGCTGATTAGTATTCAATAGTGTTAATGTCTAACTTCAACTAGTCCATGAAATTGTGCCACTGTCCACCATTGGTCATTGTTTCTTAATAGAACTCTATGAAATACCTCTTGAAGCCAGTCACTAGTGAGCACATGATAATTGTGATCGGAAATGCCATCCAATGCATTCAGGTTTTTCATGATGGTCTAGCTGTAATTGACACATGAACTCAACTATTAAATTACTACAACCTCCATAAAACCCCTCTTCTGATAAGAATCACAGTTAATTTAATGAACATAAAAAAAAACAGAGAATATCTTAATCTTATAACTAGATTGTAGACAAAAATCAATACCCAGTTTTCTATAACAGATTGAGTATTCTAAACAAAGATTGGTGGTGGTTAGCAATAAGATTCAGGAGGCACTTTTCATCCTATTCGGAACTCGTCAGCCGGGTGTACCTACATCTTACATGATTAGACTATAGTTCCTGGACGACCTTCAAACGATGGTAAAATGACTTTGAAAGTGTCCAATTAATAACTAAGATCAGATGAGGATTATGAACCTGTGTGATGAATTAGAATTATGATTTACAGTTGTTAGTTAAGGTTAGAAATGACATTTAAGGTTTACATCATGAACTAACATCATCTATAATGTCATGAATCTACTTAGCCAAATAGATGAGTGAACTTGGTGATAAAATCTAACACCTGTTACCTTATACCTAATTGATTCGTCTATAAATTATACTCTCGCCAAATCTCTCATTCCTTTCTTTCAGATATTGATGTATTACATAATCGAATATTGAATAGGCATCATGAAATTCTATTACTTAATATTAACTTATGTAAGTATATATATGTTGACTAATCAAGATTTATCAGAAGGAGATTTATAGAGAATTTAGAAATTTCACTGATTGAAATCATGAGTCAGTTGAAGCTATATCACCATGGGAAGCCTAGAGGTACTGGATAGCCGTTTCGTCCCAGTATGGAACTCCCCAGTGGCAGTGTGCATCCACGACCTCGCCCCCATACGAGATTCGAACCCAGGACCTACTGGTTTCGCGTGCGAGCACTTAACCAGTAGATCACTGAGCTGTCCGGCATCCAACGGTGTTAATGTCTAACTTCAACCAATCCACGAAGTTGCACCACCTTACACCATTGTCTTCAGTGAGTTGATATCTCACAACAGACCTGGTTGAACTCCACTGGTAACGGCTTCTCACTAGAACTCCAGGAGTATCTCTTGAAGTCAGTCACTAGTGAGCATAAGATGATGATTATCAGAAGTAGGTTTTGTGTATATTTTTTTAATTTAATGGTTGAATGCATAAGTCAATTGAAACTAGAACATCATGAGAAACCTGTAAGCACTGGACGGCTATTTTGTTCTGGTGTAGGACTCCTCCACAGTGTGCATGTAGGATCCCGCCCCGCCGGATTCGAATACACGACCTATCGATCTTGCACACGAAAGCTTCACCTCTAGATCAATGAATCGGCAACCAACATTGAGGAGCCTCAGGCTAGGACAAAACGGCCACCCAGTACTTCCAGGTCTTCTTTTAGCATTACTATAATTTACCGTACTTTATTTTGTATTTTTAGTTAAACATCATTTTCTGACAGATATTATGAATGAAATAGATAATCCAAATGGTATTATGTAAGTTGAATCAATCATTTCATGTTATTACAATAAACAATAAACTAACATTATTTTAATCAGTGATGGACAGTAGCCAACGGAAGAATCTAGGATACGCATTACGTCACGTAATGCCTGGGACTCGTCGGCTGGACGCACAGGACTAGAGCCCAGTGCCACTCGCTTCAAACGCCACCGCCTTACCCACTCAGCTACTGAGTCCTGGCAACCGCTCGCTTGTGCAATGGGATGAATTTAAATTCACTTGGTATTGTTTGGCTTGTCTCTTGCCACTGAGGACGAAACGCGCGTCCTGGATTCCACTGCTAGCCACTATCTATCATTGCTTACAAAAAGCTTGTGAATTAAGGCAATATCGAGGTATACGCACAGTATGCACATATGCCAATAACAGACTGATCAATTGCAGTCTTAAACCTCAATGGGAAGACACAAGCCGAATAATACCAAGTGAATTAATTTTAATGTTTCCTCAAGTGACAATATGAAGTTAACTCATCGAATTATCAGTGAAGTCATATTGTTCAGTAGTAATATTGTTCAATCGGAAACGTGGGACAACTGTATGACATAACAAAGAAACTCTTTGGAAATCGCCTCCAACCAGAACGACCAGTGAAAAGCAAGGAAGGCGAGCTAATCACCAATATTGGATAACAACGAAATAGGTGGGTAGAACACTTCAGAGAACTCTTGAATCGACCAGCTCCACTGAACCCACCCAACATCGAAGCAGCACCCACGGACCTCCCAATCAATGTTGGCTCACCAACAATTGAAGAAATCAACATGGCCATCAGGCAAATCAAGAGTGGCAAAGCACCAGGTCCAGACAACATTCCAGCAGAGGCACTAAAAGCAGACGTACCGGTAACTGCAAGGATACTCCACATTCTCTTCAATAAGATTTGGGATGAGGAACAAGTACCAAAAGACCGGAAAGAAGGACTTCTGGTCAAAATACCGAATAAAGGCGATCTCAGCAACTGTGATAACTACAGGGGCATCACTCTTCTCTCAATACCGGAAAACGTCTTCAACAGGGTATTGTTAAACAGGATGAAGGACTGCGTAGACGCCTGACTTCGTGACCAATAGGCAGGATTCCGTAAGGATAGATCGTGTACAGACCAAATCGCAACTCTACGGATCATTGTGGAACAATGAATTGAATGGAATTCATCACTCTACATTAACTTCATTGACTTCGAAAAGGCATTTGATAGCGTGGACAGAACAACACTATGGAAACTTCTTCGAAACTACGGCGTGCCTCAGAAGATAGTCAATATCACACAGAATTCATATGGTGAATTAAACTGCAAAATCGTGCATGGAGGACAGTTGACAAACTCGATCGACGTGAAGACCGGTGTCAGACAAGGCTGCTTACTCTCACCCTTTCTCTTTCTCCTGGTGATCGACTGGATCATGAAGACGTCAACATCTGAAGGGAAACGCGGGATACAATGGACATCTAGGATGCAAGTAGACGATCTAAACTTCGCACATGATCGGCCCTCCTATAGCAAACGCAACAACAAATGCAGGAGAAAACGAGTAGTGTAGCAGCAGCTTCTGTAATATTAGGTCTCAACATACACAAAGGGAAATGCAAGATTCTCCGATACAACACAACAGGCACCAATCGAATCAAACTTGACCGAGAAGCTTTGGAGGATGAAAATTCATTCTAATATCTGGCCAGCATCATTAATGATTACAGAGGATCTGATGCAAGAGCAGCATATCTACAAGTGAAGAACATCTGGAACTCAAAGCAACTGTCTGTCAACCAACACCAAATATAGAACTCTCAATACAAATGTCAAGACAATTCTACTGTATGAGGTGGAAACTTGGAGAACTACGAAAACAATCATTCAAGAGATACACGTGTTAATAACAATTGTCTACACGAAATACTTCGGTTCCGTTGACCAAACACAATTAGCAACAACCTACTGTGGGAGAGAACAAACCAGATTGCAGTGCAGGAAGAAATCAGTAAGAAGCGCTGGAAGTGGATAGGACACATATTGAGGAAGCACCCAAATGCGTCATAAGCTAAGCCGTCACTAGGAGTCCTCCATGTCAAAGGAGAAGAGGAAGACCAAAGAACACACTACATCGGGAAATGAAAATAGACATGAGAAAAATGAACAAGAATTGGATGGAATTAGAAAAGAAGGCCCAAGACAGTGTGGGTTGGAGAATGCTGGTCTGCGGCCTATCCTCCATTAGGAGTAACAGGCGTAAGTAAGTAAATAATATTATTCAATCAACAAATAAAAGAATAATGATTAGGTTTAAGGCAAAGTGTATCATTTAAATCATGTGAATCTCGGATTGTCAAACAAAATAGAATAGAGACCAAAGGCCCTGAGTTCGAACTCCGAGTGTGAAACAGTGGATGTACATTGTTGAAGAAACACACAATGGGACGAAATGGACGTCCAGTGTTTCTAGGTTTTCAACGATGGCTTAACATTAATCGGTTCATGATTTCAATCAAAAATGTAGAATAAAATTGTTAGTGTTGATATGACTCCTATGGAATGTTGACTTGATCGCGCTTATGTGTTAATAATAATAATAATACAAAGATTTTTTTACTAAAGATACCACAGACGATTACATTTGACTACGAAAGGTTATAAGTACAATAGTCAAGTCAGGTCATTCAATAGCTAAGATGACTATTGAATAACTAGCCCTGAAGTTGATTGGGGGTAAGGGAAAGAACCGGTTAAAGATATTTCTTTTCTACGCATAGCTCCAGTTTCTTCATCCAGATGACTACTGCTTTATCTGTTTGAAGGACTTTAAATCTGACCAGCTTTGGTAAACATTCACTAACCCGATAAATAATTGAAAAGGATTATCACAATGACCAGTTAGTACTAAGTGGAACAATATTGAATTGTTCACTTACTTCACCAAACCTTTACTTAGCTATACTAGGAGATGTTCACAAGCACAATAATGTAAATTCCTATCACATCGATCAATATAACTTGATGCTTGTTTACTTACGTACGCCTATTAATCTCAGTGAAGCATAGGCCGTCGACCAGTATTCACCAATTCATTCTCTTCTAGGTCTTCCTTTCTAGTTCTATCCAATGATTGTTCATCTTTCGATACAATTTGCCTTTAACTTGGTCAATTTTTTGAATTATTAATTTGTATATGTAAATTGTAGAACCTTCCAAGGAACTTTACGAAATGAATATCCTTCATTGAATTATTAGTCATTGAAATAAAAGAAATATTTTGTTAATGTTTATCCTATTTGGTTATTCTGAATTGAAACACTGATGTAATCAATGAGAAAACAACAACAGCAGCAGCACAACTGTATCCATATGATGTTGATTTTTTTGTTTTTTTTGGCCTTGAATCTGACTCTAATCAGGTCGTTTATCCTCGCATATACTTATCGACTTGAGTTGGGTTAGTGAATAATGGAATTAAATAAGTGAAATATGAGAATGAAGTTTTGAATATTTATATTTTGTATATTTATTGATCTGAACAATCAGAGAATCGCAGTGAATGAAACGAAGAAAAAGAGAGCGAAGCGGAACGAAATGATACGCAGTGGAAATGTCGGGTGAGCCGAATCGATTTAATTAAGTGGATCTTTGATTACACTCATTGATCTGGACAGGAAATGAGAGAGATGAAATGGAGAAGAGAAAGCAAAGCGGAACGAAATGATACGCAGTGGAGATGTCGGGTGAGCCGAATCGATTTAATTAAGTGGATCTTTGATTACACTCATTGATCTGGACAGGAAATGAGAGAGATGAAATGGAGAAGAGAAAGCAAAGCGGAACGAAATGATACGCAGTGGAGATGTCGGGTGAGCCGAATCGATTTAATTAAGTGGATCTTTGATTACACTCATTGATCTGGACAGGAAATGAGAGAGATGAAATGGAGAAGAGAAAGCAAAGTGGAACGAAAAGATACGCAGTGAAGATGGCGGGTGAGCCGAATCGATTTAATTAAGTGGATCTTTGATTACACTCATTGATCTGGACAGGAAATGAGAGAGATGAAATGGAGAAGAGAAAGCAAAGTGGAACGAAAAGATACGCAGTGAAGATGGCGGGTGAGCCAACTTCCTTTAATCAATATTTGTAATTAGATGAAAATAAGTTACTGACATGTAATGAATAGGATAAGAAGTGTACACACACATACATACGCTCACATGAAAGTAATCAAGATTGATAAGTGAATAATTAACAAGGTCTGTTCAGAACCTAGAATAAGTTATATGAGCTTAATATAGTAACCGACACTTCAGTTTGAAACATTGTCCTAAATATCTTACTTACTTACTTACTTACGCCTGTTACTCCTCGTGAAGGGGCATATACCGCGTCCTAAATATCTTAATACAATATAATTAGTAGTATACAGACAGTATTCATAATGGATATACATTGATCATCTTACAGTTTACAGTCATACAAGTAAATCATTAAATTCAGAGAAATTAACTTAAACTGTAGTGAATGAGATCTTACAAGTGGAGACAATCGAATGTATTTGAATGCAACATTACATAACCACTTAGTAAAATCTGAGAACTATTTGCAAAATGTCAATCAAACGTCTCGGACTACATTGTTCTTTTGTTTACACACCAATCATTCTCTGTTGTCGTTCTCTTCGATCATTTTTTTACCTTCTACCAGGCATTTCACATCCGATTCATGATACATAATACTTATATCTGTCTACATCAGTAGTATACATCGCAAAAATGAAATCATTCTCAGAAGATATAAATCTTCTTTTTCGATTTGATGGTGTAATTTATCCACCAAGTAAATGTGCGCCACATAAATCATTCGATTTATGGGAGGGATGTGATACTATCCGGGTGCTCAAATGGAAGCAGGTAGTTTTATTAGGGGGCCACACCTTGAGCCTTCGACGTGAAGGTCTAATCTACAAGGCACTGGAGTAATGTAGGGATATGCAGTCCCATCGTAGCCGGTGACCAACGATTGGTTCACTCGCTAGTTTTCCTTCAGGATACTGCAGCCCATGTGTACCATTGGTTTGGAATCTGACCACTAAAACTCTTCTAGTTGGACTCTCCGTGTCCACCGACCCGGTAAAAGTGTCGGACATTGATTTTTCATCCTCTCAATTTCGTAAATAACACCCCCCACGACTTTCATGATAGTGGTTGTATGCACGTGGCCATTTGAGAGCATCTCGAGAAGGAGAGCGGATCCCCCCACTCTCGGCCATACCAGGGCATCGATCGATATATTGATTGATATATACATGGTCACTTCTCCTACTAACTATATAGGTTATCTTAATTGATAATCATACTAGAAACAGTAAGAAATTATACGACTGTTTTCCTATGTATACAGTCTAACCACATAGGAACCTAATACAATCCAACCAATGGACACTACCTGTCGTTATCTTCCAACATTGGATTCATCTATGTTATAAATTTGTAAATGGGAATTATCAGTATGTTAGTTGTGAAGATTATTGAATTTTATAGAGATTATGAACCCATTCATACACGTGATTGAAAGTCTTAGATCACTATTGGTGAGGAGTGCCTCAGTAAAATGAAACAACCGTATCATATTCACAGGTTTTCAATGGTTGAGTTGAATTATGATGTAAATGGAATAAGAACTGTCATCTTATATTTTTGATGATGATAATTATAATAATAAAGTCAATAAGATAATTTAGTGTTAAACTGATCGTTTTATGTATAATATCAGTTTAAGACAAACTGTGTATTATATATACTACTTACTAATTTTCAGTAATTCATGTGAACATATAGAAATGATCGGAATGGGTTTTGTGGAGATTTTAGAAATTTCATTGGTTGAAATCATGAGTCAATTGAAGCTAGACCACTATGGAAAACCTGGATGCACTGGACGGCCGTTTCGTCCTATTCTGGGACTCCTCAGCGGTGCGCATCCACGATGTCACTCCGCTAGATTCAAACCGAGAATCCATCAGTCTCGCGTCAGGCGCTTAACCAATTAGACCACTGAGCTGGCATCCAATGGTGTTAATTTCTAACTCCGACCAATACACAAAGTTGAGCTACCGTACACCATTGTCTTCAGTGATTTCCTATCTCACAACAGACCTGGTTGAACTCCACCGGTAGAAATGAATCTTCACAATCGGGAAATTAACTATAAGTCATTTGAATGAAATTCATTTATCTTGTATAATGAACAATGAAAATATCGTTTTATATACCGGTCAAAATATTTGCGATGAATAAGAATGATCAGTCTTTGTCACTCCTGTGACTTTAATCTAGACTAGTTATTATGTGATTTATTCTCCGATGGATGTTCGACTTGTATGAATAGCCTAGTGTCCTTATTAGTCCTTTGTTTGCCTTGTTCGTCCAGTTGAGTCCAGAATACTGATAACAACTTCCACTATGTGGATTATTTATTTCAAACACAATTGGCCTATATACCAGTCAAACAGACCTCACCATAGTACGACTACACTTACGACTACTACATATACATATATCAGTATTATAGATATATCGTATTTTCGGCGAATAAGACGTGAACTTCTAATATTCGTTGTCCTCTAGTTGTTTTGGTCTTTCTATTTCGAATGACATTTATAAAATATAGATCAGTCACGTTATACATCATTAAGGAAATACCGACCTTTATATATCCATATCTTTCGACGTTTCGCGCACTGCTGGGGAGTCCCACAATAGGACGAAACGGCCGTCCACTGCTTCCAGGTTTCTCGTGATAGTCTAGCTTCAACTGACTCATGATCTTAACCATCGAAATTATTACAGTTACAATTAATTTATACTGAAACAGTCTAGATGAGATAAAGCTTATGACTGAAGACAATATGGAGGCAATCTGAACAGGATACACATTTACCAACAACAGATTGATTAAATACAGTCCTAAACAACAATGGGAAGATACAAGTAAACCATATCAATTGAATATAACTTCGCTCCATTATACAAGCAGGTGGCTATTAGGACTTAGTAACTGAGTGGATAATATTATTGCATCTGAAGCGAATGGTACTGGGTTGGAATCCTGAAGGTAGCGTTAACTGTGCAATGCAAGTAGGGTGAAACACTCTTCCTAAATTCCACTACTAATCATCATCCATCTTTGTTTATAAAGTATCGATGGAAGTCCTAAATTACCTCTATCTAATAATCTCATTTATTCTATTGTAAAATATTGATTTCCCCCCACCCACACACACACACACACTCCTCACTCAACCATCCACCTATTCACTCCCATTGAGATTCCATGGTTTATTAAAATGAAAAAGCAAAAGAACAGAATAATCATTATTGATTGAATTGATTGGTTACATAAGAAACCAGAACAAATTACAATTGGTTATTTGTTAATAGATTAGAAATCATTCATTACATGTTAATCATAATTATATAAACAATACTCGTTCATCATTATCACCATCATCCTCATCATCATCATCATAACTTCAATCTACAATTGTAATGGGTAAATGTAGGATAATTAACATATATATCATATGAACAACAGTTAAGATCATGGGTCAATTGAAGCTAGACCATCATGGAGAATTTGGAAGAACTGGATGGCCGTTTCGTCGTAGTATGGGACTGCTCAGCGGCAGTGCGAAACCCCGATCGCGCCCCGCGGGACTCGCGCCAGGCGCTTAACCAACTAGACCACTGAGCTGTCCGGCATCCAATGGTGTTAATGTCTAACATCAAGCAATCCACGAAATGGAGCGACACATCCACCATTGTCATCAGTGAGTTACTATCTCACAACTGACCCGGTTGAACTCCACTGGTCACTGCTTCTCACTAGAACTCCAGGATATATCTTTTGAAGCAAGTCCCACAATAGGAAGAAATGGTCGTCCAGTGCTTCCAGATTTTCCGTGGTTGTCTAACTTCAGTTGTCTCATGATCTCAACTGTTGAAATTACTACAATCTCCACAAAACCCCTTCTGAAATATGTGCATATTGAATCATAGAATGAAACGACTTTAACGATAAATTAGTCAACATAAATGTATGAACAGATCGTCGGTCACCGGCTACCATGGCAATGCATCTAATAGATAGATAGATAGATAGATAGATAGATAGATAGATAGATAGATAGATAGATAGATAGATAGATAGATAGATAGATAGATAGATAGATAGATAGATAGATAGATAGATAGATAGATAGATAGATAGATAGATAGATAGATAGATAGATAGATAGATAGATAGATAGATAGATAGATAGATAGATAGATAGATAGATAGATAGATAGATAGATAGATAGATAGATAGATAGATAGATAGATAGGTATGTAGTTATAGTCTCATTATTTCTTCGTCAGCTCACTCATTCTTTTCTATAAAAGTTTATCTTATGAAATGAATATAACATGAATTGTTCACAATCAGCCAAATCTATTCAAGCTTCCACTTACATATTTCATTCTAACTGGTTCCGACACTAGCAAGTTCTGACCGGAACCGATATTTAACTAAAATAATAAACAAAGTCTGACTATATAAATTGTAATAAAGTTGAAAAACTATCAATACCAATGGCTGAAGATTCAATAGTGTAGATGTGAAGTGTTCGGACGAACAGATTGAACTTCTAATGTTCGACTCCTTCTGACATGTTAGTGGATACGATTTCGTAAAGCGTCCTATCCTGGAATGAATTCGCTATTTGTCACTTTCAGACTTTCAATAAGGGTCTAGGTAATGATCAGTTCGTTACTGACACTATGAAAATACATAATTTGTTATTTTCAAATATAACATCAAATCAACTGAAAATCTCATGTTTACGTGTTACATGAAGATCTACGATTGCGACGAGACTATAATTTATGGACGACCTTTGAGCAACATTCAAGTGACTTTCTGAATATCCGCCTACTAACTAGAACTAAATGTTGGTTATAAACCAGTGTGGAGAGTAACAGCTAACACGGTCTTGGATCAGAGTTTCCAATTGACTACCGCTCACCACCTCATATATCAATATGGTGAACATGCTATCGAGTCATTAAACTAGTATTCACATTGTTACTTGTTCGATAGAACTTGACCAAGTTTGAGATGAACTTCATGCAAATAACAATAGTCAATACTCAATGATTAATTACTTGTAGAATAGAACTGATGGTAAGACTATAATTTATGGACGACCTTTGAGCAACGCTGAAGTGGTTTCAAGAATATCCACCTACTGACCAGAGCTAAATGAGATTGATAAACCTGTATGAGGAAATAGAATTGTAGTTTACAATTGATGCTTAGAGGTTAGGAATTAGATTTAAGGGTTTTTCATCATGAACTGATATTAGTTAAAATGCCAAAACTCTATTTAACCAAATGGATGAGTGAATTTCGCGCCAATATCCAAGACCTTTCATCGTAAATCTGACTGGTTTGCTCATAAATTATAGTCTTAACAACTACAACGTAGGACCAGGCACATATATTCATCAGTCCAAGTTGTCATACCTCATTAATACAACAACTGGGATCACCGGGTAAGTAATAGTGAGGTTAGACTTAGGGTATTGGAGAATCATGGTAAATCAGTTGATGAGGTTGTGAATCTTCATCGACTGAGATGGTTGGGCCACGTGTTACGTATGTCTGAACACCGATTACCACAACGTGCGATGATGACCGGTGTTGGAGATGGTTAGCAAACTTATTGAATATAAAACTAGATTAACTTACATAAATCAAAATTTAAATAACTGATGTGTAGATTTAGAATAGTCAACCAGCTCAATAGTTCATCAGTATCTGAATAAGTAAACATGTAGTTCATGTTAGAAAATGCGCAAATACCAGTGAAACTCCTTAATCACTCCTACAACATTACATCAAATGATACTAATGAACAGGATTGTTCAGTCGTGGAGCTTTCATCAATCTTCTGAATGCCATCATCAGCACAAACTTCAGATAGAAGTGATATGTTCAGACTTCTTCGCATATGATTCATAGCTTATCCTGTAGACCTCAATGTTGAATAGTTCTTATCGTTCAAAAGAACGATGAAAGCTTCACGACCAAACCATCCATTTCTGTACTGTATTCATGAAAATTAAACATGATTAGTGTCTAGTTATCTTAATTCTGTCATAAAATATGATAACAATTGTTATCATAAAACATTTTCACTATTAGCCACTATCCATCTTTGTTTATAATGCTTGTGACTTAAGGCAATTCAGATGGTGGAGAAGATTTGTAGCTCAGGTGGATGATTTTGATGAAGTTCTGTTCTCTGAGCTGGATGGTTTGGTCGTGGAGCTTTCATTGTTCTTCTGAACGATATCATCAGCAGCACAAACTTCAGATAGAAGTGAAGTGTTCGAATTTCTCCATATGTGTTTCACAGCTTTTTGTAGATGAATAAACAAATAAATTGTGCCAACTGCGAAAAACACTACATCGGACAAAGCGGACGTCCCCTTCATCTTCGCCTACACGGACATCAATTAGCGGTCAAACGCCATGATATTTCCTCACTTATATCAATACACGTGGACAACTACGGACACCAATTTGATTGGAAAAATGTGGAAATCTTGGACAGAGAATTTGCCAACAAGAAACTGATCAATTACAGTCCCTAACATCAATGGGCAGTTATAAGAAAAACAACACTAAGTGAATTTAAACTTCAGCCCAATACACAAACAAGTGACTATCAAGACTCAATAGATAAGTGGATATCATGATGGTCTTTGCAGCAAATAGTACTATGTTCGAGTCCCGGAATGAAGATCAACTCTAAGATGCCGTTACATCCGGTTGACGAGTATCAGATGGGATGATGATTTCAAAAAAATGAACGCAGCTTAGCAGAAAAACATATACCTCGTTGATTGAGTTGTTTAAGTTCATCACATATTTCTTGGTTGTATTCACTTCTCACATCTGTTTAAATACAAAAATGAATGGTAAGTTTTACGAGTTTCTATCTTGAAACCTAACTGTATATTATAATAAAAATAATGACGAAAATAATACATCAGTATTGAATTGTGGAGATGATTAAGTTTTTGATTGAGATCATGAACCGATTGATGTTAGACCACTATTGAAAACCTGGTAGCACTGGACGGCCGCTTTGTCATATTGTGAGACTCCAGAATGGACAAGCGGTCTAAAACTCCAGACTCAAGAGTGCTCTGATCCATGATGTGGGTGTGAGTTCGAATCCCAAATCCGACACATACTTTGAAGTGTTCCACAATAGGACAAAACGGCCGACCAGTGCTTCCAGGTTTTCAATGGTGGTCTAACATCAATCGGTTCATGATCTCAATCAACAAAATAATCGATCTCATATCTTTTATTAATTCCCTATGGATCTGGTACATAATTTTAATTGTTAAGAATGAGTTTTCTATTTATTGATATGTTAAGTGTTTCACTGAAGTTATCATCAGTAAACTATGGACCTATTCTTTAGGGGAAACAATGCATCTGTAAGGCATTGAAGGAACCAATATTCCCTTTGAGATTTGAAATTGTGTGACTCAAACTCACGTGTTGAAATGATACCAGTGACATATTTAGAGTATGACAACTTCTCATATCATGAAACTAGATGCCATAAATTTGAATCCCTCAAAGAAGTACACATCGCTGACCATTTTCGACTACAAAAATGAACATCTTACTTTTGTTAATATACACGTAGATGTTTTATGAATAATATTTCTGTTCCAAATGCCCTGGTACGGCGGAGAGTTAGGAGTGTCCGCTCTCCCTCTCAAAATGCTCTCTCTCTCTCAGTTCACTTTCATTTCAACTAACATCAAAGCATCATGATAATTGAATATTTCCTATAAAACACAACAGAATGTTTAAACTAACTTTCATAAATTATTCTTTCATTGTTAAAACATTCTTTTATTTGAAGGGATTTCGGATGATTTATATCTACATAGTTTATAAATAGAAATGATCAACAACTATTTGAATAAAATTAAAGCATTACATTTACATAATATGAAGATAAGCTTCATTTCATAATGTGTCAATTGAAGCTAGATCATCATTGAAAACCTGAAAGCATTGGATAGTTGTGTTCATCCTAGACAGCGAATTCCTTAGCAGTCAACACCCATGATCTTGTATGTAGAACTGAAACAGAACCAAGGACCTGTGAGTCATGTACGCGAATACTTAGCCTACTGACCATTGAGTTGATATTCAATAGTGTTACTGTTTAACTTCAATCACTCCATGGAATTGAACCACCGTCCACCAGTGCTTACTAATGACTGTCTCCAAGAGCTATTTCATGGAGTTCTAGTGAGAATCAATGACTAGTGGAGTTCAACCGGGTCAGTTGTGAAATAGCGACTCACTGACGACAATGGTGAACGATGGCACAATTTCATGAATTGGTTGAATTTAGATACAGTTGGATGCCGGCTGAGTATTATTATTATTATTATTATTTAAACACATAAACATTGGTACAAGGAGGCACCAAATAGATATGCGCCACATAAATCATTCCATTTGTGTGAGGGCCAGGATACTGCGCGGGTGCTCAAATCGAACAGGTGGTTTTCTCAATGAGTCACACCTGGAGCCTTTGATTTCAGGAGATGTAGTCCCATGGTAGCCGGTGACCAACGATTGGTTCACATGCCATCTGTTCCTTCACGATGCTGGAGATCATGTGCACCATTGGCTTGGAATCAGGGATTCCCAACATTCCTAAGTGAATCCTCCGTATCCATCAACCCGGTTAAAGCGCCGGACATTCGCATTTCGTTCTCTCAGACTTGTAAACAACAATAATGCCACGAGAATGCAGTGTGTAGGACTTCTCTGGAAGTGCTTGTGGGCACGTGGCCTTGTGAGAGTATTTCGAGAGGGAGGGCTGACCCTCCGCAATCTGGGCCGTACCTGGGCAGTTGTGGGCTTACCGGCTCAGTGATCTATAGGCTGTTCGAGAGGCTGGAGTTCCTGGGTCCGAATCCCGTCAGCGCAATCCTGGATGCACATTACTTATAAGTCCCATACTAGGACGTAACGGACATCATCCAATGATTTCAGGTTCTCCATGATGGTCTAGCTTCAATTGACTCATGAATTCAACTAATAAATTACTAAAAATCTCCACAAACCCCTTCCTCCTCATTCTAATATGAAATATTCATTCATTACAAGCACTTACCATACGTTTTTTCTATGGAGGTCACGATGTTTACAAAGTCTAAGATATTTACAAATGAAATAGATAACATACATCAATTAAATTAAAATGTATTGGATTCTGTGATATACTACATCTTAATAAAACAATATGAGGACTTCAATTCATAGAAGCATCATTAGATGGTTTGCTTCCTTGTTTGTTTCTTCACTGAAGAGTCACACACTAGGACGAAACGGCCGTCCAGTGCTTCCAGGTCTTCCACGGCGGTCCAGCTTCAATCGACTCATGATCTCAACCATTGATTTAGATAGAGTTTTGCTCTCTGAGCTGCAATCAATCCTATGCAAACCAAAAGACGAAACGACAAACGAAGAAAAGCCAAACATCAACAATAAAATAAACTGTGCCGACTGCGATAAACACTACATCGTACAAAGCTGACTCCCCCTTCATCATCTTCAGCTTCACGAGCATCAATTAGTGGTCAAATGCCATGAAATGCCCCCACATATATCAATGCACATGGACAACTGCCGACACACATTCGACTGGAAAAATTTGGACATTTTAGTTGGAGGCGATTCCAAAAACACCAGAGAATTTTCAGAAACTTGGCACTGAAGTCAATCAGCAATCATCAAGCACATTGAAATCGATCCAATTAATCAACCAATCAAGAAAATTATGGACAATCACGAGAACAAACATCAAACCAATGAGAGATACAACCAAAATAAAGAAGAAAACAATGACAAGTTTGAGATCAACAAGAACCAATCAACATCAAGATCTACAGGACAAGCTGTGTATCACATGTGAAGAAATTCGAACACTTCACTTCTACTTGAAGTTTGTATTGATGATGTTGTTCAGAAGAACAATGAAAACTCCACGACCAAACCATTCAGCTCAAAGAACAAAACTCCATCAAAATCATCCACTTGAGCTACAAATCTTCTCCATCATAACAAATGATTGAAAATGTGTGTAGTAGATGTAATTGTTAAAACATGAAACCTGAAGAATTACCACAATCGTCATCAAAATAGTATCTACGATGTTACTCAATGTCTGTTGATCGGATATTATCTGTAATAATTTATTATGGTAGAGAATATCCTGGCTTCTAGCTAAAGAGAAAACTATATAAAAACGCTGTGGGTGGTTAGGACATACATGATGGAAATGATCAAACTGCATTCATTATAAGGTGATTCTAAACTTGGAATCCCAAAAGGAAAAGAGAACAGGAAAAGATTAAGGAACACACCATCGAATATACAATCTAATCAATAATGGGAAAAAACAATCAGATTGGTTATTATATAATGCAATTTCATGCCAAAAACAAAATAATACTGTACAAACCTGTCATAATATCAGCACGATATTTAATCCCTAAACGTTTGCTTATACAGTGTATATCTATAATAAACAATATTATTTGAAGAAAAGCCCATCAATATTTGTGTTTAATTAGACGTACCTTGATCCAATGAATTTGGGTTAACACGACCTGATTGGATGTTCTCATCTGAAAAAACATACAAATCATTTGAAATTTAATATGTAATAGAAATAAATTTCAGAAGGGGTTATTTTATAGATATTACAGTTGAGATCATGAGTCAATTGAAGTTAGACCATCATGGAAAATTCGGAAGCACTGGACAGCAGTTTCATCCTATTGAGGAACTCCTCAGCACTGATCATCCATGAATTTTTATATGATCATATTTACTGATTCCAGTTTACTAAGTATTCATTCAAGAAAATCTTTTTATATGTTGATCTATTTGATAAATTAAGTGATCTGATCTGATCCAGTCTGATCTGATCTGAACTATTCTCTTGTAAAATTGAGAGACTAATAAAATAAACTTAGAAAACTGTGAATTATTTTACAATTTATCAACAAGTTTTCATTATCAGAATGAGGGTAGTGTGTGCTACTTATATTGAAATAAGTGGTATATAACGCTAGTCAGGAATAGAATATCTGGCACCAGATAGTTTCAAAAATCGAGAAGGAAAGAAAGGGAACGGAAAGTAATTGGTATGGAAATGCAAGAACAATGAAACCTTAAACATTTAATGAACATTTTACGAAATGAAGTATTGGAGTATGGTGTTTGTATTTTATCAAGTAACTCTGTCATTTTGTACGAAATCTAATCGGTTGTCCTTACTTGTGCTCTCTTTCACTACAATTGTATTAGTGTCAGTGTGGTGTGTGCTACTTATATTGATATAAGTAGTAGATAATGTTAGTCGTGAACTAAAGGTCTGGCAGCAGAGAGACAACAGGATCGAACAGTAAACAATCGAAACAGGATGCAATTTGTATGAAAATGCAAGAACAATGAAGTCTGAGTCATTTTGAGTCAATCGACGGACACTTAGCAAATTACGTATTTACCATTTGATTGTTAGATTTTATTAACAAGTTCTGTAATTTTGTGTCGAATACATTCGATTGTCCCCACCCGTGTTCTTGTTCACTACATTAGTAGTTAAATTGATGAATTGATTTAAGCTAGACCATCATTGAAAACATGTAAGCACTAGAATGCCGTTTCATCCTAGTTGTGAGATAGTTTCTCACTGAAGACAATCGTGAAATACTGAGGATTGAAAAAAGTTACACATGAACACCGTTGGATGCCAACTGGCTCAATGGTCTAGAAGATAAGTGTTTGCGCGTTAGACCGATAGGTATTGGGTTCCAATCTTATGTGCCGGACCATAGATAGGTCGTGCTGAGGAGTCCTATACTAGAACAAAACGACCATCCAATACTTCCAAATTTTCAATGATAGACACTCCATAAATTGGTTCATATTGTTCATAGCAATTTTAAGCACATTACTGATTTTATGAATGATTGAAAAAAGTTTTGATCAGGAATTTGTTATACAATCATCAGGAAATTAAGATTCAGTGTACGCTACATTACTATGTTTATATGATATAACAGATGAGACTATAATTGATGGACGATCTTTGAGCGATAGTAAATGTTAGGTTTGAAGGTAACACGAGTTCACTTGATGTACGAACGAGAACAAAGACTCAGTGACCAAGACCAGAAAGCCGGCTATTGATGCCTCCCAGCCAGGCTAACCAGAGGAAGAAGTTCAAGCTTGGAATGGGAAAGTATATTGTGCAAACAGCCAGAAACGAGTGATAACAACAAACACAATTCAAAACGTACACATACAGTACAAGTCCGTCCTTGGGAAGAGTTACCAAATAGCATACTAAAAGATGAAACGGACTAATAACACTTAAGATATTTCCCAAGTGTGAAACACGACATGAAGGTGACAAGAACGCTTTTGGTGCGAAAATAAGGAAATTCAAATTTTCCAAATGAAATGACAAAAGTTGGTCCTTTTCCAAGTGAGTTCTGGGGATCTAACATCCCCAACAGTAAAGTGACTTTGAGAGTGTTCCCTTAATACCCAGGAATAAATGAGGGTTATAAACATGTATGAAGAGTTAAAATTATGATTTGTAGTTGATGATTAGGATTAAGAATTAGATTTAGGGTTTTCATCACGAACTGACACCAATTATCATACCAAAAACTCTATTTAACCAAATAGAAGAATGAATTTCATACCAAAATCTGAGAATTATCATCGTAAATCTGATTAATTCGTTCATAAATTATTAGTGTTGCCATGTTGCATAATCCATAGAGATTAATTTGACCAAATATTGATTTCACTGGTTGAGATCATAAGTCAAATAAAGCTAGACCACCATATGAAATCTGAAGGCACTAGATATCCGTTTCGTCCTAGTGTGGGACTCCTCAGTGGCAATGCGCATCCACGACCTCACCTCCCACGAGATTCTAAATCAAGACCTAACAGTTTCGCACGCGAGTACTTAACCACTAAACCACTGAGCCGGCATCCAAAGGCGTTAATATCTAACTTCAACCAATCCACCAAGTCGCGCCACCGTACACCATTGTCTTTAGTGAGTTCATATCTCACAACAGACCTGGTTGAACTCCACGGGTATCGGCTTTTCACTAGAACTCCAGGATATATCTCTCGAATTCAGTCACTAGTGAGCAGATGATTATTATCAGAAGGTGTTTTGTGGAGATTTTAGAAATTTCACTGGTTGAAATCATGAGTCAATTGAAGCTAGACTACCACGGAAAACCTGGAAGTACTGGATGGCTAGGTTCAATTGACTCATGATTTCAACCAAAGAAATTTCTAAAATCTCCACAAAACCCCTTCTGATAAATATTGATTTACTTTTATGTATGATAAAATGAAAAAAAACATTTCATGAACTAAACATTAACTTACCAAATATTGATTGAATACGGCGTCTACTATGTCTTAATAATTCTATACGTTGTTGAATAGATTCTGTAAATTAGTCATTAAGAATATTTAATTAACAGAGAAGGGGTTTTGTAGATATGAGGGTAATTTTCAATAGTTGAAATCATGAGTCACTTGAAGTTAGATCAATGTGAAAGACCTGGAAGTACTGGACGGTTGTATTATCCTACTTAGAGGACTCTTCAACAGTGAGTAAAATTCAATGTAATCAGGTTTGTCATAACGATCAAGCTTCAATTAATTCATGATCTGAACTATTAAAAATAGAGTAGTTATCAATATGTTGATATTCGATTATTTGTCATTCATATCGATATTGATGAATGTTTATATTATTCTTGTATAAGGATAAATTCTGAACAAAATCATCAATACAAACTTCATTTCTGTTTGAAGTTTGTACTGATGAGATCGTTCAGAATAACAATCAGAGAATCAGTTCTCACAGTTGACCAAGATATTCTGTAGTACCTTAATGCAGAATATTAGATTGTCAGCATCTGTGCGATCGTTCACTACAACATTACTACTACTAATGTCATTATAACTAATATAACTACTATAAAAACTACCACAACCAATTCCACTACTAACACTAGTACTAATAATACTACTACTACCAATACTACGACAAATACTGCTACACCTACTACTACTACACCTACGACTACTACTACTACTACTATTACTAATACTACTTCATACCTAAGTCTATAAAACAACAAATGACATTGAAATGATTCAAGTTCTTCATGGTAATAAGAATATGTATTTATCAGAACGCATTAAATCTTATATCAATGTATAAACTACAAAGGATGATTATCCGTTTATGGGTTGTGGTGATTATTACGTTTTTGATTGAAATCATGAGTCAATTGAAGCTAGAGATTAGATATTAACACAATTGGATGCTAGCTCAGTGGTCTACTTGGTTAAGTGCTCGCGTGCGAAACTGTTAGGTCTTGATTTAGAATCTCGTGGGAGGTGAGGTCGTGGATGCGCATTGCCACTGAGGAGTCCCACACTAGGACGAAACGGATATCTAGTGCTTTCAGATTTCATATGCTGGTCTAGCTTCAATTGACTCATGATTTCAATCAAAAACAAAGGATAATGTTTTGCAGATATCTGTTATTATAAACAATTGACATTAGTAATCAATCAACATAAATAGATAGTAGATGTAAAGATGATTATTAACTAATAGTGGAATTGAGAATGAGAATTTCGTTCTTTCTCGGACTTATCAGCTACATATACCTATATCCTAGTGTTAATGTTCATTTCAGGGCTTGAAACTAAGTGAATAATATGATTACGTGTAAAGCGAATGGTACTAGGTTGAAGTTTCAAAGTGAATATCAACTATGAGATGTATATATATATATATATATATATCTAATTGACAAGTCTCTAATGTAACGAAACACTCATTCCATATTTCACTGCTGGCTGTCATTCATCTCTACTTATGATACTTGTGACTGAATGCACTATCAAGGTAATTCGCGTAGGATATACATATATACCAACAAGAGATTGATCAATTGCACCCGTTAGCATCAATGAAAAGATTCAAATAAACAATATTTACCACTTCCTGTAGACCCATATAGAAATAATAGAAGTATATTAAGAAGTAGTACAAATGAATGGATCATATTCAATATTGTAATTTCGTTTATTCTTCGTCTTCTTCTCCTTTTATATCATTTCAGAATGATGGTTAGTAAACATAAATACTTGCTATCAATATATCCTATTTCCAATTGGACTAAGTCTCATTATAAATAAATAATTAAACAAACTAATTAATCTAAATTACGAATATGTCGGCAAGTTTCAAAAGTGACCTCATTAGTACACTACTGTATACATGGTGTGATTATATGAATCTAGACAATATATTTTTGGATTATTCGGAATGTATTGTATATCATTTACAAACTACATAAATCATCCAAAAATTGGATCCATATGAATCTATTCTATTCTTTACCATATTTATTAAGCGTATCGGTAGTAGTAGTAGTAGTAGAGGTCGTAATCGTAGTCGTAGTAGTAGTAGTTTTTGTTGTTTTTGTCGTAGGTGTAGTCCTAGTAGTAGTAGTGGTAAAAGGAGTAGTAGTAGTAGTAGTAGTAGTAGTAGTGGTGGTGGTAGTAGTAGTAGTAGAATGAGGAGGAAAAGGAATATGAATAGGAATATTTGTATTTATGATTTTATTATAGTTATGTGCCCATATCTGTGCAGATCCCTATTCATACTGTAGTGTGTACTACTGATGTCGACAGATTTACGTAGTATGTATCACCAACCGAAAGTGAATTTCTTAGTGGCAGAGGTTGAGAAAGTTGAAGAAAAAAGAACGAGAAGAGAGATAAATTAGTATAGAATCGAAGGAACAATCAAGTACGAGACGATTGATGGATATCGTTCTCAGATTTTAGAAAGTCATACTTTAATTTTGTGTCAAAATATATTCGGTTGTCCCTAGTACAAACTAAGAATTCTAGAAATAACGCAATTTAACCAGGAAATGTTAGATGAGCACGGAAGAACGTATTGTATCTGTAATTCCAAATCAAGCAGTCTTCAAGTATAGAGTAATCATTAATTCATACAAACATTACACCGTCATAGGTCTTCTAGTCCACAACATTTTGTTCTTCATTAAAGCTGAGATTTACAGAAAACGTGGAGATGAAATGATCTCCCAGAAATAAATGAACTTAAAAACACAAATTAGTAAAATGTTTATTTTACTTGGTGTTGTTTGTCTATATCTTCCCATTGTTGTTTAGGACTGCAATTGATCGGCCTCTGATTGACATATGTGTATCATCTGTGGATTGCCTTTTTGTAGCTTTAAGTCAAAAGTTTTGTAAGCAAAAATGGATGATGATGGAATAGAAGACCCATGTTACATCTTTTTTGGGACTCATCAGCTGGTTGTACTTGCACCTCACAGTTGATTTACACCCAGGGACTCGAACTCAATACCGGTTGCTTCAAAATCCACTTAGTTAATGAGTCCTGATAGCCAATTTTTTGTGCAATGGGGTGAAGTTTAAATTCACTTGGTATTGTTTACTTCAATCTTCCGATTGATGTTTAGGACTGCAATTGATCAGTCCCTTGTTGACATATCTACATCCTGTACGGGTTGCCCTAATACTTAAGTGTTATTTAAACACTTTGGACCGAATCGCTGTTATATTTCAAATTATATATAAGATTCGGTCATTTAAAAACGTCAAGTAATTGTTAGCAGTAGTTGTAAAAATGACTGAGGAATCAAACTAATGACTGTTATAGCAAACCAATCAAGAGATGATGTTAGATATCGGTGATGAATCCCTTTGTAAATCATCTATGCCTCATGTAACAAACTGGTATTTGAGAATGAAATATTATTATTATTAAATCACATGAAAATAACATGACGGAATTTGTAGGAATCGACAATCTACTAGTGGTTTCATAGAAGACAACTTCCATTATTGACATACTTATAGTTATATAATATACATTGGTTTTCGGGAGAACCGGAAACCATCCAGACTTTCACATGACAACCCAAACAGTACAGCTCAATCCCGTTTAACATGAGAGCCAGACACCGCCCAGACTTAACCCGAGCAGTGCAGGCCAATAATATTTCGCCGGAGAGCCATACACCACTCACGCTTAAAAATGGTAGCCCAAATAGTACGGTTCAATCCAGTTTCCAGGAGAACCAGACACTGTTCAGTCTTAAATACAGCTTAATCCCGCTTGACCGGAGACCCAGACACCGTATAGGTTTTAACGCTACAATCTGAATAGTACAGCTCAATCCTGTGACGCAACCATACATGTACCAAGCACCCTGGTGGACCATTCGCATCATTCATATACACATTCATATCACATGTATAATTACTCCGGTCAATGATCACGTGAATCAATTATGCACAGCATGAACAACCGGGAGTTGACCTATTCTGCTTACATGACAGTCAAACTCATTAATGTTAGTAATGGCGACATGTCTTACAAAGTCACTTGAGAACACTGAAAAGCAACTGCCAGTATGAATGAAATCGGTTAACCAGCAAACCAAATTTGAGCAAAGCTTGCCAAATTATTGTCCAACCATCCACAGTGCCAATGGCAAACCTCCAGTCTCATAAAAGAACTTCAGCTCAACATAGCTAGACATAGTCAATGATAAATTATGTAAAGTCCTGTGAAACTCATTAATCGTTCATTCAACGTTTTCTGAAGCATTAAAAACAGATCAAGAGAACACCCAAAAAATAACCAAAAATTACTCCAATTTAGGAGTAGTTAAATGAATGATATCACTGAAATATTGATTTGAATGACAACGATCCCGCCCCATGGGATTCGAATCCAGGACCTATCGGTTTTGCGCACGAACGCTTCACCTCTAGACCAAGAAACTGTCATCCATTGGTGTTAATATCTGACTTCAACTAATTCACGGAGTTGCGTCAAGGTAGTGCAGCTCCATTTGACTCAAGAATTCAACTACTAGAGTATGATATCTGTTTGAAGTTATATGCACGTTAATTATACAAGAGGTTAATGTAGATTACATGTTGTTACATACAATTAGAATGTAATACATGTTATTTGACCTATCACATCATCGACGTTTAGCATTATTATTTTCATGGTTCACTATGCTTCCATTTCATCAATATCTTTGATTTTCTTACATCCACATCATCACAACTTAAAACGTTTCCCCCTCCCCAACATATGGTCAGTTGATATGCTAAACAGGAATAATGATTCATTAAAATCTCACCACTTGTAACTATACGTATTAGAGAAACTATAACCTGTCATAAAGTTCATTAATCTTACATTGTAAAATATATAACATACAACTAATTTAAACATCAAAATGAATTTGTGATCTGTTGTTATAACCATTCACTAGGATATATATGCTTCAACACTGGAAATTATAATGAAATAGGATTATGAGAGGAATTTGATATTTTTTCATTTTTCGAATGTCCCGCACTGAAACCATGCAAATACTAGTGGTAGTTGCAGTCGTCTGAGGTGAAGTAGTAGTAGTAGTAGACGCTGCTTTTGTTGTTGTTAAAGATGAAGAGGTAACAGTAGTTGTTGTTTGTGTATTAATAGCAGTAGTAGTAGTATGTGTGGTAGTAACAGTATTAGCAGTCGTAGGTGTAGCAGCAGTTGCTGTTTATTTTGTTGTTGTGGTTATGGGTGACGTATTCGTTGACTATGTAGCTTTTTGCAGCAGTAGTAGAAGTAGTAGTCGTGTGAGTGGTAGTAGTAGTAGTTGTATCAGTCGTAGATGTATTACTAGCAGTGATCGTGGTAGCAATAGTAGTTTTCTAATTGTACAGTATAAACTATTTGTTTCAACATTACACTTTATGATAAAATTGTATTGCGAAAAGAATTTTATCATTTTTCATTTTTAATATGTCATGCACTGAAATTATGCTTCATTTCAATGTTTACACATCACATAATTTATATGACCTAATATTTACACTTCATTATTCACAATGACAACAATAACATAAAAGAGAATTCAGAATAATCAAACTTCAAACAGACCTAGATTCATTAATGAAAATGGGGCACATTTAACACAATCTACAATACATTAAGTAAAGATAATGAAGTAGTCTGTTTTTCAGTTGATTTGTCAATGCAAATTTATGAAATACTCTTGAGTGATACTTTTGTCAATGAAGGACAAACAAACAATGAATGTTACATTGTTGACAAAATTCTATAATGATCAACATTGAAAGTTATACATAGAACAATACTTCAAGATGTATGAAATTAGACAATTTGAATAGACCTTGACGACAAAAGAATGATTGGCAATGTGTGCTACATCTATTACTACTGTGGCTGATGAAATTATCTTGTAAGTTTTGAATCCAGTTTATTAAGATTGAGGGATGTAATGTTAAAATATCCAGCTAATAATTTTCGGTCAAACGTTAACTCTAGTATCATTTGTTTTATTTCATACTTTATTATGTGTTACAATCTTCAAGGGCTAAACATATTATTTCAACTATTCTAACATTTCGGTGAATGCGGTAGAGTGTGGTGTTACGGCTTTGAAATGGCTCTGTCTTCTAGGATTTAGGCAAAACTGCTGTCTAATGTGTGTTCACCAGCTCCCTGAGAATAATTTATATCCTTATGACAAGCTAGTATGAAAGGAATGATTTTTCAGGCTGGATGCTTGACATCACAGTATCACTCTCGGTCTTCGGTACTTTCCACTGTTATTATCCTAGCCATCTAGCTGTATTAAGTCTATTCAGTTCGATGGTATATTCCGGATTAATATTTTTTGAACACTAATGTTTTTATTCCTGGGTAGTCGAGCTGCTGGAAGCAACAGTTATCATATTACTGAAGAGCAGATTCGTTTCTCGGAAAATGAAAAACTACGAAATTGGGGTATTGACGAGTAAAGAAAAGACGATGTTAAAACTATATCCGAATATCACACTCATCAGGGACGCTCCGAGAAAATCTGGCAAGACTTTTTCTGAACCCTGATTATGCAGCCTACAATATCCGAAAAGATGACGTTCCTAAAGCAGTCCTTGAATTCTACGGACATATTGGTCCAGCAAGTGGTCCAACTGGCCAAAACGTTCTGAGATTCTAGACACTAACTACCGAAGTTATCCTTCTACCCTACATTAATGATGGAGGCTGTCACGAGGCACTTGGTGCCAACAGACACCAGTTATCAACTAGAATCCACGTGCATCTGGATAAGCCACATGGTATAAGGATAAGTTACGAAAACAGATTAAAACTGACAGTTTCATTTGTGGACTATCAGTGATAAGGAAGAACGTGTTTCCAGCAATATAGAGTAAGACATGAATATGTGTGTTCTTGCCGTGCCTCTTAGGTCCTATCTTCTAACTTGTTGCTTGTCTCTATTTAGTCCAAGATATCTCTATCTATTTTGGTGAGAAGAGGTAAGGTATCTAATATCTAATTCGGTTGTGGCATGAGTCTAGGCACTCCTATGTGACGGACCTCACAAATCCGAGACGAGAACATTGCAAACCAAATGAAAGTAAGATGTTTTTCCCTCATTTGATCTGAGTAAGACGACTGGTTTCTGCTCATTTGCTTCTGCAGCCTTACTTTTAATCGTTTGCACAATAAATTCACTTTCTGAAGGCGGAATTTTACTATTATCAACTGTTTATTTAACTTGACACTTTTGTTTGACTTCAACCAAGACAGATGTTCTCTTTTCTTCCTATAAAAACTCAGTATTGATTGTGGATATTGATAACTCAACTGTGGTTATATCCGTTATATATGTTGATTTGTATAATTACCAGTTCATATTCGATGTCGATCATCATAGAATTTTGTCAACAATGTAACAGTCATTCCCGTCTGTTTTTTTTTCATTGAAAAAAGTATCGCACAAGAGTATTTCATAAATCAACTGAAAAACAAGATAGCTCATTATATTCACCTAATGTATTGTAGAATGTTTTAAATGTGGCCTATTTTCGGTTATGAATCTTGGTCTGTTTGAAGTTTAATTAGTCTGAATTTTATTTTTATTTTTGTTGTCGTTATTATTGTTGTGAATAGTGAAGTGTAAATATTAGGTCATATAAACATCAAAATGAAGCGCGATTTCAGCGCGTGACATTTCAAAAATGAGAACTATGAAATTCCTTTCACAATCTGATTTTCTCATAAAGTGTAATGTTGAAACAGAACGTTTTCAGCAGATGATTATAAGACCAGATCATAAATGTATGTTGATGTTTCAAACAGTTGTATGATATTTAATTTACAGTATATTACTACTACGTTGATGCGTTCTACTGATTTCGGCAATTATAAGTAGTATTTATCACCAATCGAAAGGGAGATATCTTCTGGCAGAATGATGAGATGCTTGAAGAAAATCGAATGAAGACAGATAATGATTGACGCCGAAGCAAAGGAACAATCACGTTTGAGTCAATTGATTGACATTTTGCAAATGAATTATTTACTGGATGGTTCTCAGATTTTACTGAGCAATTCTGTAACTTTGTACTCAAATACATTCGGTTGTCTTCACTGGTGTTCTCGCTCACAACACTGCTACTACTACTCACACAAAGAATACAATCATTGAAACATTAGTGGTGTGAGTGGCATTAGTAGTAGCCTTCACAGTGCATGTGGTAGTGTGACTGGTGGTAATACTGCTAATATGAGTAGTAGTGTTGATGGAGTGAGTAGTGATTTGAATAGTGGTCGTTGTAGCAGTATTGGTAGTTGTGTGTGGAGTAGTGTGAGTGCCAGTAGTAACGCTAGTGGCATTATTATTAGTAGTAGTGAAAGTGCTGCGAGATGTAGTGTAATCAGTATCAGTAGTAGTGTGGGTTATGCAGTCAGTACTAGTAATATAGGCACTGGTGGTGGTAGTGTGAAAATTAGTGTAGTTTAGTGTAGTAGCAGTCGCAGTGTGGGTATTATTAGATGCATTGATAATAGTATCAGCTGTAATAGTTGTATGGAAATATTAGTTTGTGTAGTATTGTTTGTAGTAGCAGTAGTGTGAGTAGAAGTGTGAAAATGTCATTAGTTATAGTAATAGTGGGAGTAAAAACAGTATTAGTAGTAGTCGATTAGTATTATAATAGTTGCAGAAGTGGTTTGAGTGGTAACAGAAGCAATAGTAATAGATTGGGTAGTGTTGTGAGAATTAGTAATAGTATCATTAATGTGAGTAGTATTTTTATCATTCGTAGTAGTAATAATGCGAGTAGTAATTGTATCAGTCGTAGTAGTAGTAGCTGAACTGTGAACATTAGCAATAGTTTTAATAGGAATAAATTGAGCAGTATTAGTCGTAGTGGTTGTAATGCGTGCGGCATTTTGACTGATACGGGTCGTAGATCCAGTGTGATTGGAAATATTTAATGCTGTATTATTACAAATTGTAGGAGTATTGTGGGAAATGGTGTGAGCAGCAGTAGTATTATTAATAGTTATTTATTGGTACTAGTAACGTGAGCAATAGTATTGGTAGTATTGTTGGATTTATAGTCTACCATGATATTAATACTGTTCTAGTAATAGACCTAATCCTGAAATGGTAGATTTTTCATTATATAACTCCCTAATCCATAACCTCTTACGTGGAAGTCACACCATCGTCTACACCAACTGATTGCATCGTAACAACTACCAACACATGATGGAGAACAAGCTTAGGCTAGAGATAGAATAATATATTTAATATGAATAAAAGATATAAGATAACATTCAACAGGGACCACGCCTGCAACACCGAGCCATGCCTCACTCACTCAAATCACACGATAGACATATCCACAAATAACCACCAAAATGACCAGAATTGATGCAGTCGAGTGGATAGACTAGCATCCATAGTACCTTAACGAATACCTCGAACCGTACCGAAACAACGAGAGGCGAGAACAAAGAAATCAGTCTGTTAATACAAGCTCGTGATAAAGATATTGGATTGACATAGCCTCACCAAATAATAGCTGTACATCCAAAATTGAGGTCGGATTAACTAGAGAACTCTTGTACGTTGAGGCTATTAATGAAACCTTGGGTTCCTTCAGTCATTAACTGTAATTGTCGCAGGCTTCCAAGCTTTTCCTTGCATTTTGTTTGTGGGGATGTCGCGTCTCGACTACAACAAGTGGGATCACATCGACGTTTGTACTTTTCACAAACTACTCTGTTTCATAGTCATCTGTGTTTGCATGTAACTAATGTAATTTTACAGCGTGATGAGACAATTTCTGGAATTTGATGCTTCTGGCACTGTCTTTGTCAGTACTAACTTACACCAAATAATAATAAAATGCCCTACAGCCTCGACATTATCTTTCAAATAATATAAGTCGTTGTTTATATGTGATCGCACATTAGTGTTCCAGTTTAGATGGGAAAAACCGAAAAATAAAAAATTTATTTTGTCTTTATCTTAATGATTAGAAAATTTCACGTGTGAGCATTACTATCGTTCTAGACTGTTCTTCAAGCAAGAAGGTATACCGAATAGTTCAGGTGGTTTCTTGAGTGCTCAAGTTCTAGAATTGACGTCACTTTAAGGGAGGAGAACGCGATAGGATTGAGGTGGAAAGGAAATCATTAACTGCTACAATAGGGATGTGCACATGAAACTACAGTCAAAATACAAGTTAGGTTACGAGACTGAAAGTCAAGAGTGATGGTGATCTGTGGTTTCATCAGAGAACATAATGAGTGTGACTGGGGTATCACGACGAACCCGCTCTTCACCACACCGTTTCAAACTTCAGCTCAAGACTGTTGCTCAACCACCAACCAGAAATTTCAAATGTCATGACGAGTCTGAGATTGACAGATAATTACCATTTAAACATTAAAATTAAAACACGAATTTCAGCGAAGGGATCTCTTTTCAAAGAATTTATTATCAAGCTGTACAATCGTACATATATGAAAATTTTGATTTTGTAAAAGTGCTTATTCCGTGAGGAAATGTGAACACAGTTAATATAAAAGTTATAATACTAGATTACGTAATATGAATAATAACAATAACAATAGATTTAGTGATTATAATAAGATGATTCAAATGTTTTTGTCATAATAATTAAAGGTCATAGAGGTGTACAAAAATAAACTGATATGATGAGCGTTCATGAATAAAACAATGAGAATAGAAGACATAAGTAAAGGGGGAATGCAGTAATAATAATAATAATAATAATAATAATAACATTAATAGTAGGATAATCAAACTAATTAAGGCCAAGGTAACGATAACGATAAGACGTACTTCTTTTGTACGCATAGTTCTGGTTTAAGCTCCTGGATGGCAAGAGCTTCGGCTATTTTTTTAAAAGTTGGATACGAAAAAATCTGGGTAGATTTGAACGAATCATATAAACAACCTTAAAGTCAATTTGTGGGTCTGTTGAATGGTTATAGTCGATTAGGTGTTCAAGTATAGAACTCCTAACTGCTTTCCTTTCACCCTTATAGAACCAGGCTGGGATATGTTCTCGTATCCGAGTTGAAAGCGAGCGCTGGCTACGGCCAATGTACCTTGCTCTACAAGAGCAGGTGAACTGGTAGATGCACATGGAGGCGACCAGACGCGGAAGCTTATCTTTTATGGATACAGAAAATAAGTTTCTACTAGTGAAGGATATTCGCAGTTTTGCCGCGTTAAATGTTCTTCTAATAGTTGTTGTTAGACGGTTTTTGATTACGTCCGATGTTCGATCACCTTTAAATTCCAGACTGATATAAAGGTTTTTCTTTAGAACGGAACAACCCGAATTCTTCTCGCGACTACTTTTATTCATATTCTTTTCTATGAACCGTTCTGGGTGACCATTTTCCGTCAAAGTCTTCTTCAGGAATGCGAGTTCTTCGTTGATGCATTCCGTACTGCATATGTGATGTATGCGATGGCATAAAGAATGGATAAGGTTTCTCTTCCTACTTAACGGAACCCAGCTATAGAAGTTGGTTAGCTGGCCATTCCATGTTTGTTTTCTAGAGACGGATCTTTTTAAATAACCATTACTCTTTCTCATCAGACGTACATCGAGAAAAGAAATTGATTGGTCTTGTTCCCTTTCTAACGTGAAGTCTATGGAAGGGTGGCACGAGTTAAAGGTGTGTAGAATATCATCTAAATCAATATTATTGTCACAAACAACAAACTTGTCGTCAATGTATCTCACGTATAGGTGGTATCGATTGATCATTGAACGGAGTTGGTTATTTTCTACTTTTGCCATGAAACAGTCTGCTAAAATTGGACCCAATGGAGACCCCATTGCGATCCCATCCCTTTGTCTATATATTTCATTATTGAAACTGAACTGGACATTAAAAGTACAGCGTAACAATAAGTCTTTCAAGTGTTCGGTTGGCAAACCTAGATCTATATTGTTAGAATCAATATACTCACATATATAACAAATTGTTTCGGTTAAAGGTACGCTAGTGAACAAAGAATTAACGTCAAGCGAAAACATGTGTTTTTCGGAAGTATTAACGTCCTTAATACGATCAATAAATTGAAAAGTATCATGAATAGAATGTTTACATACTTGCCTTCTAACCGGTTCCAATTTTTCCGCTAACCATTTGGCGATTCTGTGGTATGGAGAACTTGACATGTCCAAAATAGGTCGTAACGGTAAACCCGGCTTATGTATTTTCGAATATCCTTCACTAGTAGAAACTTATTTTCTGTATCCATAAAAGATAAGCTTCCGCGTCTGGTCGCCTCCATGTGCATCTACCAGTTCACCTGCTCTTGTAGAGCAAGGTACATTGGCCGTAGCCAGCGCTCGCTTTCAACTCGGATACGAGAACATATCCCAGCCTGGTTCTATAAGGGTGAAAGGAAAGCAGTTAGGAGTTCTATACTTGAACACCTAATCGACTATAACCATTCAACAGACCCACAAATTGACTTTAAGGTTGTTTATATGATTCGTTCAAATCTACCCAGATTTTTTCGTATCCAACTTTTAAAAAAATAGCCGAAGCTCTTGCCATCCAGGAGCTTAAACCAGAACTATGCGTACAAAAGAAGTACGTCTTATCGTTATCGTTACCTTGGCCTTAATTAGTTTGATTATCCTACTATTAATGTTATTATTATTATTATTATTATTATTATTACTGCATTCCCCCTTTACTTATGTCTTCTATTCTCATTGTTTTATTCATGAACGCTCATCATATCAGTTTATTTTTGTACACCTCTATGACCTTTAATTATTATGACAAAAACATTTGAATCATCTTATTATAATCACTAAATCTATTGTTATTGTTATTATTCATATTACGGAGTCTGAGATTATCAGTGTGCGTCAACATATACAATCGAGATGTACATGTAAAATCTAAACTACGGTTTGGATGTTGGTGAATAGCCTGCGATTGGATAAGACACGCGCCTATGCCCGTCGAAATCAAAACAAGTAATCGGGCAAATAGCGGTTCTATAATTCATCATAAATTTATATGTAAATCGTTACCTAAACAACTATTACCACCCGGCTATTCAACCAATAATTGTTCAATCAATCAAATCTAAATAACAATAATAAAGTTGGTAAAAGATGAGGGAAAATTATCAGTCACAACAAATTAACGTTATTCTATCCTGACTGGACAGAACACAAACAAAAGGAGGGGCAAATCAAGTGTCAAGTAAAACAACAAAGCTTAATTCATAAAGAATAACAATGCCTCAGTCCTCTACGAGTCCGTGAAGCTGCTCGCGTTCATGTGTGCATATACTCAACTTCTACTAAAAGATAATTGTTTTATACTATCTCTGTATTCCGTTGCTTTAGTATATTTTATGAAGTATTACGCGTGCACAACCACCCCTAACCTCGATGGCCAGAAACCGTTGTAGTGGCAAGAATACTCATAACCGTATCGGTCCAACAAAAAGCGAGAGCAATAAAACTAATCTTTCTATACACACCCGTTTTAAAGTTATTGGAAATATGGAACGACCTCAGAACAATTTGAAATTCCGTGACCTTCAGTTTGCTTCATCATGAGTGAAAGATACAGCTTCTCCTTAACTACATTCAGGTGAGCCCGTATTTTTAGACTTTATCAAAAACTTTAGTCCATCCGGAAAGCTTGTTCAGATCGAATATGCATTGAAAGCAGTTGAAGCTGGAGCTCCGTCTGTTGGTATATGTGCCGCGAATCAGTCTTCAGTAATAAGGATAGTAGGTTGATGAACCTGTGTTAATCCTGACACATTGCTTTCCAGTGAAGGTCCAGCTTTTCCTTGAAAGTATTCACTGATGGGGGTGATACCACTTTTTCGGGTAAGGCGTTCCAATGATTGAGAAAAACGGGATCCCACTTTAAGTTTATTAGATCGTGGTTTATGAACCTTCTTGCTATGACCTCGGAGATTATTAGTGCTGGAGGGAGCAAAAAGATAAGACATATTAACACCCAAATCATAATTAAAGATACGAAATGCCAGTATAAGGTCACCTCGTGCCCTACGTTACGGCAAGGGGAAAAGATTTAAGCGTTTTGAACGCTCATCGTAAGGGAGTCTTGAAAGACCCTTCACCAATTTCGTTCCCACACGCTGGACACGCTCAAGGGAGTTAGTATCCTTTACCAGACACGGGCTAGCTGCTTGGATACAGTACTCTAAATGTGGTCTAACATATATGGGATATAAAATTCCTAACGTATAATATTATACCTCCCCCTTTGCGACTTGAAACTCTATCACTTCTGATACAGATATAACCAACAATGAAAGCAGGACAGTCTGTATCAACGGTGAACCAAGTTTCTGTAACAACGATTATATCGGGACATAATTCTTGCACCATCAGACTTAGCTCGGACGTTTTATTTCTAAGACTACGAGCGTTCGTGTAACACACACTTAAAGTGTTTTGGAAATCAATCGTTCTACCCATACAGGCCTTGGAAGCATTGGCTTCCAAGACCTGACTACCCGAAAACCCTTAATGGTAAGGTTATTTTCGCCATTTAATTTGCGAGTCCTCAACTCCGTAAGAGCATTCTTCCACTTGATTCGATCCTCAAGCGGCCAATCTGGTCGAATACGGATATTTGAGCACGAGTTTTTAGTGCGCTTTTCAATAATATGTCTCTTTCTTCAAAACTCCCGAGAACCAGCTTCAGGATTCTTCTTGGTTGGGTCTCGCCTCCAACCCATTTACCAAGTCGTATTACTTTTGTAATATGTACCTCTGAAACCTCTTCAGGTAGTACATTCCTTACTACAGACTACACTAACTGCAGGTCATGTGCATGTCTTCTAGCAGGGTCGTTGTCTTTCGACTCCTCTAGATTCCAAATAATTAAACTAGAGAGGGGTTTAGCTTCTTTTGAAACTGTGTTCACAGCTTTCGACCGTGACGTCAGATCCTGTATTTTAACTACTGGTATCTTACGATTAGTTTTTATTTTAACAGAGTCCTGGGAGTCGGGCGAGTGACTCACAACAATGTTAGACGAAGCTTTACTATGGGACTTTGGCGGAGTGGTCTAAGAGTCCACCAAGGACTTATCAAGTAAACGGTCATTAGTTTTAGCTATCTTTCCTAATCTTCTGCGTTTCCGTGTCATCCATATTCCATCAGTCGTAGCATCCACATTAGAACCACTCGGGACAGTAATTGTTTTATCTGGGTCACCGGTTGCTGCTGTAGCAACATGGCCACCAATATCTAATGAGGTGTCACTCATTGATTGTTTCGGGGTAGACGGTTTAATAGCGGGTTGCACAGGTAGATGTCTGGCTTGCGCCGTGATAGCACTTACGACACTAACGCAATCTTCGCCATCAGTACCAATGTTATCAGTACAGCCCTCATCAACCTTCTTATTAGCCAACACCAGGAGACTAATTGCTTCCTGGATAAGCAATGTTTTGCTCGAGCAACAAAAACTACAAAGCCAATGAGAGTTGGGCTTTGAACACCTTTTATATGCAGTGGGGCTTAATCGGGTGCACATCTTATGGAACCACTTATTACACTCATCACATTGCATCCCTTCATCCACGGGATGAAGGATGAGTAGACCTAGCCATCTTGAACATCAACTAGAACGGTGACAAAACAGGCTATGTAGAAGGATTTTCAAACCTTAACTAAATAAATCAAGTAAAGTCGACCAAGTATGCTTCGATGCAATAAATACATAGAAGCAAAATCGAAAAACTCAATACAATATCACTTTAACTGGGGTAGATGCAATTAAAGTGTAAACAGTAGTTTTGATGCGTAATTTACGATCAAAACAGTTAATTAACTCAACGAGAAAGAATACCACTGTCCTTTTAAATAGAACGCGTTTCTTTTGTGCATGCTGCAGTAAAAAAGTTCACTTCAAAACTTATGGACGAGTCAACAGTGACAAAAATTGAACAAGTGACAGATGGGATAGGGATGGTTTACAGTGGGCTGTCGCCAGATTATCGTGTATTGGTTAAACAGGCCATATCAGCTGGCGTATGGTGAACCTATATCTCCGGAACAATTGGTTATCCGAATAGCTGCTGTTATGCAAGAATATACACAATCCGGGTGGGTTTTGTGTTCCTATCATTTTCGCGTTTATATCGACAAAAGTTAGCTAGCCAACTGATTACATCAATGTTTATACTTCATATAGATTTATAGATATAGTAATTAGTTACACTTAACAGACAAATAATATGTATACTTATGTGATGTGACCCTATAGCAGAACGTCTACATTACTAGAATTTACTATCAATTCTGCTTTCCATTCTCCACTCCACATTTTAAAGTATGAACTTTTCCACATCATTGCTATCTATATCACCGGAATAGAATTCACTGACGATTTTGATATAGTTTCCCCTTGATTCTTGCGGCTGAAGTTATTCACTAGGAAGTCCTAGGTTCATGCTGAATAGCACTCGCGAACAAAATGTATCCTCAATCAAGATTGATAAGTGAATAATTAACAAGGTCTGTTCAGAACCTAGAATAAGTTATATGAGCTTAATATAGTAACCGATACTTCAGTTTGAAACATTGTCCTAAATATCTTACTTACTTACTTACGCCTGTTACTCCTCGTGAAGGGGCATATACCGCGTCCTAAATATCTTAATACAATATAATTAGTAGTATACAGACAGTATTCATAATGGATATACATTGATCATCTTACAGTTTACAGTCATACAAGTAAATCATTAAATTCAGAGAAATTAACTTAAACTGTAGTGAATGAGATCTTACAAGTGGAGACAATCGAATGTATTTGAATGCAACATTACATAACCACTTAGTAAAATCTGAGGACTATTTGCAAAATGTCCATCAATCGTCTAAGACTTCATTGTTCTTTTGTTTACACACCAATCATTCTCTGTTGTCGTTCTGTTCGATCTTCTTTTTACCTCAACAGTGTTTAAAATCAGAAGGCAATGAGAATGGACAACTACAGTTTTATTAGCGGATAGCGCAGATTACGAAGCTATAAGCACATCAAGCGAATTTGAAGCGGAGTGACGAACAAGTACATACCAGCAATTACATAGGCAAATTTATATTCAAATCACATAAGGGTACAGCAAGGCAAACAAAAGGTTAATAATAGAGTTCGCGTAAATATATACATGGAGAAGAGAATGAATCAACGAGCAGTATTTCAAGGATCAACATTTTAGCTAGAGTTTGTCATGTTCTCTACTGTTCATAACGGTAAAAAGAGATATGCGAATTGTCTATTAAGTAAGTTAAATAAAATAGTTTAACCAATACTAACCATAATCAAAATGGATTGTAGGATAGTTGCTATAAGAGTATATTTTTGCATGAGTTTTGAGTTATGATTGAATTGAGTTCAATAGAGAACTAATCTGCCATTTGCTTTGATCTTCTAACTAATCACTAGTTTAGAAAAAAGATTGACAATCAATCAGTGTTAACGTTTCGTTTGTTATTTTTATTTTATTTATTTTAGCACATAGATATTGATACAAGGGAGCACCAAATACATATGCGCCACACAGATCTCATTTGATTTGTGCGAGGACTATGATACTGCCCGGGTGCCCAAACCGAAGCAGGTGGTTTTCTTAGGATGCCAAACCCGGAGCCTTTGACCTAAAGGTCTGACCCACAAGACAGTGGAGCATCGTAAGCAGATGCGGTCCCATGATGGCCAGTGACCAACGATTGGTTCATACGCCATTTTTTTCCTTCGGGATACTGGAGCTCATGTGCACAATTGGTTTGGAATGAGGGTTTTCCAACTCCGCTACGTGGACTCTCTGTGTTCACCAACCCGGTTAAAGCGCCGAACATTCGCTTTTCGTCCTCTCAATTTCGTAAACAACACTAATGTCACGAGGAGGCAGTGAGTAGGACTTCCCTGGCAGAGGCTATATACGCGTGGCCATGTCAGAGCATTTCGAGAGGGAAAGCGGACTCTCCTCACTCTCGGCCGTACCAGGGCATCGATTGATATATACGTGGTCACTGCTCCTACTAACTATATAAGTTATCTTAATTAATAATCAGACTAGAAAGAGTAAGAAATTATACGACTGTTTACCTATGCATACAATCTAATCACATAGGAACCTAATACAATCTAACCAATGGACACTACCTGTTATTATCTTCCAACATTGGATTAATCTATGTTATAAATTTGTAAATGGGGATTATCATTATGTAGGTTGTGAAGATTACAACAATAATCTATAGGTCAAAATGAAGCTTATAATGAGAGGAATATAGATATGCATAAGGTAATTACTGAATAGTTATACCATAAGGATATATAGATAATATTAGTCCATTATTAGGTCTCAGAGGTTACCTATAACTTAATCTTTACTAGATTATAACAGTCATCATACAGTGAAATCGATAGTACTGAAAGTATGGAGTGTTAAATTCTATTTTTGTATATTACAGGTGTTGTGAACAGGGAAACAAGAAGCCTTGACAAATTACGAAAGTTATTTTTCGGGACGTTATTTCATTTTATGCAAAGCTTGTAAAACACTAACATTTATTTTTGTCCCTTAATCTATTCTACAGAATATAAGCTTTCGTTTGATGTATGATTCATTGACATAACCCCTTTTTTGTTCCGAAGCTATTGTAATTTAAACATAATATTTTGCACCTTATTTTCTACTCTAATTCCCAGCTTTGGATAAAATTGTATTTTTCCTAATTATTGTACGTTGTGGTCGGGTTATTCACCTATTTATTCATGTACTTTTTTCACACTAACTGAACTGAACTGACATTAGGATATGGGGAATAGATCGAGTAGTGTTTCAGTTGTCTTGTCTTCTCTCATTTGCGTGTTTGTCAGCCAATCAGGTGATAGAATAGTTTTCTTCTTTCTACCCCACTTTGAACTCACGCGTACTGGCCTCAAAGTCAGGCCGGTCAGCCCATCGCGCCAAGGTCTTAATCTGGATTAGATAAGTATCGTCAGCACCAAAATTGGGTAGACAAACCAAAGGACATAACAATAGGGTAATGAACATTAACAAATTGACATTATCCCTAAATTATAACTCAGGTCCCTTGAACTAGAAGTAAACTTTAACTTATTGGCATTAGATTTCATGAATCAATTCATCAGAAAGAGATTCGAATTTTTGTTTAAAACATCTTGCTGAAATTCTTGCTATCAGATGTCTAGAAACTTATTTTAACATGTTCAAAAGTAGATGATTATTGAATCATTTTCTGTATTGATTATACAAAGATTTCTTCATGAATGAATATGTTCCGAGATAGTGCACATTGACAATCCTTCACATGAAACTCAAACACAGAATGTTAGTTCTATGCGTGTTAAGGATATCTGTATGTAACAAAGTAGCAACAAAGAACAATGGTCAGTTGAAATAGTTCTAAAAGAATCAATAATATTAGGTATAGAACAAACAAAGACACAATCAGTATCGCCGTCGATAAGAAATATGTACACTCAATATGAGAATTGATGGAAATATTAAATATTCAGTTGATAAAACAAATAATGAAGATGAACTATTGAATATAATGAAAGAATAAAATTATAATAATGAATAGAATGATTGTTAGATGTTTATATGTACACTGTGAAACATCATTGTCAAGATAGATTACGAGTGAACTTGAGAAATCTCTAAGAAGATCCAAAAGAATTAAAGATATTCCATCCAATCATCTTTTGGAAGAATATTCCAGAATCCTTATGTGTAACCTCTCTATTAGACAAATGATAAGAACCTCCTGTATGTAGATTGGATAACTATAATGATGATGATTTCGTTGATACTAAAAACACTATAAATACTTAACAGTTTGTATGATATTTGACACTGTTTTGGTATAGCATTCCTTTCACTTCTGTCTTCTCATTTGTGACTTGGAAGATTCTAGCGTTTGAGTGGTCAAGTTGTACGTGATATATCAAAGAATCTAAGCTCCAGATATAACGATGACATAAAACAACAAAAGATTCCCTAAACTATCTATTCTTATATGATTGACTATAACATAAGTTATTGATCATATTGCACAGTTCACAGTTTGTTTCAAAAAAGATATGCTTTGTTCAAAATTGGTATTGTTTGCCCTAATTGAATCAGAGGATATCTTCTTTTTTCTACTTTCCTTTACCATTTAAGGAAATAAGTTTGATGTATGATCTCTGAAGAATTCCCAACTTTAACTTGCTCTTCAGAAATTAAGAAAACAACAATAGTGGGACATCAGTAGTCACAATTGACTGATCACTGAGTAGTGATCAAATGTCATGTGCATCAAGTCTTTATTTAGTGCAGATCGAATGCTATCGACCATGTTGCAATATGGCCACCAGTCTAGGTGACCGGATAGCTCAATGGTAACGTCTCTGACTGTGAAGTTGGGTGACACCGGATCGAATCCGACAGGGAGAACCAGTTCCCTTAAGATTACAGGTACACCTTGCTGACGTGTGCCAAGTAGCACGAAACTTGTGTCCAGGGTTTCCTGTCGACTATCTCTAACCACCATAGGATCATCAGTAGTTTGTACAAACGTACTTCTAATTTATCAGACATAAGTTTGATTTTGATAATATGATAATAGCAATAAGTTTTCGGTCGATTGTCTATTACGAGGTTTGGAATATTCAGATGAATAACTGACGCAGAGATCCAGTTTTTGTATTATTTTCATACATTATAATGAAACATTTCCAGATAACATTTGAAAATGCAAAAACAACGGGAAATACTGCAATTGTGGTGTGAGCTACTTATATCCACATAAGTAGTATACAACGATGATCCGGCGTGCAATGTATTGATATGAAAATGCAGGAACAATGAAATCTAAGACGATAGACTACTGCTACTACCACTTGTATATATATATATATATATATCTGTATTATAGATAAACCGTATTTTCCGCGAAAAAGTCATGGACTTCTAATATTCGTTGTCCTCTAGTTGTTTTGATCTTTCTATTCGAATGACATTTATAAAATATAGATCAGTCACATTATACATCAGTAAGGAATACCAACCTTTATATATTCATATCTTCCGACGTTTCGCGCACTGCTGGAGAGTCCCACAATAGGACGAAACGGCCGTCCACTGCTTCCAGGTTTCTCGTGATAGTCTAGCTTCAACTGACTCATGATCTTAACCATTGAAATTATTACAGATACAATTAATTTATACTGAAACAGTCTAGATGAGATAAAGCTTATAACTGAAGACAATATCGAGACAATCTGAACAGGATACACATTTACCAACAACAGATTGATTAATTACAGTCCTAAACAACAATGGAAGATACAAGGAAACCATATCAATTGAATATAACTTCGCTCCATTATACAAGCAGGTGGCTATTAGGACTTAGTAACTGAGTGGATAATATGATTGCATCTGAAGCGAATGGTACTGGGTTGGAATTCTGAAGGTAACGTTAACTGTGCAATGCAAGTAGGGTGAAACACTCTTCCTAAATTCCACTACTAATCATCATCCATCTTTGTTTATAAAGTATCGATGGAAGTCCTAAATTACCTCTATCTAATAATCTCATTTATTCTATTGTAAAATATTGATTTCCCCCCACCCACACACACACACACACTCCTCACTCAACCATCCACCTATTCACTCCCATTGAGATTCCATGGTTTATTAAAATGAAAAAGCAAAAGAACAGAATAATCATTATTGATTGAATTGATTGGTTACATAAGAAACCAGAACAAATTACAATTGGTTATTTGTTAATAGATTAGAAATCATTCATTACATGTTAATCATAATTATATAAACAATACTCGTTCATCATTATCACCATCATCCTCATCATCATCGTCATAACTTCAATCTACAATTGTAATGGGTAAATGTAGGATAATTAATATATATATCATATGAACAACAGTTAAGATCATGGGTCAATTGAAGCTAGACCATCATGGAGGACTTGGAAGAACTGGGTGGCCGTTTCGTTCCACTATGGGACTCCTCAGCGGCAGTGCGAACCCCTGATCGCGCCCCGCGGGACTCGCGCCAGGCGCTAAACCAACTAGACCACTGAGCTGTCCGGCATCCAATGGTGTTAATGTCTAACATCAAGCAATCCACGAAACGGAGCGACACATCCACCATTGTCATCAGTGAGTTACTATCTCACAACTGACCCGGTTGAACTCCACTGGTCACTGCTTCTCACTAGAACTCCAGGATATATCTCTTGAAGCAAGTCCCACAATAGGACAAAACGGTCATCCAGTACTTCCAGATTTTCCGTGGTTGTCTAGCTTCAATTGTCTCATGATCTCAACTGTTGAAATTACTACAATCTCCACAAAACCCCTTCTGATATATGTGCATATTGAATCAGAGAATGATACGGTTTTAAAGATAAATTAGTCAATTTAAATGTATGAACCGATCGTTGGTCACCGGCTACCATGGGAATGCATCTAATAGATAGAAAGATAGATAGATAGATAGATAGATAGATAGATAGATAGATAGATAGATAGATAGATAGATAGATAGATAGATAGATAGATAGATAGATAGATAGATAGATAGATAGATAGATAGATAGATAGATAGATAGATAGATAGATAGATAGATAGATAGATAGATAGATAGATAGATAGATAGATAGATAGATAGATAGATAGATAGATAGATAGATAGATAGATAGATAGATAGATAGATAGATAGAGTCTTATTATTCCTCCTTCAGCTCACTCATTCTTTTCTATAAACGTTTATCTTATGAAATGAATATAACATGAATTGTTCATAATCAGCCAAATCTATTCAAGCTTCCACTTACATATTTCATTCTAACTGGTTCCGACACTAGCAAGTTCTGACAGGAACCGATATATAACTAAAATAATAAACAAAATCTGACTATATAAATTGTAATAAATTTGAAAAACTATCAATACCAATGGCTGACGTTTAATGATCTAGATGTGAAGTGTTCGGACGAAAAGATCGGACTTCTCATGTCCGACCTCTTCTGACGTGATAGTGGATACGATTTCGTAAAGCGTCCTATACTGGAATGAATTCGCTATTTGTCACTTTCAGACTTTCAATAAGGGTCTAGGTAATGATCAGTTCGTGACTGACACTATGAAAATACAAACACTAAAGTGAATGTTTTGTTATTTTAAAATATAACATCAAATCAACTGAAAATCTCATGTTTACGTGTTACATGAAGATCTACGATTGCGACGAGACTATAATTTATGGACAACCTTTGAGCAACGTTAAAGTGACTTTCTGAATATCCGCCTACTAACTAGAACTAAATGACGGTTATAAACCAGTGTGGAGAGTAACAGCTAACACGGTCTTGGATCAGAGTTTCCAATTGACTACCGCTCACCACCTCATATATCAATATGGTGAACATGCTATCGAGCCATTAAACTAGTATTCACATTGTTACTTGTTCGATAGAACTTGACCAAGTTTGAGATGAACTTCATGCAAATAACAATAGTCAATACTCAATGATTAATTACTTGTAGAATAGAACTGATGGTAAGACTATAATTTATGGACGACCTTTGAGCAACGCTGAAGTGGTCTCAAGAATATCCACCTACTGATCAGAGCTAAATGAGATTGATAAACCTGTATGAGGAAATAGAATTATGATTTACAATTGATGCTTAGAGGTTAGGAATTAGATTTAAGGGTTTTTCATCATGAACTGATATTAGTTAAAATGCCAAAACTCTATTTAACCAAATGGATGAGTGAATTTCGCGCCAATATCCAAGACCTTTCATCGTAAATCTGACTGGTTTGCTCATAAATTATAGTCTTAACAACTACAACGTAGGACCAGGCACATATATTCATCAGTCCAAGTTGTCATACCTCATTAACACAACAACTGGGATCACCGGGTAAGTAATAGTGAGGTTAGACTTAGGGTATTACAGAATCATGGTAAATCAGTTGATGAGGTTGTGAATCTTCATCGACTGAGATGGTTGGGCCACGTGTTACTTATGTCTGAACACCGATTACCACAACGTGCGATGATGACCGGTGTTGGAGATGGTTACCAAACTTATTGAATATAAAACTAGATTAACTTACATAAATCAAGATTGAGATAATTGATGTGAATACGTTGAAATGTCAACCAGCTCGATAATCCATTTTTATCTAAATAAGTAAACATGTAGTTCATGTTAGAAAATGCGCAAATACCAGTGAAACTCCTTAATCACTCCTACAACATTACATCAAATGATACTAATGAACAGGATTGTTCAGTCGTGGAGCTTTCATCAATCTTCTGAATGCCATCATCAGCACAAACTTCAGATAGAAGTGATATGTTCAGACTTCTTCCCATATGATTCATAGCTTATCCTGTAGACCTCCATGTTGAATAGTTCTTATCGTTCAAAAGAACGATGAAAGCTTCACGACCAAACCATCCATTGCTGTACTGTATTCATGAAAATTAAACATGATTAGTGTCTAGTTATCTTAATTCTGTCATAAAATATGATGACAATTGTTATCATAAAACATTTTCACTACTAGCCACTATCCATCTTTGTTTATAATGCTTGTGACTTAAGGCAATTCAGATGGTGGAGAAGATTTAGAGCTCAGGTGGATGATTTTGATGGCGTTTTGTTCTCTGAGCTGGATGGTTTGGTCGTGGAGCTTTCATCGTTCTTCTGAACGACATCAGCAGCAGCACAAACTTAAGATAGAAGTGAAGTGTTCGAATCTCTCCATATGTGTTTCACAGCTTGTTCTGTGAGTGTCCACACTCATTCGATTGGAAAAATGTGGAAATCTTAGACAGAGGTAACTACAAAAACACCAGAGAATTTTTAGAAGCCTGGCACTCAGATCAATCAGCAATCAACAAGCATATTGAGATCAATCCAATTTATCAACCAATCAGGAAAATCATGCACAAATATAGGAACAAAAATCAAACCAATGGGAGACACAATCAAAACAAAGAAGTAAACAATGACAAATTTAAGGTCCATAAGAACCAATCAACATCGAGATGCACAGAACAAGCTGTGAAACACATATGGAGAAATTCGAACACTTCACTTCTATCTGAAGTTTGTGCTGCTGCTGATGTCGTTCAGAAGAACGATGAAAGCTCCACGACCAAACCATCCAGCTCACAGAACAAAACTCCGTCAAAAACTAAGGGCAATATCGAGGCAATCTAAACAGGATGCATATATGCCAACAAGAAACTGATCAATTACAGTCCCTAACATCAATGGGCAGATGTAAGTAAAACAACACTAAGTGAATTTAAACTTCAGCCCAATACACAAACAAGTGACTATCAAGACTCAATAGCTAAGTGGATATCATGATGGTCTTTGCAGCAAATAGTACTATGTTCGAGTCCCGGAATGAAGATCAACTCTGGGATGCCGTTACATCCGGTTGACGAGTATCAGATGGGATGATGATTTCAAAAAAAGTGAACGCAGCTTAGCAGCAAAATATATACCTCGTTGATTGAGTTGTTTAAGTTCACCACATATTTCTTGGTTGGATTCAGTTTTCATATCTGTTTAAATACAAAATTGAATGGTAAGTTTTACGAGTTTCTATCTTGAAACCTAACTGTATATTATAATAAAAATAATGACGAAAATAATACATCAGTATTGAATTGTGGAGATGATTAAGTTTTTGATTGAGATCATGAACCGATTGATGTTAGACCACTATTGAAAACCTGGTAGCACTGGACGGCCGCTTTGTCATATTGTGAGACTCCAGAATGGACAAGCGGTCTAAAACTCCAGACTCAAGAGTGCTCTGATCCATGATGTGGGTGTGGGTTCGAATCCAAATTCCGACACATACTTTGAAGAGTCCCACAATAGGACAAAACGGCCGACCAGTGCTTCCAGGTTTTCAATGGTGGTCTAACATCAATCGGTTGGTGACCAGGTATTAACCTCTTAAGAAAAGCACCTGCTTCGGTTTGAGAACCCGGGCACTATCACAGTCCACACACAAATCAAATGACTGTGTGACGCATATGTATTCGGTGCCCGCTTTTGTGTCAATATTTATGTATTCAAATAAATAAATAAAATGTCTACATGATGCAAAACAATCATCTTTGATGTAACAGGATGAACAAATCATATATGAAATAAAATGTATCTAATAGTGAACAGAAGAAAAAACGAAGGGAAATCAGTTGGTGGATGTGTCACTGAATTTTCATGGTTTAGATGAAGTTAGACATTCATACTGTTGGTCTAGAGGTTAAGCATTCGCTCGGAAGACCAATAGATTCTACGTTAACTTCTCGCGACGCAAGATCGTACATGGACACTGCTCATAAATCCCACAATATGACGAAATGGACAGCCATCCAATGTTTCTAGGTTTTCCATGATGGTCGAACTTCAACTGAATCACACAGAATTCCTATGATGGATTAAACTGCAAAATCATGCATAGAGGACAGTTGACAAACTCGTTCGAGATAAAGACCGGTGTCAGACAAGGTTGCTCACTCTCACCCATTCTCTTTCTCCCGGTGATCGGCTGGATCATCGAGTTGTCAACATCTGTGGAGAAGCACGGGATACAGTGGACATCTAGGATGCAGTTGGACGATCTCGACTACGCAGATGATCTGGCTCTTCTATAGCAAACGCAACAACAAATACAGACGATTACCTGTGTAGCAGCAGCCTCTGTAATATTAGATATCATCATACACAAAATGAAAAGCAAGATTCTCCGATTCAACGCAACGTGCACCAATAGAATCAAACTTGACAGAGAAGCTTTGGAGGATGAAAAGTCCTTCTAATATCTGGCCAGCATCATTAATGATTACAGAGTATCTGATGCAAGAGCAGCATATCTACAATTGAAGAACATCTGGAACTCAAAGCAAATGTCTGTCAACCAACACCAAATATAGAACTCTCAATACAAATGTCAAGACAATTCTACTGTATGAGGTGGAAACTTGGAGAACTACGAAAGCAATCATTCAGAAGATACAGGTGTTTATTAACAGTTGTCTACACAAAATACTTCGGTTCCGTTGACCAGACACAATTAGCAACAACCTACTGTGGGAGAGAACAAACCAGATTACAGTGGAGGAAGAAATCAGTAAGAAGCGCTGGAAGTGGATAGGACACACATTGAGGAAAGCACCCAAATGCGTCATAAGCCAAGCCGTCGCTTGGAGTCCCTCATGTCAAAGGAGAAGAGGAAGACCAAAGAACACACGACGCTGAGACAGATATGCGAAGAATGAACAACAATTGGATACGACTAGAAAGGAGGGTTCAGGACAGTGTGGGTTGGAGAATGCTTGTCGGTGGCCTATGCTCCGTTGTTCGTAACAGGTGTAAGTAAGTAAGTAAGATTGAAATTATGAATAATATCCACACAACCTCCCTTCTGATATAAATCAGTTCACTTTCATTTCAACTAACATCAAAGCATCATGATAATTGAATATTTCCTATAAAACACAACAGAATGTTTAAACTAACTTTCATAAATTTTTCTTTCATTGTTAAAACATTCTTTTATTTGAAGGGATTTCGGATGATTTATATCTACATAGTTTATAAATAGAAATAGTCAACAACTATTTGAATAAAATTAAAGCATTACATTTACATAATATGAAGATAAGCTTCATTTCATAATGTGTCAATTGAAGCTAGATCATCATTGAAAACCTGAAAGCATTGGATAGTTGTGTTCGTCCTAGACTATGGAATTCCTTAGCAGTCAACATCCATGATCTTGTATGTAGAACTGAAACAGAACCAAGGACCTGTGAGTCATGTACGCGAATACTTAGCCTACTGACCATTGAGTTGATATTCAATAGTGTTACTGTTTAACGTCAATCACTCCATGGAATTGAACCACCGTCCACCAGTGCTTACTAATGACTGTCTCCAAGAGCTATTTCATGGAGTTCTAGTGAGAATCAATGACTAGTGGAGTTCAACCGGGTCAGTTGTGAGATAGTAACTCACTGACGACAATGGTGAACGATGGCACAATTTCAAGAATTGGTTGAATTAAGATACAGTTGGATGCCGGCTGAGTATTATTATTATTATTATTATTATTATTATTATTATTATTATTTAAACACATAAACATTGGTACAAGGAGGCACCAAATAGATATGTGCCACATAAATCATTCGATTTGTGTGAGGGCTAGGATACTGCGTGGGTGCTCAAATCGAACAGGTGGTTTTCTCAGGGAGCCACACTCGGAGCCTTTGATTTCAGGAGATGTAGTCCCATGGCAGCCGGTGACCAGCGACTGGTTCACATGCCATCTGTTCCTTCACGATGCTGTAGATCATGTGCACCATTGGCTTGGAATCAGGGATTCCCAACATTCCTAAGTGAATCCTCCGTATCCACCAACCCGGTTAAAGCGCCGGACATTCGCATTTCGTTCTCTCAGACTTGCAAACAACAATAATGCCACGAGAATGCAGTGTGTAGGACTTCTCTGGAAGTGCTTGTGGGCACGTGGCCTTGTGAGAGTATTTCGAGAGGGAGGGCTGACCCTCCGCAATCTGGGCCGTACCTGGGCAGTTGTGGGCTTACCGGCTCAGTGATCTATAGGTTATTCGAGAGGCTGGAGTTCCTGGGTTCGAATCCCGTCAGCGCAATCCTGGATGCACATTACTTATAAGTCCCATACTAGGACGTAACGGACACCATCCAATGATTTCAGGTTCTCCATGATGGTCTAGCTTCAATTGACTCATGAATTCAACTAATAAATTACTAAAAATCTCCACAAACCCCTTCCTCCTCATTCTAATATGAAATATTCATTCATTACAAGCACTTACCATACTTTTTTTCTATAGAATTCACGACGTTTTCAAAGTCTAAGATATTTACAAATGAAATAGATAACATACATCAATTAAATTAAAATGTATTGGATTCTGTGATATACTACATCTTAATAAAACAATATGAGGACTTCAATTCATAGAAGCATCATTAGATGGTTTGCTTCCTTGTTTGTTTGTTTGTTTCTTCATCCTCTTTTTCCTTTCTTACTGATCAGTATTCTTTGGAGTATAGTTGGAATATGAATAATTCAAATGTCATTTTAAAGATGTATAATTATGTGGATACAATATCCACAAAACGCCTTCTGACATGAATCAACATATGCTCACTAGTGACTGTCTCCAAGAGCTATTTTATAGAGTTCTAATGAGAATCAATGACCAGTGGAGTTCAACTGGGTCCGTTGTGAAATAGTAACTCATTAAAGACAACGATGGATGCGTCGCTCAATTTCATGGATTAGTTGAAGTTAGACATTCACACGGCTCAGTGGTCTAGTGGTTAAGCGTTCGCGCACGAGAACAATAGATCTTATGTTGAAATCTCAAGAGACAGAATCGTGGATGCGCACTGCCACTGAAGAGTCACACACTAGGACGAAACGGCCGTCCAGTGCTTCCAGGTCTTCCACGGTGGTCTAGCTTCAATCGACTCATGATCTCAACCATTGATTTAGATAGAGTTTTGCTCTCTGAGCTGCAATCAATCCTATGCAAACCAAAAGACGAAACGACAAACGAAGAAAAGCAAAACATCAACAATAAAACAAACTGTGCCGACTGCGATAAACACTACATCATACAAAGCCGACTCCCCCTTCATCATCTTCACCTTCATGAGCATCAATTAGTGGTCAAATGCCATGAAATGCCCCCACATATATCAATGCACATGGACAACTGCCGACACACATTCGACTGGAAAAATTTGGACATTTTAGTTGGAGGCAATTCCAAAAACACCAGAGAATTTTCAGAAACTTGGCACTGAAGTCAATCAGCAATCATCAAACACATTGAAATCGATCCAATTAATCAACCAATCAAGAAAATTATGGACAATCACAAGAACAAACATCAAACCAATGAGAGATACAACCAAAATAAAGAAGAAAACAATGGCAAGTTTGAGATCAACAAGAACCAATCAACATCAAGATCTACAGGACAAGCTGTGTATCACATGTGAAGAAATTCGAACACTTCACTTCTACTTGAAGTTTGTAGTGATGATGTTGTTCAGAAGAACAATGAAAACTCCACGACCAAACCATTCAGCTCAAAGAACAAAACTCCATCAAAATCATCCACTTCAGCTACAAATCTTCTCCATCATAACAAATGATTGAAAATGTGTGTAGTAGATGTAATTGTTAAAACATGAAACCTGAAGAATTACCACAATCGTCATCAAAATAGTATCTACGATGTTACTCAACGTCGGTTGACCGGATATTATCTGTAATAATTTATTATGGTAGAGAATATCCTGGCTTCTAGCTAAAGAGAAAACTATAAAAAAACGCTGTGGGTGGTTAGGACATACATGATGGAAATGATCAAACTGCATTCATTATAAGGTGATTCTAAACTTGGAATCCCAAAAGGAAAAGAGAACAGGGGGAAATTAAGGAACACACTGTCGAATATACAATCTAATCAAGAATGGTTATTATATAATGCAATTTCATGCCAAAAACAAAATGATACTGTTTTTTCTTTGTAGTACAAACCTGTCATAACATCAGGACCATATTCAATCTTTAAACTTTTGCTTATGCATTGTATATCTATAATAAACAATATTATTTGAAGAAAAGCCCATCAATATTTGTGTTTAATTAGACGTACATTGATTCATTGATTTTGACCTAGCACGATGTGACTTGATATTCTTTCCTAAACAAATATACAAATCATTTGAAATTTAATATGCAATAGAAATAAATTTCAGAAGGGGTTATTTTATAGATATTATAATTGAGATCATAAATCAATTGAAACTAGACCATCATGGAAAACTGGAAGCATTGGATGACGGTCCGTTTCACTCTATCGTGGGACTCCTCAGTGTCAGTGCGCATCCACGAACCTGCTTCGCGAGATTTCAACACAAGATCTATTGGTCTCGTGTGCGAACGTATAACTTCTAGACCACTGAGTTGCTGGACATCCAACGGTGTTAATGTCTAACTTCAACCAATCCACAAAATGTAGCGACACATCTACCTTTGTCTTTAGTAAGTTACTATCTCACAACAGACATGATTGAACTCCACTGGTCACTGCTTCCCACTAGAAATTCAAGAAATACCGCTTGAAGTCAGTCACTAGTAAGCATATGTTAATTAGTATCAGAAAACGTTATTTTGTGGATGTTGTAGTAATTTCAACAGTTGAGATCATGAGTAAATTGAAGTTAGACCACCATGGAAAACGTAGAAGCACTGGACAGCAGTTTCATCCTATTGAGGAACTCCTCAGCAATGATCATCCATGAATTTTTATATGATCATATTTACTGATTTCAGTTTACTAAGTATTCATTCAAGAAAAGTTTTCTATATTTTGATCTATTTGATAAATTAAGTGATCTGGTCTAGTCTAATCTGATTTGAACTGTTCTCTTGTAAAATTGAGAGACTGAAAAAATGAACTTAGAAAATTGTGAATTATTTTAGAATTTTTCAACAAGTTTTCATTATCAGAATGAGGGTAGTGTGTGCTACTTATATTGAAATAAGTGGTATATAACGCTAGTCAGGAATAGAATATCTGGCACCAGATAGTTTCAAAAATCGAGAAGGAAAGAAAGGGAACGGAAAGTAATTGGTATGGAAATGCAAGAACAATGAAACCTTAAACATTTAATGAACATTTTACAAAATGAAGTATTGGAGTATGGTGTTTGTATTTTATCAAGTAACTCTGTCATTTTGTACGAAATCTAATCGGTTGTCCTTACTTCTGCTCTCTTTCACTACAATTGTATTAATGTCAGTGTGGTGTGTGCTACTTATATTGACATAATTAGTAGATGATGTTGGTCGCGAACAAAAGGTCGGGCAGCAGAGAGACAACAGGATCGAACAGTAAACAATCGAAACAGGATGCAATTTGTATGAAAATGCAAGAACAATGAAGTCTGAGTCATTTTGAGACAATCGATGGACACTTTGCAAATTACGTATTTACTATTTGATTGTTAGATTTTATTAACAAGTTCTGTAATTTTGTGTCGAATACATTCGATTGTCCCCACCCGTGTTTCTGTTCACTACATTAGTAGTTAAATTGATGAATTGATTTAAGCTAGACCATCATTGAAAACATGTAAGCACTAGAAGGCCGTTTCATCCTAGTTGTGAGATAGTTACTCACTGAAGACAATCGTGAAATACTGAGGATTGAATAACGTAACACATGAACACCGTTGGATGCCAACTGGCTCAATGGTCTAGAAGATAAGTGTTTGCGCGTAAGACCGATAGGTATTGGGATCCAATCTTATGTGCCGGATCATAGATAGGTCGTGCTGAGGAGTCCTATACTAGAACAAAACGACCATCCAATACTTCCAAATTTTCAAAGATAGACACTCCATAAATTGGTTCATATTGTTCATAGCAATTTAAAGCACATTACTGATTTTATGAATGATTGAAAAGAGTTTTGATCAGAAATTTGTTATGCAATCATCAGGAAATTAAGATTCAGTGTACGCTACATTACTATGTTTATATGATATAACAGATGAGACAATAATTGATGGACGATCTTTGGGCGATAGTAAATGTTAGGTTTGAAGGTAACACGAGTTCACTTGATGTGCGAACGAAAACAAAGACTCAGTGACCAAGACCAGAAAGCCGGCTATTGATGCGTCCCAGCCCCGCTAACCAGAGGAAGAAGTTCAAGCTTGGAGTATGAAAGTATATTCCGCAAACAGCCAGAAACGAGCGATAACAACAAACACAATTCAAAACGTATGTACACAGCACAAGTCCGTCCTTGCGAAGAGTTACCAAATAGCATACTAAAAGAGGAAACGGACCAATAACACTTAAGATATTTCCCAAGTGTGAAACACGACATGAAGGTGACAAGAGCGCTTTTGGTGCGAAAATAAAGAAATTCAAATTTTCTAAATGAAATGACGAAATTAGGTCCTTTTCCAAGTGAGTTCTGGGGATCTAACATCCCCAACAGTAAAGTGACTTTGAGAGTGTTCCCTTAATACCCGGGAATAAATGAGGGTTATGAACATGTATGAAGAATTAAAATTATGTTTTGTAGTTGATGATTAGGATTAAGAATTAGATTTAGAGTTTACATCACGAACTGACACCAATTATCATACCAAAAACTCTATTTAACCAAATAGATGAATGAATTTCATACCAAAATCTAAGACTTATCATCGTAAATCTGATTAATTCGTTCATAAATTATTAGTGTTGCCATGTTACATAAACCATAGAGATTAATTTGGCCAAATATTGATTTCGGTGGTTGAAATCATAAGTCAATTGAAACTAGACCACCATGGAAAACCTGGATGCACTGGACACCCGTTTCGTCCTATTGTGGGACTTTTCAGTGGCAGTGCGCATCCACGACCTCACCCCTTGCGAGATTCGAACCCAGGACCTACTGGTTTCGCGCGCGAGCACTCAACCACCAGACCACTGAGCCGGCATCCAACGGTGCTAATGTCTAACTTCAACCAATCCACGAAGTTGCGTCACCGTACACCATTGTCTTCAGTGAGTTGATATCTCACAACAGACCTGGTTGAACTCCACGGGTATCGGCTTCTCACTAGAACTCCAACATATATCTCTTGAAGTCAGTCACTAGTGAGCAGATGATTATTATCAGAAGGGGTTTTGTGGAGATATTTAGAAATTTCACTGGTTGAAATCATGAGTCAATTGGAGCTAAACCACTATGGAAAATCTGGAAGCACTGAACGGCTAGGTTCAATTGACTCATGATTTCAACCAGTGAAATTTCTAAAATCTCCACAAACCCCTTCTGATAAATATTGATTTACTTTTATGTATGATAAAATGAAAAAAAACATTTCATGAACTAAACATTAACTTACTAATTATTGATTTGATACGGTTACCATAAGATCTTACTGATTTTATATTTTCTTGAATAGATTCTGTAAATTAGTCATTAAGAGTATTTAATTAACAGAAATGGGGTTTTGTAGATAAGACAGTAATTTTTAATAGTTGAGATCATGAGTCAAGTGAAGTTAGATCAATATGAAAGACCTAAAAGTACTGGATGGTTGTTTCGTCCTACCTAAAGGACTCTTCAACAGTGAGCAAAATTCAATGTAATCAGGTTTTTCATAACGATCTAGTTTCAATTATTTCATGATCTGAACTATTAATAATAGAGTAGTTATTAATGTGTTGATATTCGATTATTTGTCATTCATATCGATATTGATGAATGTCTAAATTATTTTCGTGTAAGGATAATTTCTGAATAAAATCATCAATACAAACTTCATTTTTATCGGAAAGTTGTACTGATGAGATCGTTCAGATTAACAATGAAAGCGACAGTTCTCACAACTGATCAAGATATTCTGTAGTACCGTAAAGCAGAATATTTGATTGTCACCATCTATGTTATCATTCACTGCAACGTTACTGCTAATGATATCATAACTACTATAACAACAACTACTACTGCCACTACTACTACCACCACCACTACTACTAATACTAATACTACTACTAATACGACCACTATTACTACTACTACTACACCTACGACTACTGCTATTACTACTACTACTATTACAACCAATACCACTACTACTATCCTTACTACTACTACTACTACTACCACTACTACTACGACTACTATTGCTACTACCACTGCTGGCACTACTGCTGAGACGACGACTAGTAGTTTCACGACTTCAATGTGGAATATTTCCAAAATGAAAAATATGAAGTTCATTTTTATAATTATATTTGATTTTAAAGTCTTATACTGAAATATATAATATCCAGTGGATGTTTACAATATCAGTTCACAAATGTGTGTTGATATTACAAATCCTATGTAAGTAGGTTTAAAAGTTTGATGGTTAAACGATATCTTAAACAAACACTTACGTTTTACATCTTTTATTTCATTGAATATCATATCTCTTTTCATATGTAAGTCTATAAAAAAACAAATGACTATGAAGTGATTCAAGTTCTTTATGGTAATAAGAATATGCATTTATCAGAATACATCAAATCTTGTATAATTGAACTTAGTCAATACATAAACCACAAAGGATAATTATCAGTTTGGGGGTTGTGGACATTGTTTTATTGAAATCATGAGTCAATTGAAGCTAGAGATTAGATAGTAACACCATTGGATGCCAGCTCAGTGGTCGAGTTGGTTAAGCGCCTGGCGCTAAACTGTTAGGTCCTGAATTTGAATCTCGCGAGGTGCAAGATCATGGATGCGCACTGCCGCGGAGGAGTCCCACACTAGGACGAAACGGGTGTCCAGTTCTTCCAGATTTTCCATGGTGGTCTAGCTTCAACTGACTCATGATTTCATTCAAAAACAAAGGATAATGTCTTACAGATATTTGTTTTTATAAACAATTGACATTAGTAATCAATCAACATAAATAGATAGTAGATGTAAAGATGATTGATAGCTAACAATGGAATTGAGAATGAGAATTTCGTTCTATTTTGGACTTATCAGCTTGATATACCTTTATTCTGGTATTAGTGTTCATTTCAGGGCTTGATACTAGGTGAATAACATGATAGCGTGTAAAGGGAATGGTACTAGGTTGAAGTTTCAAAGTTAATATCAACTCTGAGATATATATATACAATTGACAAGTCTCAAGTACAACGAAGCATTCATTCCATATTTCACTGCTGGCTGTCATTCATCTCCACTTATAATACTTGTGACTGAATGCACTATCAAGGTAATTCGCGTAGGATATACATATATACCAACAAGAGATTGATCAATTGCACTCGTTAACATCAATGAAAAGATTCAAATAAACAATATTTACCATTTCCTGTGGACCCATATAGAAATAATAGAAGTACATTAAGAAGTAGTACAAATGAATGGATCATATTCAATATTGTAATTTCGTTTATTCTTCTTCTCCTTTTATATCATTTCAGAATGATGGTTAGTAAACATAAATACTTACTATCAATATATCCTATTTCTAATTGGACTAAGTCTCATTATACATAAATAATTAAACAAACTAATTAATCTAAATTACGAATAAGTTGGTAAGTTTCAAAAGTGACCTAATTAGTAAACTATTCTATACATGGTGTGATTATATGAATCTAGACAATATATTTTTGAATTATTTGGAATATGTTGTATATCATTTACAAACTTCATAAATCATGCAGAAATTGAGTCAATATGACTCCCTTCTATTGTTCATATTATTTCTTAAGCGTATCAGCAGTAGTAGTTGTTGTTTTAGTAGAAGCATTAGTAGCAGTAGTAGTAGACCTATGTGTAGTAGTAGTAGTAGTAGTAGTAGTAGTATTAGAATGAGGAGGAGAGGAATATGAAAAGGAATGTTTGTTTTTGTGATTGTATTATAGCCATGTGCCCATATGTGTGCAGACGTTTATTCATAATGTAGTGTGTACCACTGATGTCGACAGATTTACGTAGTATGTATCACCAACCGAAAGCGAAATTCTTGGTGGCAGAGGTTAAGAAAGTTTAAGAAAAAAGAGCGAGAAGAGAGATATTTTTTTTTGTTGTAGAAACGAAGGAACAATCAATTACGAGACAACTGATGAGTATTTTGCAAATGAAGTATTCACTATATGGTTCTCAGATTTTCAAAAGATATAGTGTAATTTTGTATCAAATTATATTCGGTTGTCCCCCTATTTTATAATTAGAAGTGTTTGAATTATAGTACAAACTAAGAATTCTATAAATGACACAATTAAGCCACGAAGTGTTAGCTGAGCATGTAAGAACGTATTGTATCCGTCATTTCAAATCAAGCGGTCATCAAGTATAAAAGAATCATTAGTTCATACAAACATTACACCGTCACAGGTGTTCTCGTCCACAACATTACCAAGATTTTGTTCTTCATTAAAGATGAGATTTACAGAAAACGTGGAAATGAAAAGATCTACCTGGATTAAATGAAGTTGAAAACACAAATTAGCAAAATGTTCATTTCACTTAGTGTTATTTGCCTATATCTTCCTATTGTTGTTTAGTACTGCAATTGATCAGCCTCTTATTGGTTTATGTGCATCAAGTGTAGATCGCCTTGATATTGCTTCAAGTCACAAGTTTTGTAAGCATGATTGGATGATGATGGTTAGCAGTGAAATAGAAGACGCATGTATCATCCTTTCTGGGACTCGTCAGCTGGTTGTATTTGCATCTCACAGTTGATGTACACTCAGGGACTCGAGCACAGTACCGTTTGCTTCAAACTGCATCACGTTATCCACTTAGTTATTGAGTCCTGAAAGCCAACTCTTCGTGCAATGGGGTGAAGTTTAAATTCACTTGGTATTGTTTACTTGAATCTTCCGATTGATGTTTAGGACTGCAAGTGATCAGTCTCTTGTCGATATATCTACATCTTGGACGGGCTGCCTTGATACCTAAATGTTACTTGAACACTTCAAACCGAATCGCCATTACATTTCATAATATATATTAGATTCGGTCATTTAAAAACTTCGAGCAATTGTTAACAGTAGTTGTAAAAATGACTGGGGAATCAAACTAATGACTGTTGTAGCAAACCAATCAAGAAATGATGTTTGATATCAATGATGAATGTCTTTGTAAATCAATTATGAACTGTAAATCACATGAAAATAACATGACGAAATTTGTAAGAATTGACAATCTACTAGTGGTTTCTTAGAAGAAAACAGCTTAATCCCGCCTGACCAGAGAACCAGACATCGTATAGGTTTTAACGCCACAATCTGTATAGTACTACTCAATCTTGTGAAGCAACCATTCAGGCATCAAGCACACTGGTGGACCATTCGCATCATTCATATACACATTCATATCACATGTATAATTATTCCGGTCAATGATCACAAATTTGCGTCATGGTAATCTAGCTTCAATTGACTCATGAATTCAACTATTAAAGTATGATATCTGTTTGAAGTTATATGTACGTTAATTATAAAACAGGTTAATGTAGATTAGATGTTGATATATTCAATTAGGATGTAATACATGTTATTTGACCTATCACCTAATCGACGTTTAGCGTTATTGTTTTCATGGTCCACTATGCTTCCATTTCATCAAAATCTTTAATTTTCTTACATCCTCATCATCACAACTTAAAACGTTTTCCCCTCCCCAACATATGGTCAGTTGATATGCTAAACAGGAATAATGATTCATTAAAATCTCACCACTTGTAACTATACGTATTAGAGAAACTATAACCTGTCATAAAGTTCATTAATCTTACGTTGTAAAATATATAACATACAACTAATTTAAACATCAAAATGAATTTGTGATCTGTTGTTATAACCATTCACTAGGATATATATGCTTCAACAGTGGAAATTATAATGAAATAGGATTATGAGAGGAATTTGATATTTTTTCATTTTTGGAATGTCCCGCACTGAAACCATGCAAATACTAGTGGTAGTTGTAGTCGTCAGAGGTGTAGTAGTAGTAGTAGTAGTAGTAGTAGACGCTGCTTTTGTTGTTGTTAAAGATGTAGTAGTAATAGTAGTTGTTGTTTGTGTATTAATAGCAGTAGTAGTAGTATGTGTGGTAGTAACAGTATTAGCAGTCATAGGTGTAGCAGCAGTTGCTGTTTATTTTGTTGTTGTGGTTATGGGCGACGTATTAGTTGACTATGTAGCGTTTTTGCAGCAGTAGTAGAAGTAGTAGTCGTGTGAGTGGTAGTAGTAGTTGTTGTATCAGTCGTAGATGTAGTAACAGTAGTAATCGTGGTAGCAATAGTAGTTTTCTAATCGTACAGTATAAACTATTTGTTTCAACATTACACTTTATGATAAAATTGTATTGCGAAAAGAATTTTATCATTTTTCATTTTTAATATGTCACGCACTGAAATTGTGCTTCATTTCAATGTTTACGCATTACATAATTTATATGACCTAATATTTACACTTCATTATTCACAATGACAACAACAACGTAAAAGAGAATTCAGAATAATCAAACTTCAAACAGACCTAGACTCATTAATAAAATTATGGCAGTTGGTTTGTCAGTGCAAATTTATGAAATACTTTTGTGCAATACTCTTATCAATGGAGGAGAAACAAATAATGAGTGTTACATTGTTGACAAAATTCAATAATGATCAACATTGAAAGTTATACATAGAACAATACTTCAAGATGTTTGAATTTAGATGATTTGAATAGACCTTGACGACAAAAGAATGATTGGTAATGTGTGCTACATCTATTACTACTGTGGCTGATGAAATTATCTTGTAAGTTTTGAATCCAGTTTACTAAGATTGAGGGATGGAATGTTAAAATATCCAGCTAATAATTTTCGGTCAAACGTTAACTTTAGTATCATTTCTTTCATTTCATACTTTTTTATGTGTCACAACCTTCAAAGGCTCGGCATATTCTCTCAGCTACTTACTTTACGCCGTTGACATTTAACAATACAATCACTATTCTAACATTTTGGTTGATGCGGTAGAGTGTGGTGTTACGGCTTTGAAATGGCTGTTAATGTATACTGCCACTCTGCCTCTTTTTTGTGTGCTTTATCGTACTTTGAAAGCTCACTTCATACATAGTGTCGGGCGATACCCATGTTCTTGTGACGAATACGATTTTCCGATCTAACTGAAAGCACACGTTTCTAAATTCTCTTAGTTCACCCTTTAGTCCTCTAAAGTTGCTACAGAAGTATCTGATGATTTGTTTCATCACCGGGTGTTCCTCTACAGCAGCCTCTGTCTTCTAGGATTTAGGCAAAATTGCTGACTAATGTGTGTTTACCAGCTCCCTGAGAATATCTTAAATCCCCATGACAAGTTAGTATGAAAGGAATGGTTTTTCAGGCTGGATTCTTGACATCACAGTATCACTCCCGGTCTTCGTTACCTTCCACTATTATTATCCTAGCCATCTAGCTGTATTAAGTCTATTCAGTTTGATGGTATATTCCGGATTAATATTTTTTGAACACTAATGTTTTTATTCCTGGGTAGTCGAGCTGCTGGAAGCAACAGTTATCATATTACTGAAGATCAGTTTCGTCTCTCGGAAAATAAGAAACTACGAAATTGGGATATTGATGAGTAAAGAAAAGACGATGTTAAAACTATATCCGAATATCACACTCATCAGGGACGCTCCGAGAAAATCTGGCACGACTTTTTCTGAACCCTGATTATGCAGCCTACCATGTCCGAAAAGATGACGTTCCTAAAGCAGTCCTTGAATTCTACGGACATATTGGTCCAGCAAGTGGTTCAACTAGCCAAAACGTTCTGGGATTCTAGACCCCAACTACCGAAGTTATCCTTCTACCCTACATTAATGATGGAGGCCATCACGAGGCACTTGGTGCCAACAGACACCAGTTATCAACTAGAATCCACGTGCATCTGGATAAGCCACATGGTATAAGGATTAGGTACGAAAACAGATTAAAACTGACAGTTTCATTTGTGGACTATCAGTGATAAGGAAGAACGTGTTTCGAGCAATATAGAGTAAGACATGAATGTGTGTGTTCTCGCCGTGTCTCTTAGGTCCTATCTTCGAACTTGTTGCTTGTCTCTATTTAGTCCAAGATATCTCTATCTATTTTGGTGAGAAGAGGTAAGATATCTAATATCTAATTCGGTTGTGGCATGAGTCTAAGCACTCCTATGTGACGGACCTCACAAATCCGAGACGAGAACATTGCAAACCAAATGAATGTGATATGTTTTTCTCTCATTTGATCTCTGCAAGACGATTGGTTTCTGCTCGTTCGCTTCTCCAGCCTTACTTTTAATCGTTTGCACAATAAATTCAGTTCCGGAAGGCGGAATTTTACTATTATCAACTGTTTATTTAACTTGACACTTTTGTTTGACTTTAACCAAGACAGATGTTCTCTTTTCTTTCCATAAAAACTCAGTATTGATTGTGGATATTGATAACTCAACTGTGGTTATATCCGTTATATATGTTGATTTGTATAATTACCAGTTCATATTCGATGTCGATCATCATAGAATTTTGTCAACAATGTAACAGCCATTCCCGTCTGTTTTTTTCATTGAAAAAAGTATCGCACAAGAGTATTTCATAAATCAACTGAAAAACAAAATACCTCATTATATTCACTTAATATATTGTAGAATGTGGCCTTTTTTAGTTATGAATCTTGGTCTGTTTGAAGTTTAATTAGTCTGATTTCTATTTTTATTTTTGTTGTCGTTATTATTGTTGTGAATAGTGAAGTGTAAATATTAGGTCATATAAACATAAAAATGAAGCACGATTTCAGTGCGTGACATTTCAAAAATGAAAAATATGAAATTCCTTTCACAATCTGATTTTCTCATAAAGTGTAATGTTGAAACAGAACGTTTTCAGTAGACGATTATAAGACCAGATCATAAATGTATGTTGATGTTTCAAACAGTTGTATAATATTTAAGCTACAGTGTATTAATACTACTTTGATGTGTGCTACTGATATCGACAATTATAAGTAGTATTTATCACCAATCAAAAGGGAGATATCTTCTGGCAGAATGGTGAGATGCTTGAAGAAAATCGAATGAAGACAGATAATGATTGACGCCGAAGCAAAGGAACAATCACGTTTGAGTCAATTGATTGACATTTTGCAAATGAATTATTTACTGGATGGTTCTCAGATTTTACTGAGCAATTCTGTAACTTTGTACTCAAATACATTCGGTTGTCTTCACTGGTGTTCTCGCTCACAACACTGCTACTACTACTCACACAAAGAATACAATCATTGAAACATTAGTGGTGTGAGTGGCATTAGAAGTAGCCTTCGCAGTGCATGTGGTAGTGTGACTGGTGGTAATACTGCTAATATGAGTAGTAGTGTTGGTGGAGTGAGTAGTGATTTGAATAGTGGTCGTTGTAGCAGTATTGGTAGTTGTGTGTGGACTAGTGTGAGTGCCAGTAGTAACGCTAGTGGCATTATTATTAGTAGTAGTGAAAGTTCTACGAGAAGCAGTGTAATCAGTATCAGCAGTAGTGTGGGTTATGCAGTCAGTACTAGTAATATAGGCACTGGTGGTGGTAGTGTGAAAATTAGTGTAGTTTAGTTTAGTAGTAGTGGCAGTGTGGGTATTATTAGATGCATTGGTAATAGTATCAGCTATAATAGTAGTATGGTAATATTATTGTGTGTAGTAGTATTGTTTGTAGTAGCAGTAGTGTGAGTAGAATTATGAAAATGTCATTAGTTATAGTAATAGTGGGAGTAAAAACAGTATTAGTAGTAGTCGATTAGTAGTATAATAGTTGCAGAAGTGGTTTGAGTGGTAACAGAAGCAATAGTAATAGAATGGGTAGTGTTGTGAGAATTAGTAATGGTATCATTAATGTGAGTAGTACTTTTATCATTTGTAGTAGTAATAGTGCGAGTAGTAGTCCACAGTTCCTAGCGCATGCAGCTCAAGACCGATGGTCTCACGCTAAAAGCAAGGGTATCTGTTTTGTCTGTCTTAGACAAGGATATAGGGTTAATGAATGTAAGATGACAAGGCTCTGTGACGTTGACAGTTGTGAGAAGAGACATCACGTTCTGCTGCACACTGACTCGACAAGCAACGTCGTAAATGATAAGCCATCATGCCCGGAATATAGAAGAAGAGTTGTTAACCATACCAGTAAGGTACAGACATTAAAGAACGAAACACGTGAGCTTTATGATGTAGAGTTTTCAGATGCTTATTCAAGTGATAAATCATTATCAGTAGACGACAAGGCGGCTATAAAGATTGGCGAAGGGGGCACGCGCTTCGAAGACGGTCATTTTGTAGTTTCCATACCGTGGAAAGAGAATCCAAATATGAAAGTGGATAATTAAGAGTAGCAAACCGTAGATTACAAAGTTTGAAGGGTATGTTGTCGAAGGATGTCAGTCTGCACATCAGGTATATCAACAGTATTGAGAGTAAATTTACTAAGACTTATGCGGAGAGGGTCCTTGAAATATATTTGCAGCCTAATTATCGCCCTCGAGGGTATTTACCTCATCATGCAGTGTTAAACATGAAGAAACCAGAAGAACTTAGAGTGGTCCTTGATTGTGCCGCCGAGTTTGCAGGGGTTTCCATGAATGATATGATTTATAAAGAACCCGATACCACTGCTGAGTTAATGTGCATATTATTAAGTTTCCGCAAGGAGAGAGTTGCAATCCTTACAGATGTTGAAGAAATGTTCATGGAAGTGAAGTTCCCTGAGTCTGGTCGAGGAGCTTCAAGATTTCTGTGGTGGCAGGAGGGGGACATGTCGAGGGAACCATCTGAGTTTAAAACGACAACTCATGCATTTGGTGCCACATCATCGCCGTTTCGTGCGAACTTTGCCTTCAATAAGACCGCACAAATATTCTCTGACGATAGTGAGTTTAGAAAAACTGCTGTGGTTAACTTGAGTAGTATAAAGTACAACATGTCACCTATTCTTTCTTATTACTCCGAGTGGTTGAATTTAGTCAGGGCCGTAGCCTGGCTTAGAAGGTTCATAGAATTCCTGATGGTACTTCGTTCCCCGAGTCATGAAGGATCCGTTCATCTAGGATGTTTAAAGGTCAAAGAGCTTGACATCGCCAAGCGTAAAATTTTATTGATTGTTCAGAAAGAAGTGTATGGAGAAATACTTAGTGGGTTTAAAAACAATGGTAAAGTAGTTAGGCACAATGATCTGAAGGGCTTATCACCGATAATGCTTGAAGGGTTACTCTGCGTTGGAGGTCGACTAAAATACTCAGACTTCCCAAATGCTTTTAAACATCCAGTAATTTTACCCAGTCGACACTTAGTGACGGAAATGATAATTAGACATTGTCCTAAAGAACAAGGACACATAGGAAGATCATTAGAATAAGGGTATGGATATGTGTTTACTTGTTTGCAAACATGGGCAGTACATATTGAAATGATGTGTAGTTTGATTACTGATTCATTTGTAATGGACTTATTATGTTGTATTGGAAGAAGAAAGAAACCTCCGGAGATTTACAGTGACAGTGCGTCAAGCTTCATGGGAGCAGTTTCTGAGTTAAGGAGGTTTGTGCAACAGTCGAATCAGCAGAAGATAAATAGTGAATTGTCAGCGAAGTCCTCATCCAACAGCATGGGTGGAGTTTGGGGAAGAGTGACTAGGTCTATACCACGAGTGTTATTGTTGAACACCAGAGAACAAGTCAAACAGGTCTCCTTGAAGCTTCGGATTAGTCTTTGTTGTTATTAATGTAGGTAGGTCGAGTAGGCGTACTGTTGTAAGTCCTACTCGTTCCTATAGTGTCACATGCTACATAATGAACCATGACCATAGGCATCAAGGTAGCTTGTGTGATGTGGAAGGATTTGGGGGACCGGTGTAAGATCCATTTTGAATGCTTTGTGTGTTTGTGAAAAGCCCTCCATGTATATACTTGCACTTTGTTCCTATTGATCCCCTTAGTTGTACATTGGTAACTTTTTGGCTACATTTGAATCGCTAATATTTGTATTTTATTATAGTTTTCGTTTTTACTACACCTTCACTAATTCCCCATATTTCTTCCCGAACTGCACGTATGTTGTTTTACTTTAAACTAAGTCTGGGCGGCAGCCATTCTGGTTTATCCCTGCTTTTGACTGCTTGACCTGTGTTGACTGGAATTGTACATTTTGGTTGTAAGTTGAAGCACTCTTCCAGAATTGAAAACATTCTGTGTTATAGAGCGACCAATTATTACCTTTTGAACGAATCTGTACGTGATCTATCCAGACAGGATAGAATAACAGTTATTTGTGGTGATTGATAATTTTCTTGCATCCTGTATCAACTTTCTTATTTATTGTAGTTTAGATTTGATCAATTGAACAATTATTGGTTGGATAGCTGAGTGGTTATATTTGTTTAGGTAATAATGTACGCTTAGATTTATGATAAATTATAGAACCGTCATCTTACCCAATTACTTTGTTTTGGTTTTAAACGGGCGAGGGCGCATATAATAATAATATATTTCTGCATGTGCAGGTACACACCGTTTTTACAGGCATGATCTATAAATTACAACATTTGTTGGTTCGCAAAATGCTTCCCAACTTATTAAGTTTATAGTTGTTATAAAGTGAGATCGTAGAGCGCTTGCTGTAAACTATGACCTTGAGAGGACGCGTACGTTAAGTTTGCTCCAAACGTCAGAAGTTTCATAGCTGTGCTCTCAGAGCAAGATTCTGAAGGAGAAAAAAAAGAAACAGAAGAGCAGCAAGGCACTTGGATATGAACGCCAAAGGTTGCTTAACATTGTGTAGTAGAACGGACAGAGGTATAATAAATTAGAATAAATTCATATTATGTCTTGTTAGAGTGAAGTGAAGTCAGAGGCTCCATATTAGAGAATGTACTAATAAAGAACAACGAGTAGTGATGTTTAACAAGTTGGAGTAAGCTCACATGAAGGAAGGGAAGTCAAGGTTGGTACAAGGGAAGCGGTTTATTAGAAGGGTGTATATATAGAGGGTGAAGTGTTAAGAATACTAGTGACTATATCTTTTATTGTCTTTTTTCTTTTATTTTTTTGTCCATCCGATGTCAGCCACGCAATCCTAGTGTAAAAGTCCGAGTTAGCATGTTATAGGTTGTCTTAGTAGAATAGCTAATCCAGCATATTATTGGAAACATGAGTCTGAGTGGTGAGCGTAGGAAGACAATCTATATCTTAGATTGACTGTCTTATTCTCAATTATAAAGAGCCTGATACATACAAAATGTTCTGTCCCCACAAACACGGGTGGATTGAAGTTATCGCCCTCACCATCAATGCTTGCTGGTCAGTAACTCCACCCTCCCTCCTTTTGTGATGTTAGGCTCATTTAAGCTTATTTTTGTATATACGTCATACCTCACACAATCCTCTGTTTCACAACTTGTTGGAAAGCACTATTTCTATAAGTACCATTTTACAAGCTTATCAGGCAGTTACAAGCTGTGGACTGTGGGTAAAGCATCGATGCAGTGCCTCTGTTGACTATAGTATAAAGTATAGTTTGCCAAACAGAGTATAAGCGTTAAGAAGGGTATATTGTAGGATAGTTGTTTATTTAAGCAGGCGGAAAAAGTATAGAAGTATGAGTTGTGGATAAGGGAACGAGTAGAGAAATAATATTAATTGCTAGTCAACATTGTGTACAGAAGAGTAAAAAGTTAATATGGGATAAACAGGAAGGAACTCACAGTAACTTGGTGCTGATGTTATTTTCTGTTGTCTTAACCAGTTGATTGGTAACAGGTTCCATAGATGCAAGACCACTGGTAGTAGGCAGCCGATTGTCGGGTCCTCTTGACTTTTTAGGGTGGTAGTGATTGTCCCTTATCGACCGAGTTTAGTTTGACAGTAATGATAGGTCCAGTGAGTTACCTGTCTACTTCAAGTGAAGAAATGGGGTGGAAAAAGTAATTAATACAACTGCAAAGTAGGAAAAATAAGGCAAACTGAACTTGAAGTCCATTTTGGTCTAGACATGGAGAGAGCCTATGATGTCTGAGTGGGGTGCAGATGTGTTCGTACGTGCAAGATCAGTGCGAGTGAGGGCTTGATCAAGCAGTTTCACAAACGTATGTAGTTCATCTGCCATGCGAGTCTCGGAAGGAAGACTGTTCCATATTATTGCATACTTGGTGAGGAAGAAGTTTTCCCGAGTTTTTGATCTGTATTTCTCAACTTTGACCGTAGATACTTTGTTTCGAAGTTCGTATTCATGTGAATCTCGGGCAAGAATTATCTGACATGTTGAGTAAGTAAGGTTTTTGAGTAGTTTGAAGTAGAGAATCAAATTAGACCTAAGCCTTCTCTCCCAAAGGGGTGCTATTCCTAAGATTTGGCATCGAGAACTGTAGTCAATGACCGAGCCAGTCTTAAGTATTTTGCGGGTGAAGTCTCGTTGTATTCCTTCCACCTTTAGTATATCAGATAGACGTAGGTTGGAAAATAAGAACGAGCAGTATTCAACGATAGGTCTTACACAAACTTTGTAAAGAAGGATTTTAGATTCATTTTGATAGAAATTACGGAGAATGAAGCCAAGCAATTTCCGCATTTTGGATGCTTTGGCTGAGATGTGTTCAGAGAAATTAAGACTGTGTGAATAATGTACCCCTAGGTCAGTTACTGATGCCAGTCTGGGGAGTGCGTGATCGCTAATTGTTAGTTGCATTTTAAGAGACGTGTCTCCTATACATAACCAGCCGCATTTCTCTATGTTGAGCTCTAACCTCCAGCGTTTGCACCAGTCATCTACCATGTTGAGTTCATGTTGGATTGTTTGCATAGTACTGCGTAAATCGCAAATGTCAGTTTTATAGATGACTTTTAAGTCATCGGCATAGAGGTAGGTCTTACCTGTGCTGAAACACCTGCATATATTGTTGATGTAGATTATAAAGAGCAATGGACCCAAGACACTACCCTGCACAACACCACTGGTTATCGGTCGAGGTGTAGATGTATTAGAGTTAATCTTGGTTATTTGATATCTGTTCGTAAGAAAAGACTTGATCCATTGCAAAAGGGGATTTATAATTCCAACTGACTTCAGTCTGTTGATTAGAAGATTATGAGGTACTTTATCAAAGGCTTTCTTAATATCGAAGTATAGTATAATAACTAGTTTCTTCTGGTCACGCATACGAGTAACCTCGTTAAAGAAGTCTATCAGGCATGTACTGCACGACCTTGTTCTAATGAAGCCGTGTTGTGACGGGTCTATTAGATCTTCCTTGAGTAGGTGATCAGATAGTTGATTTTGTATAACTTTTTCCATTATGCGTGATATGACTGGAGTGATATTTATAGGTCTGTAGTTTTCTACCAGGTTTCTCGGTCCGGATTTGTGTTTGGGTAGAACATACGTTACCTTCCAGGTTTCCGGATATGTACCTGTCTCTAAAGATAATGTGTATATTTTGAGTAGTAGCGTCTGTATGTCCGGCCCTGACATTTTATAAACGATTGAAGGGATGTCATCGGCACCAGAACTCGCATTTGGTTTAAGGGTTTTAATGGCGGTATGTATACTCATAATGTCGAAGTTTATGGTACTAAGATAGTTTTTGCCGGTGCACTTTATGTCGATATCTGGGGCATCAGATGTATTCCCATTGTGAGAAAACCATTCACTTAATAGTTCACATATGACGGTTTGGACATTATACGTTACTCCATCGTGCAGTAAGGAGTGAATGTTGTTGTCTGTGTTCTTTCTTATGCGTTTCGTGAGGAGACGACATAGGGCTTGGGCTTTAGATGCAGCAGCGAGCGCAGTACGTTCCTCTACCTGTTTATGCTTGTTGTGTTGACTTTGTACTCCGTCAAGTACAGAGTATATCTGGTGCAGGGCACTGAAGTCTTTTGATATATAGTACATCCTTTTCAGTTTTCTCAGTTTAGACCTAGTCTTTTGGTTTATATAGGGAGTAACTGTTTTAAAACCAATTTTAGAGGGTATAGTGGTGTCTAGTGCAGATTTGGTGGTGATATTGAATATTTCTAATGTTTCTAAGAGGTTATTACTGGTAAAGAAACTGCCCCAGTCAGAGTGCTTTATTAGAAATCGAAAGTTTTCCCAGTCAGCGTTTGCATAGTCTCTATATTGGAATCGCGTTTTTAATGTCTTTAATTTGTTGCATATGGCAAGAATCGGAAGGGTGCAGAGGACTATTTTATGATCGCTGTTGTGAAACTTTTCGCTAACCACCATTGATGTTGGTGTGACACTATGACAGAATATCAAGTCAAGAATGTTGTGATTTCGTGTAGGCAGGTGTACATGTTGTTGCCAGCCGTGTATGTCTAAGGACCTAAGTATGCTTTCAAAGCACAATGGGCCAGAATGTGTCTTCCAGTTGATGGTGGGAAGGTTGAAATCACCACATACAATTTTGTATGTGAAGTCAAGCGAGGCAGCCTGAGCAAATGACTCACTTATAATAGTGTCAGTTGAACTAGGAGTGTTAGGAGCTCGATATATGCATCCGATTAGTATTTTACATTCATGAGTGTGCACAGTAAGCCATATCGATTCAGGAAGTTTGCTGAGGACGTGGTCGCTATAGGTTTCCGCTCTCAAATTTTTTGATACATAGACGAGACAACCACCACCCTTCTTGGTGACTCGATCACAGCGGAAGAGCTCATAGGTGTCTATTTGTAGAAATGTGTCTGTGGTATCGGAGGACAGCCAACTTTCCGTTATCAAAACAAGTGAGGGGTTGTTTAAAAGCAATAGGGTGCGTAGGTAAGTCATCTTACTTTGTACAGATCTAGCGTTGATTAACATAAGTGTCAGGTACGGTGACTGTTTGTCTAGTAGAAGGGTATGATGTAAACCGAGTGGTTTGTCTGTTTTGCCCTGAGAAAAGGAAGAATTGGGAGCGTTGACTCCATATTTATGAGTGTTTAGTTTATTACCATTAGGGTTAATGCAAGAAGGGTAGTCGGGTGTGGTTTTGGTGAAAGAAGTATGTCTAAGAGTGGAAGGTAGAGTCGAATGATTAGGTAATGTGTCCGGGGAATGATCAGGGGGTTCAGTCAAGGAGTTTTCAAGACTAGAAACAGTTATCGAAGTTGAGTAGGATGTGCTACTCCCCATTAAATCGGAGTATATAGATGGTTTCAGAATAGTGGGATTGTCGCCCTCAACATTTGGAGACCCCATAGCAGTAATGTTGAGGGGGAGAGAGATAAAAAAGGATGAGATAGTGTGCATGTCGAATTAGGGGGGACTAAACCGTTGTATTGGGTGCCTTGACTTGGATAGTACCTAGAATCTGTAGGTGGGTTCCCAAGTAGGCCAGCGTTATGGCTTCCTCGTGTGCGGTGGGCAATTTTAGTCCTATTGTGGTCAGTTGGGGAGGTTGTATGTTTCTGGTAAGGGATGAAGGAATGCCTGTTATTGTTGCCAGGAGAGGTGTTTCTGTTGTGTATAGTTTTGTGTTGGTTCATGGGGCTTACAAGGTTGACACCATATGACTTATGGATATCACGTGTGGGTGTGGTTCTTGTCGAGTGTCGTTTTACATTAGGATGAGTGGGTGTTGCCAGTTCTCTATGTTTGTTGTAGGGCATTCTATTACTATGAGAAGGTGCATGTTTTGGGTTTGGGGTGCTGGAGTATTGGTGGGTTTTTACGGAGAGTTTGGTATTTTTTCGCACAGCGGTGTCCGCGGGTCTGTAGCTGTTAGCGCGATCCCTGGGAGGATCATTTTTAGGCATTTTATAAGGGCCGCTAGGGTAATACTTGGACGCTATTGAGGCATAAGTGGTTTGGCATTTTGGGGTAGCTGAGTGTCTGGGCTGAGGGTGAGTGGTTGTAGCTGCTTTATGTGCGGTCTTGTCCTTAGGACTAATAGCAGTGTCCGACGTGCCTCCGTTTTTTGGGGGGGCAGTGTATGATATTTTAGGGTTTGTGCAGTGACAAGAGCTGTAGCTGCCACGGCTACGTAAGCTGGGTTGATCAGTTTGTGTTCCATTGCAGATTCGACGCTGGATAGCGGTCCTGTCATGAATGATCCTAATCTTTTTAAATGTTGGAATACGCCTCAGTAATGACTGACTATTGAGGAGGTGATTAGCTTCAGTGGTGCTGCCAAACTGAAATAGAATGGGACAGGAGGCTTTAGTGTGTGCCTTACGTAATCTTCTTGTTACACACCAAGATTGCGACAATCCACATTCTTGTAGCAGAGTATTTTTAGCAGTCTTTATGTTCGTACTATCAGGTATATTATACACAATAACATTCTGCATACACTGAAGTCTTTTCAACACTTCAGATGATATATGGTCAATTACTTTTTCAGTGTTTTTTATAATTTCCAGATCGGGATTTTCTGGAACACTGATTAAATATTTGTAAGGTAATAGGTCTTGAATAGTTTGGGTGAGGCTAAGTTCTGTTTGGCTGCTTTTAGGTCTACCAGTGGTGAGATTATCGGAGTTTATATCAAAGTTTCTAAGGTCGATATGGTTACATACAGGCCTGTTGCAGGTGTCTAGCGGATGTTCACTTTGTGCACACTTAGTTGGGGGATGGGGTATATGTCTGGGTGAGTAGTCAAGATCTACATCACCGGGCTGGCTATTGTAGGCAGGCTTACATGTACTCCGTGGGCCGCTACTCAGGATGGCCGATTGTGAGATTGCTGGGTGTTTGGGATCAACAGCACTGTCTAAATACTGCTCACAACATGTGGTGTTTTTGTTTGGACTGACAAATGATGTCGACTCTAACGGTATGTGACTGCTCTTATTTATATCGACAAGCGAGATGCAAGGTAGTAATATGTCTTGTCCAAGTAAACGGTGCACGTTAAGTGTGGCTGAGGGAAGATCAGAGTAGGATGCAGACTGATCAGTGTGTTTATAAGGTTTCACATTATTCGCTTTAGTGACTGATTTAGATCTTTTGCAGGTGCTATAGGCATCAGGAGAGATTATATGTTTTTTAGATGGCCTGGTCATTATCGGAAGTAATGTAAATACAAAGTTTAATTAGGTGGACAGCGATAGTTGTAATTTAACTTAGTGAACGTGTGAAGTTTTATGGTAGGATCAGACCCAGTATCTAACTCATCCAGACAGCTGTCCGGCAGTCGAAACCATAGTTTGGATCTTACAGTAGAAATTGAATCAGTTTGTGGTGGACCAAACAATATATAAACGCAAAAGTATCAACAAAGTTAATAGCAATCAATAGTAATATTAATATTTACAAGTTAAATGTTACAAATGCAATAACAAATTAGGGACGTTACTTAAATTGGCTAGTCGTTGCGTGTTCTGTTGAGTTTTGGTCTCAAAAATCCACAATTATAAATGCGTAATAATTCCACAGAGGTAAATATGACGCCAATAAGTTTCTTTGACGTAGGATATAATGGGAATGACACTGCAGTCTGAAATGAGGATAATATCCAGTTTAGAACGCAATTGACTTGGTAACGAGCGACAATAGAACAATGGGTATGTGCGTAGTAGTGTATTTGTGAACGACCGAAAATGTGTCACGCTATGTTCGAATTACAACGGAAAAAGTGTTCAAGGTCGTTGACTAAGACAACACGTACAGTCATTTAATGATAAATGTACATACAGTGAAAAATTGGCAAAACAAATAGAAATGACATTGAAAACTATTTACAAAATAAGGTTGTCAGGTCTATCTCCACATAGCTCCCCCCCAGAGTGTCCGGAGGTAACACTGGTTACAATAACAATAATAAAAATTTTATACAAAACAAATAATATTTACAATAATAACCAATTAACAATGTGGAGATGCGTATGACATGTACGTTAATAATATACACTGTGTTATGGAGTGAAAATAGCGGTGATGTGGCATAGCATGACAAACAAAAGTAATGAGAATATCGTCATTTAAAATCTTGGTTTGCTAACAATGATACTAATGTACAGAACTGTTACTGAACCCAAAAAAATGAACTGCTTATTATTTTGTGTGTGTGTGTACAACAAATGAATAATTAAATAGAGTTTACTCGTTTATTATTGTAACAAAATTTTTTTCTATGAAAAAAAAATGTGACAAAACGAATAATTGTGGGGAAAATATGGTTAATTATGTACACTGTAAAAAAAAGGAAAAAAAATTGTTTTTTTTTAATCGACGAAATGGACATAACGCTTGGGTTTGTTTATAGGTCTGCCGGAGCGTGTTAAACAAGAAGGCTTAGTATTAAGTTTTTTGTCCTCCACTGGTTTTTCAGTCACAAGTGAAAGGGGTTGATTGTCAACAGCGTTGTCTTTTTCGACTTGAGTAGATTCATAGAAAGCAGGTTTGATTCTGTCTATAGAAATAGTCTGCTTTTTGCCATCTCTGCTGATGATGAAGTATTTTTGTGTGCGTTTAATTACTTTATATGGACCCTCGTATGGTTGTTTCAATGGTCTTTTGACAGCATCTACTCAAACAAAGACAAACTTGCATGTTTCTAGATTTCTGTCGAATTGTATTCGATTGTTATGTTCACGAGGCGGTATGGCTTTGATCTGTTGCCTGGTCTGCAGCAGTTGGCTAGCAAAACGACTTGGGTCCGTTGGTGTTAAAGTGTTTGGGTCCACTAGTTGACCTGGTAATGTAAGGGTTGTACCATAAACTAGCTCAGCGGCTGTACAACCTATATCTTCTTTTATAGTTGAACGGATACCCAGGAGTACAAGTGGTAATGCGTCACTCCATTTTGTCGTATCATTTTGTGCCATCAGCGAGCTTTTCAATTGGCGGTGAAATCTTTCGACCAAGCCGTTAGCTGCTGGGTGGTAGGCTGTTGTTTTGATGTGGTTTACACCCAGAAGTCTTGTGAATTCCTGAAATAAAATAGACTGAAACTGGAGACCACGGTCGGTAGTGACGATGTAAGGTACTCCGTAGTTAGATATCCAGCGGTCAAGGAAGACTGAAGCGACCGTTTCTGCTGAAGTGTCTTTTATAGGGCAGGCTATGGCCCATCTTGTGAACCTGTCCACCGCAGTGAGAATATGGGTGAAGGAGTTTAACGGAGGCAGTGGCCCAACTAAGTCCAAATGAATATGCTGAAAACGTTTGTCGGGAATAGGGAATTCCCCGATCGGGCTGATAGTGTGTTTTTGGATTTTGCTGCGTTGGCACTGGAGGCAGTTACGTGCCCAACGTTTAACATCCGAATTGATTTTTGGCCAAACAAAGCGTCCTGTGATAAGCTTCGTGGTAGCTCTGATGCCTGGATGCGACAGTCCATGTAGCTGTTGAAATATTTTTCGTCGATAGGGTTGTGGCACAAAGGGGCGATTGTTACCCGTTGAAGTGTCGCAAATAATAGATGCATCTGATAAAGGAATGGGTACAGGTTTAAGATTCAAGTTAGACTTCTCGTTGCAGATCTACATCGTCCACTTGTAGTTTAGCTAAAGCTTCGAGACTGATGTTGTGGTTGTGTACCATCATGCTGATATCCTTTCTAGATAGAGCGTCAGCGACAATGTTGGAGGAGCCTTTGATGAACTGGATGTCCGTAGTGAATTGAGAAATGTAATCCAGTTGTCTGGCTTCCCGTGGAGAGTGTCTATCGTAGGACGTGTTGAAAGAATAGCAAAGTGGTTTATGGTCAGTCATAATGGTGAAATCACGTCCCTGAAGCAGGAAGTTGAAGTCTTTTACAGCTAAGTACATAGCCAGAAGTTCGCGTCCGAAGGTGCTATAGCGCTCTTGAGTTGGTGATAATCATTTGGAAAAGAAAGCTATAGGAGTAATCTTGTCGTTAACGCATTGCTGTAATACTGCTCCTACTGCTTTTTGGGAGGCGTCAGTGCAGAGGATGAGGTTTGCTGTGGGATCGGTGTTTAGGTGCTGTAGCATGGTAGCATTAGATATCATCAACTTTGCTTTCTCGAATGCTGTTTTGGCGTCAGGGGGTAGGTTGAATGTCTGAGTCTTCTCTTTCTTCGTACCTTTTTTGTCGGTTTCCAACAGATCAGTTAATGGCTGTAATACTTCAGCACAATGTGGTAAGAAGCGGCGATAAAAATTACACATACCGAGGAAGCGTCGTAATGACTTCACCGAGGTTGGTTCGGGATAATTGGTAATAGCTTCAACCTTTTCTGGGAGTGGTTTGATGCCTTGAGAGTCAATGTAATGTCCTAAAAACTCTAAGGCTGGGACGGCGAATATACATTTAGAAGGATTGATAACCACACCATGTTTCTTAAAACGTTCAAAGAGGATCTGAACATGCTGGGCGTGTTCTTCTATTGATGAGCTTGCGATCAAAACGTCGTCTATGTAGGCGAATACGAAGTCTAAACCTCTTGTGACATCATCCATGAATCGTTGGAATGTCTGCGCAGCGTTTTTCAAACCGAATGGTATTCTTAGAAACTCAAACAGACCAAAGGGTGTGATGATGGCTGTTTTCTCGATGTCTTCTGGTGCCATCGGAATTTGATGGTATGCACGCACGAGGTCGAGTTTCGAGAAGATGCATTTACCATGTAAATTTAACGCGAAGTCATGTATATGTGGAATAGGATACCTATCCGGGATGGTTTGATTGTTTAATTGTCGATAGTCACCACACGGACGCCAATCTTGGTCCTTCTTTGGTACCATGTGTAACGGCGAGGCTCATGGGCTGTTGGATGGTCTGATAATACCAAGTTGCATCATATATTCGAATTCTCTTTTAGAAACTTGCAACTTCCTTGGTGGTAGTCTCCTCGCCCTGGCGCTAATAGGTGGTCCGGTGGTAGTGATATGGTGTTGTTGTAGTAGCATTGGACAATAGCCACACAATCCACAAAGCTGTTAACACGAGACTACTCAGAAAATAGATATTCAATATTTAACTCGGGGAAATACCTAACAATGGAGAAGGCGCGAACAATGAATTGAATGGACTGGAGTTGACCGGATGGCATGGCTCGGCCATGCAGGCGTGGTCTCTGCCGAATGTTACCTTATATCTTCTATTCATATTAAATATATTGTTCTTTCTCTAGTCTAACCTTGTTCTACATCATGTATTGGTAATTGATACGATACAGTGAGTTGGTGTAGTCGATGGTGTGACTTCCACGTAAGATCTTATGGATTAGGCAGTTATATCATGACAAATCTACAAATTTAGGATTAGGTCTATTATTAAAGCAGTACTAATATCATGATAGACCATAAATTCTACATTGGTGAGCCCAACTAGAGAAACGCAACCTATTATTGTTAATCTTATTTCCATTCTAAATTCTTTGATCTATTTTGTATTTATGTTAACCCGATATTCTAACAGTCCTGATTAATGCTCACATGTATTATCGTAATGTTATATTGATTAGTTCTCATGACATACTAGCTCAATCGATAATAAAAACTGGTCGTCTATATTAACTAATTAGCTTTGATGATTCGTTAAGAAGCTTTGATAGCATTTACATGCGTCAGCGACATAGACTTGTTTAAACATCAAGCTCTAGCAAATATGACCTGCAAATAACGTAAATATACATTGACTAACAATACAATCAAGGACTAAATAGTTGTCTGGATCTAATTAGTGTTCCTTCACTTAACACCTCATCCTGTTTTAAACTATGCACTATCCTGTAATATGTTTTCTTCTGACCACTGCCTGCCTAATTTCATATTTTCAAGTTCCATGGCCAAACAACAAGGATAACACTGCTCCATAAACATACGGTGAGTTCCAGCTATAAGTTTTCGGCAATCATAAGTTCATTTTAGATGGCACACACAATTATCTGGATTCATTCAGTTGTTCTGATCAGAGCGAGTCCCAAAAACCTCAACAGCATCAAGCACCCTGGAAGTGATTGCCATACTGCATGTTTTATTCTGGATGCTTTTGGATCATTACTACTCCTCACGAATGGCGTTATATATGTCGTCCACTGAATAATCTGATTTTCACAAATAATCCAGGCGAGTTCAATTATTTTACTTAATGATTTTTTGTACTTAACATATATATGTTTTCCAGTTGCTTTTGCCATATATTTGTAAGTGTCACTAAGCTAAATGCAGTAACTTCTTATGGAATGTTTATAACGCATCATATTCCTGCCTGAAGTTTCACAAGCACTCTTAACTTTAAAATTATTTTCTGGTCATGTTCATTATTTTTAAATCGTCATATACGTCAACAACCTGCATGTTAACCTGGCCCATACAAACGTCACACTATATCTCCATGTCTTCTAAATTTAGAAATCATCTGGATCGCCTTTAACATTTATCAATAAACCCATCATAGTCGTTGTTGCTAATCATATTTGGGTTTATGGATTGGTTTATCATATTAACAGCCTAAAATGCGAACATAGTTTAGATAATAAGATTAAAAATTTAGGTACTATTAACTGCACTAGTAAAATAACTAAATCCCTAGGTGGCTGTTGGCTAAACAAACGTTTAAAATCAAAACTCCGTAGCCTACTAGAATTAACACTAAACGAATATTTCTGAATTGAAATTTATAATTAAATTAGGCGTCTCAGATTCTTTAACGTTACAAATTTCTGATAATCTCGAATCACAACAATACCTATTTTTCCACTGACTAATCTTCATTCAACACTATAACTAGTTAAATTTAATAGTTTCAGGATATCGTCATAAAGCATTGTCATAACTTGACAATCACGTAATATGACTGATAAAATTAATGAAACTATTAACGAAATCGGTCAACAAATTGACTTATAATTACCATTAAATGGTGTTGTTTTCTTGGTATCTTCATCCATCACAGATGATTACAGTATGTTTCTCTCTCAGTTGCTCATTCAGTAAATATCTCAAAACCTTGTCAGTCTAATTGATGGTTTAGCGACACAATCATGCATGCAAATAATCAGTATAAGCAGTCGAGCAAATCTCCTGCAAACTGACAACATCAATATCGAATTTACCCCAACACTGACTAAGGTTCAAGCCATTGTCATAGACATGAGTTGGGAGTGTACTCCCCTTGGTTACAACTTATGTTCTCCCTGATAATCACATGAGCATCACTCACTATTAATCATCTTGTAAAAACTTATTTAGCTAAATACATCTTGCAACACCACATCACTTCGTAATATGACACAGGCCTAACTGATTTTAATAACTTATAACCACTATATCTCAATTAAATCGTATTCCGCCTTTTGATAAACTGCATACTTGCAACTAACCTGTATGCCCAATCAGTCAGCAAGTATAAATATAAATAAATAGTCTATCGCAGATCAGAACATTGAGTCTAGAGCATGTCTCTTAGGAACACACTCATGTTTAACGATTTTTCCTAGCTATCTGTCCAAAATCCATATAATTATCACTCATGTATTTAAATTTTATTTTGATAACCATTCATGTGTATTAGTAGTATTACTAAATTCTATCACGGTCAAGTAAAAATGAGGTTGAGAAAATCTTCCCGTAACTAAATAAACCGTATCAAACCAACTGGAACGCTAGTTGGAATTCTTCTCCACGGTATACTTTTGTTCCTTCAGTTAGCCTACTAATACAGATGCAATTGGAAATCAATTCATATGGACAGCTTACCGGCATAATCGTTATCTGATTTCATAATTTAAACCAAAACTAATACCAATATTAACATTTCCACAATATTCATTATTTTAATATTTCTAAACACAAAATAATTACTGCCTATAAGTTAAGTTATTAACACGCATCGTTTTATTATTATTATTGTAATCCCATTTTTTAAAGTTCAAATAATCTTCAACCAAATTTTCATTTCAAGCGTGTTAATCATGAAAGCAGATATTTTAAGATTATTACATGTATTTTCCGACCAGATGCTGCCGCCTTCTTTTTGATTTATCTTTCAGCTTATCAATACCCGGAGGATCCTTATTATCCTTGGTAACCTCCGGCGCGCGACGATCCCATCCAATTTGGTATCGAACCAACATCACGTTGATTCTGGTGGGAGAGTATTGTAGTAGCATTGGACAATAGCCACACAATCCACAAAGCTGTTAACACGAGACTACTCAGAAAATAGATATTCAATATTTAACTCGGGGAAATACCTAACAATGGAGAAGGCGCGAACAATGAATTGAATGGACTGGAGTTGACCGGATGGCATGGCTCGGCCATGCAGGCGTGGTCTCTGCCGAATGTTACCTTATATCTTCTATTCATATTAAATATATTGTTCTTTCTCTAGTCTAACCTTGTTCTACATCATGTATTGGTAATTGATACGATACAGTGAGTTGGTGTAGTCGATGGTGTGACTTCCACGTAAGATCTTATGGATTAGGCAGTTATATCATGACAAATCTACAAATTTAGGATTAGGTCTATTATTAAAGCAGTACTAATATCATGATAGACCATAAATTCTACATTGTACCAGCTGTGGGTTACCTTCCTTTTGGTAATCTGATTTCGTAATGCACTGGTATTCTGTTAGAATGTCGTTGAAGATGTTGTTCACAGGTTTCATTATTCGAACACCATGGATCTCGTTGTCGTTGGAGGGTGTACCGTTTACCTGTAAACGTGTGTTTACGTCGATTAATCTCTTGTTGGTCATATCAACTAACAGGTTGTACACACTAAGAAAATCGGCCCCGAGGATGGGTCGTTTGACTTGATCAACTATGAATACCCATGTGAATCTTCTGCGGAGCCCGAGATCTAATATAAGAGATTGTTCTCCATAAGTTTTGATAACTGATTCGTTAGCCGCTACCAAGGACAATTTAGTGCTTGTCGTATGTTGTCTGCGTGAGAGATGGAGTGGGATGATGCTGATTTCTGCTCCCGTATCGACTAAAAAGTCTGAGCCAGAAATACGATCCCTGATGTGGAAGAGGCGGCTGACATGTTGGCCAGTAACAGCTGCCGCTATTACTGCCTGGCCACTTCGTTTCCCTGATGGTCTGGCTTGCTTGTCGTGAAGTTGCACGGTTTTGTGCAACGACGTGCTTTCTCACCATAATTCGAATGATACCAACAAATTCCGGCTGCCCGCTTAGGTGACCTAAGACGATGTCTGGATAATGATCTCCTTCTGGACATAGATCTGGGGCGTCGAGAGTGGATGGTGGAAATAGTCGCCTGCAGTGATGCTAGCTGCCGTGTTAAGTGTGCCATTTGTTGCTGAATGTCAAGAGTAGGGTTCATAGCATCTCTACTAGCGGGTTGTACTGCGTAAATTCCCCGACTATCGGGATATATTTCTATCATCTTATCGGCCATGTCTGCTAAATCATCAAGACTGACAGAGGCTCCTGATACGCTGAGAATTTGTCTGACGCTATAAGGTAACCTTTGTGACCACATCTGCTTAAGTAATGCTTCGTCTAACTTGTATGAACCTGCTAGTTGTTTCATGTGTCTAAGCAACTGTGAAGGTCTTTTGTCCCCTAACTCGCATGCGGTGAGTAGTTGCTGTAAGCGTTTTTCATCAGACTGCGAAGTACGGTGGATTACTGCGGCTTTTATTTTGTCATAGGGGTCTATCAGGTCTCCGACTTCTGCTGCCACTTCTATGGGTAATGCTCCAACGATGTATGCATATTTTGTAGCTTGCGAGCGTATACCTCTCGACAAAAATAATGCCTCAACCTGTGCAAACCAGATCCTGGGATTATTAACACCGTAAGTTGGTAATCTTAGTTCCGAGATAGCGTTGATTGAGTTTAAAACATTATCCTCTGGTTGTGGAGAGTTAAGAAGGTTGGTCGGTGAACTATCAATATCAATAAGTTTACCCGGAGAGTTCATAATGACAAAAACAAAAAATGGTGTCGTACCAATTAATAATAATAAAAAATTATGTAGATATATATAGTAAATGTCTATAAAACAAATCGAGGCTCACCAAATAATTGTGGTGGACCAAACAATATATAAACGCAAAAGTATCAACAAAGTTAATAGCAATCAATAGTAATATTAATATTTACAAGTTAAATGTTACAAATGCAATAACAAATTAGGGACGTTACTTAAATTGGCTAGTCGTTGCGTGTTCTGTTGAGTTTTGGTCTCAAAAATCCACAATTATAAATGCGTAATAATTCCACAGAGGTAAATATGACGCCAATAAGTTTCTTTGACGTAGGATATAATGGGAATGACACTGCAGTCTGAAATGAGGATAATATCCAGTTTAGAACGCAATTGACTTGGTAACGAGCGACAATAGAACAATGGGTATGTGCGTAGTAGTGTATTTGTGAACAACAGAAAATGTGTCACGCTATGTTCGAATTACAACGGAAAAAGTGTTCAAGGTCGTTGACTAAGACAACACGTACAGTCATTTAATGATAAATGTACATACAGTGAAAAATTGGCAAAACAAATAGAAATGACATTGAAAACTATTTACAAAATAAGGTTGTCAGGTCTATCTCCACAAGTTGTAGTAGTATTAGTTTATCTGTGAATATAAGTAATAGTTTTAATAGCAGTAAATTGAGCAGTATTAGTCGTATTGGTTGAAATGCGTGCGGCATTTTAATTAATACGGGTCGTAGATTCAGTGTAATTGGAAATATTTAATGCCGTAATAATACAAATTGAAGTAGTATTGTGGGAAATGGTGTGAGCAGCAGTAATATTAATAATAGTAATTTAGTGGTTCTAGAACCGTGATCAGTAGTGTTGGCAGTATTGTTGGATTTACGGTCTATTATGATATTAGTACTGCTCTAGTAACAGACCTAATCCTGAAATGGTAGATTTTTCTTTTTATAACTCCATAATCTATAACATCTTACGTGGAAGTTACATCATCGTCTATAACAACTGATTTCATCGTAACAATTACCAATACACGATGGAGAACAAGCTTAGGCTATAGATAGAACAATATATTTAATATGAATAAAAGATACAAGATAACATTCAACAGGGACCACGCCTGCAATACCGAGCCATCCCACACTCACACAAATCACATGTTAAACATACCGCCAAAAACCAACAAAATGACCAGAATTGATGCAGTAGAGTGGATAGACTAGCATTAGTAGTACCATAACGAATACCTCGAACCGTACCGAAACAACGAGATGCGAGTGCAAAGAAATCAATCTGTTAATAAAACTCACCGAAAAATATCTGTACATCCCAAATTGAGGTCGGATCAACTAGAGAATTCTTGTACATTGAGGCTATTATTGAAACATTGGCTTCCCTCAATCATTAACTGTAACTTTTGCAGCCTATTTTGTTTGTTGATGTTTGTAAATCTAGCGGATTTTCAAAAAGCTTCCAAGCTTTTCCTTGCATTTTGTTTGTGAGGATGTCGCGTCTCAACTACAGCAAGTGGGATCACATCGAGGTTTGTACTTTTCACAAACTACCCTCTATATTTTCTGTTTCACAGTCATCTGTGTTTGCATGTAACTAATGTAATTTTACAGCGTGATGAGATAATTTCTGGAATTTGATGCTTCTGGCACTGTCTTTGTCAGTACTAACTCCCACCAAATAATAATAAAATGCCCTACAGCCTCAACATTACCTTTCAAATAATATAAGTCTTTGTTTATATGTGATCGCACATCAGTGTTCCAGTTTAGATGGGAAAAACCGAAAAATAATAAATTTATTTTGTCTTTATCTTAATGATTAGAAAATTTCACGTGTGAGCATTACCAACGTTCTAGACTGTTCTTCAAGCAAGAAGGTATACCGAATAGTTCAGGTGGTTTCTGGAGTGCTCAGGTTCTAGAATTGACGTCACTTTAAGGGAGGAGAACGCGATAGGATTGAGGTGGAAAGGAAATCATTAACTGCTACAATAGGGATGTGCACATGAAACTACAGTCAAAATACAAGTTAGGTTACGAGACTGAAAGTCAAGAGTGATGGTGATCTGTGGATTCATCAGAGGACATAATGAGTGTGACTGGGGTATCACGACGAATCTAGCTCTTCACACCGTTTCCAACTTCAGCTCAAGACTGTTGCTCAATCACCAACCAGAAATTTCACATGTCATGACGAGACTAAGATTATCAGTGTGCGTCAACATGTATAATTGAGATGTATCGACCTACCACTCCTAGTTTATTTTCAACTTGCATGCCAGTCAGCATCTTTTGCAGGGTAGATAAAATAAGCGTGCTTAACATCTCTCTGAAGGGATTGTGCTCTCGTCAACCGACTTGCCAATTCTACATGGTATTGTCCGTCTAACCTTAACACTACTGGTCAATTGTTGTATAATATACACTAGCAGTTCTTGGAAGATGCCTGTGATTGAATACTTACAACTCACGGGTGTTTTCTATTTTGAAGAACGTTTGGTGATATGAAACAGATTGCTTCTCAGTTTACTCACTTATTGGTTAACATACAGATTGAGACCTAGATTTATGTAACTTCAGTCCTTAAATAAATGGATAGTTGCGACTGTATCAGTTGGTTGAGTTTTTAACCCATTGTGATTGTTAGAAGTACCCGAATTGTTGTGCAATCTAGGAATTCCCGAAGTAGTGCAGTCTATGCAGAGAAAAGTAGGTTAGCACAAACGAATGCGGTGTACCTGGAATTCGAAATCAGGCGGACATCAATTGCGAAAGAATCATTAGTTCATACGAGCACCAAACACGCTAAAACTTAAACGAGATTCCGAATTCCTGCAATCAATCCTACCACTTCTCCATGTGTTTATTATGTGTCTGTTCGACTGTATATTCGGTGTAGAATCTGTGTTATCTAGAATATACTCATTAGTATTAGAATCAACAACTGAAATCGGAACAGACTCACTTAAGTCTTTGAATTTTATGCAATCGCTATGTCAACTGCGTGCTGAAACCAACGATAACTAGATTTGAACCATAGATTTTCCAACACTATCCTCCCCACGAAATAACGTGAGGTACTTATGCAGCAATGTCATGAACGATTTCACGTCATCATGTGACTTCGACATCCATAAAAAAATATGATACATATTGCTTTTGCTTTTTATGTTAGAATACACAAGACCATTCTTCCAATTATCAGGTAAATACGCATTGATATGTTCAATGAACACATGTGATTCATTTAAGCTTGATTCATAAAGAATAACAATGCCTCAGTCCGTGAGGCTGGTCGCGCTCATGTGTGCATTTACTCAACTTCTACTAAAAGATAACTGTTTTATACTATCCCTGTAATCCCGTTGCTTTAGTATATTTTATGAATTATTACGCGTGCACAACCACTCCTAACCTCGATGGCCAAACACCGTTTTAGTATCATGAATACTCATAACCGTACCGAGCCAACAACAAGCGAGAGCAATGAAATTAATCTTTTCATACACACTCGCTTCAAAGTTATTGGAAACATGAAACGACCTTAGAACAATTTGAAATTCCGTGACCTTCAGTTTGCTTCATCATGAGCGAAAGATACAGCTTCTCCTTAACTACATTCAGGTGAGCCCATATTTCTAGGCTTTACTAAAAAATTAAGCCCATCCGGAAAGCTTGTTCAGATCGAATATGCATTGAAAGCAGTTGAAGCTGGAGCTCCGTCTGTTGGTATACGTGCCGCAAATGGGGTTGTACTTGCTGCAGTAAAAAAGTTCACTTCAAAACTTATGGACGAGTCAACAGTGACAAAAATTGAACAAGTGACGGGTGGGATAGGGATGGTTTACAGTGGTCTGTCACCAGATTATCGTGTATTGGTTAAACAGGCCAGAAAGTCGTCCCAGGCATATCAGCTGGCGTATGGTGAACCTATATCTCCGGAACAATTGGTTATCCGAATAGCTGCTGTTATGCAAGAATATACACAATCCGGGTGGGTTTTGTGTTCCTATCATTTTCGCGTTTATATCGACAAAAGTTAGCTAGCCAACTGATTACATCAATGTTTATACTTCATATAGAATTATAGATATAGTAATTAGTTACACTCAACAGACAAATAATATGTATACTTATGTGATGTGACCCTATAGCAGAACGTCTACATTACTAGAATTTACTATGAATTCTGCTTTCTATTCTGCACTCCACATTTTATAGTATGAACTTTTCCACATCATTGCTATTTATATCACCGGAATAGAATTCACTGACGATTTTGATATAGTTTCTCCCTGATTCTTCTGACTGAAGTTATTCACTAGGAGGTCCTAGGTCCATGATTCATGCTGAATAGCACTGACGGCGAGACTATATTTTATGGTCGACCTTTGAACGAGCTTTATGTGACCTTGAGAAATATTAGTCAATCAGAATAGACTTTGTATAAAGTAAAAATATTTTATGAGAAACTCGTGAATTACAGTAGATATTCTTTTTTTACACGATTTAAAAACTTGTTAAGGTTAGATGAAGGCTCAGAAGGTCTGAAATCATAATGCATGCGGCGTAGGTACTCGTCCATTTGGATCCATAATAATCGTCCTCTGGAGCCATGGTAGGGTCTTAAAAATTCCTTCAGCCTATACCACATGGCTTCAATATTGTTTGTATAAATCCACGTCGTTGGGTCGACGAAATGGCGTTTGTGCACTACAGCATGATGCACAGATTCAATTCTCTGGTGGCATCTGTGGGCTTTCCAATCATCAGTGTAGATCGTGGGGCCAGGCTGGACGTACTCCTTTATGATTGGTATTATTGTCGTTGCCTGACGGTTTCTCACTCTTTGAAAATGTCCCTTTTGGGTTGAACGATCATGAAATTCAAGTACCTGTCAAGTATATTTAAGGGAGTGCTACTTACCCAATCTTCCTTGATAAAACGTCCTTTGTTGCATTTTCGCTTTCTAACTACTGTCTCATCTATTTCCACTATTCTTACAACTCCTCCAAATGATTCATGTAGTCGTATCATTTTGCTTGCACATATATCACGGCAATATTCGTACCACTGAACGGCTGAAACTTCCGTAACATCTGCAAAAGCCGTAGCTAATGTTACTGGAGACTTTATGATCCAATTTGCAACAATTATCATGATTTGTTTTAGTCTGAGTCGTGATCAAGTAAAGAAAGTGCCTGTTCGAGCAGATTTTTTCCTCCAACATATAGGACAACGAAATACAATTTCATCACGGTAGTCTGCACATGGTGCTGCAGTCATTTGATTGCCGCAGTCACTTCTTAATAGTCCCATTGTTGTAGTCGCTCGACAATCACTTCTCTAAAATATGCTGTAAAACGATAGTATGTAAGCATCACGTATTGAACTTAGCGCCGTGACCTTGAAATTCCTCAGACGCTTCTGATTGGCTCGTCCATAAATTATAGTCTCGACGCTCTCGCGAACAAAATGTATCTTAAGTCTTAAAGTAACTCAAGATCGTAAAGCCAACCTGGTATGTAAATCCGTAACTGCCAGTGATCTGTTTGGGCCACTACTATATTTCACATTGTCCATATTAATGGTTTTTGTAACTAAACACAATCAATTTAATTCCTGTTTTTTCTTTAGTCATACATCCGGGTAGTGCCATTATTCTTGTACACTTAAAATGTACTTCATACCCAAGTATCTGATAATTGCGTTACAAGAAAGGCGTCCCATGTTATTACCCTCTTCAACGAATCCATATTGTTTTATACACTATGTATATATCTTTCGACCAAACATTGGATCCGATTTGCAGTTACATTCGTGTTTCTCACTCCATAAGTATATTTGTTCTGATTATTAATCTCACGATTCCAATTGACATATCAATTTACCCAGGTCAACACTAAATGTCAGTCATCTCAATCTTATTCACCTCCACCAACAATTTTAAATCCAAAATGCAATTTTAAATTATTTATTTGCCTTAAACTTGGACATTACCTTGGACTATTCATTCAAATGTGTGGTCAGAATTTGGTGAAAATTCACTAAAAAGTTTATCCGCTCATATATCAGTATTTTAGTGTGTTTGGTTTTTAAGCAGTTCGAAAGTAGGTTGTTTTAATTTTATTATTACTTGAAGTATGTAGTATAGCGCACATAAGTTTTCTCTGTGTGCAGTCACTATACATAATAATGCACTCATCGAGCTTTTATCCCTTGTTTTTTTTACATCACAAATAGTGCAATTTTATTCATGATTACATTCTTCTCTTCTGTTTCCAGAGGTGTTCGCCCATTTGGTGTCTCCCTATTAGTTGCAGGATGGGATCGAGATTTGCAACGACCGTTTCTTTACCAATGTGATCCTTCTGTAAGTTTATTATGTGAATATAAATTATATAAACCATCCAGAAAAATTTATCTCCTACCAATTAAATAACATTTTGCATGTAACATATCACAACAGTAAAAGTATTTTCAAAAGCTTCCTGTTGCGTCCTTACTACCGGTTAGTAAGAATCGTGTTAAATTAGACGAAAATATACCGCTGTTCAACCTTACACGGGAACCAATAGGTTCATGTTGCCACCCATAGTACAGAAAGATGAATTTCGCTGAAACTTTAAACATTGGTCACAGAACATAACTGAAATGAGAAGACAAACAGTGCGTCAACATGAACTCTTTAGGATTTACAACTGCCCATTTCTGATTCTTTTAAGATTCATATCAGGGATATTGCAAATTTGACTGACAGTGACTTCGTGAATTAGTGTTATAGCATCTATGGTTTTTTTGCAAAGGTGATTTTTACTTCGATCACCCTTGTACACTAACGCAGACGATGAACTTGCGTACTCAATAAACAAAATAAAACTAACTAGTGTTTGTAATTGGTGATTCGTTATATGAGCTTCAAAGCGATTTCCACCACCATGGAAATCCAGTTGCTTCAATCTGTATCTTATTCATTTTATGTTTGTCATAGGGTACGTATTTCCCTTGGAAGGCTACTGCATTAGGACAGAATTCACAAAATGGCAAGTCCTTTTTGGAAAAACGGTAAATTGATTTTTCTATTTGGATTTTGTTGATTACAGTTTTTAGCTCTTTAATAACTAACTAATAATCGACATCATAAATTAAGTGCTTTTCAACAGCTATGTTATGTTTCACTGTCAATCACGGTTGTGATGGAATGGTATCTCACCCTTCGTCGTCTTAAGTTAAACAGAATTCATCATATAATGATTTAAAGTGATGTCTGGGTAGTTCGAGTTAAATTCATAGATAGCAAATCACAATCTTTGATAGGGAGTGAAGTAGTTGAGTGTGTCGACCGCTTCACTTATCTTGGAAGTCTCATCAGCCCTTGTGGTTTAGTGTGACGAAATCTCAGCACGGATACAGAAGGCTCGACTAGCTTTTGCCAACTTGCGTCATTTATGGCGTAGGCGAGATATCCGTCTATCAACCAAAGGACGTGTTTACTGTGCAGCAGTTCGTTCCGTCCTACTTTATGGCAGTGAAACATGGCCGGTAAGAGTAGAGGATATCCGTAGGTTACTAGTATTTGATCATAGGTGTCTTCGAAACATTGCTCGTATATCATGGGACCATCGAGTAAGTAATGCAGTTGTTAGGAAACGGGTACTAGGTAAGGATGGCAAATCAATTGATGAAGTAGTGAAACTTCATCAGTTGAGATGGCTGGGACACGTGTTACGTATGCCCAACGACCGACTGCCTCGACGTGCTATGTTCAGTGGTATAGGAGTAGGTTGGAAGAAAGCTAGGGGCGGCCAAACCAAAACATGGCACAAGTCCATGAAGTCACTGACAAGTGGACTGAGTCATGTTGGTAGGTGTAGACTACCTGGTTGGGGACCGCGAGATGACAGCAACCGATGGTTAGAGACCCTGAATGACATGGCTCAAAATCGTTTGCAATGGCGCAGGTGCATCCACTCTTTGTGTTCTCCCAAATTCTAATCTTCTGAATTCTTCATGTCCCTTTTTTCCTCTTTCCAAATTTCTTTCACTGGATTATACTCTTTAAATAACATCTCCAAACCCTAATCTTCCCGATTACTGCTTATACTCTTATTACCTCTACCACTACGGGATTTGAATCGACAAGTGCATCTCTGTGCTAATGTGGTGTGGCAACTCGAACTGATGTACGTACGTACGAAGTTCTACGTTGTTACTGACTGACTGACTGAAATCACAATCTTGATTCAGTTATATCGGTTTTAAAGAGCCTAATAGGACCAAGAGCTAGGTACAATCACTATGTGCTTACTTGATAAATAAGTTACCTTATGAAAAAATTTTAAGGAAGGAAATAAATATTCAAGTTATTGCTTTACAATCAAAATACAGAACATTCAATTTGATCTGTTAATGTATTTAAAATGCCTTTATATTTCTATTGATAGATATAATGAAAATTTAGAACTGGAGGATGCTACACATGCGGCCATATTAACCTTAAAAGAGAGTTTTGAAGGTCAAATGACTGAAAGTAATATTGAAGTTGGTGTATGCAATGAAAATGGTTTTCGAATTTTAACATCAGATGAAGTGAAAGATTATTTAGCAGCTATACCATAATAATTTTTAAAAAACGTTTTGTCAAATAAAACCATTTCAAGTTAATTTTCTACAAATAATGAGTTTTTCCTGATTGTACATGCTTCTTTAATTTCGTATTAAATTATTTGTACACATTGGTGATAGTAGTAGTAGTAGCGGTGCACTTTAATCAATTTCATTACATAAAAGATTGAAGCGAGCTGTGACAAGCTACAGTAAATGTCAACATCACATCTTACTCTTATCTCCATGACCTTTATAGATATTGATGTGTAATTATAACGGTAAACTGTATAGATGTAATCCTCTCTCATAATTACATAAATTTACACTGCTTAGGCTGATATGTATTCACTGAATCTTACGCTGTAATAGTGACTGAATGAATATGACAATCTGCACCCGGACCATTGCTGCTACCTTGGCGTGGTGGTCGCGTTTGCCTATCGTAACGAACTAATCGAGCTATACTGGCTGGAACAATTGTCCCTCAAAGTCTCACCATGCCAGATAGGTCGGTTGAAGAGCGGTAAGACTAAAAGCAACAAACCCAAGATCCGAAGGCGAAGTCGTACTGCTGACTGTACAGAGGTGTGACGGCAGTAAGTTGTTTCCTTCAGATAACCGGCATAACAGTGGTTCTGCCTCCCCACAAGGAAGGGTGGGGTTAGAAAAGGTCGATCATAAGAATGCACACATTGTTTTATCCCACGAATATCCATCACCGGCGGTACGGTCCCAAAACGTATGGAGCTAACACAGAAATTACCCATAAAAAGGTCGTGTGCGACCGACCTCAAGCAGTTGTCCCTTGGGCACTGCGGTCACGCTCTCAGGTCACTAAGACCACCTCTGATCCAATTTCCTTTTCAGGTACCTCTAGGGGAAGCCTTTCACGGTGTGGGCAACCGGGAAGTGATAACCGCCCCCATACATCTAACAGCACTCAAGACCACTGTATTCACAATCAACCCACTTCAATACCTATTATTCCTGTTACATCTACTTTCAACACTAAACTTCCTCTTTTGGCTTCCTCCTCAAGTGTCACCATAGCCAACAATTCTAATGCGCGAACACTGTCCCAGGTCTACTGAAACCTCGCTGCAAACTACACATTGGAGTCTTCAACATACACACCCTATGTCAAATCGACCAGTTGGCCTCCTTAGCTGAGACTCTAGAATCTCGTACCATTGATGTATGCTGTGTCTCCGAAACGCGTACAGGATCCTAGTGTAATCAGTCACTTGACCTCGCCTTGCCAAACGGAGAGCCGACAAGATACACCCTTCGTGTGTCTGGCGACCCGATGGCTAGTTCTCGTGGACTGGCAGGTGTATGCATAGCACTAAGTACGAGGGCAGAATAAACACAATAGAATAAATCCCCGTTAACAGTCGCCTATGTGTTGTTCGGCTAAACAGCTTCATAGAAACTCGGGAGGATAAGGACACACGTCGTTTGTGCCTACGCTCCCATTGACTGCAAGCCGGATGAAGTGGAAGATGACTCACAGAAAGCTCTCTGAACTTCTTCATAAAGCTAAACGCTCGAATATAGTACTCGTAACAGGTGACATTATTGCTCAAGTAGGTAGCTTAAACTAAACAGAACGACATTTAAGTGGGTATTTTAGTATTCCGGCGCAACGGACAGATAATGGTGACCGTCTGCTGTAACTGTGCTCACACAGTCGTTTATTTCTAACAAGCACTAATTTTAATCGTGAGACAGTCTAAGATAGAGACCTCCTGCGCTAAACCGATGATGGACTCGAATAAACCATATTGCAATCAGTCATCATTGGAGAGGTTCGGAAGAAAACTGCCGCTCATTCTGAAGTACACATTTAGACTCTGATCATGCTCTAACACGAGCACATATTTGCTTGCGCCTCACTGGACTCAGAAAAACTGCACTAAGACCCATTAGAGTTGGACTCAGTGACGAGAAAGCCAGAAGTAGATTCCAGGAACAACTGAGGTCACACTTAGGTAGTTCTGAAAACGAGGCTGACCCAGATGTTGCTTGGAAAGATATATGAACAGCAGTGACATCTATTAGTGATTTAAACTAATGGATTTCTACCGAATCTATTGCATTGATGAAGTCTCGCGAAATCATCCCATCAGGCTCTGAAAACAATGAAGAACGAAAACATCAGATCAGGTTAACCAAAAGTCTAAGGAACGACTGAGCAGTGATGGGCAACGAAAGCAAAAGAGATGGGAAAGGGAGCGGCTGTATGTAACACAAGGCAGCTCGTCAGACTAATAAAAGAAACTGGAATTAAGAAGTCAAATGTAAGACGATCTCGGAAAAAGACGACACTTATCTGCTCCCAGTTCAGACGTTTAGAACGATGAGCTGAACACTAATGAGCAGTTCGACTGGCCTTCAGTTACTCTACAACTACCCACCGTTCCCAAAGTATGATGGTCCAATTTTAGCGATTAGGTTGACTAATATTTTGACTAAAATCTGGGCGTAATCCCATCTAACTGGTCGCAATCACTGACTGTCCCAATATATAAAGTGGTCAAGATTATCCTGTGATAAACATGAAGGGATTGGCTTGACTAATATAGCTTCTAAAATACTGGCCTCAATAATTATCGGACGCATAACTAAGACTTATGAACTGCAAACACGAAAAAACCAGGCTTGCTTCAGACCCGGTCGTGGCTGTATCAATCGCATACTCACCATTCGTCAGGTTTTAGAACATAGGTATGCTTATTGGCGTCCGACAATGATAGTTTTTCCTGACATAAAAGGAGCATTTGACTCTGTAGATCGAGGTCCTGTGTCTGTCATTGAAAGGTGTATTTCAGAAGTACGTGTACCTTGTGAAGGCTCTTTACTCGAACACTACCAGTCGAGTCGGAGCTTATGGCGAACTGTCATCTGATTTCGCAACCTCAAGTGGTGTGCGACAACTGTCCATTATCTCCATTTTTGTTTAATTTCATCATGGACCTATTGCTGGAAATAACTTTCTCGTCAACTGAATTTCCGGGCATTGATCTCCTACCAGGTCTAATTATCGACCTACAATACGCACACGACATAGTCCTATTTGGTGAAGACGCTGATAAAATGCTGAGTCATTTGGTAGCACTGAGCAACAATGCCAGGATGTTTGGAATGCGTTTCTCCCTCTCCAAATGCAAGTTTTGGCTTCAAAACTGGCCTGCGTCAACACCTGAATTAAAAATAGGGAGTGACGTAATCGGACGTGTTGACAATTTCACTTATCTCGAAAGTCTGATCAACCCTGATGGGCTGGTGTCTAACGAAACCTCTGCACGGATTCGAAAAGCTCGTCTGACATTTGCCAAATTACGTCACCTATGGCGAAGGCGAGATATCCGTCTATCAATAAAAGGACGAGTATATTGCGTGGCAGTTCGTTCTGTTTTACTTTACAGCTGAGAAACGTGCCCATCAGGAGTAGATACTCGTAAGCTACTAGTATTTAATCACAGATGTCTTGAAAATATTGCTCGCATCTGCTGGGATCACCGGGTAAGTAATAGTGAGGTTAGACGCAGAGTATTAGGAAATGATGGTAAATCAGTTGATGAGGTTGTGAATTTTCATCGACTGGGATGGTTGGGCCACATGTTGGGTATGCCCGAACACCGATCACGACGACGCGCAATGCTTACTAGTGTTGGGGATGGTTGAAAGTTAGGGGCGGCCAAACCACTAACTTCTGATCTGATCCATGTTAATAAATGCAGACTACTTGGTTGGGGTTCACACGACTACCGTAACCAACGGTTGAAGACTCTGGGTGACACGGCTCAGAATCGATCACAATGGCCTAGGTGTATAAGCTTTCTGTCTTCCCTTAAACACAGATTAAAATTGCTTTATATCTTTCTTTCTACGAACTAATTCTTTCTTCCTGTATTATATCATCAAATGCATTCTTTCTTTTATATATTACTACTATTGAAGTAACTACTTCTATGAATTTAGTGTTCATTTTATTGTGTTAATGAATTGTGGTCACTTGGACCGATGCGTATATGTGCCTGGTACTACGTTGCAGCTGACTGACCCGGAATGAAATGACAATATTTTCTCAAGTTAAATCAGATTAATTAGGGAATCATGAATTCCGACAAGATGTTGCTCAGTATTTAACATGCTCAACTCGCAAATGATAAAACTGTGGATTCGGATTTCATTACCATCGTCTACTTCAGTTGTAGCACGTACACATAATCTAAAATGTAGCTTATTACATTTATTGCATTACTGATATATCGTCTCGAGGTGAGAGAAAAACAAACCACTCAAGAAAATATGCATAAATTCATTAGTCGTTCGTAGGAATTACTCTTTACACACACATATTAATTAGAAATGAAACAATGTGCTTACATACTAAATCAATCCAGTGGACTCATTTTTAAGAAAAGAAATTCAACCAACAAACGCTTTAACATAATGTGATAGATGATAAACGCATAAGAAGAAGAGGAGAGTTGTAGTAAGGATTCAGTAGTGATTAATATGAAGTATGTATAAAATCGTTTACTTTTCTTTAATAAACAGAGAGGGGCAATTTTCGATAGCGAGTATAGTATACAAGAGAATTTATTATGTTAGGCGTTATCATGGATTGGTTCTTTATTTGTTTGAATTGTAGCAGCAATATCATCATTACCGTCAGTGTTAACATTTGACGATGATTCACCATCTTCTTCTTGTTGATCACGTGCATTATCCACCCATAGGCCACTATCAACACATCTTTTCATATGATATTCAGCTTGTTGTGGATCCATACTGCATAATACTGTTTTTAATAACTCAACATCTTTTTTCTCAAAACACTCTTGAAGATTCTTGTAGCGTGAGAAATAAAATAGGAGAAAACTAAATTATCTACATATATTACATACAATGTGCATAAACGAGAACAAATGTTATTAATCTTTAATCATTGATTACGTGATTATTGCATATTTCATCAGTGATGGAATGGTAACTATTTAGTCAAAGAAAAGCTGTGATCTGTTCTGTCAACTATAAATATGAATAAATCAGACTAAAAACGAAAATCGACTACAATTCTAAATATGTCGTTTTTGAATCACTTGTCCAAAAATATGTTTTGCCTTTGGAGCAATTTCAACGTCCTGTGTATGAAGTTGTCGTTCATACACATTGTTTCTGATGGATCATCTCTTAATTAGAATGAAAAAAGCTAAACATTATTCTTAAACTAATTTAATCAGGTGAAAATGACCTGACCAAAGCTGTTAGTTGTTGTTATTACTTCAACTTAAACCCCTTTATGTAGTTTTTCAATTGATATATGTTGTTTGTCTGAAACTTACATACATAAACCAAGTGTGATTATTCATTCACCAGGCTAGTGTAAAATATCAATACAATTCACATTTCGGGTGTATCTGGAGTCTCAAGCAATTTTTTATGGCATAAATAGACATACGCGTAGCATTAATTCCAAAAGTAGAATTTACACTCCTAGATCGAACTCCAGTTGTTTGCACTTTATCATAATGAACAAAATAGTAAGAATCTTGAAAGATATGTATACAATTTGTTATTTCCTGGCACTGTCTGTATACGTTCCCACTAACTATGGTTTAGATAAAATGAGAAGTGTTTTAACACCCAACTATTATCCGAGGTGGTAGCATTCAGTATGCTTGTGAAACCTGGCTTCTCCGAGTTGAGGATGTTAGACGACTTTGTGTTTGATCATCGTTGTCTTCGAAGGATTGCTGACATCCAGTGGTAATACCATGTTAGTAATGCAGAAGTTCAGCAATGTGCGTTCGGGCGCAGCGACGATAATGCAATTGATGTCACTATCTTGAGACATCGACTTCGGTGGCTTGGACATGTCCTACGAATGTCGTCCCAGAGAATTCCACGTCGTGCATTATTTGCCGACGCTGGAACTGGTTGCAAAAAAACGGATAGGTGGTCATTGTATGACATGGTGTCGTGGCATGAAAGAAAGCTGCAAAGGGCTGGCTTCCGTTGGTCCTTCTCGACTCCCTGGTTGGAGTCCTAGAGATGGTGCAACACAGCGGCTAGAGACGTTATCAGATATGGCTCAGAATAGAAGCCAGTGGTGATCCTGCTGTAACTTATTTTTACTTTCTTCATAAAAAGTGGTTGTAACTTCCTTAACTGAAAGAATTCCTCCTGGTTATACCTTTCCGTTTACCCCATAATAATCCATGTCCACCAACCCGGTTAAAGCGCCGGACATTCGCTTTTCGTCCTCTCAATTTCGTAAACAACACTCGTTGTGCGAGAAGGCAATGGGTAGGACTTCCCTGGCACAGGCTATATACGCGTGGCCTTGTGAGAGCGTTTCGAGAAGGATAACAGGCTCTCCCCACTCTCAGCCGTACCAGGGCATTTAGGGGCATACAGCATTCTGATACTATAGATGATGTCAATTCGTGAGGAAAACCCTAACTCTTAATCCTAATCATAAACACTAATTTACAGCTTTCAGTTGAGCCACGTATTTGAACTGCTCTATTTTGACTTCTGACCCCAAATGTCCAGACAGGGTCGAGAGTGGTAAGTCTGCTCTCTCTCTCTCTCGAAATGCTCTCATAAGACCACGTATATATTGACGCTGTCAAGGAAGTCTTACTCACTACCTCGTGACAGGGATATTTACGAAATTGAGCGGACAAAACGCTAATGTCCGGCGTTAAGACTGGGTTGGTGGGTACGAAAAACTCACCTAGGGAAGTTCGAAAACCTTGACTTTTAACCAATGGTCCGCATGAACTCCAGGTTCATGAGAAAAAATAAAGTACAAACCTATTGCCATTTACCGGATCCGATGGGACTGGACCTCCTAACGTTGCTCCACAACCTTGAGGATTAGATTTCTAGGTCGAAGGCTCGGGGAGTGCCCCTTAGGAAAAGCGTATGCTTCCACTTAGACAACTGGGAAGTATCCCAACCCATATATAAACTGAATAACAACTATTTTGTGTGGGGCATACATATTTCGGTTCCCCTTTGTACTAATGTTGTGTTTAAATAAGTAACTGTCACTTTGGTATGGTTCCAAGTACGTTTATAAACTTAAGTCTAGTCCCGTTTACTCTTAAAAACCTGTATGATTAATACCGTTTTCGCTGAATACTTAGCATATAAAAACCAGTTTAATAAAGTTAATTAGGAAGCTAGTGGTTCCATTATTTCACTGTAGATCGGTCGAATGAGTAGGCTGGAAAAATTTCATTGTAAAGTTTTCTTTTAGAAAACAACCGAAATTCACAACAATAAATATTACTAACCGTTGGTAACGACTCAAAAACTTCAACTGGATCCAGACCACCAGGACCAAGACGTTTTTGCTTTTCTTCCTAAAACGAAAAACAGAAACTAGCCATACAGTCACACGGATTTTTTAAATTACTAAGTAAACGTATACGGCACGCACTCGATATTGAACTGCACACATCATTAATGTAAGGAGTTATGTAATCATACTATCCCTTTGTTCAATCCAAAGGAAATATAGTAGTAATTTGCCACTAGTAACAATAAACAAGTTGCGAAATATGGCCATTAAGAGTAGAAGACACTCGTAAGCTATTAGTATTTGACCACAGATGCCTTAGAAATATTGCTGGCGTCTGCTGGGATCACCGGGTAAGTAATAGTGAGGTTAGACGCAGAGTATTAGGGAATGATGGTAAATCAGTTGATGAGGTTGTGAATCTTCATCGACTGAGATGGTTGGGCCACATGTTGCGTATGCCTGAACACCGATTACCACGACGCGCATTGCTAACCGGTGTTGGAGATGATTGGAAGAAAGTTAGGGGCGGCCAAACCAAAACGTCGCATCAGACCATAAAGTCACTAACTTCTAGTCTGAGTCATGTTGGTAGATGCAGACTACTTGGTTGGGGTCCGCGTGATTATCGTAACCAATGGTTAGAGACTCTTGGTGAAATGGCTCGGAACCGACCACAATGGCGGTGGGTGTATACACTCTGTCTTCCCTTAAACTATGAGATTATAATCCCTTCATATCTTTCCTACCACTTACTTATTCAGTCTTTCTGTACTATGTCCTTATATGCAATCTTTCTTTTATATATTACCACCACAGAACTAACTACTTTTATGAATCCGGTGTTCATCTTGTTGTGTTAATGAGGTATGGCAACTTGGACTGATGCATATATGTGCCTGGTCCTATGTTGTAGCTGACTGACTGCTTTATTAAAACGCCGTTAAGGAACTCGATTTCTGACCAGTTAGTGACACAGATTTAGACTCTGCATGACGTACTTTAGTTTAAGCAACCTTGGCCAAGCTTGACACAACTGAATTATTACCGAAAGATTAGTACAAAAATCGTTGCTAGCTTCATTTTTTACCATCATCCTTATATGGTATTCACATTAATATTGAGTTATTGAATAATATTTTCATATATATTAAAACAATTAGAATGTGGTTTTACCTCTTCAATCTGCATCATAGCTTCTTCTAAACGAACTTTTGCTCGAGCTCTGATTCTTTCTCGGAATGCAGAAAGTTCATCATTGAAAGCTTTTTGATATTCTGGTTCAGGATTCTTAAACCTTAATATATTCAGAGAAAAAAAAGGATCCATTTATGTATAAGTGTACACAGTATAGAAAATACAAAGAATAAGTAAATTTGGATTGTATGATTGAAAGTAGAACCCACAACGCTAGATACGGATGTACAGTTTGAAAATCTATTTACACAAACAACAGATTTGGTCCCTACTTCAATCAATCAACTCACTAGGTTTAAGATCACGTTGATGGACATCTGCCAACAATACAAAAATAGTAAAGGTATTGAAATTTTCAGTAGACTGATTGAGCAGAAACTAGAACAAATGATTATTATTTATAAATAAAATCACTGTAAAATGTCACACAAAATTCAGTTAAAGAGGTTCCTCTCACTTTTATGGAGAAAGTGAAAGAAAATTACAGCAGAATAGCCATTGACTTCTATTCTGAGCCATGTCTGATAACGTCTCAAAGATAGTGTTTTATCAACTCTAAGATGCCAACCAAGTAGTCGTGAAGGACCAATCCCGTGCATCTTTATTTCATAAAACGACACAATGTTATGCACTGAATACCTCTTCGCCATTTCCAACAGGTCACAGCGTTAGCAAATAATGCACGATGTGGAATTCACTGGGATGACATTCGTAGTACATGTCCAAGCCACCGGACTCGGCTTTTCAAGATGGTGAAACCAATTGAATTATCGTCTTTGCTGAAACTCTAAATTGCTAACATGGTGTTACCAAGGAATGTCAGCCATCCATCTGAGATAACAATAATCAAACATAGAGAGTAGCTTAACATCCTCAATTTGAAGATGTCAAGTTTCACAAACATAGAGCAAAACTGCTCTCATTATACTGCTTTCATTTATTTCACCACTCACGCCATACTAGGGTATCTGAAGTCACTTCAAATAGAAATGCTGAAATATCAGCAATCAGTCATAACACAATCTGTTTAGATTTCACATCATTAATATAAAACATAAATAACTCATTTTATGTAATACACTTTTTTTACAGTAACTTATATACATATCAATATGTTTGACGTAGAATCATCTTCAATCTGTATAGTAGCAAATATGATGTTTACAATTTAGGGATCACTGAGTAGTGGTCGTTTTCGTGTTTATCCAATCTTTTAGAGATGATTGAACTCTATCGATTAAGTTGTAATATGATCATTAGTCCACGTGGCCTAACACCTTGTGCACTATGTTAGGATATCAATATTATTGTTATTATAAATAGTTTACTCATTTCTTAATTAATTTGAAGTTATCAAGCTAAACCATTTTTGTAGTGATACTTGACAATTTATATATCTCAATAGTTGAGATCATGAAGCTAGACCACCATGGTAAACCTGGAAGCACTGGACGGCCGTTTCGTCCTATTGTGGGACTTCTCAGTAGTGAGCATCCACGATCCCGCCTCGCGAGATTCGAACCAAGGACATATCAGTCTCGCGCGCGAACGCTTAACCACTAGACCACTGGGCCGGCATCACTTCTGATATTAATCAAAATACGCCCACCAGTGACTGGTTTCAAGAAATATATCCTGGAGTTATAATGAGAAGCAGTGACCAGTGCAGTTCGACCAGGTGTGTTGTGAGATAGTAACTCACTGATAACAATGGTGGATGTGTTGCTCAATTTTGTGGATTAGTTGAAGTTAGATATTAACACCGCTGGATGCCGGCCAGCTCAGTGGTCTAGTGGTTAGGTGTTCGCGCGCGAGACTGATATGTCCTTGGTTCGAATCTCGCGAGGCGGGATAGTGGATGCTCACTACTGAGAAGTCCCACAATAGGACGAAACGGCCATCCAGTGCTTCCAGGTTTACCATGGTGGGCTAGCTTCAATTGATTCATGGCCTCAACTATTGAAATTACTATAATATCCAAAAAAACCCTTCTGATTTTATATATCATTATTGAACTTACTTCGCAAAGAATGGTCGAATACACGCTCTTGGATCAACTTTTAGCGATTTCGCTAATTCAAGCATAAATTGCATCACTATACACTGATGTGAAACATGTTCCATTAGTTCGAATTTCTATTGGAATTTTAAGAGGAAGCCAAGAAAAACAACAACAAAAAATAGAATAATTATTGAGAACAATAATGACAATGATTGAAAACAAGATAAGATTCCGCGATAGACTCAGATCAGTTGATGAAACTATTGGAGACCAGTTAGCGTACAGGCATAGCTGAATCGTTCTAGTTTCGGACACTGGACGCTAGAAAACATTTTGTTATATCCTAGTGAAGATTAAATTACGGGCAACTGAGAACTATTAATGGACTAATATTATATATATATATATATACTCCTATTGTAAAACCGTTCAGCAACTAGATTAGGTATATCTATATTCCTCTTATAAGCTTCATTTTGACCTATATTATTATTATACGATTCACTGTTCCTAAATTATGTTCAGTATATTAACTACCGTCTCACACGTTCACAGCCACTTTTTGGCTTGATTTTCTACAAATATTATTTCCTATTTTATGGTGTGATGCGGTCTGTTTGACTGGTAATATAAACCAAGTATGTTCGAAATAAATGATTTGCATAATGGAAGCTGTTGTTGGTGTTCTGGACTCAACTGGACGGGCTAAACGAACAAAGGACCAATAAGGACGTTAGGCTGCTCATACCGGTCGGACGTCATTAGTTTAATACAGTACTAAGATTGAATAAGGTGCAGTTCGATTGGCGAATAAATCACGTGACAATAAGACTCAACACAGTATTCAATTGGTAAGTCACACAGATTACAATCCTGTATCATTTCATTCGCTTTAGACAAGAAAGATTAGTATAACCGGGACTCATAAACACACACAAGTAGTATGACTCAAATCCGACTAAACATAAACCTGTACTTGGTTACAAAGATTTATGTTAATATTGTTGACATAACAAAACTGTAAATTACGAACATAAAGTACATTGAATTATGAAATATGCAAAAATGAATTGCTTACCTCTTCCATAGCCAAATCAATACACCAAATTACAAGTTGATTAGCTGTCTCTTCACATACTAGATCAGGATGTTTAACAAGAAAATTTTGTGAATCTAATGGTTTTTGCAATAGTCCAAATTTTCGTATAGCTTTATTATGCTTATTAACAAATTCTTTTAGACGATTTACTGCGGCCTCTTCGGAATTTGATGTCGAGTCCAAATTCTCTTCGTGTTTAAGTTTGGGCGAGTTAATAACCTAGATTTTTAGGTTGATTTGCATTTTTTTAAAATGTAGTTTTAGAAATGAAAAGAATAAAGAGGACCGTGAAATAATCAGACAGAACCCATTTTTATACTTATCATTGCCTGATACATGTATATGGCAAACAAATATGCCTGATAGATTATGAGTTAGTTTCTATAGGTTGATTAATAATCTCATTCAACTTATATCCCGTAATCATTTGTAGAGAGATGGCTTAATGGTCAGTCAGGGTATTCAGTTTCCAGTTACCAGATCACAAGCTTGATTTAGTGTAAAGCAGCTAAGTATCACTGAACCTTGCTAAATGTGTTGTTCACGGCTGAATACAAGATATGTACTTGGTAAATGAGTTACATTATGTGAGAGATAACTTGACAGAATGTACATATGTCTCAGGTTCTGTGTCGCTTATGACTGACTGACTGACGTGCATTGATCCTTTAAGTGATATTTTATCATGTTTATTTTGTACTAAACACTTTTCATATAAGCATATCATGCTATTTTGATGTAAAACGATTCAGTGTGCTGACTGGTTATTGTTGTTTTTTTTCATTGAAGGTAGCTCTATATTAATAATTCAGTTTCTGCAATCAATTGTCACTGAGTGATATTTACCACATCAAGTAAGATTATAGATCTTAACTCATAAAAACATGCTTCTTTTTTGTTAAAAAGATGTCACATTGATCTCATGTCAGGTACTTCAAACGACTATAATACACAAACATACTGAATAACTAGTTATCCAGTGTCCACCTTAAATTAAAGATGGACATATTACATCCTAAGTTATATCATTTAAAATAAGCGTAAAAATCTTCAGATATTAGAGCTTCAATAATTGGAAGTCAACGAAGTAACTACCCAACTCAATCTGTGTTTATGTGTAATCCTTTGATTGAGTACAGTCTAATATAAAAGCTAACTCCAAGAAAAGATTTGTGTAAAATACCGTTTCAATGATGTAATGATCACTTTTATTTTTGCGATAATGAAAGCAATGTCTAACAACTTATTCAGTCAAATATTATGTGAGCTTGATCGACTAACAGGATCCAAGATATTCTTTAATAATTCATGAAATTATTATTTCACTTAATCATATTGGCTGTTTTATTAAAAGCAACAATGGGTTAGTGATTAAAATGATTAACTTTTAACTAGTAAATGACAAGGTTAAGTTCAGTGTGATTTTTATCAACTTTGGATTGGTCAGACAGGTAGTATCAATTGACTCCATATAAAAAGGTAATGATAAACTAAGTACATATGTACTTCATGAATGGTTTACAATCTATTCATATAGTTTCACAGAAAAACTAACTAGTTTCATGACAAACAGATAATTTATGTTAAATTTCATAGCAATGAATTTTATGTGAACTCCGCCTGTAGCTCTTATAGGGTTGCTGCCGGTCCCAAGCCCGGGTAAAGGAGGAGGGTTGGGCATGGGGTTAGCGTCCCCATCCCGTAGAAAACTAACTCGCTAAAAAACGCTTACCAGAAAAAATAATCCAAACCATTTTAACTCTGCCCTGGGAGTTAGAAGGTCTTCATTTAGAAGAATTATGACGCTTCATGGTGAAAGCCGAATTCCTTCGGAAGTCACGAGGCCGATGCCCCTTCTAACAACCAGAGCAAAAATTTTTATAGGTACATGGAACGTTCGAACAATGTGGGAGACCGGGAAGACCAGTCAAATAGCAATGGAAATGAGGAGATACAACTTAGCAGTACTGGGAATCAGCGAAACCCACTGGACCCAAGCTGGACAGAAAAGGCTAGCTACGGGAGAGATGCTGCTATACTCCGGTCACGAAGAGGACAATGCTCCACACACTCAGGGAGTCGCTCTTATGCTGTCCAAAGTAGCACGAAATGCACTTGTAGGATGGGAATCTCACGGATCCAGAATCATCAAAGCATCATTCAAAACAAAGAAGGAGGGGATCTTAATGAATATTATCCAATGTTATGCACCCACCAATGATAGCAACGACGACATTAAAGATCAAGTCTACGAGCGGCTGCAGTCAGTGATAGAGAAATGCCCAAGAAAGGACCTCACCATTCTAATGTGAGATCTAAATGCCAAAGTTGGAATAGACAACACTGGATATGAAGATATTATGGGACGACATGGACTGGGAGAAAGAAACGAAAATGGAGAAAGATTTGCAAATCTATGTGCATTCAACAAATTGGTCATAGGAGGCACAATATTTCCACACAAGCGTATACACAAGGCTACATGGATCTCACCGGACCACACTACAGAGAACCAAATAGATCATATTTGCATCAACAAAAAATCCCGAAGGACAATGGAAGATGTGAGAACCAGGAGAGGAGCTGACGTAGCTTCAGATCACCACCTAGTTGTAGCCAATTTGAAACTGAAGCTAAAAAAGAACTGGACAGGTGGACAAACAGCAATACAAAGGTTCAATACAGCCTTCCTTCGAGATACTGTCAAACTCAATGAATTCAAGATAGCTCTCAACAACAGGTTCCAAGCCTTACGAGATCTACTGAAAGAAGAAGAAACTACTATGGAGGACAACTGGAAAGGCATCAAGGAAGCATTAACTTCAACGTGTCAAGAGGTTCTCGGTCTAAAGAAATACCATCATAAGGAATGGATCTCTACAGAAACAGTGGACAAGATCAAAGAAAGGAAGAACAAGAAGGCAGCAATAAACAACAGCCGAACACGAGCAGAGAAAGTCCAAGCACAAGCTGAATACATAGAAGCAAACAAACAAGTGAAGAGGAGCATTAGAGCCGACAAGAAGAAATACGTGGAAGAACTAGCAACGACGGCAGAAAAAGCTGCTAGAGAAGGAAATATGAAACAGCTTTACGATACAACGAAGAAACTATCAGGGAAATACAGTAAACCAGAGAGGCCGGTCAAAGACAAAGAAGGCAAGCCAATCACCGAAATTCAACAACAGCGTAACAGATGGGTAGAATACTTCGAGGAACTCCTGAATAGGCCGGCTCCAATGAATCCACCGGACATCGAAGCAGCACATACAGATCTTCCTATAGATGTCGATCCACCAACTACGGAAGAAATTAGAATGGCCGTCAGACAAATCAAGAACGGGAAAGCAGCAGGACCCGACAACATACCAGCTGAAGCACTGAAATCAGACATCGAAACAACCACAAGCATGCTTTATCTTCTATTCAAAAAGATTTGGGAGGAGGAACAAGTGCCAATGGACTGGAAAGAAGGACACCTCGTCAAGATTCCAAAGAAAGGAGATCTGAGCAAATGTGAAAACTACAGAGGCATAACACTACTGTCAATACCAGGGAAAGTCTTCAACAGATTGTTGCTGAACCGGATGAAGGATGCAGTAGACGCCCAACTTCGAGATCAACAAGCTGGATTCCGTAAGGATCGGTCGTGCACAGACCAAATTGCAACACTACGGATCATCGTCGAACAATCAGTTGAGTGGAACTCATCACTATACATCAACTTCATTGATTATGAAAAGGCATTCGACAGTGTAGACAGGAGGACGTTATGGAAACTTCTTCGACACTACGGAATTCCTGAGAAGATTGTCAATATTATCCGGAACTCATACGACGGACTACAGTGCAAAGTAGTGCATGGTGGACAGCTGACAGATGCATTCCAAGTAAGGACTGGAGTCAGACAAGGCTGTTTACTCTCTCCCTTCCTCTTTCTTCTAGTGGTCGACTAGATTATGAAGACCTCAACATCTGAAGGAAAACACGGAATACAATGGACAGCTCAGAATCAATTAGACGATTTGGACTTCGCAGATGACCTAGCCCTCCTATCACATACACACGAACAGATGCAGATGAAGACAGCCAATGTAGCAGCAGTCTCTGCATCAGTAGGCCTCAGCATACACAAAGGGAAAACTAAGGTCCTCAAATTCAAAGCGGAAAACAGCAATCCAGTCACTCTTGATGGCGAAACTCTGGAAGATGTAGAATCCTTCACATATCTGGGAAGCATCATCGATGAACAAGGAGGCTCAGATGCAGACGTAAAGGCGAGGATCGGCAAAGCAAGGGTCGCATTCCTACAATTGAAGAACATATGGAACTCAAAACAACTTTCAACCAATATCAAAGTGAGAATCTTCAATACGAACGTCAAGGCAGTTCTACTGTATGGAGCTGAAACTTGGAGAACTACAACAACCACAATCAAGAAAGTACAAGTATTTATAAATAGCTGTCTTCGCAAGATACTCAACATCCATTGGCCGGATACCATCAGCAACAGCCTTCTGTGGGAGAGAACAAACCAACTTCCAGCTGAAGAAGAAATTAGGAAAAGACGATGGAAATGGATAGGACATACATTACGCAAATCGTCAAACTGCATCACGAGGCAAGCCCTAACTTGGAATCCCGAAGGAAGGCGGAAAAGAGGAAGGCCAAAGAACACATTGCGTCGGATAATAGAAGCAGATATGAAAACGATGAATTACAACTGGACGGAGCTAGAAAGGATTGCCCAGGACAGGGTTGGATGGAGAACGCTGGTGAGCGGCCTATGCTCCTTCACGAGGAGTAACAGGCGTAAGTAAGTAAGAATTTTATGTGAGGTTTGTATTCAGATATTGATAAAAAGATTGTTTGTATGAAGTGTTGAGCTTAGATAGATCCAAGAAAGGACGGTTGTATAATACTCAATAATTAAATGTAATTAACAAGTATCTACTAGACAATGGCTAACTACAAACGTTTATTAGTAAGTATGAGAATACAAAAAAAGGAAATGGAATTTGATACAATCTGGAAAAGCCAGTTCATTTACGACTCCAAAGATGATGAAATAGCTAACATGATTAATTATAGATTGTGCTGAAATGAAAGGGATATATCTAATCACTAAACTAGTTTAGTTGTATCAAACGAGTTCTTCATTGAGACAGATAAAATTGGACAAATTCCCGCATCATATTACCTCCAACTGTATTTACCAGTTTACATGTTCATGTCAAAGCATTTACATCGGAAGAACAGAAGGCAAGATACTTGTTCGGATCTCAGAGTACATTCCATTGTGTTTTCTAAAGTGCTATTCTCTGTCATCCACTTGATAGCGAACACTAAACTGACATTTTAAAACCCTTCGAAATAATTCATAATCAATCAACTTTGAAATAGATAGACTACGTCGAGACAATCGCTACTAAAAAGTTAGAACCATAAGTGTATTTAAAAAGAAACAGTTGCAAATCTTTTACCATCCTAGTAACTTCTATTTTCATTATTCAATTACACAACTTTCATATTCTGAATAAAACCTTTCATTTTAGGTCAATTTTTGAGCTTTACTCATCTTACTATGTTATTTTATCCAGTTTCATAGTTGTTATTACATCACTTCTCTTTCCCTAGAAATGTGTCGCTACGTATTTCAATTTTTTTCCAGAATTACACATCCAGTAACATAAATATTCATTAACTTTACAAACTTATAATTCTTCCACACGTGTTGTTGTTATTTTACTAATCTTCATTAATATGATTTGAAGTATGTGTATTGGTTGCAAATAATTATTACTATTGTTTCTAGGTTGTAAGCAGCTGACCTAGAATACATGAAGTAAATGAATTCGTTTTATTATGCTACACTTGTTGCTCAGGCCTTAGTCACAATAAGTAACCACTACATATGTTTGCTGTTAAACCAATTAATAAACCGGAATTCGCGTAACCGAATGCCCTGGTACGGCCGAGAGTGGGGAGAGTCCGCTCTCCCTCTCGAAATACTCTCACACGGCCGCGCGTATACAGCCTCTGCCAGGGAAGTCCTACTCACGGAATTCTCGTGGCGGGGTTGCTGTTTACGAAAATGAGAGGACGAAAAGGGAATGTCCGGCGCTTTAACCGGATCACAAACCAATGGTGCACATGGGACCCAGTATCCTGCGGGGACAAATGGCGTATGAACCAATCGTTGGTCACCGGCTACCATGGGATTGCATCTCCTTACGATGATCCACTGCCTTGTGGATTAGACCTTTAGGTCAAAGGCTCGGGGTGTGGCCCCCTAAGATAACCACCTGCTTCGGTTTGGGCACCTGGGAAGTATCACAGCCCACACACAAATGATGAACTCTTTATGTCTATGGAAATTACTTTTCTCACTTCGAAAAACAATCAATTGATTCAAATTATTATCATTACAATTATTGTCATTATTAATACTATTATTATTATTACTATTATTGTCATTATTATTATTATTATTATTATTTTCCACATTATTCACCCTCTTTTATACTCATACAGCGGCTCGTCTTTGGTGGAAATTCGACTATATCTAAACGTTCTCGAGTCACTGTCCGGTTGAAAATTGTATGTTACCACCGAATACGAGAACTGAAGCAGTTTTTCTGAAACCACGTGCATCATTCAAACTGGCCGCCTTCAACGTTCGCACACTTATGCAGGTCGGACAACAGACAGGGCTGGCCATGTCTTTGCACAGACCACAACCTGTTTCTGGCTAGCACTAACTTTCGGCACAGTCATCGCCGATGTGCCACCTGGCGTCCTCCCTCTGAATCTCAAGCCTGAACTCAGATTGATCACATTGCGATCAGCTACCGCTAACGTGGTTGTGTACAAGACTGCCGCTCCTTTTGGAGTACCTATCTGGACTCTGATCATGCCTTGGTCTGCGCCAATCTTACCTTACTTTTCAGTGGACAACGAAGTGACCGCCATCAACGGATTGATATTAGCAAGCTGGTTGCAACTTCTGTTGCAAGTAAGTATCGAACCGAGCTAGCCTCTAGGCTAGCTACCACTCCATCGAAAAGTATAGATGAGCATTGGTTGCAATTGCATGACGCCATGAAAATGGCGGGTACAGTCAGTTGTGGGTTTGCGAAACGTCCCGTTTATAAGCACTGGGTTCTGCAGGTACCTTCCAACTCATTGAAGCCCGTCGGTCTACTCCGGGTGACCGTGAGTTTGACCATAAACGAAGGATGTTACGTAAGGAAATTGGGCAAAGCTTGCGTAAGGACCGAGAAGCCTGGTGGTCGATGCGTGCTAATGAGCTGGAAGCAGCAGCTGCATCTGGTAACTACCGGAAGCTCTTCCAACTCATCCGAGCCACTGGCAGCAAGAAGTCTGGTGTGAGTGAAACAATTTGCGAGGATGATGGGATGAAAATCACTAACATCCATCGACGTCTTGGACGATGGGCAGAATTTTTCGAAGGGCAGTTCGACTGGCCTGTTGCTCCGGCAACATCGGTCAGACTGTCCTGCTCTCCATGGTCGGTGACGACTGATCCACCAAACGAGGAGGAAGTCCGCAAGGAACTCCAACTCTTGAAGCGTTACAAATCACCTGGCCCAGATGACTTACCTCCGGCTCTTTTTAAAGATGGTGGTGACTTTTTGACTAAGGAATTGACGACGTTGTTAACAAAGGTTTGGGAACTAGACAGTGTACCAACGTCATGGAATGAGTCGATAGTTGTCCTTACATTTAAAAAGGGTTCACGTCGTTCCTGTAACAACTATCGGGGGATAAGTCTACTTCCGATTGCGTCCAAGCTATTGGCTTCCGTCATACTTCGTAGGTTGTTCAAAACCCGAGAAAGATTGACTCGCGAGGAGCAGGCTGGGTTTCGTTCTGGTCGAGAATGTATTGATCATATTTTCACCCTCCGTCAGATGTTAGAACACCATCATACTTATCACAGGTCAACAATCGTAGTGTTTCTCGACATTCGGGCTGCCTTCGATTCTTTGTATAGGACTGTTCTCTGGGATTGTCTATTGAAGAAGGGTGTGCCTGAGAAGTTTATTAACATCCTAAAAGCCCTATATACAAACACCTCAGCAGAGTGAGGGCATACAACCACCTCTCTCCATTGTTCCATTCGAGCAGTGGGGTTAGGCAGGGTTGCCCAATCTCACCATTCCTCTTCAACTTTGCCATCGATGACATTCTGGAAACAGCTCTGATGAATGTAAGTAATGGTGGTGTGGATCTGTTGCCTGGAGAAAGACTTCTCGACCTTGAGTATGCGGACGATATTTTCTTACTGTGCGATAATGCCCAAGGCATGCAATCCGCACTTAATCAGTTGGCAATCAGTGTCCGTAATTATGGTATGTGCTTTGCACCTTCGAAGTGCAAAGTACTTCTACAAGACTGGCAGGATTCCAATCCTTTACTCACCCTGGATGGTGAGCAAACAGACGTAGTCGAGAAGTTCGTGTATCTGGGTAGCTGCATAAGTGCTGGTGGGGGTGTGAGTGATGAGATCAATGCACGTATAGTGAAAGCCAGAGTGGCTTATGCCAATCTGGGCCACCTTTGGCGCCTTCGTGATGTTAGTCTGGCTGTAAAAGGTCGGATCTACAACGCGTCGGTGAGAGCAGTTTTGCTCTACGCTTGTGAAACCTGGTCTCTCCGAGTTGAGGACGTTAGACGACTCTCTGTGTCCGATCATCGCTGTCTCCGAAGGATTGCTGACATTCAGTGGCAACACCATGTCAGTAATGCAGAGGTTCGGCATCGTGTGTTCGGTCACAGAGACGATAATGCAATTGGTGTCACCATCTTGAAACACTGACTTCGGTGGCTTGGACATGTTCTACGAATGTCGTCCCAGAGAATTCCACGTCGTGCATTATTTGCCGACTCTGGGACTGGTTGGAAAAAGCGGAGAGGTGGTCAGTGTCGTGGTATCAAAGAAAGCTGCAAAGGACTGGCTTCTGTCGGTCCTTCACGACTCCCTGGTTGGGGTCTGAGAGATGGTGCTACACAGTGGCTAGAGACGTTATCAGATATGGCTGAGAATAGAAGGCAGTGGCGATCCTGCTGTAACCTACTTTTACTTACTTCATAAAAAGTGGTTGTGTCTCCCTTACCTGAATGATTTCTTCTGATTGTACCTTTCCGTTCCCTCGTTACTACCACACTACCTTACACCAATCACTTCGTTATTGTTCTCTTTTTCTTTTTGCGCTCCTTAGTCTTTTTTTTATATTTCTCTTCGAATTCTCATTGTTTTGTGTGGCGCATATATATTGGCGCTCTTCTGTACCAATATTCATGTGTTCAAATAACAAATAATAATAATAACCGTGTAGCTGTATGAACAGCAGAAACTAGGCAGGCAAAACCAACATTCGCATAAGCAATAGCATACATTAATCCGATTCACCGTCGGCCCCATTATAACAGACTGGGTAAAAATGCTTAGATGACCAGTCCTCGTCGAAATCTGAGAGACCCGATTATTTCTAGCTAAGAATTCAAGGCCATAACTGTCTTCATAGGAATGCATTTACTCAGTACTTTACTTACGCCTGTTACTCCTAATGGAGGATAGGCCGCCGACCAGCATTCTCCAACCCACTCTGTCCTGGGCCTTCTTTTCTAATTCCATCCAATTCTTGTTCATTTTTCTCATGTCTATCTCCATTTCCTCTTTTCCTTTGGCCTGCAGGATTTCATGTGAGGACTTGTCTTGTGACGCAGTTTGGTGCTTTCCTCAATGTGTGTCCTATCCACTTCCAGCGCTTCTTACTGATTTCTTCCTCCACTGGGATCTGGTTTGTTCTTTCCCACAGGTGGTTGTTGCTAATAGTATCCGGCCAACGGATCCGAATCATTTACTCAGTGGTGACACAATATTCGTAACTCAGATGTCACAACGTTTTTGACTGTAAAGAATGCTTTTAGATCATTCACACTATTTTAAGCAGTCAGCTTAGATAGATCGAACACACTTTACATATAGTATACTCTGGTAAGGGTAACAGTAGTTGAGCTGAGGTAACATGTATTAGTGAACCACAACTCACTGAATGGGAGCACATAAATCGTACAGCTGAGTGGGGTGATACTAATAGATATTTTCCTAAATCTAATTTAGTTGCGATCTAATATTGGCTTACTATTATCTGTGTTGGATACCTAAAAAGAATGACACTGACAGTTTATCAAACCCACTTTACGTACTCTTCATAACGCCGCACATTTTTCGTGATATGTTTTCCACTATATATACAACATCAAAACATAAGTTTAAATGGTAAAAATGGTGTATGAATAAGCACTGTATCACGGACAGTTAAGCACATCCAAGGGATTATAAATGGAGTGTAAATTTTTTCACAAATGCTTGTGCAACTTACCGTCTTCGATTTCGCGTCTTTGCAAATTGTATCAATATTTAAAGGTCTAAGCTGAATTAGAATTCATAGAATATTATTTGAACAAAACCTACTCGTTCTTTCTTTTGTATTTCAGTCACTTTCACTGACCATTCTTTAGCTTCCACTTCGAGTTCATCGAATTTTTTCTGTAATTCCTGTATGTTGTCTGAACCAGTCTGTCCCAGTTAGATAAAAATAAATATTTCCACAATTCAAACCTCCTTAGCTTTATTTAATTTTTGTTGTGCCTCATTATATTTAGTTAGAAATGACTTATAATTATTCTCAAACTCTGCTTTTTCTTTCTTCCAAGCAGCATCTCTTTCTAGGCGTGCTTGATGTCGCCATCGAAATAAGCTAGGTGTGTCTATATTTGGATGAGTATCATCTTCATCATCAGAAACCTATATGAACATAAAAACGTTACGTTACAAATAATCTTTAAAAATTGACCAGTTGTAATCTCTCCGCCTAAAAACAAACATTTCTGTACATGAATACGTATATCAGTGATGGTTATATATATATATATATATATATATATATATATATATATATATATGTCCAGTCAGTCAATCCTTCGCAACACAGAACCCGACACATGTCAGTTTGTTACCGCACCACACTAGCACAGCGATATTATCGCAGACTTTCATAGCAGAAGTAGTAACAGTATCAGTATCAATAAAAGCGATTAGGTATACGAAAAGAAGGTATAAGATTTTAAGACCTAGGTTCTAGAGGAGGAGTGAACACACACACACACATTATGGACGATTCTGAGACATATCGTCTAGTCTTTAACCATTTGTTATGACAATCACTGACCCAAACTGGCTCAGTTCTGTTATCAATGACTATAAACTAGCACTACATCTTGGTATGACCGGCCCAAGCTTTCTCTCAACATACTACAACTGCCGTGATTGAGCACACGTAATACTTTCTAAAAGGTTTATTTATTTGTTTGGACACAAATATTGGTACGAGGGCACCAGATACATATGGCCCTAAAGGATACTAAGGCAACAGGAGATGGTGTAAAATAATTGTCTTTTAAAAGAAGTTAGGTATACATTCATATGAATGCAAAAAGCTTCGCAGACACGTAGAAGACCGAGGCATTGTTATTCTCTCTGTAATCAGGTCGTGACTTTATGGTCAAATAACTAGACTTCGATCTTGGCACCCGAGCAGTATTCCAACCCTCACACAAATCGGATGATGAAGTGTGATGCATATGTGGTTGGTGCCTCCTTTTACCAATGTTTGTGTTCATGATTCAAACTCAAGCATATAACGCTGTAAGTAATGTAAATAAGTTACATTCTCAACCAATTGAAACAGTCGCAACTATCCATTTATTTAAGGACTGAAGTTACATAAATCTAGGTCTCAATCTGTATGTTAACCAATAAGCGAGTAAACTGAGAAGCAATCTGTTTCATATCACCAAACGTTCTTCAAAATAGAAAACACCCGTGAGTTGTAAGTATTCAATCACAGGCACCTTCCAAGAACTGCTAGTGTATATTATACAACAAATGACCTGTAGTGTTAAGGTTGGACGGACAATACCATGTAGAATTGGCAAGTCGGTTGACGAGAGCACAATCCCTTCAGAGAGATGTTAAGCACGCTTATTTTATCCACCCTGGCAAAAGATGCTGACTGGCATGCAAGTTGAAAATAAACTAGGAGTGGTAGGTCGATACATCTCAATTATACATGTTGACGCACACTGATAATCTTAGTCTCGTCATGACATGTGAAATTTCTGGTTGGTGATTGAGCAACAGTCTTGAGCTGAAGTTGGAAACGGTGTGAAGAGCTAGATTCGTCGTGATACCCCAGTCACACTCGTTATGTTCTCTGATGAAACCACAGATCACCATCACTCTTGACTTTGTCTCGTAACCTAACTTGTATTTTGACTGTATTTTCATGTGCATATTCCCATTGCAGCAGTTAATGATCTCCTTTCCACCTCAACCCTATCGCGTTCTCCTCCTTTAAGGTGACGTCAATTCTAGAACCTGAGCACTCCAGAAACCACCTGAACTATTCGGTATACCTTCTTGCCTGAAGAACAGTTTAGAACGTTGGTAATGCTTACACGTGAAATTTTCTGATCATTAAGAGAAAGACAAAATAAATTTATTATTTCTCGGTTTTTCCCATCTAAACTGGAACACTGATGTGCGATCACATATAAACAAAGACCTATATTATTTGAAAGGTAATGTTGAGGCTGTAGGGCATTTTATTATTATTTGGTGGGAGTTAGTACTGACAAAGACAGTACCAGAAGCATCAAATTCCAGAAATTATCTCATCACGCTGTAAAATTATATTAGTTACATGCAAACACAGATGACTGTGAAACAGAAAATATGGAGGGTAGTTTGTGAAAAGTACAAACCTCGATGTGATCCCACTTGCTGTAGTTGAGACGCGACATCCTCACAAACAAAATGCAAGGAAAACCTTAGAAGCTTTTTGAAAATCCGCTAGATTTACAAACATCAACAAACAAAATAGGCTGAAAAAGTTACAATTAATGATTGAGGGAAGCCAAAGTTTCATTAATAGTCTCAATGTACAAGAGTTCTCTAGTTGATCCGACGTCAATTTTGGATGTACAGCTATAATTTGGTAAAGCGATTTGAATCCAATTCCTTTATTACGAGCTAGTATTAACAGATTGATTTCTTGGCACTCGCTTCTCGTCGTTTCGGTACGGTTCCGGGTATTCGTTATGGTACTATGGATGCTATTTTGGTGGAGTTTTGTTCTCTGAGCTGGATGGTTTGTGCTGATGATGTCGTTCAGAAGAACGATGAAAACTCCACGACCAAACCATCCATCTCAGAGAACAAAACTCCGCCAAAATCATCCACCTGAGCTACAAATCTTCTCCACCATCTCACTATGGATGCTAGTCTATCCACTCGACTGCATCAATTCTAGTCATTTTGATGGTTACTTGTGGATATGTTTATCGTGTGATTTGAGTGGGAGAGGCACGGTTCGGTGCTGCGGGCGTGGTCCCTGTTGGATGTTACCTCATATCTTTTATTCATATTAAATATATTGTTCTATCTCTAGCCTAAGCTTGTTCTCTAGCTTTAGCAAACACGCCACCAATAAAGACCAGAAAGAGGATTGGACCTGAAAATAATCCTTGTGAGACCGTGATGCTAAACCCTCCAACTTGCGTGCACTCTGTCTGTCTTAGTGCGAAACATCTTGACCTCCGTGTATTTGCAGAGCCTGGATAAAAGTTTGTTAGTGGAAATCATCGCTTTGTGATCTTGAAAATGAGAAACACGTGCGGTGGTGTGTCAGATTTTCGCTGGATCAAAGGCTTTTGCCTCTGCTCATTTATTCATCCATTTGTTTATTTACCGATCTTTCCATCTTTTTCGATATTTGAAGCAACGCAAAAGGGCTGTCACCGCCCATATCTTTTCTATTGCCTCCTACGAGGACTAGAAAGAGAGTGGTCTGCTTCCATCCTCGTGTATTTAACGAGTGACTTAGCAGGTTACATAATGGTATGTCGATGGATTCCTCACCCCGTTTCAGGATTATGGTTCTGATTTATAGATCATACCTGTAAAATTGGCGTGTACCTGCCATTATAGGAATATATTATTATTATCCTTGTGGCTTCCTTCGGCGCAGGGATTTTAGTCTCTTTAATACTAAACCGGAAGTTAGTTGGGTATCGCCCAGACACACAACTGGGACTGCAGGTGAGAGAAGTTCTACGTCTGTGTGCCCCAGGTTAAGTTCGTATACGAGGCTGATAGCGAGAATCTCTGCCAATTCTAAGTTAGTTAGATCTTTGCCACTTTTCCCATTCAGAGTACAGACACCCTGGTTTGTAGGCCTCCTCCTGGTCACGAGTTTGTAGAGATATTAGGGTTTGGTTTTCATTTCGTCTGCCAGCTTCGCCTGTAATAAATTCTATCGCTTCGGATTTTGACGCTGAATCTGTCTCTCAACGCCAATTAAGATCTACGATCTGAATCCTTCAAGGCGATTTCCCACTCTTACCAGACTCTTCGACTGGCCTCCAGCAAGTGTTTCGTGCCCCGCTAAGCCAAGGATCTTCGCTTTCCATATATTTTCCTTGCCTGAATCACATTGTGTAGAAGAGTATTTCAAATGATCTCCCTCACTATCTGCTAGTGGTCATCCACCGATAACCCTCGCCACTCTCGTGGCTACAGGGTGTGTTAAAAATTCTCCCTTATCGTTGTGTGGCCTGCTCCAATGTAGCTAATGTGTGGTACATTCTCGGTTCGCCGTAGCATTTCTTTTGCGACCACACCCCAATTTTGATGAAAACAAACTGATTTTGGGCCCGTAGACAGTTTAATGTGTTCTCGAAATTTAATCTTTCCGAACGCGATATTAGTGATTCCTTGCAAGATTCAATATAATGATTTAATAAAATAAAAGTATTGATACATGAGTGTAATATTCCCGCATTTTGGGATCACTTAGTTTCTATACGAATAGACTCGTCACATACTGTCAGTTTTACGTTAACCAGATGGCTTTGATAAAAAAACATTTTGCTTCCGCTCAACAAACTAAAGAGATTATTAACAATTCATGTTTATGTAATATATTTCAAAACATGTGGAAAAGTACAATTTAACAAATACGTTTGCTCCGAATCGGACTATTGGAGATTTCACACTACAGCTTCAGATGCAAGTGCGATTTCGGGGAACAGCTGCATGTCGGAATTTGTGGCTGCGTACGTGCTGGTATAAACGATGCTAGAGAAGCAGCTCATACAAATCCATTCTTGATTTTTTAGATAGCTAAGGACTTCTGTTTACTTGTGAAGTTGTTGATAATGATTCTCATGACGTTTTTACGGAACATGAACTCTTATTATCAAACGGGAATTAATATTATTTACCACAGAGTTTAGGTTTATTCCAACAGGAACTACAAACGGAAACTTATCGTTTCTTTGTAGTGATGTCGGTTGAAAACGTGGTAAAGGACTCTGTGCTTATGTCCAAGGGCCTTAGATTACTAGATGTTCTCATATCTTTGAACACTAATTCTTTCAATAGCGCCGTATTCAAAGATATTGTCTAACAATGCTCGATGGCTGTGAAAAGCATCGAAATGAAACTAGGACGCTTAGAAGTCAAGAGATAGCCCGTCTTCTAGAGGCGCAGACTAATTTCATACTGTTTAAAATATACCACGAAGAATCACTTCAGTAAATTTGTTGGAAATGAGATATTAGTTTCAGCTACGACCACTGAGATTTCATTAAAAGCGAGTGGAAGAAGCACCTGGAATTTGCGGTGAATATCACCCGGATTCTGTAACAGAGTTGTAACACTGGAAACAGACCAAGGATGAAATAATTAGGTCTGGCAATTAATGCTTACAAATTACATTGGATGAAATCTCCAGTGAATTAACTGATATCAATATAATATTTGGGTGTCCAAAAGTAAATTTCTACTGTTCGAATAAAATGTCCACTCCTGAGATACTCCAGAAGGTCAAAGACTGCCTTGTCATCGGTATTGATAATATTGAATCACATCGGTATGACATTATACTTCACATTGATGTATTAAGTCGCATAGTTAACGTCTTTTAAAGTTACGTAGACTCTTTTGTTATGCAAAATTAGCCGCAACCCAATCTAAGTGTCAGTTCCAAATTAATTCTATCAAATGTCTAGGCTAAACTGCACCTACTAAGGTTTTTAATACTGATATAAGTCGCCTACCCTAACTGATTCAAGCAACGTCATCTAAAAATATCCTAGCACTGAGATCATGGATTGGTGCTCTTCAGTTTTATTCCAGATTCATTCTCAAGTTTACTAAGTATTGTCTCCACTTTTCGATTTGCTTTATACCAAAGAGTTTGTACGGGAACAATGACTTGATGATATATGATGGAGCACTCTACAGTGTTCAAATGTTGAAGCTTTCTGCAGACCGTATTCATCGAGTGAAAGGTCTATTCTTACTAATGATGCATCGCTTTCGGGATAGAATGCGGCTTCAGAACAGAGTGGGAAACCTGTTATTTTACTTCGAGACGATTAATAGGGGGTGGACAACGATATTCTCAGACAGAAAAGGAGGCTGTAGTTGTGATATAGGCGAGAAAACGGCTGCGTAACCACTTGTTTATTGTAACGTTCCACATTGTAACCGATCACTGGGTAATAAAGTTTATCTAACATCCTACTACAACACTTCATCAGTCATGGTCCAGGTATAGAACTTAGAGTTGAACTCTTATAATTTCACAATGGAGCACCGAGTGGTTAAAAACATGCCACATGCGGATTTTACTATACTATTCATATTTCTAAAGGTCGCATAACGAAAGTGATTGTATGTTGGTTCGGCCATCATCTGTGGATAATCCAGAACTTGTGAAGGATATTCGAGAGTATTTTGAAACTGTCATGAAGGCAATGAAAGAATGTTAATATTTTCAGTGCGAACGTAGGTTTCCTGAGTTTTACAAAAAAGAGGACATATCAATAAATTATGAAAGGTTTTGTGTTTTAGTCATAGGATTAGCAAAGATTTTCATACCATTTGAAGTTCATGTTGAAGCAGACTGTGATGTCAAAAGCTAGGAAACCTTTTACTAACCAGGGTTCGTTGTCCGTTGACCAAATTACTAGCTTCATCCAGATAAATTTTAGTCCTGCGGGTCATATTATAGTATGATATTCTTCGTTCCCATAGTTCTCAACAAATGTGTGCAAATGCGGAGCACGGCACAGAAAAATGTTGATATTTCTGTTGAACCACAGAAAGTGTTTGACAGAAGAATCGATGACAGTAATAAAATCACTTAAATGCGTAAAATAGCCTTCAAAAGATTCGAGCTCGTTTACGTACAGTTTCACGAGAAATCCGCACAATGTGCAAGGTTTTAAATAGAAATGATGTACAGCTAATAAAAATTATTGATGATGTCGATGTAGTCGTTTTGGTTCCCAACCACACAATTGTTGAAGCTAAAATTATAAATACTGAGAAAACTATTCAACAATTAATACGGTGAGGTCATCAATAATGAACGCGAGAACAATTACTTGAAATTGAACGGCATAGTATGGCTCAGTTCTGTAGACGTTGTCTTTATGTGTCTTTATTTTTCTACCCCCGTTTCAAATATGTTCTTCAAGAGTGCTTAGCATCGTACTGTTAATTGCCATGATACAATGAGTCAGGATAGACAATTATGCGAATTTCACTTAAATGCTTATAGATTAGATAGTTACATCATGACAAATCTACAATTTCGGGATAAGCTCTATTATAGTAGCACCGATAACGAACTGGGCGGTGTTTCCACAAATCTACATAAAAAAATAAAAATTGCTGTTCAGCTCAGTTAGAAAGACATCAAAGGCGTACTATTTTACGAATCATCTGATGTTCCGGGAGCTAAGATCCACTAGAACAATAAACATATCTCTGTTGAAAATTTTGAATGATTCAACAAAAGAAAAAGAATTATCAGGCGGTGAGTGAAGCATGAAAAAGCACAGAGAAAGTGTGAGTCACGTTATAAGCCTAAAACAGAGCAGAAAGTAAATCAATGGCGAGGCACATCAGTGAGGAAGTGTGCTATGCACCTTCCAACGATAACAAAAAAAAATTTCAGAGAAAAATATAAGAGAACTGTTTCGGCTTTGAAAGAACTAAATGGTATATTTCTTCTTTTACGTTATTTTGGTTAGCATAAATTAGATTCCATTATCAGTTTGTTGACTACCATTAAATGACTCCTGTTGAGTTGCAAATCATTAGGAATTTCAATTTCCACTAGTTGTGATGCCATACATGGACCACCATTTTTTGCTAACATTCTACCAAATGCTTAATTTCATTAATTATTGAATTTTACCTTCTTTACTCTACTTATTATCACGAAAGTATTTCGAATAGTTTCTAGGTGACGGAGCAAACATTTCTGAAGAATTTCCTACTCCATATGGGTTATTGTGACCATAATACTTACGTGTCTGTATTCAAAATGTGTTCCCAAGTGAAGACCGAGAGGCTGTGACGATGGATCACGGGTGAACTTTAGGAGGCTGTAGGAGGCTCAGAGGGAGCCGAAGATATTCCATCCGATCACCTTTTAGAAGAATATACTGGAATTCCAACGTGTAGCCTCCTGATTGTTCAATGCTAATAACCCCATGTACGCGGATTGGTGGACTGTAATGATGATTTCGTTTTTACTAAAAACTATTAATACCTGACAATTTTGTACTATAATTGACACTGTCTAAGAATAATATTCCTTTCATTAGTCTTCTGTCTTCTCATTGCGACTTGCAAGGTTTCTGGCGTTCTATTGGTCACGTCATAAGTGGCATATCAAGCAAAACCTTCCAGATAAAACAGAGGCCTTAAAACAAAAGTATCTAAAGAGTTAATGAACTAACGAGATGACGAAGACATGATTGAGGACGAACAGTGAGTTTAGAATCCATGATGTGTTTTAAACGACAGTTGGTAAAAGAAGTGTATTTACGCCAATAAAATAATATAACAGTTCGGAAATTTTCACACCTAATAATAAATGATTAGATTGAATAGTATCCTAAACCTTGAAACATTACTAATCTATAAATAAATAAATATATTCAGAATATCCCAATGAGTAGAAAAATCAAATTTTCCAAATCTCCGCCCCTCAGTGTAAGTCATTTCTTCAAAGAATAAATAATCAAATCAAAACTAGTCCGAGTTTAAATTTTGCAAAAGAACAACACAACAAATGTCACGGAGCTGCAGTCATATCATTCATCAAGTTCAACAACGGCAACCAGTAAGTGTCTGATAAACTCAAATAATTAAATTTGATTAGCATTCGGTGGATAAATTGTAAAGCAATACAGTCACGAAATAAGTTTCTATAATAAGGGGGTTCTGTTCTGTGCTTTGACGTGAATCATGTACAGCATGTTCTAAAGATGATATTTGGCCCCATTAACAGAATCACTTAGAATCGTTAGCTTAATTACTTGTTGTGACACTGAGTGTTTCCATTTCTGGAAGTGTACTTGGATCAATAACCAAAAAGTAAACAACCCCAGTCGGTCCAAGAAAAACGATGAGAAGGGAAAAAACTAAACAGGGCTTCTGTCGTAATTAAAATCTCATTCAAAACGACGTAGATTTAGTTCGTTAGAACCATAGAAATTCGGTGGAAACGTAATAAAAACAAGAACTACAATAAAAATTTCTCCTGCTCATCCAGAATAAAAAGATCAGCGTGATGTATAGCTGACGAAACATTAAAGAATAAATTATAAAATTTAGATATGAGGGATTTTTTTAAATAATCACAAAAAACCCTCAAAATGCATCTTACAACACGATTGGTTTAAGAATATGTTTGTTTCATACTGTCACTATAATAGTCATGTCAATTAGGCGTTACGACAGGTTGAATCAGGTTAAGCATTAACTGTAAGATGTGAGTTGGACGTAGGTGGTATGACCTACCAGTCTAGGTCGAACCGGATTAGAATTCAATCACAGGCACAGATCACCGACACCCACGTAACATCGCGAACCCAATAAAAGTTAGTGACGCAGTGAAAGACCAAACACACAATAAATCTTATGAATATATCGCACCCAGACACCATACAACAACTGAACTTAAAAATCACTCAAGTACATTAACAAAGAGACGAAGTATATGGAACAAACCTAGGAAGTTTGAAGGATACAAATAAAAACTGAAAATGCACGGCCATCAAAAAATTTTGAAGTGCGTTCAGGCATGTTCACGACAAAGCGATTATAATGACTAGTAAAACGTCGTTTCATAGGAAGCTCTGGCAAAATAATCATCACACAGGTATACTTCAACCCACTTTTTAGTCAAGTAAAAAATAAGCACTTGTATGGAGTGATAACTTCTGTATACCAATTTATTAATCGCCTGTTTATTTCAAGTAACTCATAAGTGACTCCAGGGATATAAAATTCTTCACGCATGAGACAGTTCTGCGCCGTCAGCAGATCGAAATTTGTGAATACAATTAATCAGTGGACAAGTATAGTAAAGAGTTGGGCGGGGACTAAGCAAAAACATCATTAAGTGTGCCAAAATTAGGGATTACAATCTCGGCTATATGCTAAGAACACCTAAGTTAAATATAGTGGCTCTTTGTTTTAACAAAGCGATGAGACGCTGACCTATCTTAGGAGGTAGTTTCACAAAAGGTGGGTTGGAGAAAAATAGTCGGGGTTCCGTTAAGGAAGTGGAAGTCTCGAAACAATTAGTGTTGTTATATAAATGGTGAAAAAGTATTCGTCTAGCGCATTATCAGAGACTTGTACGTACAAGTCGGTGCCGTATCGATATATCGATACAATTTGTGGATAATTCACAACTATACCCAATCTCCCAATTTTGGGGAAAATTTGGGCGGATAAAGAATACAGCTGTGTGTACAATCTTTTGAACGGCTTGGTTGTTGATCAGCGTTATATGTAGTGTGGTGTGTATTTTTATAACAACATGTATTTTCAGCAATATTTAGTCCGTTTACCAACTTTAAAATTATGCGAAAGTAATAATGTTGCAGCATCTTTCTGTTTAACACCAGAACACCCGTCTTTGTGGTTCCATACGGTCATTGACGTTCTCTTTACCTTAATTTTTTTTCCACAGTCGTATTTCGTTAAAGTTCAGGTCTTGATGTAAAGCAGTTTATTTAGTAGACTGTCATTTACGTTTAGCCCATCTTAGAGTTGATTAGCGTGCACTTGCTCGGTTAACTTATTGACAATAATCTGTGCAAAACATCGAACAATAGCCTTTTAATTACAGTTACTCTATATCCTTTCCATATGGACCTAAGTATCACTTTACAACAATATTAAAATGACATTTTAAACTTTGATGACACCTTGTGTAACTCAAAAATGTATTCCTTTGGATGGGGTCAGGTTTCATCACATCACAGTTTTCGTCAAGCGGAATTGTATATTCTGTATAGTTCAATCAAGAACCTCTAAATTAATGATTAATGTTCAAGTACTGAGGTAATCTAAGGGTTACGTTTGCCCATACTCTGTTCTTGGGATGCGGTTTTTATTCATCCCATTATTATCCCGAAGGACTCAACTATTTAATTGCAGTTCATATGTGTCATCCCAACATGATACTACTATTGTAGTTATGGTGAAATAATATTCCACAGTTCAGAGCGCGAAATATCACTCTTAGCTTATTCGATACTAGCAGATTGCCTCAGTATGAATACATCCTTTTGTATTCTGTCTGTGTGGCCTACAAACGTATTCTGTAGTAACAATAGAACCAGTGTAAACTATAACTCTGCAACTAAGTATAACTACTTATTGATATAAACCTTGTAATACCATCTTTCTTTTTCAGGTCTTGCCTTTGCTTTCACTTTTAGTGAATACAAATTCTCTGATGTCTTCGTGCGAAGACCTTTTTCAAAGTTTCTCTCGTAAACTTGATATTTCCAATATATCTAGTGACCTTTTCTCTGACTCATCTACCAAATCACTTGGAGTAAAGTTGTAATAACTTTCATGAAAAGACTTATTATTATATTTTCTTAAAGAGAGAAACGGAAGGACAGACAAGACCGTGTGACTCATAAAGTCGGTGAACTTATTCCAGACTTTTCTTCGTATGAAAAACATGAATTAGTTGTGGAATCGGATCTTAGTAACCATACACCTAGTTTTCACTATCAACTAGCGAATTGTAAGCTGGATTTTATCATTTAACAATTATTTACAGGTAAAAAAGAACGTAATACCCCACCTGAGTATCTTCCGAATTTGGTTGTAAAAACCAAACCTTATGATATTTGCATTAGTTCATCTACTGCATTCTGTAGTACTCCTGGACCTTCAAACTCCCTTTCCACCTTGAAGTCGCATAAAAATGCTCATGATTTACCAGCACCTAAAATTGTATCAGGTGATGCTTTAGTGAATACTCTTCAGGTTAGTTGCCTTTTGTCCAAGCGGATCACAATCCAAACCCGTGTATAATTTTGCTTATTTCAGTCAATGTTTAATCCTTATTAGCTTTTAATATCATTCGTTACATGCTGGTCAGTTTACGCGGTATTTTACAGATGAGTTCTTGAGCGATTTGGAACAGTTGTAACATAAAGTATGAAATCAAAGTGCCTCTGTCTTTTCAACTCTTGAATCCTAATTTATAACTTCTAATAGAGATCTACCTATTTCATGGGCACAGAAATCTAATATCTATTCAGATCAAAATTTCTGGTCATCTAATTAGTTTCTGTTTTGTATACGTCGAGTATACTTATGTTGCAATTGTTCTTCTTTTCTTGATCTTATTTTTGCTCCCAATTGCAACTGAGTGAGTTCCGCGAGTTATTGTTAGGTCCATATCAAATAAAATTACAAAATTGTCGACGTCCCTGATCAATAACATACCTCGACCACAGCTACTGCTTCAAAGTGGTTGAGTTTGCACATCATGATGACTCAGTCGAGCCATATTGCCTGAAAAATTCGTTACTTCAGGTTCTACTACGCTAGGCAGGTCAGTTTGAGAAAAGTAAGACCAGCAATAGAAACTTAAGGCATAAAGTCGAAGTCCTACTACTGACTGCACTGGAAAATGAAGGGTGGAATTTCCCTCAGACAACCAGTATCTTCAAGGATATTGCTTTCTTACAACAGAAAAGCAAGAGGTTAGGAAAATTCTCCTTTAAAAAAAACACACCTCACTTTGTATCACAAACTTCTGTAGCTAGCGGTAAGGCCTCAAAAGTACTGCGCCGATACATCTAAAAGCACTCAGAAAAAGTTGTTTTTCTGCCCACAAGTGGTTTCCTCTTAGACATTGAGGTCATACTCCCAAGTTAATATAATCACTATCTGATTTCCTTCCCAAGTACCTAAAAAAGAAATATGGACAAATGTGAAATAACAACTGACCTCAGCTATAACCGCTTTTAATGTTATCCACACGTAAAACTGAAAACGACACAGTTTACCACCATGCCTACTATTAGCTTCGTCTCAAGCTCATTCGAATAGATCCAAAATTTTGTGAAATAATACATGACATCCTACTGATAACCCTCAATGTGACAATTCTGAAGTCATATTGCCATTAATACTGAAATAAGCTATATTGATTGGAATCCAATGTCTAACTAACTTTGCGTTTGCAGAAAGTGTGTGTGAAAATTGTACTCAAAACTGTCATTTTGGTTTTTTCAAACAGTTTGAACTTAGATTCAGTGAAATATTTGTAACCAAGACACTAAATTTTCAAACCTTTAAGTTTCATTCTCGAGAACTATTCTCCTTTTTATTAGTTGGACTTATTTATTTAAAAACATAAACATTGGTACAAGGAGGCACCAAACAGACATGCATCACAAATCATTCGATTTATGTGAGGGCTGTGATACTGTCCGGATGCCCAAACCAAAACAGGTGGTTTTCTTAGAAAGCCATACCCCGAGCCTTTGATCTAAAGGTCTGATCTACAAAACAGAGGAACAACGTAAGGAGATTCAGTCCCATGGTAACCCGTAACCAACAATTGGTTCATACGCCATTTGTTTCCTTAGGATCCTGGGGCACATGTACACCATTAGTTTGGAATCAGGGTTTCCAAACTCCTCTAGGTGGACCCTCCGTATCCACCGATCCCGTTAATGCGCCGAAAGTCCGCATTTCGTTCTCTCAACTTCGTAAACAACAATAATGCCACGAAAAGGCAGTGATTAAGTTTTCTCAGGCATTGGTTGTTTCCACGTGGCTACTTGAGAGCATTTCGAGAGGGAGAACGGACTTTCCCCAGTCTCGGCCGTACCAGGGCATTCGGAATTAGTTTGTTAGTTTTAGTAGTCTTCATACGTAAAATTTTACTTAAAACTGAAAACATCAAACTCTGGTTAATCACTAAATGATATGTCTTTACTCGTTATTTGACATAGAGTGAGTTGTTCAAGAGCGAATGAGAGTGAGAGACACTTTCTAACTTCCAAGTCCTTATAAAACATACAGAAGTTTCCCACTTAATAATACCATATATAATTAACTAACAATAATTTTATGCTGTCAGATTTCATATTCGCTGAATTCTCTTTAAAAGTTGATGCTTACAATCAATATTATATATCGTTTCTACATAAAATATATCTGTTAAGTCCTTCGAACAGTTATACTGTATATTTTGAAGTGTTATATGTCTTTGTTGTTAACTTTGAGTTGTTATAGAAAATCTAAAGACAGAGTACATAATGAATTGATTATTAGTGAGTGATTTACAATGATTGTAGATTTTCACCCATATTAAATAATAGTGTTGTGTTTTCAATCATCCACTTACTTGTACAGTTGTATTACGTTCAGTCGCTGACAGTATAGGTGCATGATTGGAAACACTTTTGCCAATGCATAATCTATTATGATTTTATATTCTTACTGTATTTTTATATTCTCCTATTTGTAAGCTTTCGTTAGTTATATCAGCTACTGTTCTCTGTTGTAGATTTATTACGGACGTAATATTTAATTCTCCACTTATGGTATAGTCATGTATACATTATACTTCCGTATTTACAATGCTGTGTACTCAGATAATTTATCTTATCATATGAGTCTTGATATATGTACAGAACTGTACAATAGAAGTTTATCTGTTGTATTTTTGTTCTATTCTTGCTTTCGGAGATGCATCTTAGACCTATAGACGTTAAGTATTGATGCCGATCATTTTCTCACCGTCATTGATTTATTGGTCAAAGGGAGATCATAGAGTCATTGGGTATTAGGAAGTCATCGGTCCTATTTAAGCAATTCAGACTAATCAATCAATAATTCGACTAGATAATACAGCTGCTCCCCAGTTAGACGTCCCGATCACTCGTGGACAAATACACTACCCAGAAACTTGTTCTTTTCTTGCCATTACATCAATTTGAGGTATTTTCAATCTAGTCAGCTGCGGATTGCGGATCAAGTAGACATCATAACTGTAGAGCATATGACAGACAAATAGACCTTGTATTTTCATTGACAAAAAGGTTAAAATGTAATAAAATAACTGTAAATTTTTTATCAAATTAAAAGTAGCGTTGGTCAAGAATGAAAATGGAAATTATCAAGTATCAAATAATGTAACTTGTTCATTAATTATCAGCTTGTATACTTGCATTTTAAGCTATAATTTCATGCGAAGGCCAGTAATTAAAATCTGGTCATTCAAACTAAAGTGAGCAAAATACGATTCATATCTATAACCAAATGAATGGATTTTTATTATTAAATGCTTTGATGCGGCCGAGGATGGGAAGAGTCCGCTCTCCTCGAAATGCTCTCACATGGCCACGCGTATACAATCACTGCCAGGGCAGTCCTACTCGTTGCCTTCTCGCGGCGGGGGTATTTACGAAATTGAGACTAAGAAAAGCGAATGTCCGACGCTTTAAACGGGTTGGTAGACATGGATGGTCCACCTAGGGGAGTTGTAAAACCCTGATTACAAATGAATGGTGCACATGGGCTCCAGTATCCCGAGGGAACCAAAGATGTATGAACCAATTTTTGGTCATCGGCTACCATGGGACTGAATCTCCTTACATTGCTCCATTACCTTGTGGACTAGACCTTTATGTCAAAGGCTCCGGGTGTGGCCCTCTAAGGAAACCACCTACTTCGGTTTGGGTGCTCGGGCAGTATCACAGCCCTCACACAAATCAATGATAACTGCTACTGGCCTCACTGTTATTGTGTGACGCATATCTATTTGGTTCCCTCTTGTACCAACGTTTATATATCCAAATAAATATGGATATCTTTCTATGTCACCATGTTATTTTTATTGTTTCAGTCAAATACTTTCATATTACTGCTTTTGTTCATTCAAGTCAATATGAGCTATACTCTTAATATAATCACCATTAAATTAATTTGACTAACGTAGTTTGTATAACTACACTGATTGTTGTTATTAAAGTGGATAACCTCAACCTAATAAAACACTCAAAACAAATAGGTAAGTTTTAATTACAACTAGTAGTGTACTGATTTCGGAGCACATCTGATACTTATCAATAAATGTTTTTTAAATTAAAATTAGTGTTTACTAGTATCTATCCATGAATATTGTTGCCGCCTTTCAATAAAGTGATAGCTTTGCAAACGTATGTTGATTTAATTAAGACTGCTAAAATTTACAAGCATCCATGGTAACTGCTGAAGTGTTCAATTCTTATCCTTTTTTATTTAGATTTGTTCGTATCAATAAAAGTGACTCCGTCTATGAGTCGTCATATCTTGAAAATTCCCTTTATCATCTATCCAAACTATTAATCTATTACGTAATAATTCAGTTTCCTGAATAATTTATACTGATCTATGAGAATTTTTAATGCTATGTTTTGCACCATCTTTCAGTTATTAGATAAGGTTTCATGTAATTCTCATTAACCTTAATACTCTGGTAACTGATATAAATTCAGCATCGATATAATTACCTCGATTGACATTTATTCAACCATGTTACCTGTGTTGTCAAAACTTTCACTGAGACACTTATTTCTTTCCTATCAGTAAAATGTAGAAAAAAAGTCGGTCTTTATTTACATAGGCCTGTTACTCCCAATGGAGCATAGGCCACCGACCAGAATTCTCCAACCCACTAAAGTCAGTCGTTACATCCGTATTATTATTTTTTGACAATAAAACCTAAATATTCGTTTTTAAAATATTTTAGGTTACACCTATTCATCCAGTATTCACAAATCGAAAATCTAATGTGAATTTTAAAATGGGAAATAGTTCACCACAAGTAAATTGTCAACAAACTTTAACACCATCCTATCACTCTATTTCTACATATAATAAGAATGAATTAGTAAGTGATATAATTTCAGTTGTCGACTCATTCTTATTAAATTTTGCTTATTACATAAAAGATGTATTGTTAACTCACAATATATATCTTAGTAACTTTGCTTGTTATCGTCCATGCAACATAGGTCGTCGACTAAGATTCTCCAACCCACTCTGTCCTGGAATATTTGTTCTTTTAATATCTGCCTCCGATTCCCGGCCCAATGTGTTCTTTGATCCTCTCCTCCTTTTGCCTTGATGATTCTAAGTTACGGCTTGCATCATGATCCAGCTTGATGATTCCCTCAGTGTATGTCCTATCCACCTCTAATGTCTTTTCCTAATTTCCTCTCTAACGGGAAGCTGGTTTGTTCCCTGCAAAAGTGAGTCGTTGCTGATAGCGTCTGAGTAACGGATCTGAAGATCTTGCCCAGACTACTGTTCAAAAATACATGTCGCTTTTTGATGATGGTTAAATTAGTTCTCCAAGTTTTAGCTCCACACAGTAGATCTGTCTTGACGTTTGTATTGAAAATTCTGACTTTGGTGTTGTCTGACAGTTGTTTTGATTTCCATATGTTCTTCAGCTGTAGAAACCGTGTCCTTGCTTTGCCAATCCGTGACCTCACACCGACATATATAAGTCTTGGTAAATGAAAGCCTTTCCGTCGTAAAAAATAACCAATGATAATCTTTTAGGAATTGCCTAATGTAATATTATTTAGATGGAACAGAAAGAGAGTTTCAGTAAGGAAATCAAGCTGGCCTATACTTATTCACGCGTAATTAACAAAAAAGAAAATAGTCAACTCTCAACGAGGGAGGGAAGTGTAAAATGTATGTATTGTGACTGTATTATTAAATAGGAAACTAGGATTTATTCCCCTTCTTTGACACAGGGTTAAGTATTCAGATCAACCGCAGTTCGTTTTGAAATAATTCATTTGGATGTCGAGTATAGTTTTAGATGACAGAAAAATCGTTGTTGTTCGGTGTCTGATTCTAATGCTGACATATAGGTTTCTTATGCACGAGCCAAAACAGCTATTTGAGTGGAAAAGAAACCGAATCGGGAATGTATGTAAAATCATACATATATTCACTAAAAGATTAAATCACTAGTGGTATATCTCATTTCTCAGAAATGTAAGTCATTTCTCAACTAATCTCGTACATTTTTCATTTCACCAATTTCTGATTTGCACCAATGTATCACAAAATATTAAACTCAATTACGACCTGTTATGTATGATGAACATGTGATTGTATATGGAATAAAGTGTCTATTTATTTTGGAATAGATTAGTTAACTAAAGCTCAATATACTATAGTTATGTTGTATAAAACATGTGTCTTCAGTATGCTTATCTCTACTGTTTTTCTTTCACATTAGATAACCATCATTTATACCAAGAAAAAACTCACTATCATCACCTTGCTCCATTTCTCATTGAAGAAGCATGTTGTCGGTCTCGTAGATTACATTACTGACTGATTTTAGCTAAATATCTATCCATCCATCCCCACCGGGAATCGAACATAGAACCTTGGGGTCGTGAATGTGTACTGCTAAGGAGTCGTACACTGAAAGGAAGCAGCTATCTAGTGCTCTCTGGTTCTCAATAGATATTTAACTAGATTGATTCGCCAGCCGCTTGGGTATGAGTCACACTTAATGTGACCGATAGTGATAATACTCTGTCGACCAAACCGAACTTGGTGGAGCAAGTTTCGAACCTGGAACTTAATGGGTTAAAGCCAAACACCCTAAACGCTAAGAGGCCGCTCCATCCTGGTGTTTGTCTAGTATTAGTCTGTATTGTATTCAATGGGATTCACTAATCTTTAATCATTAAGAAGTTGTTACTTAATTATGACTGTTACCCCTCATGGAGGAGCATAGGGCCGCTAACCAGCGTTTTCCATCAAAATCTGTCCTGGGCAATCTTTCAAGTTGTTTCCAGGTGCTATTCAGCCTCCAATTCTCGACGCAGTATGTCCTTTGACCTTCCTCTTTTTCGTTTCCCTTCAGAATTCCAAGTTAGCGCTTGCCTCATGATGCAGTTTGATGATTTCTTCAATGTATGTCCTATTCAGTTCCAACGTCTTTCCCTAATTTCCTTCTCATTTGGAAACTGGTTTGTTCCCTCTCATAGTAAGCTGTTGCTGATAATATCCGGCCAACGGACATTCAGTATCTTACGTAGAAAATTGTTTATAAGTTATCTTCTTTTTCTTCTTCCAGCCTGTTACTCCTAATGGAGCATAGGCCGCTGACCAGCATTCTCCAACACACTCTATCCTGGGCCTTTCTTTCTAGTTCGATCCAACTGTTGTTCATTATTCTCATGTCTTTCCATTTCTCGGCGTAATCAGTTCTCTGTTCTTCCTCTTCTCCTTTGACCTTGCCTTGATGGTTCCAGGTGAGGGCTTGTCTTGTGACGTAGTTGTGTGCTTTCCTCAGTGTGTCCTATACACTTCCAGAGCTTCTTCGTGATTTCTTCTTCCACTGGAATCTGGTTTGTTCTCTCCCATAGTAGGTTGTTGCTGATAGTATCTGGCCAATGAATCCGAAGTATTTTGCGTAGACAGCTGTTAATAAACACTTGTATTTTCTGGATGATGACTTTCGTAGTCCTTCAGGTTTCCGCCCCATACAGTAGAACTGTCTTGACATTTGCATTGAAAATCCTGACCTTAGTGTTGACAGTTGCTTTGAGTTTCAGATGTTCCTCAGTTGTAAATATGCTGCTCTTGCTTTGCCGATCCGCGCCTTCACATCTGCATCAGATCCACCGTGTTCATCAATGATGCTGCCAAAATATGTAATGGTTTTTACATCTTCCAAATCTTCTCCGTCAATTGTGATTGCATTGGTGCATGCTGTGTTGTGTAGGAGAATCTTGCTTTTCCCTTTGTGTATGTTGAGACCTACTACTACTGAGGTTGCTGCTACACTGTTCGTTTTCTCCTGCATTTGTTGTTGCGTTTGGGATAGAAGGGCCAGATCATCTGCGAAGTCTAGATCGTCCAACTGCATCCTAGATGTCCACTGTAACCCGCGTTTCCCTTCAGATGTCGACGTCTTCATGATCCAGTCAATCACCAGGAGAAAGAGAAAAGGTGAGAGTAAGCAACCTTGTCTGACACCGGTCTTTACTTCAAACGAGTTTGTCAACTGTCCTCCATGCAATATTTTGCAGTTTAATTCATCATATGAATTCTGTACGATATTGACTATCTTCTGAGGCACGCCATAGTGTCGAAGAAGCTTCCATAGTATTGTTCTGTCCACGCTATCAAATGCTTTTTCGTAGTCAATGAAGTTGATGTAGAGTGATGAATTCCATTCAATTGATTGTTCCAGTTTATAAATTATATTCAGTTATATGTTTGTCGAAGTTCTTTTTGCATAATTTATTTCATTTCGAATGATAAATACATAAATTCGCATCAATTTTAAATATTGTATTCTTATTATTAAAGGTTACTCATGGCCTAGATCAAATGCCTTTAAATTCTTCACATGAATTACAATGTTGTAATTTGTCTACTGCATCTACAAACCAACAGATTGAACATGATCAAATTTCATTTCATTCATTTTCTACAGTGAATAAAGTGAAAGCTGGTAAGAAATCTGGATCATACACAAAACGACTTACAAGACGTTTTCGTTGCGAAAATATGATATTGAATCGTTCATATATGGTAATTTAACTGCTATTATGGTTTTTTTAAAAATAGTTTGATTGTGTTTATTTTCTCGATTATTTCCTTCACAATTACGTTGGCCTTCAACCTACATGTCTAATCCACAAGACATCGTAACAACATTAGGAGATCCAGTTTATTAGTAGTCAATGACCAAAATAGGTTCATATACCATTCGATCCGTCCAGGTCGTAGAGCTCATCTACATTATTGGTTTGAAATGAAAACTTTCCAAATCCCATAAAAGGTTTCTCCGTATTCGTAAAGTCAGTGTAAGCCCCACAGATTTGCTTTTATTCAAGTTATTTTCGTAAACTACACCACTTGGTGTAAACAATGGGTAGAAGTTCGCTATCTAAAGCTATAGCTATATGTGACCATTTCGAGAAGAAGGAGCGAACGCTTTCAGTTACAGACCATACTATGACATTTAGGTACATTTCCTCACTCAATCCTTTATCTTATTTGCAGATTACGCTTTGATGTTGTTTGCAGAGCAGTGTAATGAGTACTTGCTGTGTTTGAAGAGATTACGAGATCACCTAAATCGGCTAACGGAACGAAGACTCAGCGACACAATGACAGGATAAGCTAACTATTCCGATGCGTCCCATCCCTGTTAATTAGAGGGAGAAATCCACGTTCAAAAGCACCCAAAATCACGAAAGACAACAAGTACAACTCTAACGTATGTATATAGTATAAAAATATCCCCGGGAAATGTAACAAAATAGTATATTAAAAGAGACAACGAACCATAAACATTTAGGGTTCTTCAAAGTGGGGAAAACAATCTTAAGGTAAAAATGGGCGCATTTGGTGCAAAAACAAGAAAACCAAATTCCTAAAATAAAATCACAAAAATAAGACATTTGTCAAGTGAGTTCTGGGGATCTACCATCCCCGATAGTACTGAGCCCGAGTGTCACTATAGTGTTGAGGTATATCCTGTTGTATTATTGTTTATTCTATCATATTTCCATGTCACTTAATCATCCAATCAAAATATCAGAACACTAGATAAATGGTAAAAAGTACCTTTTATTATTATCGAGAATCATAGATGAAAAATAGGCGCTAAAAATGGGGTTCGATTAAGATCAAGGTTATCTCGAGTAATGTCATAGGCATAAACATGCTTGTCAATTCCCAGCTACCCAAATCATGGAAGGAATTTCTTTTTGAAGTGTCTGTAAAGGAAATTGGGTTAAGGGTGGTCTTGACGACGTGAGAGTGTAACTACTGAGCCCAAAGAATAACTGCTTCAGGCTGGTTACACACAGCTTTTTTGTAAGTAGCTTTACATGTATTTGCTCAGTACTTTTAAGGCCTTCCCGCCAGTCACATAAATATATAGGGCAAGGTGATGTGTGCTACTTTCATGACTGATCTTTTCTTAACCGCTACTTCGTTGAGGTTAGGTAGCATCTCTACATTTGCTGGTTGTCTGTGGGAATCACCTTCCTGACGTCATACTCCTGTACAGTTGATAGCACTACTCCACCCTCAGACCTAAATCTCCTACATTTGCTCTTACCACTAACAAGTCAAACTGTCTAACTTAGTAAGATCTTAAGAAACAGATAGTCCAGACATCATATCGTGGTCTGGTCATCATGATATGCAAGCACGACCATAACTTCAAGGTATCAGTTGCGATTGAGTTCTGTAGTAGTAATGATGTTATTAATTTGATGATAAAGGTAAAAATAAGTGTTGTTCAACTCATTAATGTCGTTGAAGAATGGTAACTTAATAGGTAGTGAAATTTTACAATGTACCTAGTTTTTTAGGGGCTATTCGTCACCGATTGGTTTCAGCTGGAGTATTACTGGAAACTGTGGAGTACTGAAATGGTGTCTCATTTTAGTCTGAGACTCTTCAATCGTGTCTATCCATGTTATTCCGCCAAGAATTAAATCTAATGCATTCAGCTGTCTTATACTCCTTGGTTTTCAATGTCACCTCCTAGTAAGGGCAACTCAAAACTAGTACCATGTATAAAGTAAAATGGTCTTCACTAAATCATATTCTAAAATTTACAAACAATAATGACTCATTTTTATTTCCATTCATTAGACGTTATATGAAGCTGGAGATATTAAAGGGACATTGTTTAAAATTTGTGAACAATCCGATTACAAAACATTTGGACAATTGTTTATCCCAACGTAAGTCGCTCCGTCACTAATTTTTTTGCCTTCACCTTGTCTATACTCGTAGATTTTACATTTCGATGGAGTTTTGTTCTCTGAGCTGGATGGTTTGGTCTTCTCAGTCAGTCAGTAACAACGTAGGACTTCGTACGTACGTACATCAGTTCGAGTTGCTATACCACATTAGCACACATATACAATTGTCTATTGGTCGCCTAGTGAGTTATGTAAGTGTAGACAGGTTATCACAAGTAAACGAATTATCCAGCTAGGCATGATTACTCTCAACATACTTTAATCAGTTCAATAACTTGTATGTATGCACAACTTGCGTATATTATCAGTAAACTTTAACCGTCAAAGCCTCTTACACAGTTTCTATCGTTTTACTCATAGCGAATTTGTCAAGTGTTTTGGGATATCCATGATTAATTGAAGTCCAAGATTACCAAACAGTGACGTTTATAGTTCGTGATTTGTGTCACATTCATAGATGTGTACTTTTTAGTTAGAATCAACAGAATAATTATTGTACATCACCAAAGACTTTTGTAAGTAATATGACTTCATACATAACACACAAGTACATTTATTCATTGTTATTCTGTGTCTTGAAAGTAGTAGACTTAAAAGTCTAATCCACAAAGCAACGGAGTGACGTTAGGAGATCCGATTCCATTGGAGCCGTAAACAAGAATAGGTTCATACGTCATTTGTACTCTCAGGAACTGAGAGTTCATGTAGATCATTGGTTTGAAGTCAAAGTTTTCGAACTTCCCTAGATGGATTTTTCCTGCCCACCAACTTGGTTTAAACGCCGGAAATTCGCTTTTTGTCCTCTCAATTTCGTAAGCAACACCCCTGTCACGAAAAGGCAGCAAGTAGTACTTCCTTCACAGTGGTAATGTATGCATAGCCATACGAGAGCATTTGGATAGGGATAGTAGACTCTCTCCTTTTTAGAATGTTTAGTATCCATCAATGAATAATACTTGCTGTTATTCAATCAATCATAAGTAACTTGGGATCAGGCATATATATGTATCGATTCAAATTACCACACAGCATGTTCTAAAAGTGCCAACACTGTCAGTAGTAATAGTAACGATATTAGTAGGAAACACTAGCCAGGGAGAATACGATTCTAGGAGAAAGACTAGATTCTTAGAATAAAAAATATAAGGTAATCTTAAAATCGAAAATCTATGGGAAATCGGAGAGTGGAAACATATGAGTCATTATGACCGATTCTTTGATTTGTCACAAGTTTCCAACTACTGGGGAGTATAATCACGAGGACCCTAACCGGGTATTCTGCACTTAACTACATGTTTTAAACCAACAGTCACTGAATCTATGGACTTATACCATGTCGTGGTTTGGCTACCCGTAGTTTACTTCGAACCCACCCCTACACGAGCCATCATCGCGCATCGAGCTAGTCGGGGAATTAGCATATGCAATACGTGTGCCAACCGTCTCACTCAATAATGAACCACTACCTCGTCAGTCGATTTCCCATACTTATTCTAGTATTCTGAGTTTAAGCTCGGAATTGTTAACTTGATAATCTCATAATATACGACCGGTGGTACGAATACACCTGTAATCAAGTACTATTAGAAAACTACGAATATCTTTTATTTTTAAAGCACTCGTTACACACACACATAAAGTAGGATTGAGCGAGTTGTTACATATTAAACTCGTTTTTTAGTGTATAGTCGAATATCTCATCTATGCCACAAGTAATACAACTTGACAAAAGCCAAGTGAGATTTTTGGAATTCGTCCCGAATGTTTTATATGACTGACTGATTTAATGTTTCTACTCTGTGGTCTCTATCAAGTGAACATATTTACATTGAACTAATTAATTAACTGACTACGTTTGTTGAGTATTGACTTACGTGTTCACTTGTTTGTTTGTTCGTTTTGTTTTAAACCACACTCAACACAAACATGCTTACGTACATTTATTTTAGTCGTAGGAAAAATCTAAGTAAAATCGGTGAAGGATGCTTTGGTGAAGTGTTTCGTTGTCCAGATGAATCTAATCCAACTGAATATGTAGTCATTAAATTAATTCCAATTGAAGGTAATATTAAATTCAATGGAGAATCACAAAAATCTTTCAGTGAAGTACTTTCAGAGGTTATTGTTTCTAAGTAAGTAATTAAGATTAGGTCCTTTTAATGGTTGAATAATACGTTACGTTAAATGTTTTGAAATGTGTAGAATTTTCCAATTTATATCAAGAATAAATCTTAAATAAAGGACTTTAAAACCAGAAAACACTGAACACAATTATTTTGTCTTAATTGTGGACTCCTCATACATATCCACAGTCTCACTGGGGATTGAACCCTGGTTTAATTGCTAACGTTCAGTTTGTATAATGATTTATATGAACGATGTTGTACAGTAGTTATAAAAAACTGATCATTGGCTATCAAGATTGACGAATCGATTTGTTACAACTTAGGATATACTAAGTCATCTAACCATAAATATATTTATCCAACCGTTTAATCGACAATCGAATATCACTAATCCAACTTTGTATTAATATCAATGCTATCGAGGTTGTTTGCAATATTTTCATTGTTCATCCTCTGTGTTGTTGGTATTTTGTGCAAAATTTGGTTCTGATTATGATGTACAAATTTCCTATACCCAAACTCAACCTGTCTACGTGAATAGGAAGAAAGCTATATTAGCTAAACAGAACTGACCAACATTTGTATATATATGTCCATTAAGAAATTAAGCCACGTGTTCAGCCATTGGCTTTTGTCTTGTTTCACAGAAAAAGAAGCTGTATCTGCAACAGAAGTATACACTTATCATTTAGCTGGATGTCTAGTCGGTCATCAGTTTTACTGATTATGAATCCGAAGGCGATTGACAAGTTTTATCGATGCACCGAGTGGCACTAAAACTGGCAAAGTAGTATTTAATTCTTTGTTACACTTGTGGGGGTGTCTTTACTATCTTCGAATTCTTAAAAACTACCATTGAGGTTTCTCAGATCATATAATGAGAAGAAATAACTCTCGAGTTTATCGTCTACATCATCATGCGTCGATACATTGTTGTAAACTTGACAACATTCCCTGCATGTTTCAAAACCACACCTGGTTATACAAAATTAAGACACCCTGTACGATTTCCTTTCTATGAGTTTCAAACTGAAAGTCAGTTACAACAAAGTTTTTTGGCTCTAACAACCAATAAGGGATGAATTGTGCTTGTTTGTCCTTTCATCAAACAACAGAACCCTGATATACTCTCATAAACAATCAAATGCCTATAAACCAGTTTCTCAGCCTATCTTTTTAAAATAAACAGAGGTACTGTAAAAACTCACTATTTATTAATTGGAATATAAGCTCTTTGTTACATGCTTGAAATTATGTTTATGATTAAATTCACTTAGTGTTGTTTGCTTGTATCTTCCCATTGTTATTTAGGACTACAATTGATCAGTCTCTTGTTGGCATATGTGCATCCTGTGCGGACTGCCTTGATATTGCCTTAGTTCACGAGCTTCATAAGCAAAGATGAATAGTGGCTAGCAGTGGAATCCAGGACGCTCTTCTCGTCCCATTCGCGACTTGTCAGCTGGATGTACTTGCATCCCGTTGTAAAAGCAGGTGGCTATCAGGACTCATTAGCTAATTGGATAACGCTATGGTGTTTGATGCGAACGGTACTGGGTTCAAGTGAACATCAACTCTGAGATGCAAGTACACCCAGCTGACAAGTCCCAAATAGGAAGAAACGCGCGTCAAACTGGATTCCACTACTAGCCACTAACCATCTTTGTTTATGTTTATGATTAGTCGAATGATAAGGTAAAGAAAATGGTGCATTGAATTACAATTTCACACCTTTAAAAATTTAATTCTCACTGACTACATATCATTCATTAATTATGTTCCTTAAAACAATCAATAATTACTTTTCAGAGAACTAACTGCTCTTGGTATGGGTCTTAAAAATAATACATGTGGATTTGTAGAATTGAAAAAGTAAGTTTATATTCGTTTCCCTATATCAAGTTATATTGTGTATGTGTAAATGGAAAATGAATTGATGCATTAAAATTCTAAATGTATTCATAAAGTCAAATAATTAATCGGCATATGAATTCAATTTTTGTTTGTCTCATTTGAATGACATTATACTAGATCTTTTGTGATTCAGTATATTCAATAACTTCTCATCACCATTCAGTCAGTGAGTAACAACGTAGAACTTCGTACGTACGTACATCAGTTCGAGTTGCCACACCACATTAGCACAGAGATGCAGTTGTCGACTCAAATCCCGTAATGGTAGAGGCGGTAAGAGTATAAGCAGTAATCGGAAAGATTAGGAGAAAAATAAGGAAAATGAAGATTTCAGAAGATTAGAATTTGGGAGAACACAAAGATTGGATGCACATGCGCCATTGCAAACGATTTTGAGTCATGTCATTCAAGGTTTCTAACCGTCAGTTGCTATCATTTCGCGGTCCCCAACCAGGTAGTCTACACCTACCAACATGGCTCAGCCCACATGTCAGTCACTTCATGGATTTGTGCCATGTTTTGTTCTGACCGCCCTAGCTTTCTTCCGTCCTAATCCTACATCACAAAACATCGCACGTCGGTGCGGTTGGTGGTTGGGCATACGTAACACATGTCCCAGCCATCTCAACTGGTGAAGTTTCACTACTTCAATTGATTTGCCATCCTTACCTATTGACCGTTTCCTAACAGCTGCACTACTTACTCGGTGGTCCCAGGATATACGAGCAATGTTTCGAAGATACCTCCGATCAAATACTAGTAACCTACCAATATTCTCTACTCTTATCGGCCATGTTTCACTGCCATGAAGTAGGACGGAACAAAATGCAGCGCAGTTAGCCCATCCTTTGTTTGGTAGACCGATATCTCGCCTACGCCATAAATGACGCAAGTTGGCAAAAGCTAGTCGAGCCTTCTGTATCCGTGCTGAGATTTCGTCACACACTAGACCACATGGGCTGATGAGACCATTACAAACTAATTACAGTCTAGATGAAATTAAACAATTCATCCGATCATATTAAGTGGTCAGTTTTTCACCAAGTTTGTTTGACGATAAATTTTGATGTTAACTGGTGACTTGAATTGATCAGTTATGCATCTGAACGTTATACAACGTCCTGTCGATGGCTTCCATGATTGAATGGTGAAATACCACAATACCCATCTCTTAATGATATAGTTAGTACAGCTAAATAAAGGATTAATTATGCTCAATTAACATTTATAATATACACTATAACTCAATGTAAGACAACTCTCAGTAGAATTACCCACTTATAACTTCAGGTAGAATCGAACTCAAAACATACAGTTATTGTGACAAACACAATATGCTTCTATCATTAAGTTGAAAATCAATTATCTAAAAACTGTTTCAGGTAGGTGGCTGAATATAGTCGACAGAAAACCCTTGTTGGATCTAATTTTCGTGTTGGTTAGGACTAAGTCAACAAAGCGTATCTACAATTTTGAGGAAAATAATGTTTCATCCACCTAATCTGAACTGTTTATTGGTTTATTTTCTATATATATTTGTTTCAGAGTTCATCTTATCCAAGGTTCATTTCCTGCATATTTGAAAAAAGCATGGGATAAATATGATAAAGACAAAAAATCAGAAAACGATAATCCAAGTAAGATAGAAAAAAGTATGTACATATATAATCATTTTTGCGAAAGGTAGAGTAACTTATACCAATCTGAGCCATCTTCGGCGCCCTCGTGATGTCAGCGTGGTTGTTAAACATCTAATCTACGACTCTTCATTAAGAACAGTTTTACTCTATGCTCATGAAACCTGGTCTCTCAGACTTAATGTTAGATAACTCTCCGTCTTCGATGATTGTTATCTCCAAGGGATTGCCGACATTCAGTTGCAATGCCATGTTAATAACGCAGAAGTTCGGCAACGTGTAGTTGGACACAGTGACGTTAATCAAACTAGTGTTAACATTTTGAAAAAACCAACTTCGGTAGTTTGGGCATATACTACTAATGTCGTTTCAGTGAATTCCACGTCACGTATTATTTACTGATACTGGGACTGGTTATAAAAAGCGAACAAGCGATCAGTTTACAACATGGTCCAGGGATATGAAAGAGAGTTGTCCAGGATTGCCATTTGTCAGTCTTTCACATCTCCCGGGTTGGAGTCCTAGAGATAGTCCCTTGAGTCTTTATCAGACATGGCTCAGAATATAAGCCAGTGGTGGTTATGCTGGAACTCTCGGTGAGCCGGTATCCCACTATTCGCACTTCCAGCTTCATTTATTTTATGATATTTAAAGACCATCATTCATAGACGTTGACACTAACTGTCTCTGACTTCTGATCGTGACTGAAATCCAGTTCATCACAGATTTTCAGATCGTACTGTTAACTATTTTCTAATTAAACTAACCACATAAAACCTTATGAAATACGTACTTATTTATATGGCTTTGAATGTAGATCGACAATTAGCTTGAAGATTTCAAATCTGTTGTTTTGATTGTGAATTTCTATCGACCAAGGTTGCTTTCATATGTGTTGTATCTGCCCAGCTACCACCAAATTTGATATGCACTGTTTACTAGTAAATTAGAAGAAAACTAGTTGTCGTTGGACTAAAATCTGTCATCAATCCATTAACTCGTTGACTGTCGAATTAAGCCAAGTTTGTAGTAGCCGTCTTGGATCTATAGTTGGATGAAATGGGTCAGAATCGATCATAGTAGTCTATATGCATCTCATCTTTTTCGATTTTGAATCCCAATACCTTATCATACATTTCGGTCTATTCTATTTTCTTCAACTGTTTTGTCTGCAATAACGTCATTTAACCAGCGATTAAATTTTACATCTTATCGAAACATTAACCCACTAGTGATGACCATACATCATCTTTTTTACACCCGTAATAGTACTAAAATTAAATTCATTTAATTATTTATCATATTAAACAAAAGTTTATTATCAGGAGGGGTTTTGTGGAGATTTTAGTAATTTCAATAGTTGAACTCCTAAGTCGTGGATTGATTGAAGTTAGACATTAACACCGTTGATGCCGGCTTAGTGGTCTAATGGTTAAGCGCTCACGCACGAGACTGATAGGTCCTGGGTTCGAATCTCGAGGTGGGCGGGTTCGTGGATGCACACTGCTGAGGAGTCCCATACTAGGACGAAACGGCCGTCCAGTGCTTCCAGGTTTTCCATGGTGGTCTAGCTTCAATTGACTCATGATTTCAATTATTGAAAAGTATATTAATTCATCTCTCTCTCTTTCGCCTTTAAGGTATCTTTCCTAAAACTCAATTATGGGTTGCTTTAGAATCAGCATTTTGTGGAGTTACTCTAGAAAATAATGTTGTAAGTTAATTAAATTATCCCGGTGTTGATACTTTTTTGTTGTTGACTATAATTTGTTCAGTTTTATTTGGTATCTGTGGTTCCTGTACCGATTGTCTTGATATAGTCATTATGACAAAAGTTTATATACCATAGATGAAATGTGTGGTTGGCCGTGGGATTCAGTACATGAGTTTCATCCTATTTGGGACTTGCCTTTAACTGGATGTGCATACATCTCAGATTTGATCTCCACTTTGGGACTCAAACTCAATAACTTTCGTTTGAAATGCCAGGGTGTTCAAATCTCGAAATGAATATTGACCCTCCAATTCAAGTAGATCCAGCTAAAGACGAGTCCTAAACAGGACGAAATGAGTGTCGTGAATACTAATGCTAGCCATATTCCGTCTATTCTATACTACTAGTATTGTTAGTCGTTAAGCAATGCAATAAAAGCTTTATCTTTTTGTCTAGTATTGTTGTTATTACTACCACTTTTTTGTAGTTAAGTAAAACTTGATATCGAATATATTTTGGCTACAATAGTCTTTCTAGTAAATGAATCAACTGAAATAATCCTCAGTTATGAACCAAATGAAGTGTACTTAAATCATCAACCCCATCAGTGTGTCATTCTTATTGAGTGTTTACTGTATGTATACTTGGATTATTCATCCCAATGATTCCCTGTAAGTATTGTTATATCATTTAATTGCCAAGAAATCACTTCTCTTACTACTCAATTGACCTAATGAACCATGATTTTGTTCTGTTCCCAAAGAGCTAAATGATCATGTGGACTATGTGACAGAAATGATGAAAAGGCAACTGATGAATCTTACATGAATGCCCCTAAATGCCATGGTATGGCCGAGAGTGCGGTGGGCCCGCCCTCCCTCTCGAAATACTCTCACACGGCCACGCGTATACAGCCTCTGCCAGGGAAGTCCTACTCACTGTCTTCTCGTGGCGGGGGTGTTGTTTACGAAAATGAGAGGACGAAAAGCGAATGTCCGGCGCTTTAACCGGATCCCAAACCAATAGTGCACATGGGCCCCAGTATCCTGCGGGAACAAATGGCGTATGAACTTTACGTTGTTTCTCTGCCTTGTGGATCAGATCTTTAGGTCAAAGGCTCGGGTGTTGCCCCCTAAGAACACCGCCTGCTTCAGTTTGGGCACCCGGGCAGTATCACAGCCCACACACACACAAATATGGTGTGGCGCATATATATTTGGTGCCCTCTTGTACCAATATTCATGTGTTGAAATAAAAATAAATAAATAGAACATCTATGAATGTTTATAAATATGCTTATTATTACCATTATTACCACTGTTAATAATAGTAATATGGGGAAAACCAATGTATTTTTAATACAAAATTACAGAATGTCTTAGTAAAATACGAGAACTATACATTGAATAATTCACTTGAAAATTTCTACTATTTGTTCTTCACATTCTGTATGATTCTTCCAGTTCACAATTGCTTTCTATTTCCGTTTCCCTTTTATTTAACTTGATCTTCTTAACCGTCGTCTACTGCCGAGATTTCCAATTCCGATCAGTATGACATATGATTTATGTCGACAAATATAAGTAACATACATCACAACTATAATAAAATAATGTTATATAATTCTATAATCCTAATTCATAGAATTTTGAATTCCTATGGTTTTGTAACTTAGTGTAAACTATGTTATGACTTTATGTCCGGCTAGTTATTACGTGATTTATCCACAAATCAAAATACAATTTATTCAATCTTAGCACTATGCCAAACCAATGACGTTCGACTGGTATGAGCAGTCTAGCGTCCTTATTGGTCCTATGTCCGCCTAGCCCGTCCACTTGAGTCCAGAACACCAATGCCAGTTTCCACTATGCGAATCGAATGATTTATTTCAGACATACTGGGTTTATATATCAATTAAACAGACTGCAACGCATCATAAAATGGGAAATAACATTTGTATACAATAAAGCCAAAAAGTGGCTGTGAACGTGGGAAGCAGTAGTCAATAAACTGAACATTATGAACTATAGGTCAAAATAAAGCTTATAATAAGGGGAATATAAATATACATAATCTAATTATTGAGTAATTATACCATAAGAATGTATAGATAATATTAGTCAATGAATATGTCTCAGAAGTTACTGATGATTTAATCTTCGCTCGGATATAACAAACTACTTGTTGCGAATAAACAAACAAATGAATACAAGTTTAAACAGTGTAAAGGGGAACAAGGTAAAATATGTAGTATAATTAAAATCAAACTTAACATGTATCTGATTATGTTTTGATCAAGGCAATTCTATGTGTAACATCATTGTATTCATTTGTTTATATGTTGATGGGTGAGCAATAAAACTATGCCATTCATAATATGAATAAATATAATCGAGATTTGATTGTTTCTGTGAGAAATCAACAGAGTTATATTGCGATTGTTCAGATAAACAGTCTATAATTGAATGAAATAGTCTGGTCGTCCTCTCATTTTCGTAAACAACAGCGGTGCCACGAGAAGGCAGTGAGTAGGACTTCCCTGGCAGAAGCTGTATACGCATGGCCGTGTGAAAGCATTTCGAGAAGGAGGGCGGGCCCACCTCACTCTCGGCCATACCAGAACATTTGGGGGCAATTTTAGTATATGTACCGCCGAAGCGAGCGATGGTTATTTGGAATAACAGATACTGTTATTTCCTATCTAATATATTTGAATTTTTCCAGATTCACAGGATTATTGAGTCTTTTGTGTATAGCTTAAGTGTTTGATGCACGAATTCAGATTTCATGCGAACACTTTTCAATATAGATCATACTATAATCAATACAAATTAATCTATCAATACACTGAATGTAAACGCGACCTCCTTTATGTTAGATCGAACTAAAACATTTCAAGGATTGTTAGTTGTTGAATAGAAGTTTTTTTTTTAATTATTTCTGCATATTTTCGGGAGGCGTTTTCAATTCTTCTGTCATAGTGTGGCAGTAAAGTAAAACTTCGTTATCTGATGCTCAATTTATCTGAAATTATCAAATCGAACTTTAGTATGAATACCTATTTATTATTATTATTATTATTATTTTCCATATTAGCCAATTTGCCCATGTGCACGTTTATCTATTCTATTACAAATTGGTGTATCGTTAGCTGTCGCTGAACTAGAATTGAAATTTGAACATAGAGATTTACATTGGGGTAATGTTTTAATCAGTCATTCGTCATCGTCTTCATCATCAATATCAAGTAATGATAATCTCTGTCCATATTGTTGTACATTATACAATGAAGAGAATGAAAACTCATATGTGAAATTTTGTTTAGAAGGATATGAATGGAATATTCCAAAATTTGGTTACATTGTTCATTTGATAGATTTTACAATGTCTCGTTTAGAACAAGGTGAATTACTTTTATTTTTTCTCACAAAAAAAATGATAAAATTGTTATGTGTTTTTATTTTTCTATGATTTGAATTGTTCACATTTTTCGAATTCAGTTTGATGTGCATTTCGTCCTATTTTGAACTCGTCAGCTGGATGTGTACCTGCATTCCAGAGTTGCTGCTTACTCCAGGACACAAACCCAGTACCTTTCGCTGTTATCCACCATCTATATTTTCTTATAATTCTTGTGACTTAAGGTAATATCGAGGTAATCCGCACAGGATGAATATATACCAATAAGAGACTGATCAATTACAGTCGTAACCACCAATCGGAAAATTCAAACAAACAATACAAAATGAATTTAAATATTCATATTGTTATTTTGATAGTTAGGATCACGAATTGATCTTGGCTAAACCACCATTAGAAACCTGAAAGCACTCGAAGAGTGTTTCATTCTAATATGAAACTCCTCAATAGTACTCATCCAAAATAAGTAGATGTTTATTAAAATAAGGTCAGTTTGCAATACAAACTTTAACAATTCACTAACCTTTACAGATCTCCCTACAGCAATACTAAGTACGTGTTCACTAGTGACTAATTTTTAAAAGTAATCTTTTTCTCATGTTCTAGTGAGAAACCGTAACCAATGAAGTTCAACCATGTCGAGTTTTTGTCTTTATATATCAGTTAACCATCAATAATCTTAGAAGATGGTTGCACATTAGTGTGAATTGTTTGGAGTTGAACGCGTAAATCACTGAATCTCAACTCGTATTTGATTTTGAGCTATACTTTAAGTATGGGAGCTAGTGAATGCAGCAAACGCGTTGCTCAAACAGAAGTTGATGAAAGATGAAGGATAGACTTGATAAATCTAATTCAACTCTAGATTCGGTTTCCTAAGCTTTTCTAGTAACCCCAGGCTAAACCTACACAGCAACTTGAACATGAAAGAAAAGGCGCGAAATATGGGAGAGATGCATTAATCCAAGGTCCATTTATGTACAGAAAATCTTGGGTATTTATAACATTTTAGATGACCTTGGGCTTCCGGAAAATTCTGGAATGCTACTAAACATAATACCAGTATAGATAATCAAAAACGCGACATGTAACTTCCCACTTTCTAGATGTTTCTGTCAAAACTTCTATTGAATACAGATTGGATAGGATGTTTCTCAGCGTTTCCAGAGCCTTTTTTGGGCTTTTTTCGAGGAATTTTCTGTATCTCCCCAACAAGACTTGTGACTTCATAATTGTAAGTCGAATGCTGAACTACAGTTCAGCAAATAATCGTAGTTCATTGCTATTTAAAACAGTTAAGTGTTCTCACTACGCATTATATACTAACTTGAAGCCTCTTTACTCTACTTCAGAGGTTTTGATAACTGGATAACATTAGTATTCTTTATGCAAATAAATACACAAAACTCAAAACATGAATCTGTATACTAAATTGTTGAATTACAACAATTTGTTCACTTTCTTCATGTTAACTTACCCTTCCATTGTATCGCTTAATTGGTTGTTTTTCTTTTTACTCCTTCCAACTTTTAGATGAAGGTTTAGTCTACGTTGATTTAAGCACTGATCCAACTTTATTTCAATCACAAGGTGATTATCAATTTGATATATATCGTCATATGAAATCTGCAAATCAGTAAGTTTTTGTTTCTTTGTTTTTAATCATTAATTGTAATATGTCACCTAGACGGAGAGAACCATTGAAAACAGAAAGAGGGGGAGGTAGTATTAGACTATAATAGTCTATAATATATGAAATTCACTTAACAGTCTTCCCCTATCAATCTACCAGGCATCAAGCCTCTTACCATGAGGAAGTCATGGTAAAATTTTTAATGGATTATTCACTTGGGCTTGATAAACTAATTTGTTCTGACAATTTCCTCTCTCTTTGTGTGTGTGCTAATAAGTCGTAGCAAATCGAACCGTTATACATATGTGCTCGGTTCTCAGTCAGCCAATCAGATGCAGCAGAGAATCTGGCATATATATACATCGGTGTAATATGCCACAGAGCATTAATATTGTCAAAGTAAATCCCAGAGTATTAGATGTAGTGACAGTATTAATGATAATAGAACAAATAAGGCATTCATGATATAACTCCAGAATAAAGTGTAAATTGGTGAGATAAAAAAAGACTTAATGGAAAAATTTAACAACTTAGGATTTGAAGGAAAGACAAAGAGTGTATACACCTACGTCATTGTGATCGATTCTGAGCCATGTCACTCACAGTCTTCAACCATTGGTTACAATAATCACACAGACCTCAACCAACTACAATGTATCTACCAACATAGCTCAGACTAGAAGTTAAGGATTTCAAGCAATGCTGTCACATTTTAGTTTGACCACCCCTACAAATAAGATATTAGTAAACGTGAGTAGGATGTGATAAAGTGAGAAAGATTGAGTTCGTAGAAAGAAAGGTATTAAGTAATTCTAATCTCTCACAGTTTAAGGGAAGACAAAGAGTGTATACACCTACGCCATTGTGATCGATTCTGAGCCATGTCACTCAACGCTATACACTTTCTATTACTTAATATTTATATCCAAGTTAAATACTAAACTTCTTTACATTGAATATACTTTATTTATTTCCTTTTATAGTAATGATTGGAAAAAATTTACACCTATAACTAATGTAATGTGGTTTCATTATTTAACAACAAAATTATGCACAAATTCAGACCACTCATCATCATCATCGTCGGCGTCGTCGTCATCGCAATTGCATAATGTATGTTGGGAACAATTACATAATTTAGAATTTATGACACGTTCATTTAATAATTATAAATCTGCTTATCATTTAGTTACAAATTGTAATATATTTAAAAATTTCTCTAATTTTTTAAAGATTTCTTAATATACTACTATTATATTCTTCAGTTGTTCAATTCTGATACTCATATATATATACACTGACAAGTATATGGTTGTGGATATTGTTGAATTTTTTTCGATTGAAATCATAAATTGATAGATGTTAGGCCACTGTTGAAAACTTGGAAGCACTGGATGGTCGTTTCGTCCTAGTATAGAACTCCTTAGCAGTCCGCATACGAGATGCGAACCCAAGACATTCAGTCTCGCTCCCGAATGCTTAGCCTCTGGACCACTTAGCTGCTAGAATACAACGGTGTTAATGTCTAACTTTAACCAATTCACCATATTGTCTAACCACTTTACATTGTCTTCCGTGGCTACTTCAGCCTCACACCCTACACGGATTACTTTCAATAGCCACAGCTTCTCACTACAACTCCGAGATCCACCTCTCCAAGCTAGTCACTAGTCGTCAGCTAGCATAACATAATAATTATCAGTATAGGGTTGTGGAGATTGTTGACTAATTTCATCATTCAGATTATCAATCGATCAATATGATGCCTGGTTGTGATAGATTACATGCTAGCTGTGTCGAAGTACACTGTGCACAAACCTGAGTAGTGTGATGAAAATGGGGGTGTTCGCGAGCGCTTAACCTCGAAAGCATTAAGCCGGCATCCAACGATGTTAGTGTCTAACTTTAACCAATCGACGACAAACGGCCATACAGTGCTTCCAGGTTGTCTAACAAAACAATATACTTGCTTTGGGAAAACCAATAGTGAATAGGAAGCCTTTATTAGTTAATGAAATAGGAAATATTATAAACATAACTTATCTATAAATATAGATAAATGTCCCTCAGAGAACTGAGCTAAACATTCAACCAATAGCGTGTATCTTTCCTTAGAAAGCTAAACCTAATATCGCCCGATAAAGTATATCCATCAGTATTTCTAACCCAATATTTCGTTCTGAACTGGCATGTCTGATTAACCCAGTACATTATCTTTGCTTTCTGATTAATTAGCTTGGTTTGTTTTTCGATTGAGTAATAGGAAGGAAGGAGGTAATGGCGAATCATCTTCATTTCTTGGAACATAAAGAAGTGTATTAAATCAGATGTTTGATATCATTTTTTATTATCGCTCCTCAACTTCTAATTTCTATATCTGAATGCGAAGAGTTGTTGATGATGATGTTCTTTCTTCGGTACCGTACTTTTGTTTGTAAATGGTTTATCAGATTCTGTTCTATATGTACAATATATTTAATTGCTAATATGATTCATTAAATTTAATGCAACATAACATTTAAAGTTAATAACATGATTATTAAATCAAGTAACAACCTTTGAATAGCACATTATCGGTACTTGTAACATGATCTTTAATAAGATGAATACTCGACGGACCAAGTTCGTGTTAAGACTTACAAAGAATCAATTAAATGTCAAAAGCACTTTTCAAATCAGTCAGTCAGCTACAATATAGGACCTGGCACATATATGCATCGGTCCAAATAGCTACATCTCATTAGCACAACAACTGAGATCGCCAAATTCATAAAACTGTTTACTTCAATAGTGGCAATATATAAAAGAAAGATTCCATTTAAGGATATAATGCAGGAAGAAAGAGTTCGTAGAATGAAAGGTATAAAGTAATTCTAATCTCTCACGGTTTAACGGAAGACAGAGTGCGCACACACCTACCCATAGTCTCCAACCATTGATTACGATAGTTGCGCGGACCCCAACCAAGTAGTGTGTATCTACCAACATGACTTTACTGACTAATGTCACGTTTTGGTTTAGCCGCCCTTAGCTTTCTTCCATCGGTCTCCAACACTAATCAGCATTGCGCGTCGTAGTAATCGGTGTTCAGTCATAAGTATCACGTGGCCCAACCATCTCAAATATCATCTAATCATATGAGTAGTCTCATACTATGACAAAACGGTCGTCCATTGCTTCCAGGTTTTCAGTGGTAGTTTAGCTTAGATCAACTCATGAATTTAACTGTTAAAACATGATAATTGATATTTGGAAAATTTTTACTTACGACTGAAATCGAAATAAATATTTAAATAATGAATAAATAAGATGCTTTAATCTAATCATTCCTTCGGATACGGGATTGAGGTTCAAATGAAGCTAAACAATATTAGTGGCTGTATACTTGAATAGTCATTGCTCAGCGTTAGACGAGCGAGTCCCATCTCAAATCGTGGTGCAATGAGACATTACCTGAATACATCACAGACGCATTTCAACATAAGATCTGTCTGCTGACTAAGTAAATAATGAATAAATTTACAATAGTTATGTTTTCATATTAATAAATAGTTTTGACAAGTTTGATTCTCGAAATTCTGTTTAATAGTTGTAATTGGCATAATCCATCCATGTTAAATGTGTATCAATCAAAGTGATTTCTAATATCGTTGGAATTATGAATGAGATAACCATTTCCTAGACCGTGGAGAGATACCCTTTTTAGCTACCTAAGAAGAGGAGTGGGTTAATGGTAGTTTTGAAACCATGACCTACCTTAAGGGTAGTCATACATGTTTCTGATGTGTTATCTCCCTACCATGAAATGAAAAGTGCCAAACTACTCCATTGTCAAAAGCATACTGATTGGTCATTGAACATTTTTGTTATAACTTGTGCCCTGTGTACTATTAATGTAGAACGTCATGACACCGCCAATTAGAGAACAGTGATTTGTTGACCGGACCAATGACGCATAAAACACGTACGAGCATTCTAGAGTCTTTATTGATCTTGCTTACTGTCTAGCCCCAGCTGTCAAGTCCAGAACACCAATCTCAGCCTCTGCAATATGAATCATGTATTTCAAATATACTAGGTTTATATACCAACCAAACAGACTACATCGTGCCATAAAATAGGAAACAACATTTGTACAAGATTTAGCCTAAAGTAACTGTGAATATGGGAGATCGTAATTGATAGACTGAACATATCTCAAGAACGGTAAATCGTATAATAATAGTTCATAGGTCAAAATAAAACTTACGATAAGAGGGACATGAATAGTTTAGTTACTTAACAATGATACGATAAAAACATACGTATCGTATTGGTCCATAAATGGGTTCCAAAGGCACTATTCACTATATTCATCAGGATATAACAATTTTTTAATGATTAGACTTGAAAATAAGGAAATCATTCAAGTTAGAATATTATTTCGGAATGTAATACATATGAAAAATCCAGTGAGACTATAATTTATGGACGACCTTTGAGCGACGCTAGATTGACTTTGAGGATGTCCATTTAACAACTAGGGCCAAATGACGGTAATAAACCTGTATGAGGAATTGGAATTATAATTTGCAATTGATGATTAAGGTTAGGAATTAAATTTCGGGTTTTGATCATGAATTGATATAAGCTAAAATGCCAAGACTCTATTTAACCAAATGGATCAGTGAATTTCGCGTCAAAATCCGAGATGTGTTATCCTATACCTGGTTGCTTGGTCCGTAAATTATAGTCTCGCCAAAAAATTCACATAATGAAGTTTTAAGTATGACACAAACTACTTATTATTAGTAGTACATAGTATATGATATAACATGAATCGGATGAAGCTAGAAACTTTTGTATCATAAGAATTTAGTTGCAATTGAATTATGTGGTGCTAACTGAATGAGTTAAGAGGTTGTAAGAGTTCACATTTTGAATGAGTATTTACAACCAAATTAATGAAACTTTATAAACTTAGACGTTCTCAGCATGGAATTTAATTTATGATGAGTTGTATGTGTGTCACAAATATGGTTTCTAAACGAGACAATATTAATTCAACACCTAACTTAAGAACAAAATTTTTTCTTAAAAAAAAAGCCAGTTTCACATTTGTAGTGTATACCGTTCAATTCTTCTTCGATGCACTGAATGTTCATGAGCAAAGACTTGTGATAGATTATATGGCTTATATTCATTATTATGTAAAACCTTTACACAAATCCTCACCCAAATGTCCTAGTACGAACGAGGGCGGTAGATTTACCTCTCCCTGTCGAAATGCTCTCACATGGCCACGCGTATACAGTCACTGCCAGGGCAGTCCTACCAATTGCCTTCTCGCGGTGGGAGTGTTGTTTACAAAATTGAGAGGAAAAGAAGCGAATGTCCGGTGCTTTAACCGGGTTGATGGACATGGATGGTCCACCTAGGGGAAAACCCTGATTACAAATGAATGGTGCACATGGGCTCCAGTATCCTGAGGGAACCAAAGGCGTATGAACCAATTGTTAATCACTTGCTAGCATGGGACTGAATCTCCTTACATTGCTCTACCACCTTGTGGATTAGACCTTTAAGTCGAAGGCTCGGGGTGTGGACCCCTAAGAAAACCATCTCCTTCAGTCTGAGCACACGGGCAGTATCATAATCTACGCACAAATCAAATGATTTGTGTGGTGTATATGTAGTAGGTGCCCATTTGTACACCAATATTTATGTTTTCAAATAAATAAATAAGTTACACAAATCCACGTTTCCGTATTTAACAACAACGAATTACATGAAATAGACGATAAAAATTTTGAGAATCCATAGTTCAACACGTGAATTTAATTTCAATTATGTTTCAGTTATGAAAACCGAAATCGAATTAAAAGATATGAATCTAGCAGCTATCATTACTTAATGACCCGACCGAAGTTGCTACCTTGACGTGGTGGTCGGGCTCGCCCATCGTGACGACCCAACCGAGCTATATTGGCTGGAACATACGCTCCTGTAGGTTCTGCCATGCCAGGCAGGTCGATTGGAGAACGGTAAGACTGAAAGCAGCGACTCAAGATCTGAGAGCGAAGTCGTACTGCTGACTGTAGAGGGGTGTGACAGCAGTAAGGTGTTGCCCTCAGACAACCAGCATCTACAGCGATGCTGTCTTCTCACAAGGAAGGAAGGGGTTAGAAAAGGTCGACCCTAAAAATGTCACACCTTACCTCACAGATTTCCGTCTCCGGCGGTAAGGCCTTTTGAAGAACGGAGCTAATACGTCGACCCCTCCACACAAAAAGGCTGTGCGCGACCGGTCTCAAGCAGTTATCCCCTGGGCTCTGCAATCACGCTCCCAGGTCGTTAAGACCGACATTAATCCGACTTCCTTTTCAGGTTCCCCAAGGAATACCCTTCCACGGTGTGGGCAGCCGGGAAGTGCTATCAGCCTTCATACCCGTAACAGCACACGAGACCAAGTCGGTCACATTCAAATCCTTCCTATACCTCATTATTTAATGTCTACATCAGTCAGATAGTTGTTTATGTGGAGGTAAGAAACAGTAGTATACAGAATGTCAATTTCATGAAGAATGGTCATATGTATCTTCAGAAATACATAAATTAATGTAGCCCCTAACATATTTATTTCATTTACTGTTGAAGAGATTTGTGATATACTTCTGTATACTTCGAAGTAGGTGTGTGGATGAACATACTAATATTTTCGATGAAACTTGGAAAAGCCTCAATTAGTCCTGAGAGCTATTTATTAAGATAATTCACTAAAGAAAATAACTTGATGAAACTATGATTTATCGAAAACCTTTATGCGATGCTAAAGTGGACTTTCTAATAATCACCTATTTACTGGGGTCAAGAGAAGGCTGCAATTTAGTGTGTGGAGCTAGGATTATGATTTAAAGTTAGACGTTAGTGTTAAAAATTAGAGTTAGACTTTTCACTGCGAACTGACAGATATAGTGTCGAAATGTTATTCAGTCATATGAATAGATGGATTTTGCGCTAAGGTCTAGTGACTGGTCCGTCCATAAATTATGACCTTACCAACAGTTTTTTCCAAGTAGATAACGCATTTCAAAACCGGCAGAATAATGAAATTTTAGGAAAAGCCTCAAATTTCTATGATTTGAATATTGTACAACCAACGTTTCATCATATACCAGTTCGTGCATTTAGTAAACAAGTTGAAGACCATGGAGAATACCTCTAGCCTGTGATGAGCATGTTGGGTGTGTTATGTTATTCTCCCATCCTGGAAGACAACAACAATAAATAGACAGATAACATAAACTGAATAATCATCAGTTTATATATTTTTCCAGTATTTCAAACTGGTTATCTTTTCTCTATTAGGTCGAACTCCATGAAATAAAGTATTCTCAAATACAAGTATTGAATTCATTTTCTTGTTAAATTTGAAATGCTTACATTATGATCAAATTATCAAAATCAACCATCAAATAATGAATTGTTAGCCGAGATTATCCGCGAAGTTTTAAGTGTTCAATCATCGCCATTGACGATATATCACAGTTGTTACACTCAAAATCACTGCAACACAATAACAGCGATTGTCATGTGGTGATAAATGTATAACGTTAATAGAAAATTGCTGAAGTAATCAGTGAAGTTTGCCGATGTCAGGTATGAGATAAATAATTACATTTAATGGCAATCAGGTAATAATACAGATTGATTGTTATTAGGAATATGAACCAATGAGAAGTTAGGTGCTCCCTGCGATGCCTGAAGTTACTGAATTCGATCATTGGAATGAGCGTGACTTCACACTGTTACGAAGTCCCAAATTTGGATGAAACTTCTGTCAAGTCCTTTGAGGTTTTTAATGATTGTCGAACCAAATTTAATATGTAGTGTGAAATTTCGGATTCAAAAAACTGCGTAACATTCTCTAATGAAATTTCATATCAGCTAATGACACATTCTGATATGACTATATGAATCCTTCTAAAAACCTATTTTCATGGTTTTCGGCAAAGTATGTTAATGGATCTAGTGGTTGAATATGTATAGCACATATCTTAACATCATCAGCTGATGAAATTTTACAACTCTATGAACTGATTTACAGTTTTTATACATATATTAAATGTTTTGAAGTCTAAGAAATTGAAATCTCTACAGTAACCTAAAAGCCAAATGATATACAATATAAAGTTTGAATAGCTTAATAAACGGTTATTTACAAAAAAATCGATTTTGTTGATAAAATAAAACATAAAAATAGTGTCAAGAGTAAAATAACTTTGTTATTCATGAATAGTGTTGTGGCTTTATTACAACCATCTCTGTCTTGGCAGTAGCAGACTTCTTTGTAAACACCTTGTGCTTCAAACCAATACCGACAGCTCCAGGCTAAACCTAAAATAAAAGTCATTTTGAATGAAAGGATGCTTTTCTGTACAATTTGAAAAGTTAATAACTAATTTAAATGTTAGAAACACAGAATTTAACTAATAGGCAAATGTCTCACTACTACTGACTGCGTTATTATATTTCCTATTTCGACATATGAATGTCTTCACACACAAATAGGTTGGCAAATCCATTGGGATATGAAGCATTAATTTATATACTTTTGAAGCCTACTTGGGACGATGAATTCTCCTTTTTCAACAACAGCTCATTTGACAGCATATTGTTTTTTCTCTCAAAAGCTGTTCTTGATCTCCGTTTCAAGACTATGGCAACGTAATATAAACTTTTTGAAAATGAGTAACGGAAGAGTTGTGATGGTAAATGACTTACATTCCAACTTATCAACGTCAACGAGCACTTTTTTTATTACCACTTCTCCGGTCACAGTCTAAGTATATACTTCAATCATATCTCAAATGCAGATTTGTTGGAATTCAATGAAGAAGCACCTTACTACGCTGCACTTGTATTGCGATAGAAACAACTGTGGAAGCTGAAGTATTGACCAGGCCAGACGGACTCCTACAAGTGATCGTTTGATATCAGAATCATCTTTCCAATCAAAAAATATGTCTCATTGGTCAGTACATGTTTTTACTACGTTATTAAGTCGCTGTAAAAATCAAGTCACATCCAAATCCCTATAATGTATTACTGACATAAATTCCGCGTACTTAGCTTACGAAATAATCTCACTCGTCACGTTTTCAACAGGGTACAATGCATAAATCGGTTGAGAGTGGTTCCGAAAGATCAACTTGCTCTTAATGTCACTTTTGGACTCAAAATACATCTGTCTTAGTTTACGAGCAGTATGACTTTTCAAAAAAACTATTCTATAAGTTGGTCTCGACATCTTTTAATAGAACTTTGAGAATTCAGAACATTCGCTTTTTGCCATTTATTGTCAAATCCAGTTTCGAGAACTAATTGTAAAAATATTTGAGCGATAGTACGAAAAGTTGGTGATAATATCCTAAAACACAAGTATATGTTTTTCATGTAGTTGTAACCTATTCTGTTACATTTAATAGTGATTTTTATTAGGCTATGGACATTAAATTTTGTTAAATCCGCAATAACGGTTATTATCACCGATATTATTTCATGAAACAATGATTATCTTTTCTAAAATCCAACTGTCCATGTACAAAACATTTTATTTCAAATACATAAGCGAATCCTTAAAACCATGCAAAGACATCAAACAAGTGTAGATTTGATGTGATTCAAAACTTATTTCTCATCACAAAACAGACGTTGAGTAGAGTTTACACATTTTCCATAATCAAACAAATAAGGAGTATTGTCTTACAGTCTGCAGACGTTAAAGAAACATGATTATGGTTCATTGAAAGATATGGAAACCATGAGTCATATACATATCAATGAGATCACTCCCTCACTATCAATCTTAATTATTACCTCCCCATATTAGAATTATGGGCAATTAAGAAGGTCCGTAAACTTACGAGCGCTTGGGCATTCCTCATTTTTAAATTCAGATTTCAAGGAAGGAGGTTAATAATAAAACTGTTTCTAAGTTTTACACATAAATTAGGGTTCATAGAGTTGTAACTGAACATCGAAGGTAAGTTGAGGCAATTCAATGAGGCAAATTACTTTAACATAAGATTTTAAATATCTCACCATAGTCAGTTCGTGCACCACAAGTCCGTGTGACTTTTATCCATGAATGCCAACCAGTGCTTTCTTGATAAATTTTTACACAAAATGTCCCAGGTGAATGTGATAAAAAACTACCACAATCTATCATTGCATTAAGTCTAGTATCGAAAAATCTTCCGGCTGGACACGAATCATCTTCATTACTATCGCATTGATAACATCGAATAGCCAATACTTCTAATAGGTTAGAAAATTCAAGTATACAAAATTATTCAATTAATATACCTGGCAAGATCGGTTTACCAAAATCTTTGAAAGAAAACAATTTACCTATAAACCATTTTAGTAGTAAATGATGATGTAAATAACTCCTATCGTGCACCTTACTTGAAAAGTACGTTATAATGAAGTAATATTATGATGTGAAGTTGCGAACTCAAAAATCAAAATTATTGTTCAAGGAATCGAGTTTCATCAAAATTTGTGTAGGTTCTCTATAGTATAAAAGCCACAAGTATTCTTTTAGACAAGTTATTAGCAATAGGCGCAATATGTTTCATACTCTGTATATTTCTGTAAATTCTACTTCACAACAATTCAATAAGGCACAACTTCATTTTCTGCAAACTGTTATTGATTATAATAGTTGTTTTTTACGACTTCAAAAATAGAGTATGTCATAATCTGCGTGCATATCCAATGATACGGTGAAACAATTTATGTCAAAACATTTTCGAATTCTATGTGATGCTACATAGTATAATTAGAATTTTGACACATCTGAAACAGGCAATTCACTCCATATATCCTGCATTTATTATATGTATTTACATTGTTATATCTGATCATTTGCCGGACACATATTAAACTAAAATATGATCCATAACCGTTGGTAAAATCTCCCTTTTTAATCGAAGTTTCAAACTTGTGGTCATCTTAATGAAAATGACTATAGCCATAGGTACACCTACCGTAGGGTAAAGCAGTAGGTTTTCATTTTTTCTAGTGACACAAATAGACTATCTAGACAATCACGTTTTAACTGGTGCACCTGGAGTAATTGGAAATGCTTCACACTTGCCTAGGTGAAACATAATTGAAACGACGGTGTCTTCCCATAGCCAAATTTTTAAAGATTTGAATAGCTTTTGTATGGGTTCATGCGAATTATTTTGAAAGCAGTTTTATATACAACTAGGTTTCCGGACAATGTGAATGTATTACTATTTTTAAAAAGTTCTTTTTCCTGTAAATAATCTAGAGAAGTCTACTCTCGATAGTATTATGCAAAATATACTGTCAAATAACTAAATACTTAGACAACGATAAAAACTAACCATTCTCGTAGAAAAGCAACAAAATGTAAACAGGAAACAACAGTATAAACATATTTGAAGGCTTGCCGCCTTTCGCCCTTGAAAGCAGTAAATGTTAGATAAGAAGAACTCATCAGTTAACTAGCTTCCGTGTTTGCGTGTTGTAAATAACAAAATTCGGGAAGTTGTACGTAAATGAGACTTCAAAATAGATAATAATTAAACAGAAAAATTCACAAAAACAATTTTTAATTTATTTTACTAATTCTAATATATAGACTTCTAGCTGGAAGCATCAAGTGATATAACCGACTGTGTGAGAGTGAGTTCATGCTCCTTGTTTTCTTCATTGCATGTCCAAAATGCATCTCTGGTTTTTTGAGTAGTGAAGGAGTATTATCTGCGTCTTTTTTAAGTTCAACACACGAAATTGTTCCGCTTTGTTGCAACTATAAGTGTTGCGAAGATCATCTAGCTATTTTCCTATATATGCTTTCAAAGGAGAACCATCTTCAATTTATTTAACTCTGAATGACGCACTCGATATGCCCATAACACTTAAAAGACGTAGTCAATATCTTCACCCGACCATACTTTCCTCACTTTTGTTTGCACAATCAGTAACTCTCCATTGATAATATTTTCGTTGATATGCACTCATATATACGAATTGTTGAGCACAAAACTATAGAACGCCTGCAACCCCGAGATGATAATAAAAATGTGATGGCTAGACCGCCATACTTCCTTTTCGAAGATATCAAGAACTAGAGATATTATTCAAGAGCTTCCATCGCCTATATATGAAAACTCACTATACTCTTGGATTTTCTCTCTTTTAGATGGAGTGGATTCTTATTCTCCTGTAGCTCAACGATATTTATCTCCGTTTGATCCATGTTCTAGATCTATTATTAACTTGGTCTTCCATCCTTGCATTCGATCTAGGAGATTTATGTCTATCTTGAAGAGAGGGGCCGCAACAAGACTGGAAATAATGTATGGTTGTAGAATTATGGTCTACTTTGTTATTAGCACCATTATAACAATAGCCCTAATCCCATAATTAAAAATATGTCATGATGTGACCACCTAATCTATAAGACCTTCTTGGAAGTTACATTAATGTCTCCACTGACTCATCGTATCGTAACAATTAACAGTATGATGTTTCGAGTTTGTAAAGGACACGTTTAGGCTAAATATAGAATAATATATTTATGGAGAGTGAAGACAAGTTATACAGAATGACCACGTCTGCGAGGCTCAGCCATGTTATCCGGTTCAGTTCAATTAAATACTCTCGCGTTCTCCATTGTTGGCCTTCTCTGTGTGTTATTTTTGAATATTCATTTTCCCAATTATTTCACATTCAGCTTCGAGAACTGCGTGGTTTTGACCAATGCTACGATTTCGTGTAGAAATATTTGAACAAGTGACGGTAAGATGCGTAGTGACATTCATTTCTTTATGGCTTAACTCACGGGTAGTATAATTATTTTGTGTTTAGAAGTAGGAAAACAATTATTGTTGTATCATTTTCGATATTATTATTGCCTCTGGTTCAAATTAGAAAGTCAGTTGACGTTTATGTTGCCATGCTAACCGCATGAGTTGCATCTCATTTGCATTTGCATTAGTAGGCCAGCTGAAAGAACAAAACAATACCGTGGAAAAGAGGAATTTTAACCAGTTAGTCAGTTTGTTGAGTTTGATACAGTTAGTTCAGGTACGGGGAGATTTTGTTGACCTCAATATTACATTACCGTGTTGGAATTTAGTAATACTGCTAATATATAGGAATCATTATCAAAACTTCTTTCAGGTGAGAATAGTGATAATCGTGTGCACTTTGGACAGATACTAAAACATGAGTGTAGTCATGACAGATGCTCTAGACATAATGAAATAGACTATTTGTTTACATTCATGCCTACCTGCTGATGATGCATCCAAGTTCGTTGCAAATATAAGATTAACCATAAGGTAGAAAACGAATTATCGGAAATATAATGATTAAAAATCATTGAAATCGACAAAACTGTTTTTCCACAGACATAAGTGGTGAGGCGTTGCACGATGCTTCCGGCTATATAATTCTTTACAAGATGAACAACAGTGGGTGTCGCTCATGTGATTATCTACGAGAACACAAGTTGTAACCAAGAGGATTACAACCCTAACCTCATGTCTATGATACTGATTTGAACTTCTGTCAGTTATGAGGTAAGTTCGACAATATTATCAGTGTTCAGGAGGTTTGCTCAACTTCTTATATCTGTTGTCGGATTTATTATTCTGGTAGTAAATCAGCAGGGAAAAACGCAGTGTATAAACTTGAAAGAGAATAACTATTCAAATACGATGGTGAAAGGGTGGTCGGTTATCAGTGTAGATCGACAAGGTAACGCCAAACGTGAAGAACACACGTCTTTGCATACACTCATCCTGTCTGACTGTTATTTGGGGTCTTCAATAAGAACATTCCTTCGTCATACATCTACTCAAAATATGATGTTCTCAGTGAAAAAGACCATTATTTGGTCAATTATCAATATTTTGGCCTCATATATGGGTAGTATGTCGCCTTAATATAGATATAGATTTTACAGTCTATGGGAAAATTACTTCTAGTCAGTTGGCGGTGGATTATTTCATCATTTCAGCTTTCAACTGTGTGTGCAAACGTTTTCTATCGACCCGGGACCACATTGATATGCTTAACTTACAAATGACCTAACTTTCAGTGATATATATACTGTTCACTCATGGCTTTCATTGGTACTATGTATCCCTCAAAGATCTTTCGGCCTATCAGTATAAAATTAAGGTAAACAGAAAATGTTCATGCAAATGGTCTAACTGCTCAGTATCCATTGTTGTTTCATATGATTTGGACGCTGATAACACTATCTAGATTGAAGATGAAAGCTATTTAATTAAACTGACTTCTTCAGAGTAAATAATGTCACTAAAATCACCTATCTGTCCAAAACATTTCTTGGCAATTGAGCAGCCTGTAGGTCTATGGCTATCTAATTAAATTCTCATTATGCTTTGAATTATCTGTGATACCACGATTAAATTTGTAACTCATAGTAATACTGAATGATGTTACTGTATCCCAGTATTGATGTCTATGTTTAAGCGTGAAATTTGAAGCGGTGAAGTCTAAATATAGTGATAGCAATAACAATGAGGAATATAAAGTATTGAAAATATGGTTCGAAAAAAGAACAGCATGAAAAGACATGAGGAAGAAATCCTAGAACTCAGCATCTGGAGGGAGATAAGAAATGAATGTACCATCACCACCATGGCCGGTCCTAAACTATGGCACTCGAATATATATGTCGTCTCGATCGAGTCTAACTAACAGTCGTTAAATTTATGAGCTGAAGTCACGCTTTGGTTTGGTATCATCTAGCTTTCGTTCAGCCTGTTTCTACATCGAAAATTGGAAGTTGAGGTAGGCACTGATGAGGCAAAGTGGATGAACAAGTATGAATGGAATTACTTGTCCAATTCGAAGAACGTAGCCAAATCGTTCGCTTTGGATCTTGCTACTCTAAACCTGTGAATGTAACCAGTGGGGTTATACAAGGAATTGTGGTTGGTCCATTACTCTTTCACCTTTTTATCAATGACGTGTGTTCCCTCTTTCAGTATGGTAAGCCTTTCCTATTTGCTGATGACCTGAAAGTAGTATATTCATTCTCTTCTCCTACAAAGGAAAGCTATATTTCAGCGGTAATCCAAGAGGAAATAAACAAGTTGTACGAATGGACTGTTTCGTGAAATATGCCACTTAATGTTGACAAAAGTGGATTTATTCACATTGGTCGCTGTCTTAACTTAAATCTGACTGTACACACACATACACTCAAACCTCTCAACACTGTTCGTGACCTGGGTTTAAGATATAGCAACAGTCTGAACTTTTCTGAGCACATTATATCTCAAGTATCCAAAGCTAGAAAGCTGATCGGATTGATAATGATAAACTTCAATAATATCGAATCGAGATTGTTATTATGCAGAAAATGTATCTTACACATTCTTGAATATGGTATTTTAGTTTACAGTAATTGCAGACATAATGATCTGATTAAAATTAAAGGTGTTCAAAGAAAGTTCGCCAAAGCTGTTTTGGGGTATTCCGATAACAAAGACTATCACCAAAAATGTTAACAACTCAACTTAAAACCTCTTTGGATCAGACGTATCAAATTAAATCTTATCTTTATCTACCGCCTTATAAACGGTATTTCCTGCACTTCGGTATCCACTCCATCATATCTTATGATATCATCCCACAATATACGCAATAAGAAGAATATTCTAGCGATTCCAAGAATCCACACAAACTTACTTCAGAATTTTTTTCTTATTCGCTACTCAACCATGTGGAACAGACTGCCAGTGAATCTCCGTTGCAGTGAAACTACAACCCGGTTCAGAAGTCTGCTTGAAGATTTTCTTTCCGAAAGTGGATTATGTCACCCATTGAATGTCATTGTATTCAATAATGATTTATACAAACAAGGTCCATCATCCATTTAATTGCTTGAAAAGCAAAATAAAACCTTTAAATCCTTTCATATCTATCTTGTTTTATTTCTCTTTATCTTAATATATGAAGTTTGCTTATGTTCGTGTTTATCATTATTACCGTTATTAATATCATTATTAGTTCCCCGACACATTAGATATTCTTTTTGTATCTTCTTATCCTTCTTAACATATTTAACTCCACATTGTCCTTTAAAATCAATTTTGACTTTCATAGCATCAATCTTAATTATTATTGCACAAATATTTATACTAATATCCGGTTTCATTCTGTATACTATTACATAGATCTAAATGTATTCATCTGAGTGCTTTAAAGGATTTTTATTTTATTTTATTTAAATTTCTGGTTTCCTTCTGAGGTTGATATTCATTACACAATTATTATTGAAGGCGCGAACTTTGAAAGTGGTAACATTTTTTTTCACGTGGTTTAGGAATTCTTCGACTTGCTCTTTTGTAGGGTGTATTATACTGTGATTATCATCCTATCCTGTACATCGGGAACATCTCACCTCGAAACATAAGAAAAAACTTATTTTTATTCGACGGACAATTACCAGTTCGTATTGTGCCTATTGCGGACTTAAGTCGTAAATAGGTCTGCAATTTATTATATACTCACAGTCTCTAATCCTAGTATTAACCAGGTTAATACTTAATAACAACTAATACTCAGATATTATATTTAATTTAACGAGCACTGTGCTCACTTATATTCATATCATGTCCAATAACTCCAGTAAAAGAGGAATTTCACCAACTTCTAAGCCAAATAAAAGATCCAAATCTGTAACCCCTACAACTGACGACTCAGTGCTTGACAATGTCGAACCTTTAACTACTGAAAAATATGTGCATTGTACACAAATGTCTCTATCGTCACCAGATTCTCCATGTCGCAGCCCCTCTATCTTTACGTGCAGTATGCCAACGGTAAGACTGGTTGACATACAAGACACTATACCTACGTGCATTGAAAAGTCAGCACAGTCTACTAAACAGTATGTGCTACCAAGGCCTAAGTCTAAAATTTCAAAAACTAAAGAGTCCAATGGTCCACCTCATACGCACCAAAATACTGATAGATATAGTAATGACATCCGACAGCTACAAAACTCTCTATCCGAAATTAACGGCAAACTTGAGCAATTAGCACCCCTCACTCATATATGGGGCCTTGATACAGACAGAAACCTTGAGCAACTCACTAAAGCTGAGTGTATTTTGGAGTTTGTGGCTGGAGAAGTGACGAAGAGAGTAATGTCCTCCTTCAATGCAGTTGTGTATAACCTCCCCGACCGCACACACCCATCTAAGTTAAGAGGTATTTGCCTTAGAGCATGCGGTATGCCGAACGTTAACTGCAAAGTCGTCCGCCTTAGAAAAAAGTCAGACAGATCGACTTGCCCCCTCTTGTTTATGTTTGGCTGTTGTAACGATGCTAAGCAGTTTATTGATTTGAGCAAAAACATTAGCTCACTAATTCCATACAAAAATATAAAAGTCACTCCAGACCTTACGCCCTGTCAACGTCGTGTAAGAAGACGCGAAGCGATAGAATTGAATGGGAGTGTTACAGTTAATAATCAGCCAGAGACAGTTTGCAACACAGCAAATAGTTTAAAACACACGAACATTAAGCATGACACCACTCCACATACGGCTGATCACTCTGTTGATCTAGATGAGTCTACAGATCAGAAACCTTTGGATAAGATACGGACTTCAACTGACACCAAAAACCATAACGACATGACTAATCCCAGCTGTTCATTCAGTAATGTACTAAAATGTGAGTCGTGTAACAACACATGTGCAACTAAACCTATACACTTGAAAATTTGTCCTCCTAAAGACATTCCACAAGTAGAATTGAATGAACGTAAGTTCATCTCACAAAGACAACGAAAGAATCCTGCTCTGAAAATAAAGGATGGGAAGACAAAACTCATGATACCAAATAGGGAAACACGTAAGATTGAACCCAACTGCTCTATAGGTATCCCAAGAACAGTGAACAGGTTCTCCCCGCTGCTATCGTATAACTTGCCTTCAACACCTCCAAGTTGCAAAAAGGGTGGTGGGCTTCAACGTAGCAAGCCTTCTTACACACAGACTAACGAAAACTACCAGAGAACTGGCCACCCAAATCACCCCCTGAAGCCTAAAACCATAAATAAGAACGGTAATAATAGGTTTCTCACTCCACACCCTACCTACATTCACCAGGATCGCAACTGTAATTACTCTCAAAAAGAAAACTTCTCATACCCTTTAGTACCGACCCATCACATAACAACGGCTCCCATGTATAACAACAGTCGCAACTCCTCCCAGTTACGCGTAGCAGACCCCTCTCGCGCTAACGTGAATAGCCATAGCAGGGGCTACGAGTCTAACCATCAAGACTATTTTGTAAATAACCATACACTTCACAGTAGGCCTGTACAAGATTTTTTTGGAATAAGACCCCTAGTGACACCTCTGTTGAAGCATATAGCCCAGGTTATTTCAAACCACATGCAAAACATAAATTTGTTTCCTCCGTACAGTTTCCATCACAGAGTACTCCCACCCTTTCCTCCTGGGTAAACTCCCCAATCAACTTCACCAGCTCATTTGATACATCTCCCACTAAGTCTACCTATCAAAATACCGAGCTAATGAAGAACATCCAATCCCTCACATCAAACTCATCTTACACTCGCGAGGGTTACGACGAATTTATCCGAAATACCCTCACCTATTTTAACTTAGTAGGCCACTTGCTTAATATATGTCTTATCAACGCTCGATCGATCTGCAACAAAAAGACGGATTTAGCCCTGTTTGTATCCATATATCAACCATCAGTTATTATGATATCTGAAGCATGGACTAACAGTAATATTTCCGACCGAAGCATATCTCTAGATAACTATTCCCTATATAGAAGCGATAGATTAAATGGACGAGGCGGAGGATGCCTTATTTACGCTCACTCTAGCCTAAACTCACTGCTATGTGATATGCCTGAACTAAACAAACTGAAGGATTCGGTGTGGATTGTATTAAAGCCGTCGAATTCCGTTACCTTACTGCTCGGCTGTGTTTATCGTCAACCTAACGCATCAATAGATGAAATAGCAGTATTATCGGAGGTATTCACGCTAGCATCATCCCTCTCGTTCACAGGCAAGCTCATTTGTGGTGACTTCAATATGCCCGAAATTTCTTGGCTGCCAGTCAAAACGCCGAGAAGTTATGAATCATTTATTGAATGTCTAGAGCTTGGACAATGGACTCAGTATGTCGATAGTCCTACCAGACATAAAAACATCTTAGACTTAGTCTTTACCTGTGGCCTCATCCCCAATACTTTGTATATTGGAAAAAAGTTCCCAGGTAGTGATCATAACATTGTCATATGCAGCCTTAATATAAAAACCACAACCGATAGAAGTAAAACCGTAACACTTCGTAGAAACTATCGCAAGGTTGATTGGAATAACTTCCACAATTACCTAAGAACCACTGATTGGAGAACTTTCTTTACCTCAAACAATACCGACACATTAACCAATATATTTTATCACAACATCAAAAGTATCATCAACAACATCGCACCTTTAGAATACTGTAAACCTACGTTCTCCAAAGATCTCTATATACCGGTCAGTACAAGAAGACGTCTTCAAATACATTGTACTCCATTCCATACCTGAAATGACTTTTCCTCTTTAGTAACGATGACAGAAATACTTGCCCGAACAGAGGCAATAAGTACACAAAAAGCAGTCGCACTTAATAATAACTCCTCTGCACTCACCATGCTACTCCAAACTAAACTTAAACGCTCTAAATCGAGAGGGAATAAATTCATTAATGACAAACAAGTATACGAAGATCCAAAACTTGTCACAGAATTATTTAGTGAACACTTTTGTTTCTTATTAACTAACGAAAAACCACTTAATGATTCTGAACCAATCGCAGTGACTCCCTGTGAAATTACTAATGTAGAATTCAATGTACAAAATATCTCCAAAGCAATCAGTACATTGAAACACTCCTACACTGATGGACCAAATGGTATTCCATCTAGCGTGCTAAAACGTGGTGATGTGTGTTTTGCTTCTCAAACCATTCGCGATATCACTCTCTACAGCGTGTTACCCCAATGCCTGGAAAACTACGCATATCATTCCCAAAATTAAAACAGGGCCAGAAGCAAACGTTGAAAATTACTAGCCCATAAACATAACTTCACTGGTATCCAGAGTGATGGAAAAAGTAGTTAAGGCGGCTGTAGTCCAACATCTACGTATTAATAATCTTATCTCGACCTCCCAGCATGGATTTCTTAGGTCCAGATCATGCAATACATGCCTAGTAGACTATCTGAATGATATAACTCTGAAACGAGACAGCGGACTCCTTGTATCAGCCTTATTCCTAGACTTTAAGAAAGCCTTTGATAAAGTCCCACACAAAAGGCTACTCGTCAAACTAAAGTCCTTCGGAATACACAACCCACTGTACTCATGGTTTGCTTCGTTCTTAACAGAACGTAAACAGATGGTAAAGTACAATGACTGTCTCTCGTCCCCTAGACCAATCAACAGTGGAGTCATCCAGGGAAGTGTATTAGGTACACTTTTGTTTCTTATGTACGTAAACGATATATGTAACACCATATAACTTAGAAAAACATACTTATATGCTGATGATCTCAAAATAGTATACAGCTATAAGCCTGAGACACTAAGCGAAAGTGTATCCCAGATCCAAAACGACCTCAATAACCTAAATATCTGGAGTGAAAAATGGCAATTACCATTTAACCTCAACAAGTGCGGGATCATGCACTTTGGAAAGCATCCCTATAAACCGCAACTTCACTTAAATGAATGTATAGTCCAAACACTCGAATCAGTACACGATTTAGGAATTAAATACACAGGAACCCTAAACTTTGAAGAACATGCCTCCTCTATTATTTCTAAATCTAGACGGCTAATTGGTTTTATAATGAAAAACTTTTTCACAACAGAGGGTAAACTTACTCTCTACAAAATATGTGTACGACCCACCCTTGAATACTGCTCTTTTGTCTTCTCTAATATGAATATCGCAGACAAGATAAGAGTAGAAGATGTTCAAAGACGTTTCACACGTCAACTACTAGGATGTAACTCGAATCTCGATTACACAGACAGATGTAAGCATCTATCTTTAGAACCTTTATGGCACCGTAGGCTAAAACACAATTTAATATTTCTCTACAAAGCAACATATGGGCTTTCCTTTCTAACCTCCTGCCCGACTATTACCCACGACCCAGCCTATAGACTTAGAAACAACGCATATACACTACTTACCGTAAAACACCAGAAACAAATGCGTTGTAAGTTCTTTACAGTACGGTACAGTTTATTGTGGAACAGGCTGCCAATGCCTACCCGTAACTGTGATACGTTTACCAGATTCAAAAAGCTAATAACCCTATTTCTAGACTCCAAAGAGCTTCAACATTACCTTGAACTCCCGCCCACCGATGAGGCACTTTATTACGGACCGCCTAGTATATAGAAAGAACAAAATTATAACAAGTTCGACTGTTACTAATCTGAATATAACCAAATCACAGGATATATGGCTTATCCTTTCCTATTATTCATTGTTTATTAATCATGATTTCATGCTCCTAACCCTAGCTTTCAGTCCCCAAATCTCTACAGGTTAAATGTACATTATTCTTCCTAAAAGTCATGCTTTTTTTTTCTACTGCAAGCAGACAGATAGCTCAATCTTATGGATGCTGATCTACCAAGGCCGATCATACAAAGCTCAAAATCTGGCCACAAGGTCTTGTGAGTTTCTCAAAGTTTTATTTTTCTCACCCTAAAATCTTTTTCTTTTTTTTTTTCTACAACTTTATACCATCTCATATCTTTTGATTTACTATCAATCCTTACTTCTTTAAACCATTAGTTATTTTCATAGCAGTGTGATATACTATATGGACATCTAACCCATAAAACAGAATTTTTAAATATCTGATTTGCTTGTAACATGGACCTAGTAGAGACAGTGTATTCCAACTATGTGCTTTGATTAAAGCATTAATCATACTTACCACAAACGTAAGAGAGCCTAACATCACAAAAGGAGGGAGGGTGGCGTTACTGACCAGCAAACATGAAGGTGGGAAGATAACTTCAATCCACCCATGTCTGTAGGGCAGAACATTTTGTTTAATTACGGCTCCTTATGGTTTAGTGGGATGTCACGGACTTATGGTATTGAAGCTGATTTATCACGCAAAATACCTCTTTAAATCGTGTTACGAACGTTGAATTGGTTTCACTTCCTACTCAGAAATCCTATTACAAGCAAACTAGACAATTCGCTAATATACGAAGCCTACTCAAGACCCTATAAAACCTGGAAAAAAAACAAATAAAAAAATAACGAGAGGGGCTCTAATAGCTTCGATAATAAAAGGAAGATAGCCAGCTGTATATCACAATACTGTTTCTAGCACTATATTTTATTTTATAATCACACAATCTTATACTCTCAGCTCTTTTCCGAATCGTCTCCATTTGTCAGTTGTATGTCCACTCACACCTTGCTAAAGCTTATTTCCTTTAACCTATTAAAATGCTCTTTCTTAACAAATACCTTAATAAAAGAAAATTAGACTGAGTAATCATACCTTAAACATTCCTACATGAATATTGGCTACTCTGCCTCTCGTGTTTTCTTTTACTTGCTCCCTCTTTCAGCCCCCTTGAGATATGGAACAGGTTACTTCATCCTGCACCATCCTTAAAGCCTTGGATATCCCAAAGGGACATAAGATTGCGATTTCTAGAAGCTCATACCTTCAATGGACCTATTCTTGACCATCAGTCGCACATTCGCAACGCAACTCTCGTGAAGCGCGCCAACTGTAGAACTGATTAGAACAATCTACATTCATGTCTTATAAATTTTCAACCCAGCTATGTAATTTAATACAGTGTATATTGTATCATTTGTATCAATTTGATCTTGCCTGTAAACTGGCATGCCTCATGTAACAAACTGTTATTTGAGAATAAATTATTATTATTATTATTATTATTATTATTATTATTATTATCATGGATGAATCTTTTCACTAGGTGTTCACTTCTTTTCTTTCTCTTCTTTCCCTCTAAATAAATATTATTCTTAGGATTACGAAGTTTGTAATTAAAACAATAACTTGTGTTACACTTTAATTAACTTCTCAGATTCGTTTTATCTTCACTATACATATATGACTCATACATAGTGATATTTTATTATCCTTTTCACTTAATTGTGACTTTCATAGCATCACTCTAAATTATAACTGCACAAACATCTATTCTAGCGTCATATCTTACTACAATGATAAATTATTTTTTCTTACTAATTTAACGATACACACATAGTCGTTTATTCTTGTTCTGTGTTCATAAACACGCCTATTAGACTGTTTGCGTATTTCACGTCTCCTTTATTTTCTCCATTTCCTTCTTTAAACTCAATTCAATATTCTCAATTATACAGACCCGATTTATTATTATTAATATTCTACTATTATTCCTCTAAATTCTTTTTTTTTAATACGGTAAGTATAATGCTAACATTATTGAAAATTGTGTGTTATTGCATTTTTTGAAGAAACCCGAAATGGTTTCTTCACAACACTTATGTACCCATAAGATGTTTGTGAATAATAATAAAAATAATAATGATAACAATAACTGTAGGAAGTCTGAAACCACTAATAAGAATGGTAATAATAGGTTTCTCACTCCACACCCTATCTACATTCCCGAGGATCACAATTGTAATTACTCTCAGAAAGAAAACTTTTCACACCCTTTACTACCAACCCATCACATAAAAATGACTCCCATGTATAATAACAGTCGCAACTCCTTCCAGTTACGCGCGACAGACCTCTCTCACGCTAACGTAAATAGCCATAACAGAGGCTATGTGTCTAACCATCAAGACTATTTTGCAAATAACCATACACTTCACAGTATGCCTGCACAAGATTTTTTTGGAATAAGACCCCTAGTAGAGAAGATTTGTAGCTCAGGTGGATGATTTTGGTGGAGTTTTGTTCTCTGAGCTCAGAGACCCCTAGCGACACCTCTCTTAAAGCATATATCCCGAGCTATTTCAAACCACATGCAAACCATAAATTTGTTTCCTCCGTACAGTTTCTATCAGAGGGCACTCCCACCCTATCCTCCTGGGTAAACTCCCCAATCAACTTCACCAGCTCATTTGATACATCTCCCACTAAGTCTACCTATCAAAATACCGAGCTAATGATGTACATTCAATCTCTCAATTTAAACTCATCTCACACCCGCGAGGGTTACGACGACTTTATCCGAGATACCCTCACCTATTTTAATTTAGTAGGCCACTTGTTTAATATGTCTTATCAACGCTCGATCGATCTGCAACAAAAAGACGGATTTAGCCCTGTTTGTATTCATATATCAACCATCACTTATAATGATATCTGAAGCATGGACAAACAGTAGTATTTTCGACCGAAGTATATCTCTTGATAACTTTTTCCTATATAGAATTGATAGATTGAATAGACGAGGCGGAATATGCCTTTTTTACTCTCTCTAGCCTAAACTCACTACTATGTGATATGCCTGAACTAAACAAACTGAAGGATTCAATGTGGACTGTAATAAAGCCGCCGAATTCCGTCACCTTACTGCTCGGCTGTGTTTATCGTCAACCTAACGCATCAATAAGTGAAATAGCAGTATCATCGAAGGTATTCACATTAGCACCATCTTTTCCATTCACAGGCAAGCTTATTTGTAGTGATTTCAACATGCCCTAAAGTTCTTGGCACCCAGTCAGAGCGCCGAGACGTTATGAATCATATATTGAATGCTGAGAGCTTGGACAATGGACTCAGTATGTCAATAGCCCTACCAGACATAAAAACATCTTGGACTTAGTCTTTACCTGTGGCCTCATCCTCAATACTTTGTATATTGGGAATGAGTTTCCAGCTAGTGATCATAACATTGTCGTATGCAGCCTTAATATAAAAACCACAACCGGTAGAAGTAAAAGCGAAACACCTTGTTGAAACTATCGCAAGGTTTATTGGAATAACTTCCACAATTACCTAAGAAGCACTGATTGGAGAACGTTCTTTACTTCAAACAATAGAGACACATTAACCAAAATATTTTATCACAACATCAAAAGTATCACCTGAAAGAGCCATTTCGAATGTTTTGTGTGTTCGTGAAAATCCCTCCATGTATATACTTGTACTTTGTTCCTATTGATCCCCTTAGTTGTACATTGTTGCCTTTTGATTACATTTGAATTGTTAATACTTGTATTTTATTACAGTTTTATTCTTATTACGCCTTCACTAAGTTTTTGTGTTTCTTCCCGAACTGCATCTGTGTTGTTTTACTTGACACTTGTTCTTGGCGGTAGCCATATTGATTTGCTCCTCCTTTTGTGTGCGTTCTATCTAGTCAGGATAGAATAACGTTCATTTGTTGTGACTGGTAATTTTCCCTCATCTTTCATCAACTACTTTATTTTTTTGTAATTTAGATTTTATTGATTTAACAATTATTGGTTGAATAGCCGGGTGGTAATATTTGTTTAGGTAACGATTTACATTAAATTTATGATGAATTATAGAACCGCTATTTACCCGATTACTTGTTTTGATTTTGATGGGAAAGAGCGCTTGTCTAACGTACCTGGAAGGCTATTCAGCAGTCCAAACCGTAGTTTGCATCTTACATCACAAACAAAATTTCATATTTAGAATACTGTAGACCTACGTTCTCCAAAGATCTCTATATACCGGTCAGTACAAGAAGACGTCTTCAAATACATTGTACTCCATTCCATACCTGAAATGACTTTTCCTCTCGAGTAACAATGACAGAACTACTTGTCCAAACAGAGGCAATAAGTACACAAAAAGCAGTCGCACTTAATAATAACTCCTCTGCACTCACCATGCTACTCCAAACTAAACTTAAACGCTCTAAATCGAGAGGGAATAAATTCATTAATGACAAACAAGTATACGAAGATCCAAAACTTGTCACAGAATTATTTAGTGAACACTTTTGTTTCTTATTAACTAACGAAAAACCACTTAATGATTCTGAACCAATCGCAGTGACTCCCTGTGAAATTACTAATGTAGAATTCAATGTACAAAATATCTCCAAAGCAATCAGTACATTGAAACACTCCTACACTGATGGACCAAATGGTATTCCATCTAGCGTGCTAAAACGTGGTGATGTGTGTTTTGCTTCTCAAACCATTCGCGATATCACTCTCTACAGCGTGTTACCCCAATGCCTGGAAAACTACGCATATCATTCCCAAAATTAAAACAGGGCCAGAAGCAAACGTTGAAAATTACTAGCCCATAAACATAACTTCACTGGTATCCAGAGTGATGGAAAAAGTAGTTAAGGCGGCTGTAGTCCAACATCTACGTATTAATAATCTTATCTCGACCTCCCAGCATGGATTTCTTAGGTCCAGATCATGCAATACATGCCTAGTAGACTATCTGAATGATATAACTCTGAAACGAGACAGCGGACTCCTTGTATCAGCCTTATTCCTAGACTTTAAGAAAGCCTTTGATAAAGTCCCACACAAAAGGCTACTCGTCAAACTAAAGTCCTTCGGAATACACAACCCACTGTACTCATGGTTTGCTTCGTTCTTAACAGAACGTAAACAGATGGTAAAGTACAATGACTGTCTCTCGTCCCCTAGACCAATCAACAGTGGAGTCATCCAGGGAAGTGTATTAGGTACACTTTTGTTTCTTATGTACGTAAACGATATATGTAACACCATATAACTTAGAAAAACATACTTATATGCTGATGATCTCAAAATAGTATACAGCTATAAGCCTGAGACACTAAGCGAAAGTGTATCCCAGATCCTAAACGACCTCAATAACCTAAATATCTGGAGTGAAAAATGGTAATTACCATTTAACCTCAACAAGTGCGGGATCATGCACTTTGGAAAGCATCCCTATAAACCGCAACTTCACTTAAATAAAAGTAGAGTCTAAACACTCGAATCAGTACACGATTTAGGAATTAATGACACAGGAAGCCTGAACTTTGAAGAACATGCTTCCTCTATTATTTCTTAATCTAGACGGCTAATTGGTTTCATAATGAGAAATTTTTTCACAACAGAGGCTAAGCTTACACTCTACAAAATATGTGTACGGCCCTCCCTTGAATACTGCTCTTTTGTCTTCTCTAATATGAATATCGCAGACAAGATAAGAGTAGATGTTCAAAGACGCTTCACACGTCAACTACTAGGATGTAACTCGAATCTCGATTACACAGATAGATGTAAGCACCTCGCTTTAGAATTTTTATGGCACCGTAGGCTAAGGTACAAGCTAATATTTCTCTACAAAGCAACATATGGGCTTTCCTTTCTAACCTCCTGTCCGACTATGACCCACGACCCAGCCTATAGACTGAGAAACAACGCATATACACTACTTACCGTAAAACACCAGAAACAAATGCGTTGTAAGTTCTTTACAGTACGGTATACTTTATTGTGGAACGGGCTGCCAACGCCTATCCGTAACTGTGATACGTTTACCAGATTCAAAAAGCTAATAACCCTATTTCTAGACTCCAAAGAGCTTCAACATTCCCTTGAGCTCCCGCCCACCAATGAGGCACTTTATTACAGACCGCCCAGTATCTAGACAGAACAAGAATATAACGAGCCCGACTGTTATTATTATGAATATAACTGAATTACAGAACATATTGCTTATCCCTTCCTATTAGTGATTGTTTATTAATCATGGCACTATGCTCCTAACCCTCACTTTCAGTTCACAAATCTCTCTACAGGTTAAATGTACATTATTCTTCCTAAAAGTCATGCCTCTTTTTTTCTATTACAAGTAGACAGATAACTCACTAATCTTATGGATGCTGATCTACCAAGGCCGATCATACAAAGCTCAAAATCTGGCCACAAGGTCTTGTGAGTTTCTCAAAGTTTTATTTTTCTTACCCTTTAATCTTTTTCTTCTTTTTCTATAATTTTGTACCCTCTCATATCCTTTGATTTGCTATTAGTTCTTACTTCTTTAAACCATTAGTTATCTTCATAGCAGTGTGACATACTATGTGGACATCTAACCCATAAAACAAACTTTTTAACTATCTGATTTGCTTGTAACATAGACCTAGTAGAGACAGTGTATTCCAACTATGGGTCTTGATTAATGCAGTATTCATACTTACCACAAACGTAAGAGAGCCTAACATCACAAAAGGAGGGAGGGTGGCGTTACTGACCAGCAAACATGAAGGTGGGAAGATAACTTCAATCCACCCATGTCTGTAGGGCAGAACATTTTGTTTAATTACGGCTCCTTATGGTTTAGTGGGATGTATTAATGCTGAATTATCATGCAGAGTACCTCATTAAATCGTGTTACGAACGTTGAATTGGTTTCACTTCCTACCCAGTAATCCTATCACAAGCAGATTAGACAATGCGCTAATACATGAAGCCTACTCAAGACCCTATGATACCTAGAAAATAATAATAATACAAAAAATGAAGAAGGCTCCAATAGCTTCGATAAAAAAATGAAGAAAGACAGTTGTATATCGCAATACTGATTTTAGCACTACATTTTATAACCACACATTATCCAATACTCTCAGCTCCTTTCTAAATAGCCTCCATTTGTCAGTTGTATCCCAAGCTGCCAACCTTGGGGAAAATTTGGTCCATTTTGGGGAAGCCGCTATAGTAAATTTTGGGGAAATGAGACGAAAAACCCAAAATTTCCCCAGACCTGGGGAAATCCCAAAAATGAACTTAAGTTGTTGGGAATACAACTGACTACTGAATTTTAGTAAGTAGTATAAAACAATATGCAAAAGAACAAATAAGTTACGGTTACGTCTGATAAAGCCTGCGAAGCCAGGTGAAAGGGAAACGGACAAGATAAAAGTAATATCACTTTGGGGAAGCTTCCCCAAACCTTTGGGTTTTCCTGGACATATGTCCACTTATACCTTGTTTACCCAAATTTTCTTTAACCTATTAAAACGCTCTTGCTTAACAAATACCTTAATAAACGAATATTAGACTAAGTAATCATACCTCAAACATTCCTTCATGAATATTGGCTACTCTGCCTCTCGTCCTTTATTTTGCTAGCTCCCTCTTTCAGCCCTCTTGAGATATGGAACGGGTAACTTCATCCTGGACCATCCCTCAAGCCTTAGATATTCCAAGTGAACATAGGGTTGCGGTTTCTAGAAGCTCCCACATTCAATGGACCAATCCTTGACCATCAGTCGCACACCGCAACGCAACTTTCATGAAGCGCGCCAACTGTGATACTGACTTAAACCATCTACATTCATACCTTTTAAATTATCAACCCCACTATGTAATTTACTACAGTGAATATTGTATCATTTGCAAAAATTTGATCTTGCCTGTAAACTGACATGTCTCATGTAACAAACTGTTATTTGAGAATAAATTATTATTATTATTATTATTATTATTATTATTACAAGTCAATTGGTTGTTAAGTTAATCCTCAATGTCAGGGGAAGTAACGTTTTATAACAAAGATATTCGGCAGCCAACAGTGCGATCCTGCACACGCAATTGACCATCTGTAGGACTCTTGGTTTGACGTATATATATCCTAGCACTGATGTTCATGCAGAAAATGAAATATAGTATCTATCGTTTTAAGCTCTATCGTATTATTCAAAAAGCCACTGAGTTTCGATAGCTAGTCAGATGTTCAATGGGTGTGTAATTTATTCACAAGAACTATTTTCAGTCCTTAACATCAACATTTGCGAATCAACATTTTTCAGAATAAATTCCTGCGACAACTTTGCTAGTCCTTCTTGTTATCATCAATTTTTACCATTCTATCTACAGTACTGACTGGAATTCGAGCATATTCATCATGGAACAATATTTATGACACTTGCTTAGTTTAGTATTCTTGGTTGCCGTTATAATTTAGATTGGTCGATAGAATTACAGTATGCTTAAGTATAGTGCTTAAAGCCTGTAACGAAAGGGATCGGTTTAGTAAGTAGAGCTGCCTGTTTTTAGTGAGCATACGGATCCAAAACAGTTTGTTGAAAAATAGGAAAAAAACGTGCCGTTGATGCTGTTGCTGTCATATATTATAAGATAACTTTAAGTACGTTTGGTGTTTATTTGTAGACAGTACGTCTAACACTGTTCATGTTTCAAGACCACTGTCATTAAACAATTTCCCCAGCAATAACATCCGTAGCAGTATAGCTAAGTGTCTGAGCTTTTATTTGCCTGCAGAAGAGCAGTATACAGTCTTAGAAGATGAGTGTTCTGTGTTTCAATTAAATGCAGCTGGCTGTGGACAAATGTTAAGAATCTTTTTGACAACTGGGACTTTTAGTTTATCAGACACTAACTCTGCTCGTATGCCTTCCTGTTAAACTAGACGCAGATGCATGGGAATACTTAAATGGGAGCAAAATAATAAAAGCATTGCAATACGGTACTAAGCCCATGTTATGCTTTGCACAAGTAATAGTAGCTGACCTTATCTAATATTCATGAACTCACTGTAAATCACAACCGCATAAATTCTTTGCTAAAAAACATGTGATTTGGTTAGTTATATATTCCAAATTTCTGACTAAATTCATCAATATTTTTTTCATTTAGAATGCAACAGTAGTGAGCCTTCACAGATCCTAAGAACTGCTTCGCCCTTAGAACTATAGCCCTATGAAACTGTTTACGGGAGACCAAACTAACAGCAGGTTGGAAAAAGGATGTTGGACGTCCATTTTAGTCTCACAACAACTTCCAGTATTTTTTGACTTCTTTTACTCTTTCGTTTGGAAAAAACAACAAAAACTACAGCTTAACATTACCAATACAACTTTTAAACGGGAACTTGGTTTAAACCTTTGTTTGATATTCAATTCTTAATGAAAGTTCTTGAATAAATTTTTGAATCTAATGCTACTTTGTTTTATCTACTTAGTCTTCGCAAGAAACTTGTGATAAGCGAGCCTCTCAGCACCTAGTTCATGTGTTCAAATGGTTGTGGACTGAATAGAAGCTTTCGCTTAACAGACTTCCGTGTCTAGTAGCGGGGGGTCACGAGTAACTCCAGGCAGAAACCTAGGTAATTGGCGATAAAAGAGGAAACAGAAGTTGGTAAATCATTGTATGATAATATCCTTAGACCTTAAGAATAGATCAAATTACCTCTTAAAGGACTGCTGGGCAGCATTTGAAAACTCCTAAGGAGTAGAAGTCGTGTCTACAGTACGTCCTCCTATGTTGTCTCCAGTTTCTTGGTGTTACCCCTTAGGTTAGTGTTGTAACTAAGCTTAAGTAGGTGTTTGAGAGGATGTCAAGAAGTGTTAAGGATACTGTAAGCCATTAGGTCACCTCGAAGACGTCTATACTCTAATGGGTTAAGGTTAAGTGATTGAAGACGCTCTACATAAGGTGATTTGGTACATATCTTCGTCATTTTCATGGGAAACCTACAGACTCGGGTCCTCTCATAACTTATTCTAGCCACCATGAGTTGTCACGGCAGCTGATGGATGGACACGCGTTACACATCCTAACCGTACCTGAGTCTAATCTTAAAGCTCCTTATCCAAACTCCATATGATAAGCAAGCAATGCCCCTACCCGCACTAATGGAACACTAGTAACTCAAAGGCACCCTGTATGGTACCTTACATTGGTCAACGCACTCGCTTAGCTATTTAGTGAGAATACTACTACAGTCCTGCTAAAAATCCCATGAACCCCCCATCTCGATCAAAACAAATAAGTCTGTATTTGCTGCATATAGCAATTTTATTTTTCAGAACCAAGATATAACAGTTAGAATTGGAGTAAAATTGCAGTATACAGCAGATGCACGTGGCACATGTCTTCATCGATTAACTGAATTAGAGAATACGGATATTAGCTTAACAGGCTTAGTTAGAAAGACTAGTGTCTACTTTGAACTTACTGCGTGAGAAAGTTATACTAGAACTACGAATAATGTAGGAATCTAGTCCCCTAGGGCGTACGAAGCACTCAAACTAGAAGACAATTCTCCAAGAATAATTCAAATATGACGGTGAAATTTGGCAGGTACTTTTCATCGTAAGGTGAACATATTAAGTACTGAATGACGTCATACCGTAAAAAAACACAGATTTGCGAGTGGTGAAATATGATTTATAAAAAGGTGAGCTTAATAACAGATCATTGCCTTTTTACTCTTTGATCATGACCCTTTGGCTTGCTTTTATGGCCAAAACAGCAAACATACACCACAAACTGATGGCGGATTTCCGGCTTTTCAATGTTAAGCTTGCTTTAACGCACTGAGTAATGAGTAAAACCCCTCTATCACTGCTATATGGTATATTTTTCATAACAAACCCTCTACAATAGATTGGTAGCATCTGTGACTTCATCTATGGTTATCGGAAGTCTGAGTTCTTTCGAAAACAATACTGATATCCCCTACTGCTGGGCACTCGGTATTAGTTTGACTCGTTGGTGGGATGGTGTTGTCCATAGTGCTGAAGAAAATTGGAAACCGGAGATTGTTTCCTTTCACTTTGCCGATAACATCATGAAAAACAGTTAGGAACGAACATGCGGACAGTTAGTGACAGGCGGCAGCAACAATTATTTTAGCTAAAAAACGGGCTACGGTCTTGGATATCTAGAAAACAAGTCAAAATAAAACCGATAAGACTGGCCAGCTTGGCTGAAGAAATACATTGACTTCAGGAGCAGCAGCAGCAGCCAAAACCCAGAAAACAAAGCAAAATGAAGAAAAATATTGCTCCAACATTCACAGTATTACATTAACTTCTGCATTTTAGCACACTGAAACATTAAATTCTGTAGCTACACAAAAGAAGTAGCTGAAAAAAGGCACAGAACGAAAAAAGCTGACCGTCATTGCTCACAAAGATGGCGGATGTAATAATTCCTGCCTCATTGTGATTGGTTGCTAAGCTGAAGGCCACATTAACGAAATTGAGTTGCGTTTAATTGCAGCCCTATACTTCCACTTTAAACACTATTTCATGACTACTGCTACCAATAAAATTTACCATCGTCGACATTGGCAGCTCGCTAACCTACTGGGTGTATTCTTACCTCATCAGGGGAGGATGATGCACTAGACTTTGAGGAAAGCGTTTAACAACTTTATTAACTTAGTATGTGCTTCAAGAAAATTCTCTTGTTTTCTCCCCTTATTTCTCATGAGCTGCCATCTTCTACAGAAAACATTCTCGTTCCGTATGCAGGTTATGTGACCGTATGAATACTGATTTCCGCCCCTTCACGACACCTTAAAACGAATAGATTTGTCCTTAGAGGCCTCACACATAAACCTTCTGAATTTCAAACTGTTAATTTCAGACACGGAAGCGCGGTGGGACCGACATCACTTTCGTATTACATTTCGCCGCTTGTTGGCATCGTGTGCATTTGCCTACTAAATCCATGATGTCTTCGTCCATGAGGGGCCAATAAGCATAGCTTCTAGCGATGGATTTCATTCGTTTTATGCCAGGATGACCAGGGTGGAACTGCTTTAGCACCCTTAATCTTAGGGACTCTGGCACCACTACTCTATCTCCAAACATCAAGCACCGGGTCACGACGCATAGTGAGTCCCGACGGTGGTAAAGCTGCTTCAAGTCACCAACGAGTCCAGTTGGCGCTGACGCAGTTCATCGTTCTCTTAATGATGGAGTCGTTCCTAGAGGCAAAATGTATCTCAGATGCTGAGATAGACAAGGCGCGAACAGCAGTCGTCAGGTAACATTATGCGTGGTCTTCTGTCTTTAGGGAGGCAATGACTGCATCTTCGCCGGCCGTATGGTGTTCACTGATAAGTCGTGACAGGGCGTCTGCCCGACCAAATTGATGGGTGCACCGGTAGTGAGTGTCAACATCATAACCAATCATTATCAAAGCTCATCGCTGGGGACGGTTTGCAGAGAGGTCTGGAACACCAGATTTTGATCCGAAAATTGTGAGAAGAGGCTTGTGATCAGTGAGAAGAGTAAATCCTCGACCGTACAAAAATTTGTGAAAACGGCGTACTGTGAACACAAGGGCGGAATCCTCTTCCTCTATCTGGCTGTGCTTTCTTTCCGCCAGAGTCAGTGTGCGAGATGCATGCATATGAACTTTCTCTATTGCGTCCGGGAACCGCTGTGAGATGACAGCACAGAGTCCAAAAGCTGAAGCGCCTGCAGTGACAATGATTGGCATGGACGGATCGTAGGGCGTCAGTAATAGTTCAGAGCTTATGATTGTTTCAGCTTGCGAAATGCAGCTTCACATTATTTTGTCCAGTTTCATCTAGTATTCTTATTCAGAAGATAATTTAGCGGGACGTATATGTCATGCACCGACGGAACAAAAGCTGAGTAGTAACTAATTAATCCCGGGAATGATCGTAGCTCAGAGATATTAGTGGGAGTCAGCATTAGTTTTATAGCGCGGATGTTTTCAGAATCTGGTCTGCGACCTGCAGCATCAAAGATGAGTCGCAAGTATCTTACTGACTTCAGGAAAACCTGGTATTTTTCTGGGCGTAATCGGAATCCGTTATCGCTGACGCGTTGTAGTACAGCTGTCGTGCGTTCTCGAAGCTGTTCTAACGATGTGTCAACAATTAAGATGTCATTAAGATAAGTAGTGACCCTCAGGATACCCGATAGAATGGTATCCATTAGTTGCTGAAAAATAGGTGGAGCTGTCTTAACACCAAACGGTAAGCGATTGTATTGAAACAAGCCACGATGAGTTTTGATGGTAAGTAACTCTCTCGAATCCTCAGCCACTTCCACTTGTAGATAGGCATCAGCGAGATCCAGCTTTGCAAAGAACTTCCCACTATTTAACATCGTGAGCACATCTTCAGGGACTGGCAGTGGGTGATGATGCTGTTCGAGAGCTGCGTTAAGACCTACACAAAAATCTGCGCATATTCGGATTGTGCCATTAATCTTTTTAATAACCACAATGGATGCTGCCCAGGCAGAATAAAAAACAGGTGTAATAATTCCTTATAGTTGAATGGCGTTTAGTTCTTCGTCAGCTTTCAATAATGCTGCGTACAGCACTGGTCTTTTTGGACAGAAGACAGGTTTAGCTTCAGGTTTCAACCGAAGTGTTGCTTCCATAGTACTGCGCTGACACAACACAGGCTGTAAAAGGTTGAAAATTCCGTCATTAGTTCTTTCGAATATGCTTCAGGTTCATGAGGTTTCACCAGATGTCATACGGTGCTTAACGGAACGTCAGCTGAACGTAGCCGGTCAAACCAGTCTAAACCAAGCACATTAAGATCAATTGGTGTGATGTAACATACCCCGGCAAAGGCCGGGTCATGAAAAGAAACTTTACAATCCAGTTGTCCCAACAAACGTAGATAATTACCCCATGCATTTAGAGGTTTCTTTGTTGTTGGCACCGTGCGTGGTCTTCCCATTTTTACCCAATATTTTTGTGAGAGAATTGTTTCGTCAGATGCAGTGTCCATTCTCAACCTAAACGGGCGCCCATTAATATATTAAGGGTAATACATTTCTACCCACCTAGGGTTGAGTTCTGACAGCTTGGCATTAGACTCAACGAATTCGTGTTGGATCTAGGCGTAGGCTTTCTGGTACCTCTGAAGCTGCTTGGCTTCATTTTTCGACAAAAACCATCTTTATGACCCATCGCATTACATTTCCTGCACCGATGTTGTTTATATGGACAGCTTCGAATAAAATGTCATGCACCTCAGTACCAACATGGGGCAGGAGGATGTGTTTTTGTCTGTTGACCTGAACCAGATGTCGCTGGGGCAGGCTTAAGCGGGTTAGGTGGTTGTTGGACCACATGAACTTCAGTATGATCTGAACCACCACGCTGGACCGTCGCAGGGTCACGCTGTAGATTGATTAGACATTGATGTTTGTTTTCAATATCATTAAGAGTTAGTTTTGGGTCATGGTTCAATCGACTTAGCAAGAGTGTCCTAATTTCACTGAACTTCTGCGATTGGAGGCTGCAGATGATAATGAGAGCCTTAAATTGGTCTTCCGTAAGCGACTTCAACCGGAAGCATTCGCATTCTCGGTTGACGATACCCACATGTGTAAGAAAATCAGCATCTTCGTTCATAGTGAGCTTCAAACATACTGAAGAGTTGTCTCAATGACTGAACAGTGTTCGAGAATGGGCGATCGCATGGGTTTAGGGCAGAATTAGGTTGCAATACCTGCCTAGCTCACTAGGACCGAAGTAGCAGCTGAACCTTCCAAGCATTATATTGGTAAGCGAAATAAAATTTCAATAGGACTTCATAACACATGTCAAAAGTAACGTTGGAGTCAGGATCATAATGGCACTTAGTAATGCTATTTCGATGTCATCTACTGATTGTGCTGTAGTTGCATTAGATGTGCTAGGCTGTGTGGGAGGCAAAATGTTGATATCTGCCAACATTTGCATTAGTTTCAATTGCTGCTCGAGTAATAATTCAAGTTTGCAAGGATTCGTGTATCCGAAACCACCACCGCCAAATTTGCTAGGTCTGAAGCTATTACGAGTTTACTTAGTATACGAACAAAACAAAGACTTGTGACCGTCGACCAATAAGCTAGCTATTTGATGCGTCCCAGCCCCGCTAACTGGAGGAAGAAGTCCAGGTTTGGAACGGGAAAGTATCTTCCGTAAGCCAGAAGCACGAGTGAATAATAACAGACACAACTCAAACGTATATAGAGCATAAAACTCTCATTGGGAAGCGTTGCAAAAATAGTATACTGAAAGTACACAACGGACCAGTAACATTGAAGATTCTCCCAATCGGGAGATACGACATGAAGTTGTAAACAGGCACTTTTGGCGCGAAAACAAGGAAATTTAAACTTCCAAAACAAAATTATAAAATTAAGGCATTTACCAAGTGAGTTCTGGAGATCTAACATCCCAAGCACGCTCTGACACGTTTTTTGAATCCCTTGAAGTTAATGCTATTAAGGTTTCTCTAACAAAAACAGAGTCGATGGTCATTTGTCTCAGTCTCATTGTTTCCTCTGTTCATGTTTTGTGGTTTTGGAGGAAAGTTCGTAGAATTACGGTCTAAATCACTATAACAACAGATTCAATCCTGAAACTGTACTTTCGTCATGATGTGACTATCTTATCTATGAGGTCTTATGCGGTAGTCCCACTATTGTATACCTTGACTCATCGTCTCGTAAGAATGAGCACTATAACATCTAGCGCTTTTGAAGATCACATTTGAGCTTAAGAATAGTATATATGCTCTCGGTGGGGACAAGTTAAACAAATCGACCACCTCTAGGAGGCTGGCCCATGTCATCCGATCTATTTCAAGGGAATATTCCCACGTTCAACTTTTTAAACTTTAACTTGAAGTTACATGCTGAAAGTGAACCTCCTCGGTAATTATATGTTCAGCTCCGAATATGGTGTGGTTGTAAACCAATACAACGAAAAGTTTTCCATCTATATTACTGCATTAAGTGGCTGCATCCCTTTGGCATCGCTCGGCATTAACACCTGCGACTTTTTGATTCTTACATTTGACCTATTATTATTTACGGCCCTCCATCATTATGTTTTCGGAATTTCGAAAAAGGATTTTACGAGGTTATGATTAGTACAGTTGTGGATAGGCATTTGTTATCAGATACTAGCTTTACATTTTTTCCAAATGTTTTTCCTTGCATATCTTCTGGTAGAACTCGACGACAATGCATTATTATCCATACACGGAAGCCAAAATACAAAAGCTCTGCAGTGCCTTATCTAGCAAATATAATACAAGACGAATAGGTTGTTGAGGCTGAGTTGGTCAAATACTTATTTTTTTAGACATAAACCAGTACAGATTCATATCTTATGGAAAATCATTTCGTTCAGATCTAGCTAGTTCATTTATTTAATTTGTGTATATATAAGTGCGGTTATCTGTTTTCTTTTTCTGCGAAATAAACTTGTTGGAATACTTTGGGGTGAGAGTTCTATGTAGTACTACACATTTATTATTGAATAAACGCATGAACATTAGTGATATTGTGTACTTAGACCAACGGTCTTGGCGTCTAATCATATTTTGGGAAATTACCAAGGCAGTTCCAAATTTTCTGTTTATTATTTTTTTATTATATTATTAATGACTTTATTCAATATTATATTTTGGTACAATATAGAATTCTCAGCAGCGAATTCGAAATGTGAACACTGCCGAAGGTTATATTTTCCAGTACACATAGAGGAGATGAGATTACCATACGTATAGGAATCGAATTGCTAGTTGGTGACAGTAAACCATGATTTATGCATGATGGCGCGCTCTCTAGTGTGGGAGTCACTGGGATGTTTCATGTGTCATGATGATTTTGTTGACATTTTATTACTAAGAGATCGATATTACGTGGCATTATATATTGCACACCGTCAGCTAATATTTTTGAAAATTGAATTTCGCAATTAAACAAACCGCGAGGATTACAAAATTTTGGGCAGTCACCAAACCTAACATATGTAATGGGTTATGCTACCTCCTAGAGAAAATTGTAGTTCATTTTCCTCATCTATGTTCCATGAACTGTTCCGTTTCCTTTAGTTTTTAATACTCTTGTTGTTGATTTTCTGAAAGGCCTGAACATTCTTCATTCATGGTGCGAATGTTATTTTACGTAGGGTAGAATAAATGCTTCATGGTTTATCTAAGCAAAGTGCTGATGAGTTAACTATTCCGTAGGTTTCGGAGTCCCCTTCAAAATAAGTTAGTTGACTGTTTAATAAGAAATTTGTTGGTTTCTCGCTCCTGCCCGTATTCTTGTTGCTTAAGGCAGGGTTATTGTCCTCAGTCACACTTTCCACCTTCCGTTCTCTATATGAGCTTATAATAGACCTACAGGCTCACTTTAATTCTTGGAGTTATATTGTGAACATAGTCTTAAAGAACTGCTATCCTCTTTAGAATCTTTAGGCTATGAGATTTAGTTTCATCTGGAACGATAGTTTGTTAAGCAAGATTGACAGATTTTCAAAAATTCAGTTACGGAGTCGCTTAGGTTTCAGAGAGTGCAGGAGCATCTGAACTCGATCTACCTCCTTGGTCGTATTTATGAATATGAGATGACTGTAAATTCCAAAGTACTTGAATGTAACTGAATTGTTTTATTCCTTGTTCGAAATTCGGAAAGACATTTAAAATTTCTCATCGAGCCATCATCGATTGCAATGGCCTGAGTACAATACTTTGCCTGGGTTACTCTTAAAGGAAAATGAGTAGGCATGGAATTCATGTTTGAAAATAATATTACCGATCCTGAACTATTCACAAGAATCATAATATCTAACAACAGAAAACTAATACTTTTTTGCAAATTTTACGAAACAAGAACTTGATTTATCTTACACCAAAAACCTCATTTTCCTATACACATGGAACAGTCTTTGAGAGATGATAACTGAATATCTTTTGCACTTCAAACTGTGAAACAGTCCATGTGAGTCACGTTTCAGGCTACAGGTAAAACTTGGGCAACAATTTGGAACATATCCAATGACGAGACAAGAAATCAGATCGGGACTCGAATTCAAGCCTTATGAAGAGCGCCTCTAGTCACTAAACCTTTACATATTGGAGTACAGGCGTCTTAAAAGTGACCTAAAGGCTTACAGAGTCTCAAATATTTCCGGATATCCTCTTAAGCAACTACTTAAGCTTATTCTTAACACAAACCTTAGGGGTAACACCCAGAAACCGGAGCCACATTACAGCAGAACGGACTGTAGACACAACCCCTACTCCTTAAGAATTGTTAAATTCTGGAATTCGCTGCTAGCTGGGCTCGCACAAACGACTTCATATGAGTTCTTTAATAGAAAGCTTGACATGTTCTTGGAGACTAAATATAGTATGTTATTATGATTTATCAATCTTTTTATTCTCTTCCCTCTTTTATAGATAATATAGCTAGGTTCCTGCCTGGAAGTATTGGTGATTTAATGCTTCTAGATGCGGAAGCTCGTCAAGCGAAAGCTCCTTCTATTCCGTCCAAAACTATTTGCATGAGACAATCTATTCATCTTTGATGGGCATTTTGGTTCCACATAACGACATTGTGTTACAAAAATAAGAGGTTCGTTACAGGGTGACGATAAGATACTGAGTACCGTAAAGTAGCGTGATAACTTCTGTGGTGAAGAAATTTAAAATCTCGAGGTCATCTCCGGCCCATCGTATCCGTGCTTTTGATTGAATCTCCCTTTCAATTCCAAGGGTTTTCTGACTTCATCTAACATCCCATTCAATTTTAGCAAAAATGAGAGGTAATTTAACACAATTTTTTGTTGTTACTAATTAAAGCTGTAATCGATAAATGATTAACGCTGAATATCCACTTATTAGTTATTTGACCACAAACATTGGTACAAGGAGGCATCAAATATATATGCGCCATACAATTCCAATAGTTTGTGTGAGGGCTGGGACAGTTCCTGGGCGTCCAAACTGAAGCAAGTGGTTCAGTTAAGGGGCCGCACTCTTGTCTAATCTTTTGCCATGCCACCATGTGGCAATTTTCAGCTATTCAAGTCGTTAAACATTTTTGGTTCTAATTTACTGTCATTACGAGTAGCCTTATTATTAAATCCTCCGTATTCTTATACCCTCTTCATATTTTTTACCATTTAGTGTTGTTGCTACCATCATTATGACAACTTTATAGCTGTCTTTTGATAATGTTCATTACCTTCGTCATCCTGTGTATAATAATCTTGACAATCTACATGTTTCTCGTACTCAAATACCTCACATTCTCTCGAAAATCACATTTGTTTACAAATCGAATTTGTGTGAATACGGACATTATTTGGGATTACTTTAAACTGAAGATAAAACTGACACATCTCACTACATGGTAAAGTACTCAACTATACAAATCACTGCAGTTAAGGAAGAGTTCACACTCACCAAACTAAATGAATACAGTTTGTCGCACGGTGTTTGTTGCTTTTCCCTTCCAAAGATTATTGGCCTTTTTAGGTTGGGGCCGGCTAAGCTAGAGGAAAAGGTTAACACTGTCTTACATTATGCAATTTTCAAAATTTACACTATTTTTCAGGTTTTCTAGACTAACTAGCTAATCTAAAAGCATTAATATTGATATGGTCTTGAGCTTATAATTAACTTCGGTCGTACGATTGTCTTGTTTTATATTTAAAAAAATAGGCAAACGTATGCACAAAGGTAGAACCCGAAAGTTTACTGCCCCGGAAGAAATTGATCGTCAACTTGGAGTAAGTTATACAAAATTTTGGAAGTTGGCCATCAAGTTTTGTCTCTAGAATTCTATTTTTAAAGCAGATTTGACCATAAATCTGGGTGTTATGTCGTTTTCGAGACTGGCTCTTCACACATTATATGGCGAGCAAGGTTTATACACCACGTTATTGATTACAATATTTGTTCTGTGTGAACGAAGTACATGGTTAGAGCGGAATACAAATATATAATTAATCGTGTGCTGTCACTTACACTCTGGGTCAGTCTGTAGTATAAACTGTAAATCCAAAAATCTCCAGGCTACCGGCACTAATAATAATCATACGCTTATCAGTAACTAACAATGGGCCATTTAGATGTAGGTCGAATGCTAAGTGAAGTGCTGACAGGCTCACGCTATCGGTCAAGCTCTGGTTTCATTTTCTAAGAAAAGGGACACTGTATTGATTGGAAATGCAGCGTTGTCTTCTGAAGAGGATAGACATAAATTAGGTATACACATGTTTCCGATTCAATTTAACAAATAAAAGCTCCCTACTCATTTTCGGTTTTCGCACTCAAGTAGCCCGTTGGGTTTTCGTATAAGAAACGTGTATATTGGTATCAGACTCTGTCGATGGCAGAACATAACATTAACTAAATTCGAGAGGCAGTTACTGAGGTTATAGCGGAAGTCCATAATTAGTAGAGTTCAACCGTGTTTGGAGGAGGTCAATTAACCATTAATGGCGGTGGATGATTTTCGCTCAATATCACATTAGGTGAATGAAGTTAGATGTAAAACATTAGGTCTTAACTCAGCGATTGGGAGATTCAGCGCTCGCCACTAAGCATCAAGGCACGAGGTTTGTTCCATAACTTAGTCTCATCATTCACACTATAGAGGAGTCTCATACTAGGAAAAAATAGCTATTCGGCACTTCCAATCTACATACAGTTAATCTGTGGTCTGAACTGCAAGAGTCCTTTTTTTCGAACTGATTGTTTCCAACTTTTGCTTACAGATATTATCATAAAATTTGCATTTATGGCACATCATTCAACGCTTATTATCATATTGGTCGATTTACTTTTTTAGTTATCTAAAGAAGCTGAATCATCTCTCCATAAAACAATTCATGACAAGAATATTGACGATACTGAAACGGATGATGATGATGAGGAGGAGGAGGAGGATGAAGATGATGACGATGAGCAAGACACAACTGAACGTCATAAGGGTGTTAGTCATTTGATTGAAGTTTGCAATCCTAATCATGTAAAATCTTCCAAAACAGTTGTGTAAGTTATTCTAATCAATTGATGTTTTGATAGTGTAATGGTGATTTCGGTTGATATTTTTTGAGCCTCGTCTCTAAAGATATTGATTCTAATGTAATAGTATGTGCTATGCATTTAATACCGAACAGGCCCCCAAATGTGCTGGTACGGCCGAAAGTGGGGAGTGTCAGCTCGCCCTCTTGAAATGCTCTCATATGGCCACGTGCATACAACCACTGTCAGGGAAGTCCTACTCACTGCCTTCTCGCGGCAATACTGTTTTTTTTTACGAAATTGGGAGGACGAAAAGCGAATATCCGGCTCTTTAACCGGGTTGGTGGTCACGGGGAGTCCACTTAGGAGAGTTAGAAAACCCTGATTCCAAACCAGTAGTGCACATGATCTCCGGTATCCTGAAGGAACAAATAACGTATTAGCCTATTGATGGTCACGGGCTACCACGGGACTGCATTCTCTTACGTTGCTCCACTGTCTTGTGGATTAGACCCGGGTGGGGCTCCCTAAGAAAACCACGTGCTTTTATCTGGGCATCCGGGGAGTATCCCAGTCCTCACATAAATCTAGTGTCTGGTGGCGCATGTCTGTTTGTTGCCTCCTTGTACCAATGTTTATGTGCTTAAATAATAATAATAATACTGAACAAGAAATAGTATTTACTAGGTAAGTGAAAAAGATTACCCGACTTCCATAGACATTTTTTTGGAATGATATTACCCCTGTCATGCACATCAACACACAAAGTTACTCTGACTTATTGACTTACTTTTATCAGTTATTATTATTATTTATTATTTAAACACAAACATTGGTACAAGGAGGCACCAAGTAGATATGCGCCACATAAATCATTCGATTTGTGTGAGGGCTGTGATACTCTACGGGTGCCCAGACCGAAGCAGGTGGTTTTCTTAGGGGGCCACACCCCGAGCCTTTGACCTAAAGGTCTAATCCACAAGACAGCGGAGCAACGTAAGAGAATGCAGTCCCGTGGTAGCCGGTGACCAATGATTGGTTCATACGCCATTTGTTCCCGCAGGATACTGGAGCCCATGTGCATCATTGGTTTGGAATCCTGTTAAAGCGCCGGACATTCGCTTTTCGTCCTCTCACTTTCGTAAACAACAGTAATGCCACGAGAAGGCAGTGAGTAGGACTTTCCTGGCAGAGGCTGTATACGCGTGGCCGTGTGAGAGTATTTCGAGACGGAGGACGGGCCCACTCCACTCTCGGCCATACCAGGGCATTTGGGGGCCGGGTGTCGTCGGCTTGCCGGCGACCATACCACGTTTTATCAGTTACCCCAGTTATATTCCTACTTTAAATTTATTATCGTGTTTCAGGATGATAGGCGATCCAAATCTTTTCAGATACGTATTACGTATGCCGAACCACCTCATACCTTGACACCCGATATTGGCTGGTGTAGAGGTAGGTTGGAAAAAAAGTTAATAGAAACACCCAAAAATAGACACAACATACATCTATGAAATCATTGACTGTTGGTCTAAGTTATATTAGTAGGTTCAGATCATCTGGTTAGGATATGTTCAAACATCGAAACCAATGGTATGAGACGTTAAATGGCGTGCTTAGTCACAACGCCACAGAAGCATCCACTCTTTGTCTTCCTTTAGACCTTGAGTTGTAAAATTCTTATACTTTTATCATACCGATTTATGTCCTATAATCACCTGTGTGGCTGGTCTGTTCACTAAAACTGATAACACTACTTCTAGATAATTTCATGTCTCTGTAATGATGTATTATGACTAATTGAACTGATTTACATATGTTCCAGGTTCTATGTTGCTTATGACTGACTGATTAAACGTTACTCCGTCTAGTTCAGTTTGGACAGCCGATTCGTATCATTAGCTCTCAAAACCAATATACCTTAGAGGTGCACTGAGTGAATGTGTTGTTTTAATAGATGGTAATAAAGAAATTCCACTGATTACGTATATGTTGCATTTCATCAATATTATTTGTAAGTTGCATGCAAATTAGCTATTAAACTAAGTTTTTTTCTTAAAGAAAAAGTAGTAATTTCTTCTATATTTCAGTCCTTCACGAAAAGAAGTTGCCGCATCTATTAAAGCTACAACTGATCCAATAAAATTATTATCGGAAACTGAATTAGCAGCTAACATAGCACGCCTTCAATTAGTTAGGAAAGAACGTGAATTAGCAGCTCAAAAACTTGAACAAGAAAAACAAGGTAAACTATAATTTGTACTTTTACATATTATTCAGACAGTATACAATTGTGAGTATAGTTTTTAAAATGTAAGTTATATATATAGAAAGAGTAGAAAAAAAGGACACCTCGTAGTTTAGGTATTCCCCTAAATCATTGAGTAGTTTTTGTATGATAAGATTAATTGTTTATCGAATTGTATTAAAGCTCAGAAAAAGTTCTCAGTCGTCAAGCTAATTACTGTTAGTAGTGAGAGCATGCATCAGTCAGTCAGCTACGGCGTAGGATCAGGCATATATATGCATCGATACAAGTTGTCATACCTCATTAGCACTAGATGAACACCGGATTCATGAGAGTAGTTAATTCAATAGTGGTAATATATAAAAGAAAGATTACATATAAGGATATAGCACTGGAAGAAAGAATTAGTTCGTAAAAAGACGGGTGTAAAGCGATTTTAATCTCATTGTTTAAGGGAAGACAGAGAGTTTATACACCTACGCCATTGTGATCGATTCCGAGCCATGTTCACATACAGTCTACAACCATTGGTTACGATAGTCACGCCGACTCCGACCAAGTAGTCTGCATCTACCAACATGGCTACGGCTAGAAGTTAGTGACTTTATGAATTGATGCCACGTTTTCGTTTGGCCGCCCCTAACTTTCTTCCAGACATTCCCAACACCGATTAGCATTGCGCGTCGTGATAGTCGCAGTTCAGGCATATGTAACACGACCCAACCATCTCAGTCGATGAAAATTCACAACCTCATCAACTGGTTTACCATCATTCCCTAATTCCCTGCGTCCCAGCAGATGCCAGCAATATATCTGAGGCATATCTGTTATTATTATATTATATTATCATATTTGTTTAAACATATAAATATTAGTACAAAGGGGCACCGAATAGATACGCACCACACAAGTCACTTGATTTGTGTGTGGGCTGTGATACTGTCCGGGTGCCCAAACCGGAACAGGTGGTTTTCTTAGGGAGCCACACCCGGAGCCTTCGACCTAAAGGTCCGGTCCACATGGCAGTAGAGCGACGTCAGATGCAGTCCCATAATAGACGGTGACCAGTGATTGGTTCATACACCATCCGTTCCTTCAGAATCCTGCAGGTCATATACACCATCGGTTTGTAATCAGGGTTTCCCAACTCCCCTAAGTGGACTCTCCGTGTCTACCAACCCGGTTAGAGCCGGACATTCGCTTTTTTCCCCTCTCGATTTCGTAAACAGTAATGCTGCGAGAAGGCAGTGAGTAGGACTTCCCTGTCAGTGGCTGTATACATGCGGCCATGTGAGAGTATTTGGAGAGGGGACTCTCCTCACCCTCGGCCGTACCAGGGCATGAGGGGGCTAGATATGTCATGCAAGTCTCCGACTAGTGATTAGGCAGATACCAACCAGATATTTTTCACCTACCAATACAGCTTAGTCGAAGTCAATGAACCCATTGATTAGTGCCATGTTTTGGTTTGGCCGCCCTTAGTTTTTTTTCCGACGTGCCCCTACAGCGGATGATATTGTACGCCAGGGTAAAACGTCGTTGGAAAGGCATAATGCTTATCCTGACCGCCTCATTCGGTGATAATGAACTGACTTTCAACCTAAGATTCCTATTTTGTAGACCACAATCCACTTTTTCCAGTAGTTAGGAAATAACAACTCGTTAGGTCCCTATATGTATATATTTAATAATACTAAAAGTTTATACATGCAATATATTCTTCCATGTAAAACTCGTTTTATTTCATACCATACGAGTATTTAAAATAACGTTGTTTGTGTTCCCTTAATCTCACAATCTTATCATCATTTAGCCCGTGAAGCACAGCGTGCAGCAATCGCTGCAGCCAAACGTACATCTCAGACAAAACCACAACAGAAAAGTGGTCGTAGTGGTAAACAACATACTAAAAGTAACAAAGAACATCAAATAGTCAATCAAAGAAACAATACAAACTCATCAGTACTCACCGATGATAACTGATCGATTAATTGGTTGGTCAATGATTATATTGTTCCTAAGTCTATGCTTGTCTGATGACTCAAATATAAAGATGAGGAATAACAACTATGTTGCAAAGTTGACACACATATTCACCTTTTCGTTTGATAAAAAAAATACTCAAACAAATCCAACTATTCTTATTCTTTTCGATACATGCCATAAAACTGTTTTAGATTACGTTCTCTGTTATTTGACTTTCTGTATTAATAACATGAAAAGTTAATTCATAAATTGTATACTTTTTATCCAACATGCTCTTTTATACATTTTAATAACTAGATAAAACATTTATATATATACAGCTGTATTCCTGTATGGTTGTATTAAGCTTGATAATACCTTCAATGAGCTTTTGGAGTATAGTGCAATCACTAAGTAAAGAATTTCAAGGTTTAGCACAGTATAGCGAATACAAAATGATAAGTGGTTTTCATGAAATTATGAATGGTTGGGACGTGCCACATGTATCTGATTCTATAGCCTACCTTAATATACTATGCTGGCAAGTGTAGAATTAACTTAGGGAAGACCAGAAATGGTTAAATGAAGAATGGATCAGTCTATGAATTTACTGACTGTTTTTGTCTCATTTGTGTTGGTCGATTTAAAGATCCTAACGAGGATGCGTGAGATAAAAAGGATCTTGGACTTAGATTTTCCGTCAGTGAAAGAATGAACTGTTTCATTAGGCAAGAAGTGTATTATACTTAGAACTGATTTTTATTATCTCTTCCTCTCGTTGTCTATCTTTCCTAACATCACATTCGAGTGATACAAATTTTTGGTTTCAAACTCTGACAACTTTTTCTCTTAGTTTTACCATCCCTATCCCCCAATTGACCTACTTGAAATCGTAATAACTCAATAATCAAGCGTCTCAACTGGACTAAATCATCGCATTACAGTGAAATCTGACCATCATGTGCATTAACAGATTCTGTCAAGTCAGTTAATTTTAGTCATAGTTATGAATATACTTGTTGTAAGGACGACATTCCCTGGTTTTTCTTTGCATTAAATAAAGCTTGAGTTCTTCACGTGTAAATGTTAGGTCAATTAGAAATTGCGTGATTAAAAAATTTAACCAGCAAGCCGAATTATAACAAACATTGATATCTTTAAGACTTACAGGATACCGTTGAATGATGTATTCAATTGTGGTGATTGTTTCTTCTTAAATAAAACCTTAGTAACATAATTGAGGAACGTATACTCGTCTGTATTTATAGTACGTCATAATCTTGTACTTAGTGCGTATAATCACATGAATTGTAAGTTTGGAGAATACAAAACAGTGAGTTCTTTGTCCGATCTTCCTGGCGTTCTGATTGATGATTAAAATTGCAGTATCGCGTGGACTATCCAACCGCTTTAGCATATACATTAACGGCGTTAACTGGAATATAGTATAGAAAAATTTCACAAACCCTACTCCATATACTACCAAGTGAAGATAGTCTCGTTGAAATTGGTGTAAGTTATAATCCTGGTCCCAGTGAACACATTTTATTTGAAGAATGCAACATTTTTGTTGTTATTACAAAACAGAGCATTCCGGAACACCTTTATTACCATCCACAGAAGAAAGAGACTAGCTGATGAATGTTTTCAAGTTTTATTTTTTAACTAGCCTATTTGAAACTTTGAGAAAAGTCTCATCACAACATAATCCCATAGAATACACTGCTTTAATTCAAAGAAAATAAACCTTGAATATATCCATGTGATTTTCACCCGAGAAAACCCAGTTGGACAAATTAGATCCATTGTAGTGTCACCTACCATGTTAAGTCCATATACCTTGTACCAGCTTCTGGACAGGCTAATTTATCCGTTATTGTTGAGTCACGTTTTCACCTTGTTGATTATTCACTTACAAACCCTAATAGTTTTTATATGAACGTATGTGTGTATACACACCTTATCCTATTCACCACATGTCTGTAACCTATTTTTACCTGACTATGAATATTGATTGAATCGAGTTGGTTCACATTGCCTTCTCCACTCTGCACGTCATTTCACGTCACTCTCGTTGATTGCCTGTTCAAATCACTGAGTGCATAAAATACACATAATCAAAATCCATTATTCGTATTAGGCTTATTTAATTCCGTTATATTCACTAATGCGGAATAAGTCGATAATCATATACGAGTAAAGTTAGGATGTATATTTTGACAGCAATCATTCATACGATCTACTTAGAGTCAGATCCCCGGACCACTAAAGCGTAACAAATGAAAAAAAGTACAGTAGTATGTGTAGTTGATGAATAAAGTTAAAAACCCTATTATTTACAAAGTACAAATTTGAACATGTCTTTTTGCAAACTAATAGTCGGATTCAAGAAATAAGTATACTTTTGTGCGAAACTTCTTGATTAAATTTTTCTTGCACTCGGGTGTTGGTGTTCACATTACACTGAAACTTGAAATCAGTAGTATTTACAAGTTAAAACACCGTAACACATTAACCATTATTTATTCATCAAGTTACGAATTCACGAAAATCAATTCACAAAATACCACCAACGAAGAAATACCAGATTGTTATAATCAAAATAAAAATGGAATTTATTTTGTAAACTGTACAACATTTTGTTTTTTTTTATTATTACCGAAATCAGTCATTTAGTGTAGAGATATTCATGATCACATTTTATTTTTTTGTCAGTAATAGGATCGAAATGCTTTTTTACTGCTTCGTGGAATAGAAAGACTGGAAATACGTAAACGACAGAACGATGAACTACAAAAAAAATGATAGAGAAAGTTTATAAATAGTATTCTTTTCAGTAAATGATGAAGACAATCAAGTGATGAAAAAGAAAATGCACCGCATTTCGCGTAAACATTGACTGGTTACCGAAGCTTTGATAAGGATCTGTTGATAAAAATTTTAAATGGTTCAACTAACAGATGAGCGCTTACTTTAGTTAACATTTAGTCTAACCTCAACCAAGTGGCGCGCGAAACTGAAGGCTCTGGGTTCGAATCCCGCGGGAGGGATCGTAGATGCACAGTGCTGAGGAGTCCCACAATAACATGAAGCGGCCGCCCAGTGGTTCCAGGTTTTCAATGGTGATCTAACACCAATCGGTTTATGATCTGAATCAAAAGTTTAATAATCTCCGCAACCCTATACTGACAATAACATTTTTAATAGTTTGAAATAGGCTCGATTTATTCTCTGTTCCTTCGCTCTATATGACCAATCAAAAACGTCATTTTCCAGACGTTTAACCAAGAATCTACGTTCAAAATATACTGTGATTGATTGAATTTAGTAACAAATTCTTATTCTTTTCCTCCAATCATGTTACCTCATATGCATATTTAAAACAGATAATCTATTTAGAGAAATGTTTGTGGTTGTTGGATTCCCAACAGAAAACCAGTTTGTTAGACCAGTTCAAATAATCAAAAATGTAAATATATTTTCAATGAAAATGTAATGGTATATGAAATAAAAAAAAACTATATATATCAGGGGTTTTGTGGAAATTTTAGTAATTTCAATTGTTGAGATCATGAGTCAAGTGAAGCTAATTGCTCAAACACAAGATCAGTAGGTCCTGGGTTCGAATCCCGCGGGGCGGGATCGTAGATGCACACTGTTGAGGAGTCCTACAATAGGAAGAAACGGTTGTCCAGTGCTTCCAGGTTTTCAATGGTGGTCTAGCTTCAACTGACTCATGATTTCAATCTGTGAAATTTCTAAAATTTCCACAAAACCCATTCTGATAATAATAATCAACTGCTCACTAGTGACTGACTTCAGGAAAAAACTCCCGAAGTTCTAGTGAGAAGCCGTTACCAGTGGAGTTCAACCAGGTCTGTTGTGAGATAGGAACTCACTGAAGACAATGGTGTACGGTGGCGCAACTTCGTGGATTGGTTGAAGTTAGACATTAACACCGTTGGATGCCGGCTCAGTGGTCTAATGGTTAAGTGCTCGCGCGCGAAGCCAGTAGGTCCTGGGTTCGAGCCCCGCGTGGTGCGGGATCGTGGATGCGCACTGCTGAGGAGTCCCATACTAGGACGAAACGGCCGTCCAGTGCTTCCAGGTTTTCAATGGTGGTCTAGCTTCAACTGACTCATGATTTCAATCTGTGAAACTAATTTTAATGTGAAGTAGTAAAGAAATATCCATACTTATTACTATTTACCACACTTTGAGAACTTACCTTAATCTCATAAATATTACAGAATAATAAGTCAATAAACCAGATGTTACGATAAATGCAGTGAGTAATTTTTCCCATACAGAAGTTTGAATCTTTGATATGAAAAAAAGAGTACAGAACAAGTACATTATTAAGTAATTAGTATAAAATCCCAATTTAATGAACTGACGAAACGGACATCCAGTGCTTCCAGGTTTTCAATGGTGGTCTAACACTGATCGATTTAAGATCTCAATTAAAAGCCAACAGTCTGAACAACTCTATACTGATAATTATTATATGCTCACTAGTGACCAGCTTCCAGAGATAATTCTCCGAGTTCTAAAGAAAAGCCGCGACCAGTGGAGTTTAACCGTGTCGGATGTGAGGCATTTCGCCAACGAAGATTATGTAAGGAGGTTGAGCAATATTGTCGATTGGTTAAATTGCGACAATAACAGCGTCGAATGACGTCTTAGCAGTCTAGAGTTTGGGTATTTTTGTACCAGACTGAAGGTGCCGGGTTTCGACCTCCCCTGCCAACAACACCCTCACTTTCATCACACTACTCAGGTTTGTGCAGTGTATTTCGACAGTTAGCATATGATCTATCACTACCAGGCATCACATTGATCGATTGATGATCTGAATGATGAAATTAGTCAACAATCTCCACAACCCTATACTGATATTTATTATGATGTGCTGGCTGACCAGTGACTAGCTTGGAGAGGTGGATCTCGGAGTTGTAGTGAGAAGCTGTGACCACTGAAGGTAACCCATATGAGGTGTGAGGCAATTAGCCACGGAAGACAATGTGGTCGGGCAATATCGTGGATGCGCACTGCTAAGTGGCCCCTTACTAGGACGAAGCGGCGGTCCAGTGCTTCCAGGTTTCTAATGGCGGTCTAACGTTGATCATTTCATCATTTCAACTAAAAGTCTCACATATCTGGGCAGCATATTCGATAAACAAGGAGGATCTTGTGCAGATGAAAAGACAAGGATTGGCAAAGCAAGGACAGCATTCTTACAACTGAAGAACATATGGAACTCAAAACAACCGGCAACCATTATCAAAGTCAGAATATTTAATACGAACATCAAGACAGTTCTACTGTACGCAGCTGAAACTTAGAGAACTATTACAGCCATCACCAAAAAACACAACTATTTATAAACAATTGTCTACGCAAGATTTTTAATATCCGCCGCCGAATTGCCTGGTACGAACGAGGCTGCGGAGTCCGCTCTCCCTCTCGAAATGCTCCCACATGGCCACGCGTATACAGTCACTCCCACGGAAATCCTACTTACTGTTTTTTCGAGGCACTACTGTTGTTCATGAAATTGAGAGGACGGAATGCGAATGTCCGGCGCTTTAACCGGGTTGGTGGACACGAAAGGTCCACCTAGGGGAGTGGGGAAACCCTGATTCCAAACTAATGATGTATATGGGTTCCAGGATCCTGAGGGAACAAAAGGCGCATAAACCTATTGTTAGCCACCGGTTACCATAGGACTGCATCTCTTTACGTTGCTCCATTGCCTTGTGGATCAGACGCATATGTATTTGGTGCATCCTTGTATTTTATTGGCCCGGGATCTGACTCCAATTAGATCATATGTTGATCGCTATTGAATGATTGCTATCGAAATATATATGTCACCTATTCTCGTATATAATTATCGACTTAACTCGCTTTAGTGAATAACGGAATTAAAATAAGTTAAATACGAGAAAGAATTTCGAATACGTATATTTTGTACAATCACTGATCTGGGCAGACAATGAGCGGGATGAAGCGAATAGAGGAGAGCGAAACGAAATGACGCGCAGTGAAGGCATGTGAACCAACTCCATTTAGCCAAGCGTTAATCAATATTTATAGTCAGATGATGATGAATAGAATAAGAAGTGTACACACATATGCGCTCATATAAAAACAGTCACGGTTGATAAGTGAATAATTAACAAGGTCAAAACATGACAGAAGAAGAATGGATAAATTGGTCTGTCCAGAAGCTAGAATAAGTTATATGGGCTTAACTAGTAAACAACACTATAGTACCAATGTTTATGTCTTTAAATAAATAAATATTATCCGTTGGCCAGATATCACCAGCTTAACCTACTATGGAAGAGAACAAACCAACTACCAACTAAAGAGGAAATTAAGAAAAACGCTGGAGGTGGATATGACATACATTACGGATAACAGGAAAGGATTTCCCAGGACAGAGGTCGATGGAGAATGCTAGGGAGCAGACTTTGCTCCTCCACAAGGGGTAATATATATATGGGAAACATTAATAGTAAAAGTCGAAATTAATTGTCTATAAAGAAACAAAAATATCAACAATAACCAATTAGATATAGAACAGACGGGATATAGCTTACAGCGGAATTCAGGATGAGTATTTAATCTTACTTGAGACTTGATCTTAATTGAATGTACCTGGATCCCATAGTTGATGTCCATTCCGGGATTCAAATGCACTGGCGTTTGAAACGAAAGGTACTATATTGACATCAACCCTAGAATGCATGTACATTCATCTAAAAATGATTCCCAAACAGGACAAAACGTGCGTCTTGCCACACTTCATCTATCTTTTGATCAAATTACGTCATAATGGCTGTATCGAGGAGATCGGCACAAGATGCCCATATCCCAATTAAGAATAACAAAATATCAGTCAAAAATATCAACAACAGGATCATTTAAACCATTTCAAATTGAATTAACAACCAATTAACATCTATCACAATTAAAACTTACATGTGAATCTGGTAAAATCCAATATCGATCACAAGATAACTGATCACATAATGTAGTTTGAAGTAGTTCTACAATCGTTCATTATTATCATTATTAGATAACCATGCAATTATAATCATTTTCCATGATATAAGGGTATTAGAGGTATGATGATAAGAAATAATGAGAAAAGTATTCATCAAATCAAATAACACAATATGTGAATTGATCTAAGTTGTCATAATATATTATAACAGTAAGATATATTAAGAGTGTCAGTGATAGTAAAAGTTACTGACAAAGATGATTGATACAGTGGGTCAATTAGAACTCACTAAATGAAGTCATATTGTGCCAATCAAAAATTTAAATGCGTGTGTGATTGACTGAGAAGCAGTTTCATTTTCTAAGGGGTATATACATATATAATATATATAATATGCATGTGATTTGATTTAGCCCAATAAACGTTTTCGTTCTGATAAATCTCCTAGTTGAACGCTTGAATCGATTCGCTAAGCTCTTCTAGCAACCTCTAAACTAAATCTACAACGGCAACTTGAACACGCGAGAAAAGGTGTGAAATATGTTAAGAGCGATTTACTCAGAGGTTATTTTATGTACAAGAAATTCAGGGTATTTATAACATTTCAGATGACCTTGGGCTTCTGGGAAGTTCCAGAACCCTTCTAAACATAGTAGTGGGGAATGCGACATGTGACTTTTCGCTTTCTAGATATTTCTTACAAACATCTATTGAATACTGATTGGATAGGATGTTTCCAAGCGTTTTCAGGGCCGCTTTGGGGATTTTTTCGAGAAATTTTCTGGGTCTCCCCAACACTTTCACTACCAGTTTCCTCACTCAGTATCTGGTTAGCGGTTCGCACATAGTAAGTTTATGTACCAATATCAGCATAAGAAAAAGGAGTACAATAACGAACAGAAATTAGTTCATGATAGTGAAATAATATTAATGGGAGAGGTAGTGCAGTTAGCAAAAATACAACCAGAAAAAATTTCCCCAGTTAAATTTACGTCCACCTCTCCGCTTTTTCCAACCAGTCCCAGAGTCGGCAAATAATACACGACGTGGAATTTTCTAGGATGACATTCGTAAGAAATATCCAACCACTGAAGACGATGTTTCAAGATAGTAACACTAAATGCATTATTGTGGCTGTACCCAAACTCTGCACTACTAACATGGTGTTGCCACTGAATGTCAGCAATCCTTCGGAGACAACGATGACCAAACACAGAGAGTCTTCTAACATTCTCAACTCGGAGAGGCCAGGTTTCACAATAAGAGAGCAGAACTGCTCTCACCGACGCGTTGTAGATCCGACCTTTCACAGCCAGACTAACATCACGAAGGCGCCAGAGGTGGCCCAGATTGGCATGAGCCGCTCTGGCTTTCACTACACGTGCATTAATCTCATCACTCACACCCCCACTAGCACTTATGCAGCTACCCGGATACACGAACTTCTCAACTACGTCTATCTGCTCACCATTCAGGGTGAGTACAGGATTGGAATCCTGCCAGTCTTGTAGAAGTACTTTGCACTTCGAAGGTGCAAAGCAAATACCAAACCTACGGACACTGATTGCCAACTGATTAAGTGCGGATTGCATGCCTTGGGCATTATCGCACAGTAAGACAATATCATCCGCATACTCAAGGTCGAGAAGTCTTTCTCCAGGCAACAGATCCACACCACCATTACTTACATTCATCAGAGCTGTTTCCAGAATGTCATCGATGGCAAAGTTGAAGAGGAATGGTGAGATTGGGCAACCCTGCCTAACCCCACTGCTCGAATGGAACAATGGAGAAAGGCGGTTGTATGCCCTCACTCTGCCTGAGGTGTTTGTGTATAGGGCTTTTAGGATGTTAATAAACTTCTCAGGCACACCCTTCTTCAATAGACAATCCCAGAGAACAGTCCTGTCCAACGAATCGAAGGCAGCCCTGATGTCAAGAAACACTACGATTGTTGGCCTTTGATAAGTATGGCGGTGCTCTAACATTTGGCGAAGGGTGAAGATATGATCAATACATCCTCGACCGGAACGAAACCCAGTCTGCTCCTCGCGAGTCAATCTTTCTCGGGTTCTGAACAACCTACGAAGAATGACGGAAGCCAACAGTTTGGACGCAATTGGAGGTAGACTTATCCCCCGATAGTTTTTACAGAAAAGACGTGAACCCTTTTTAAAGATAGGGACAACTATCGACTCATTGCATGATGTTGGAACGCTCTCTAGCTCCCAAACCTTTGTAAACAACTTAGACAGTTCCTTAACAAGTCACTATCATCTTTAAAAAGGGTCAGAAATGAGTGATTTGTAGCACTTCAAGAGTTTGAGTTCCTTGCGGACTTCCGCCTTATTAGGCAGATCAGTCGTTACGGGTCATGGAGGATGATGCAGTTAAACAGTAAACCAATCACCCATTAATGGGATAATTTGTGAGTCATGCGTATAACCTATACAGTTATAGAGTGATCTAGTATAATCAGGCTATCACGAAAAATTCCTCACTATATACAATTCAAGAGAAAAACTGGTGATATCAAGAAGCTAATGTGCTTTGGCGATCTAATAATGAATTGCATTTTGTATCAATATACTTCAGATAAAATTTAGTAATCTGGTGATATTTTTTTCTTTTATTCCTAAATGTTTTATTTTCGGGGTTGTACCAAACCCACAAAAAAATCTTATTGAGTAAAAATGGACCTCCCTCCGTCTTCTCCTATGCACATACATGAACATGGATTAACAATATGATGATATGATACGCGACCATTGATATGAATACATGTAAAAAACACAGGAATCCGATTGGAGAAATGTTGGAATTGTGGATGAAGGAAATTGTAACAATGCCAGTAAATCTCTCGAGATATGGCATTCAAATCATAGATTTAATCTATCAATCAATATAAAAGAGGTCAACTGCTAGTCAGAAGGTGGTGAAACTTATGAAGACAGCCAATCACAAAAAAGCCATTGTAACGAACTGATATAACACTTTTGGAATAACTGAAAGATTTGATTCTACATGATGTAGGCACTGATGTTGTCCGGAACAATAATAAGAGTTTCAAAATTGAACCATTGAAATCATAGAATACAACATTATTAAAAGCATCTATCTGAAAATGTAAATCTCTTTCATTTTGCGGAGAACTACTACAACCATCATCAAGAAGATACAAGTATTTATAAATAGTTGTTTACGCAATATACTCAACATCCATTGGCCGGATACCATCAGCAACAGCCTTCTGTGGGAGACAACAAACCAGTTTCCAGTTGAAGAAGAAAATAGGAAAAGATGATGGAAATGGATAGGAACTACATTGAGGAAATCACCAAACTGCATCACTAGACAAGCGCTAACTTGGAATCCTGAAGAGAAGCGGGAAAGTGGAAGGCAAAAGAACACATCACGTCGGGAAATAGAATCAAATATGAAAAGGGTGAATAACAACTGGAAAGAGTTAGAAAAGAATTGCCCAGGACAGCGTTGGATGGATAGTGCTGGTGAGCGGCCTATGCTCCTTCACGAGGAGTAACAGGTTTAAGTAAGTTTACTGAAAGTTCAACATCCTTTGAAAAACATGAAACACTGGACAGTTATTTCATCCTAATATGGGAACACTTTAAAAATCCAGTGATCATGACTTCTCACTAAATTCACAAACTTACCTAATAGTACTCAATCTATGATCTAACTTGGATCACCCTACAACATCGATAGCATTATGTGATTTACTTTTAACATCAATAAATTTACAAAACTAGATGAATAGAAATAATAGTGTTTGTTTAAAGAAAAGAAAATTGAATTTATAACTTACGACGTATTTGTGTACTGCTACTGTCATTTCCGGATGGTGTACATTTATTCAAGATGTCCTAGTTTATAAAAAAAAAGAAAGAAAATATGAATAAAATAACAGAAAATATTGATAACAAGACTGTTTAGTGATTCTGTGGTGTATGCTGCTTATATCGACATAATTAGTATATGACGTTAATCGTGAACAGAATGTCTGACAGCTGAGAGACCCCCAAATGCCCTGGTACGGCTCTCCCTCTCGAAATGCTCTCATATGGCCACGCGTATATAGCCTCTGCCAGGGAAGTCCTACTCATTGCCTTCTCGTGGCGGGGGTGTTGTTTACGAAAATGAGAGGACGAAAAGCGAATGTCCGGCGCTTTAACCGGATTCCAAATGGTGCACATGGGCTCCAGTACCCTGCGGGAACAAATGGCGTATGAACCAATCATTGGTCACCGGCTTCCATGGGACTGCATCTCCTGACGATGCTCCACTGCCTTGTGGATCAGACCTTCAGGTCAAAGGCTTTATGTGTGGCCCCCTAAGAAAACCACCTGCTTCGGTTTGGGCACCCGGGCAGTATCACAGCCCTCACACATATCGAATGAGATTTGTGTGGCGCATATGTATTTGGTGCCTCCTTGTACCAATGTCTATGTGTTAAAATAAATAATAAATAATAAAGAGACAAGAGGATCGAACAGTAAAAAATGGAAACAGAATGCAATTTGTATGAAAATGCAAGAACAATAAAGTCTGAGTCATTTTGAGACAATCGATGGACGTTTTGCAAATTACGTATTGACTATTTGATTGTTAGATTTTATTAACAAGTTCTGTAATTTTGTGTAAAATACATTCAATTGTTCCCCATTGATGTTCTGTTCACTACAATTCCATCTAAAGAAAACTCGAATTTACCGACGATAAAAATAGGAAACTCAACACAAAAGGTTCACTGTTGTTAATAAAAGCATTCCCCATAAAAATTTGGAATTCTGAGACAATTTCTGCTGAAACCCACTAAGACATTTTTTCAATATCGATCCAATATTTCATATCATAAGCTTAATAATTACACGTTTCGTAACACACATTTTTGGATGAATTTTAGAAGATAATACATTGCCTTTACCCATCATGACTTATATTTACTAGTTTACTTGCTACTATGAAGAAGTGTGTATTGACCAGGTAAGTTTTGTGTTCTTTCACCTCAAAAATGATATCTTTTAACAGTCATAATATAAACTATCATATCTGCGTCATCTTAACAGTGCTGTAACACCGATTATTCATATATTTAGGTACAATGCTTCCTGCGAATAAAGTGTCTGCGATTCAATGTACGTTTTCAATAGAAAGCTATTGTTACTTATTTTTTTGCTTTAGTAATATAACCCATATCTGATTAAATAACTTTATGAAGCTCTCTTACTCCAAATCATGTATGTTACTTACTTACGCCTGTTACTCCTCATCAGTCAGTAACAACGTAGAACTTCGTACGTACGCACATAAGCTCAAGTTGCCATAACCACATTAGCACAGAGAAACAACTGTCGATTCAAATCCCATAGTAGTAGGGGTAGTAAATGTATAAGCAGTAATCGGAAGGATGAGGGTTTGAAGATGTTATCCAAGGAGTATGATCCAGTAAAGAGAAAAATAAGGAACATGAAGGTTTCAGGAGATTAGGATTTGGGAGAACACAAAGATTGGATGCACATGCGCCATTGCAAACGATTATGAACCATGTCATTCAAGGTCTCTAACCATCGGTTCCTATCGTCTTGCGGATCCCAATCAGGCAGTCTACACCTACCAACATGAATCAGTCCACTTGCCAGTGACTTCATGGACTTGTGCCATGTTTTGTTCTGGCCGCACCTAGCTTTCTTCCAACCTACTCCTACACCATAAAACATGGCACGTCGGGGCAGTTGGTGGTTGGGCATACGTAACACGTGTCCCAGCCATCTCAACTGGTGAAGCTTTACTACTTTGTCAATTTATTTTCCACCCTCACCTAGTACCCGTTTCCAAACAACTGTATTACTTACTCGGTGGTCCCGGGATATACGAGCAATGGTTCAAATACACCTATGATCGAATACTAGTAACCTACGAATATCCTCTACTCTTACCAGCCATGTTTCACTGCCATAAAGTAGGGCGGAACGAACTGCTGCGCAGTAAACCTGTCCTTTGGTTGGTAGACGGATATCTCGCCTACGCCCCTCATGGAGGAGCATAGGCTGCACACCAGCACTCTCTATCCAACTCTGTCCTGGGCAGTCCTTTCCAGTTACGATTCATTATTTTCATGTCTGCTTCCAAGTCCCGCCGTAGTGTGTTCTTCGGCATCCCTCTTTTCCCTCTTCCTTCGGGATTCCAAGTTAGCGTTCACCTCGTGATGCAGTTTGGTGATTTCCTCAATGTATGTCCTATCAACTTTCAACGTCTTTTCCTATTTTCCTCTTCAGCTGGAAGCTGGTTTGTCCTCTCTCATAGTAGGGTGTTTTTGATGATTTCGGGCCAACGGACATTGAGTGTCTTGCGTAGACAATTGTTTAGAAATACTTGTACCTTTTTGATGATGGTTGCGGTAGTTCTCTAAGTTTCAACTCCGTACAGTAAGACTGTCTTGATGTTCGTACTGAAGATTCTCACTTTGATATTAGTTGACGGTTGTTTTGAGTTCCATATGTTCTTCAACTGTGGGAATGCTAGCCTTGATTTGCCAATTCTTGCGTTTACGTTTCGATCCGATCATCCTTGTTCATCGATGATGCTTCCCAGGTACTTGAAAGATTCTACGTCTTCTAAAGCTTCTGCATCAAGTATGATTGGGTTGGTGTTCTCCGTTTTCTCCCAAATTCTAATCTTCTGAATTCTTCATGTCTCGTTTTTTTCTTCTTCCAAATTTATTTCACTGGATTATACTCCTTGAATAACATCTTTAAACCCTAATGTTTTAGATTACTGTTTATACTATCACTACCTCTACCACTACGGGATTTGAATCGATAGTTGTATCTCTGTGCTAATGTGGTATGGCAATTCGAACTGGTGTACGTACGTATGAAGTTCTACGATGTTACTGACTGATTGGTGTTCTCCGTGTTGTATTTGGGGATCTGGCTTTTTCCCTTGTGCATGTTGAGGCTTACTGATGAAGTGGCTGTTGCTACATTGGTTGTATTGACCTGCATTTGTTCGTGCGTATGGGAAATTTCCTGAGATAAACCAATAGCATATTTCACTTTTGAATATCAATAAACCCGATTCAGTCACTTAGTTACATACCAATCCAATAAATCAAGATCCCCATGCTCCCATACTATCATTCTAACCAATTTTCCAAGGTTAACATGTTTAAATGTAATGGTGCTATCAAAAAAAGTAAAACCTAACAATTACGTGCATTGACTCAGTTTGTCACATTGTATCAGCAAGGCGAGATAGGAACAGTGACAATATTAGAGGTAGAAAGGGAAGGTTCGGCATCGTGTGTTCGGGCACAGAGATGATAACTCAATTGGTGTCACCATCTTGAAACACCGACTTCGGTGGCTTGGACATGTTCTCCGAATGTCGTCCCAGAGAATTCCACGTCGTGCATTATTTGCCGACTCTGGGACTGGTTGGAAGAAGCGGAGAGGTGGTCAGTGCATGACATGGTGTCGTGGCATGAAAGAAAGCTGCAAAGGACTAGCTTGTGTTGGTCCTTCACGACTCCCTGGTTGGGGTCCGAGAGATGGTGCTACACAGTGGCTAGAGACGTTATCAGATATGGCTCAGAATAGAAGCCAGTGGCGATCCTGCTGTAACCTTCTTTTACTTTCTTCATAAAAAGTGGTTGTGTCTCCTTTACCTGAAAGATTTCTTCTGATTGTACCTCTTCGTCATTACTCTCTCTTTCTTTTGCGTTCCTTAGTTTTTTTTTTCTTTCTACGTCTCTTCGAATTCCCATTGTTTTGTGTGGCGCATATATATTGGCGCTCTCTTGTACCAATATTTATGTGTTCAAATAAATAAATAAATAAAGAAAGGGAAGTTCAGGTATAGACAATATAATTCCAGAAGAACGAATTCGCGGAATAAAAAGTATAAGATAATTCTAAAGCTCAAGATTCAAAGGAAGACAAAGAGTGAATGTCTCCGTACCATTGTGGCTGATTCTGAACTACGTCAGTTAACGTCTTCAACCATTGATTGGGACGGTCGCGCAAACGGTGGTTGAGGATACGTAATACACATCAAAAGGGGTTAGATTGAAACGAATTCACTACGTCATCAACCAATTTGGCATCTTTATCAAGTATTCTGTGTCCAAATTCAACATTGCTTACTCGGTGGCGCCAACGTACGCTAGTAATCCTTAGATAATTTTATGACTAAGTAAGAGTAGGCCATACATATCCCTTATTTTAAAGGTTACATTTGAGTATAACAGAACCAACTGTTCTGAAGTAAACTGGTCCTTCAGTTGAAAGACAGACATCTCCCATACGCCACAAATAATCCCAAGTTGGAATGAATGAAATATGTATAGTGACATATTTTATATTCATCAGCAGCGGTATTTCGTTTTCTGGGAGGTAAAACCTGGTAATGAGGTACTGTTTGTTGCCAGGTGGAGTAACTGACTTTGTAGAAACACCAACACCACATAATTAGTGAAGGCCAACTGCTTGTAAATATCTCAATTTCAGTCGGTGACTAATCAAGTATGCATCAGTTTCTTAAAACGTTACCGTGTTCCGCCTTAAATACTACTACTCCATTAAATGTAATACACAAGTGGAGGGAAAGTGGTTTAACTGTGCAAGCTTTCAAATCTACACCACTCGACAAAAGGTTTGACGGAGGCCACTCTATCTCGGTCTAAACAGATGGGTAGTGGTAGTATTAGCATCCAAGCAAGTCCCGCTCAAAGTATAATGTACATGAGTTCCTAATTAGATACTTGTGTAAAAAAAAATACCTACCTCACATTGCTTTGAAATAGCTTCAAACGACTTTGGATCACATAATGCTTCATCCCAAAACACTTGATAACCATAATCAATATCTGGTTTTAGTACAGAACAACGAAGTAGCGAACAATAGGACGATAAACAAATTGTACGACTGGTACTATAAGCATTTGTTTCATGTCTATTGCCAATATGTAAATCAAATGTATTTTCTGTGTAGAATCGTTTACCACACATTTGACATTCCCAATCATAATCAGAAATTTTATTTTTCATTTGTTCATGAATAGCATAAATATCATGTTTAGGATGAAAAGGGCATAGTTCGTTCATAGCAACACCTGTATATTTAAATAATGGGAAAACAATCTTTTCTGTAATTAAATGAATATTTCAAAACTCAATGACTTACCTCATTTAAGATGGAACGTGCTAAACGACTTTGAGAAATGCTGCATTTGTCTAATATATTACTGTGTATTGTCGAAATCGAAATGATGATTAAACAACACGCAGATAATATCCGTGTTTTGGATAATGTACGACCAATAAAAATATCCATTGTAACGAAATTTAGAAATATCTGTCCTCAAGCATAGCACTGAGAATTGTAGCTAGAGGAAACAGATTGAATAAGTAAAACAAAAATTAGTTGTGTACATAATCAAAGGATCAACTCCAAAACCCTTGAAGAATCAAATATTGAACAACTAGAAGGCAGTCAGTCAGTCAGCTACAACGTAGGACCAGGCACATATATGCATCGGTCCAGGTTGCCATACCTCATTAGCACAGCAAGATGAACACCGGATTCATAGCAGTGGTTAGGTCAAAGGTGGTAATATATAGGAGAAAGATTGCATATAAGGATACAGTACAGGAAGAAAGAATTAATTTGTAGAAAGATATGAAATGATTTTAATCTCTTAGTTTAAGGGAAGACTGAGAGTGTATGCACCGACGCCATTGTGATCGATTCTGAGCCATGTCACCAAGAGTCTCCAACCATCAGTTACGAAAGTCACGCGGACCCCAACCAAGTAGTCTGCATCTACCAACATGGCTCAGTCATTGTAGATAACAGTAAACTTCGAAGCTTGATTATTCTCCCAGACCACTTCTGTAAAGTGAAACCACTTTCGGTGACTGATGTTGCTAAATAGTTATAATGTTGACAAAAACGGTAAGGGGTCATCTCCGATGATAGTTTAAAATCAGTTTTTGTTGAAAACAAAGACGATGATCGTTTGATGGCAGACAGTAAGGCTTCAATTCCTCGAGATTTATCACTAGCAAAATCCGTTGACTTTACTCCCATTCTCATCAAATGTAAAATTTAGTGTGGTGGATCTGTTAATAGCCCTTAACTCTGCGTACATTCGAGTGACTAAAATACTTGAATTTTTGTACCATTTACTTACATCCGCTATACTAGATAATAAAATTTTGGTCAGATTATATTACGACAATGTTTTTTTGAACCGATTCCTTATTTTCATAAATTCTAGTCAGCTTGACTGACTTTAATACCCACCTGGTAAAATAATAAACCCGTTAATATGCTACAGAGAAGTCTATTAAGTATGAGTTCCATCCAATATTTTTAATGTCGCTCATGTACACGGAAAATAACCCTGGGGAACAGCTACTTGAGAACTGAAGTTGACAAAATGAACTTTTGAGTACTTGGTACTTTTGTACACAACTCAAACACTCGTGTACACTATAGGTATAATTACAATTCCTTAATATTTGTCTATAATCTAATTTTTGCTTGAACTTTTTTTCAGCCAAACCCCGAAGGCTTAAACGAAGCTTCCTTCAACAGACTAAAACTAAGTCATATCTATTGATCAGACCTTCATGCCGAAGGCTCCGGGTGTGGCCCCCTAAGAAAACCACCTGCTTCGGTTTGGGCACTCGGGCAGTACCACAGCCCTCACACATATCAAATGAGATTAGTGTGGCGTATATGTGTTTGGTGCCTTCTTGTACCAATATCTATGTTTTAAAATAAATAAATAAAATAAATCCTTTTATTTATTATACTTCCCGATAATGGGTCCGTGGTAGTATTAGCATTTTTGCTGAAGAAGTGACTGTAACTGTCGCAGTGATTCGAAACTTAACTATCAGGAATCAAACGATCGTGGTGGCCAAGCTACCAATCTCCTTGTAAGAAATGAATATATTTGACTAGCAAGTGACTAATAATTCACATACGAAACTACTGCGAGGTACTTGTACGTAATCTAAGTATTTAGAGGAACTTAAGAGCATAAGGTCGTGGTATGTCGTTAGTCGCAAAAATACCAAGCAACTGCTCGCGATATGCTTACACAAGATGTCCTGCTAAATAATAGTTCAAGGGTCTGTACCTCTATTTTCTAATATTTACGACCTCTAGTACACGGGAAAATTCATTATTGGTTGCTTAGTTAGGCAATAAATCCTAAGATTTATAGACATGGCTATCGTAGCCGTATACCACAGTATATACCACAGAGAGTGAGATTGTGGCACAATCAGAAAGCGTACGCTACCACAAAACGTATTTGCAGGACAACACGGGATAACATACGTCCGTAATGAGGAACTCGATTAGTTGGCTGGAATTGCTGTTTGACTAAATGTCCCGATGAGGTGTATCCTAAGCTCCCAACTTTGGGGTTTTTGTGCCTTTTCCCCAAAATTGGGAGCTCGGGTATGTATCTTCCCAGATCATTTAGCTTTTAACTGACTGCAAATGCCTAATTTAAAGTATTGATTCAACAAACTAGTCAGTCAATAATCCCAAATGACATGTCGTCCCTTTCATATCGTCTTACGTTCATACATACCGCTAATTCAGAAATACAAATCTGTCTCCTGGTTTTACGCACATTTGTGATCTCAAGGTCGAATGTTATAGATGAACTTTGGGACTTACGGCACAATGAACTAAAACGTTTCTGACAAAAAAAAGTACCTTAACAAGCTAATCTTTTTTAGTCATGTGAGTATATTTTACTGTCTGGTTCTATCTTTTTCTTGAAACCATTAAGCAATGTGCTTTACACTTGTTTAGGTATTATAATTATAACCTCGAAGAAAAAGGTACGCACTTATCGTGAGTCAACTTTGCTTGTGTGTATCCATTCCATTCAAGCCGTATTTGGTCTACTTGACCATAATTATTGAGATTAAGGTCTGAAATTTACGTCAAATCCGTTTTGTGGTACTCTTGTATTCATTCACTTCACACACTGATGAATAACGCGTGTATGGTTTGACTTTTCTCTATTTCATATCTATGTACAGTGACCAGTCGTACTTATAAGTGTGGATACCTGAATCGTTTCCACCCTTTAGAGGACGAAAAGCTATTAATGTAAGAAGCGATTCAATTCTTACCACATTCAAAAGATGCTGGGAGCCTAACTCCAAAAGACTTTATATATTTTGTTGTTCGAGTGAGATACCACTAATCAAGGGAGCGATGGGCTTTCCGTGGGTTTCCCACAATAAAGTAAACGGTGACTGCGTTGGTAACATCAGTACGGTGGGAGAAGTATGTATCAGTGTAGTACGAGCTATTACGGAACAAATATGCGACTGTGAAATATGAAAAATAGAAATCTCCCTTAAAACAAACAAAAAGCTAAATACCACCGGATGTTAATTGTTCGGATTCTAAAGTAAATCCTAAAGACCTAGATAAAACCGTCATTGTTCCAAGTAGTCCGGATTTGGTTGCCCTGAGTAACGGGAAATGGGCAACAGTTCAGAAACAAAGAAGAGAAAGAAAAGAAGCCGCAAACAACATCTTTTGTTAACTGGTGCTCAAAGTCACAATAACACCGACATTCCAGTATGAAGTTATGTCTCCAGAAGACAAACTGAATTAGCTGAGGGAGAAATGCGTTGACAAAACGGTGAGGAACATCTCCTTTTAGTGTATTTACAGTGGTCATTTCCTGGAAGCCTATGCTACCAAGGCCTGTACGGAGTCCTATATAAAAGATTCATAGACTTGGAAATATATTCTATAACTTCGAATTATCGGTAAACTAATTGGAGTTACTCATCTCAGCCGTGACCGAAACTTAGTTAGTTCATGAATTTGGCGTCATCCCAGTATTATCGGGTTACAAATACCTTAAAAGTTATGGCAGTGGATGTAAGTAATGCGCTAGAGTCCTCACAAACATAGTTAACGACATAAACATGCGTTCCTTTACTTGTGAGTCTCATGATAATGGAACTTGTTAGGTCCTATAATGTGAACCCAATTATTAAGTTTGTACATTTTGATGAATGTCATTTATCATAGTTCAGTCTGCTTTGCTGATATCTTTATTTAACGGCACTTACAGCCATGGAGTAAAAATATTAGATGCCTGATATTTGAATGTTCTAATGCAAATGATATTAATTGGACGGATATGATCACCGTAGGATCTAAAAACTCTTTCGCTAACAGGCTTCTGATGACCGTAATAGGGCGTACTTTAGTACATCATGCATCCGAACCCATACGTTTTGGTTCAAAGATCTACATTAGAATTATAAGTCACTCATGCAACTGAAGTTACTGCCTATACAGATATTCTCCCACCGTAAGCAAGTAACGATCATGCTGTTTAGCCATTCATGTTTAGGGTTTGTGATTTAGTAAACAACCGAGTTAAACTTCTCCCAAATGTGTAAAGAGCAAAACATATCGGCTATCCAGTGGTGCACTGCAACAACGGACTGATCAGTCAATACCAGCTCAACAAATAAAGAAACCTGGTCCATATTTGAACGTATGTAGAACTATGGTCTACTATGATATTAGTACTGCTCTAATAATAGACCTAATCCTAAATTTGTAGATTCGTCATGATATAACTGCCTAATCTTTAAGATCTTACGTGGAAGTCACACCATCGACTACGCCAACTCACTGTATCGTATCAATTACCAATACATGATGAAGAACCAGCTTAGTTTAGAGAAGGAACAATATATTTAATATGAATAGAGACCACGCCTGCATGGCCGAGCCATGCCACTCGATCAACTCCAGTCCATTCAATTCATTGTTCGCGCCTTCTCCATTTTTAGGTATTTCCCCGAGTTAAATATTGAATATCTATTTTCTGAGTAGTCTCGTGTTCACAGCTTTGTGGATTGTGTGGCTATTGTCCAATGCCACTACACTACTCTCCCACCAGAATCAACGTGATGTTGGTTCGATACCAAATTGGATGGGATCGTCGCGCGCCGGAGGTTGCCAAGGATAATAAGAATCCTCCGGGTATTGGTAAGCTGAAAGATAAATCAAAAAGAAAGCGGCAGCATCTGGTCGGGAAATACATGTAATAATTTTAAAATATCTGCCTTCATGTTTAAAACGCTTGAAATGAAAATCTGGGTGAAGATTATTTAAGCTATAAAAAATGGGGTTACAATAATAATAATAATAAAACGATGCGTGTTAATAACTTAACTTATAGGCAGTAATTATTTTGTGTTTAGAAATATTAAAATAATGAATATTGTAGAAATGTTAATATTGGTATTAGTTTTGGTTTAAATTATGAAATCAAATAACGATTATGCCGGTAAGTTGTCCATATGAGTTGAATTCCAATTGCATCTGTATTAGTAGGCTAACTGAAGGAACAAAAGTATACCGTGGAGAAGAATTCCAACTAGTGTTCCAATTAGTTTGATACGGTTTATTTAGTTACGGGGAGATTTTCTCAACCTCATTTTTACTTGACCGTGATAGAATTTAGTAATACTACTAATACACATGAATGTTCATCAAAACAAAATTTAAATACGTGAGTGATGAGTATATGAATTTTGGACAGATAGCTAGGAACAAATCGTTAAACATTAGTGTATTCGTAAGAGACATGCTCTAGACTCAATGTTCTGATCTGTGGCAGACTATTTATTTGTATTTATACTTGCCGGCTGATTGGGCATACAAGTTAGTTGCAAGTATGCAGTTTATTATAAGGCGGAATACGATTTAATTGAGATATAGTGGTTATAAGTTATTAAAATCAGTTAAGCCTATGGGTCATATTACGAAGTGATGTGGTGCTGCAAGATGTATTTAGCTAAATAAGTTTTTACAAGATGATTAATAGTGAGTGATGCTCATGTGATTATCAGAGAGAACATAAGTTGTAACCAAGGGGAGTACACTCCCAACTCATGTCTATGATAATGGCTTGAACCTTAGTCAGTGTTGGGGTAAATTCGACATTGATGTTTTCAGTTTGCAGGAGATTTGCTCGACTGCTTATACTGATTATTTGCATGCATGATTGTGTCGCTAAACCATCAATTAGACTGACAAGGTTTTGAGATATTTACTGAATGAGCAACTGATAGAGAAACATACTGTAATCATCTGTGATGGATGAAGATACCAAGAAAACAACACCATTTAATAGTAATTATAAGTCAATTTGTTGACCGATTTCGTTAATAGTCTCATTAATTTTATCAGTCATATTACGTGATTGTCAAGTTATGACAATGCTTTATGACGATATCCTGAAACTATTAAATTTAACTAGTTATAGTGTTGATTAAGGATTAGTCAGTGCAAAAATAGGTATTGTTGCTTTAGGTGATTTAAAATCATCAGATATTTACAACGTTAAAGAATCCGAGACGCCTAATTTAATTATAAATTTCAATTCAGAAATATTCGTTTAGCGTTAATTCTAGTAGGCTACGGAGTTTTGATTTTAAACGTTTGTTTAGCTAACAGCTACCTGAGGATTTAGTTATTTTACTAGTGCAGTTGATAGTACCTAAATTTTTAATCTTATTATCTAAACTATGTTCGCATTTTAGGCTGCTAATATGATAAACCAATCCATAAACCCAAATACGATTAGCAACAACGACTATGATGGGTTTATTGATAAATGTTAAAGGCGATCCAGATGATTTCTAAATTCATAAGACATGGAGATACAGTGTAACGTATGTATGGGCCAGGTTAACATGCAGGTTGTTGACGTATATAAAAATTTAAAAATAATGAACATGACCAGAAAATAATTTCAAAGTTTAGACTGCTTGTGAAACTTCAGGCAGGAATATGATGCGTTATAAACATTCCATAAGGATTTACTGCATTTAGCCTAGGGACACTTACAAATATATAGCAAAAGGAACCGGAAAACATATACATGTTAAGTAAAAAAAAAATCATCCAGTAAAATAGTTGAACTCGCCTGGATTATTTTTGAAAATTAGATTATTCAGTGGACGACATATATAACGCCATTCGTGAGGAGTAGTAATGGTAGCATAGCATCCAGAATAAAACATACAGTATGGCAATCACTTCCAGGGTGCTTGATGCTGTTGAGGTCTTTGGGACTCGCTCTGATCAGAACAACTGAATGAATCCAGATAATTGTGTGTGCCATCTAAAATGAACTTATGATTGCAGAAAACTTATAGCTGGAACTCACCGTATGTTTTTGGAGTAGTCATCCTCGTTGTTTGGCAATGGAACTCGAGAATATGAAATTAGGCAGGCAGTGGTCAGAAGAAAAGATATTACAGGATAGTGCATCGTTTAAAACAGGATGAGGTAATAAGATAAGGAACACTGAATATTAGATCCAGATAACTATTTAGTCCTTGATCGCATTGTTAGTCAATGTATATTTACGCTATTTACAGGTCATATTTGCTAGAGCTTGATGTTGCTGAAGCATGTATATGCTATTACAGCTTGTTAACAAATCATCAAAGCTAATTAGTTAATATAGACGACCAGTTTTTATTATCAATTGAGCTAGTTTGTCATGAGGACTAATCAATATAACATTACGATAATGCATGTGAGCATTAATCAGAGGACTATTGGAATACAGGGTTAACATAAATATAAAATCGATCGAGAAAGTTGAAGTGGAAATAAGGATTATTAATAATAGGTTGCGTTTCTTTAGTTGGGCTCACCAATGTAGAACTATGGTCTACTATGATATTAGTACTGCTCTAATAATAGACCTAATCCTAAATTTGTAGATTCGTCATGATATAACTGCCTAATCTTTAAGATCTTACGTGGAAGTCACACCATCGACTACGCCAACTCACTGTATCGTATCAATTACCAATACATGATGAAGAACCAGCTTAGTTTAGAGAAGGAACAATATATTTAATATGAATAGAGACCACGCCTGCATGGCCGAGCCATGCCACTCGATCAACTCCAGTCCATTCAATTCATTGTTCGCGCCTTCTCCATTTTTAGGTATTTCCCCGAGTTAAATATTGAATATCTATTTTCTGAGTAGTCTCGTGTTCACAGCTTTGTGGATTGTGTGGCTATTGTCCAATGCCACTACACGTACTCTTAGCTTAATTGCGTACTCGTTTATACCGTGTTTAGTAATACGTAGACCAAATAGATGTTAACAAGGGAAAATCAAACAGGCCGAGAAACTTTTTAGGTGTAGGAATAAACTTCGGAGTATGTTTATCTTTACAGGCTCTGAACAGTACAGATCGATTTATTGTGAGACTCTGGACGTTTGCAAAGCGTTGATAAGGCTGGACGTTCATATGAAAATCAATTGCTTGTGGGCCATGAAAGTCCGAAAAGTTTGTAATCGTAAATAACAAATAGAACCCAGCAAAGTGATGGAATCCTCCCTTTATTGGTACAAGAAAACCCATTGATATTGGCAAGAAATGATGTTACAACTACTAAATATTTATCGCAATGTTCCAGTAAAGTGTTTCCTACTGACGGTAGTAGAAGACTAACGATTGGCTGTTATAATAGCGGCTTGTCGATGGAAACTGAGGCTATTGAGAAAGAAGCCGTCTTACTATTACTTCAATATCTCAAGACAGATGTGTTCGGTGGTCCTGGCAAATCTGTTCAGTGCACGAGAAGATCGAGCTGCAGAGAAAAATATAGATGTTTGAGTGTATGTACCTTTCATAGATCTAAGTATAGCCGTTGACGACACCTTTCATTTGGGTCCCAAATTAAAACTTGAAAGGTTTTGAATCCATCATGGAATCATGACGTGGATAAGTAATTTTCTCAATGATAAAAGATAGCGAATAGGGCCAAACGGGGCTCAATCAGCTTGAGAATCAGTAGAAAGTGGCGATCTCCAAGGAACAACCCTTGATTCTTTCCATTTTTTATTTTATGTAGGTGACTTTCAGATTGTAGGAGTCATCTGTCCTACTCTTTGCATATGAAACGTGACGTTCTCTGCCGTTGATCAGATAGGATAATATCGTTTGGTGTGCAGGTCCACAATCGGTATTAGCGGACCTATTTATACTGCTAGACTGATAGCCTAAGTGTTAGTCTGCTGATTAGCTATGATGTGATTGCCTGGCTTACATTCAAGTCACGCAATTACTTATATTGACTTCTCCTATCGCGGTGGTCAGCACGATTATTTGTATTATTCCTTAAAAAGTGCATTTCTGCTGACAACAAAATAATACACTCAGTACAAAAGAGGTGAAATTATTGACTGATCATGGTCTCATGGACGAGTTACACAGTATCGGAAAATCAGCGTTGACTTGCACTGACCTTCAATCCTCTTCATCAAGTATTGACCGGCCCAAATTGATCTTCTAGGTTAGTGGATGTTCAGCCTTATGAAGATGGCTGTTCATCGACATTCTGTTACCACTATTATCACTTTGAAAAAATCCAAAAAAGAGCTAGACAATCAGTATGAGATACTGCGTTCAGAATCTGTGAGGGACATATGTTCGAATATTCTAAAATACGGACTACTTAAAAGTGCCCTAGGCTATATTCAGGTCGGTAAAAATGTCGATTTCACTCAAAGCCTCTCGCCGTTTCGTTAGATTAACCCTGAACGGCTTGATATGAGACATCCGTTCCGTATTTCAATTGTCGTTTGTTAGGTTGAATGAACTACTAGAGTTTTTATAAATAAGAAGTCTGTTACTTCAGTAAAATCACAAAATCATTGCAAGGAACATCGAACAAACTTTCTCTGTTTTGTACTATACACGTTGGCTCGATTGTTGCTTGATAAATTTATCTCGGATACCGATTTCTTTACTGTAGTAGAGAAATAGAGGTTCATGAGCCTTGCTGTCTTCGGTAAAGCTTGATGAGTTCCAAAAAACAACGTAACAAGAATAAGAATAACCTAGCAGTTCTAGATGAGCGAACGTTCTATAAACCACAGTTTTAAGCGTACGTAAGAAGACAAAATCTTACAGGTACGCTCAAACCATTACGAAGCATAAACTGCACAGTTGATCATATTCCTGGACACTTCAGAACGTGGAAGATTGTTAACACATAGACCTTTTATGATAACATGAAACGTTTGTTCCCCAGACGTAGCAAACAGTATTAACAGATACAACGAATCCCGAAAATGCACAAACAACAGACTGGATAAATATGGTGAGTTGTTTGCAATGACAGCGTAGAAAAAGTTAACAATTATTTCTCGCGAATCATTAATAACTGAGTAACACTCCAGCTTCTCTAACACATTCATTTTTATGATAAAACGGCTCGGAATATGAGAAAGTGTGAAGATGTGACAGGGACTGTTTACTATAAGAACTTCTCTGTGATTGTATTTTAACTTAACTGTATACACAACTTGCAAACATCCTAACGATCAACTGTTTGTGAAAATTAGAAACAACTAAGTGAGTGTTTTGTAAGTACCCGTTTTGATACGAAAACTTGAATTCCCGCATCAGTTTATAAGTTTCACTGAAACGTCAACCAGTATATATAAGTTCCTTCACTATCACAACATATTCGGATGAATACTAGCAAGATTTGTGGTGCAGAATGAAGCGAACTTCCACCAAGTTCTCACGGGGTTTGAGACGCTACGAATATTTCGCTTGTTGTGTAACTATGCAAAAAAGTCGAATTAGTAAGTATATTTGTTATATTTATATTTAAATAACTCATCAGACAAATAGTCGCTGAAATGGTCAATAATTAACATAGTTATTGTCAACATGTTAATTGTTTGTTAATAAAATCTTCCGTGTACAGGAATCAGTTAAGTTGTTTACTGGTAAATACTTGAATATTATAAAGGTTTAAGCCTTCCAATTAGTCGACAAAAGCCATAAGTTGCGTACCAGAGAACGTATGAATAGCTTCTAAGCCTAATCAATGCAGTTCTGAAAAATAAGAAATCAATCACAAAACAAACGGTATGGCTTCGTTATAAGTATCAAATTCATTATGTACATAGAATAACGGAAAGAAAAGCGGAAAGAAAAGGCCATTAGCGCCAAGTATTAGTGATATAACTTTTCTTCCTCATATAAGGTACATATTAGTATGTCAGTTCCCCAAGCAGTCAATAAATGCAAACAAGGGGGAAATAAAGAGGATATTACGTTAAAAATAATGAAAAAACTCGTCAAAATGTTAGGGTTTCGCCTGTCATGGAAAAGTAATGTGTAGTTTCCTCTTTTTGCCACTCTATATTTCAAATTTCACTGTAAGGTCGCTTTATTGTCTGACTAAACAGAGAACTGTCTACTTTCTTACTAAATACTCACTTAATTTCTTGATGCCTGCTTGGTTTTACACCTTAATGTCCACTTTTTGCTTAACCTCAGATGTCTCCTATGTTTGCTTTTATTTCCATAACAAAGCAGTTGGAGGATACAGTGAACCATGTTAAAAAATGGTACGTGTTTATTGAAAAGAAACAAGCATCATAATGTACAAAATATGAATAATATAATAATAATAATAATAATAATATATTTCTGCATGTGCAGGTACACACCGTTTTTACAGGCATGATCTATAAATTACAACATTTGTTGGTTCGCAAAATGCTTCCCAACTTATTAAGTTTATAGTTGTTATAAAGTGAGATCGTAGAGCGCTTGCTGTAAACTATGACCTTGAGAGGACGCGTACGTTAAGTTTGCTCCAAACGTCAGAAGTTTCATAGCTGTGCTCTCAGAGCAAGATTCTGAAGGAGAAAAAAAAGAAACAGAGGAGCAGCAAGGCACTTGGATATGAACGCCAAAGGTTGCTTAACATTGTGTAGTAGAACGGACAGAGGTATAATAAATTAGAATAAATTCATATTATGTCTTGTTAGAGTGAAGTGAAGTCAGAGGCTCCATATTAGAGAATGTACTAATAAAGAACAACGAGTAGTGATGTTTAACAAGTTGGAGTAAGCTCACATGAAGGAAGGGAAGTCAAGGTTGGTACAAGGGAAGCGGTTTATTAGAAGGGTGTATATATAGAGGGTGAAGTGTTAAGAATACTAGTGACTATATCTTTTATTGTCTTTTTTCTTTTCTTTTTTTGTCCATCCGATGTCAGCCACGCAATCCTAGTGTAAAAGTCCGAGTTAGCATGTTATAGGTTGTCTTAGTAGAATAGCTAATCCAGCATATTATTGGAAACATGAGTCTGAGTGGTGAGCGTAGGAAGACAATCTATATCTTAGATTGACTGTCTTATTCTCAATTATAAAGAGCCTGATACATACAAAATGTTCTGTCCCCACAAACACGGGTGGATTGAAGTTATCGCCCTCACCATCAATGCTTGCTGGTCAGTAACTCCACCCTCCCTCCTTTTGTGATGTTAGGCTCATTTAAGCTTATTTTTGTATATACGTCATACCTCACACAATCCTCTGTTTCACAACTTGTTGGAAAGCACTATTTCTATAAGTACCATTTTACAAGCTTATCAGGCAGTTACAAGCTGTGGACTGTGGGTAAAGCATCGATGCAGTGCCTCTGTTGACTATAGTATAAAGTATAGTTTGCCAAACAGAGTATAAGCGTTAAGAAGGGTATATTGTAGGATAGTTGTTTATTTAAGCAGGCGGAAAAAGTATAGAAGTATGAGTTGTGGATAAGGGAACGAGTAGAGAAATAATATTAATTGCTAGTCAACATTGTGTACAGAAGAGTAAAAAGTTAATATAGGATAAACAGGAAGGAACTCACAGTAACTTGGTGCTGATGTTATTTTCTGTTGTCTTAACCAGTTGATTGGTAACAGGTTCCATAGATGCAAGACCACTGGTAGTAGGCAGCCGATTGTCGGGTCCTCTTGACTTTTTAGGGTGGTAGTGATTGTCCCTTATCGACCGAGTTTAGTTTGACAGTAATGATAGGTCCAGTGAGTTACCTGTCTACTTCAAGTGAAGAAATGGGGTGGAAAAAGTAATTAATACAACTGCAAAGTAGGAAAAATAAGGCAAACTGAACTTGAAGTCCATTTTGGTCTAGACATGGAGAGAGCCTATGATGTCTGAGTGGGGTGCAGATGTGTTCGTACGTGCAAGATCAGTGCGAGTGAGGGCTTGATCAAGCAGTTTCACAAACGTATGTAGTTCATCTGCCATGCGAGTCTCGGAAGGAAGACTGTTCCATATTATTGCATACTTGGTGAGGAAGAAGTTTTCCCGAGTTTTTGATCTGTATTTCTCAACTTTGACCGTAGATACTTTGTTTCGAAGTTCGTATTCATGTGAATCTCGGGCAAGAATTATCTGACATGTTGAGTAAGTAAGGTTTTTGAGTAGTTTGAAGTAGAGAATCAAATTAGACCTAAGCCTTCTCTCCCAAAGGGGTGCTATTCCTAAGATTTGGCATCGAGAACTGTAGTCAATGACCGAGCCAGTCTTAAGTATTTTGCGGGTGAAGTCTCGTTGTATTCCTTCCACCTTTAGTATATCAGATAGACGTAGGTTGGAAAATAAGAACGAGCAGTATTCAACGATAGGTCTTACACAAACTTTGTAAAGAAGGATTTTAGATTCATTTTGATAGAAATTACGGAGAATGAAGCCAAGCAATTTCCGCATTTTGGATGCTTTGGCTGAGATGTGTTCAGAGAAATTAAGACTGTGTGAATAATGTACCCCTAGGTCAGTTACTGATGCCAGTCTGGGGAGTGCGTGATCGCTAATTGTTAGTTTCATTTTAAGAGACGTGTCTCCTATACATAACCAGCCGCATTTCTCTATGTTGAGCTCTAACCTCCAGCGTTTGCACCAGTCATCTACCATGTTGAGTTCATGTTGGATTGTTTGCATAGTACTGCGTAAATCGCAAATGTCAGTTTTATAGATGACTTTTAAGTCATCGGCATAGAGGTAGGTCTTACCTGTGCTGAAACACCTGCATATATTGTTGATGTAGATTATAAAGAGCAATGGACCCAAGACACTACCCTGCACAACACCACTGGTTATCGGTCGAGGTGTAGATGTATTAGAGTTAATCTTGGTTATTTGATATCTGTTCGTAAGAAAAGACTTGATCCATTGCAAAAGGGGATTTATAATTCCAACTGACTTCAGTCTGTTGATTAGAAGATTATGAGGTACTTTATCAAAGGCTTTCTTAATATCGAAGTATAGTATAATAACTAGTTTCTTCTGGTCACGCATACGAGTAACCTCGTTAAAGAAGTCTATCAGGCATGTACTGCACGACCTTGTTCTAATGAAGCCGTGTTGTGACGGGTCTATTAGATCTTCCTTGAGTAGGTGATCAGATAGTTGATTTTGTATCACTTTTTCCATTATGCGTGATATGACTGGAGTGATATTTATAGGTCTGTAGTTTTCTACCAGGTTTCTCGGTCCGGATTTGTGTTTGGGTAGAACATACGTTACCTTCCAGGTTTCCGGATATGTACCTGTCTCTAAAGATAATGTGTATATTTTGAGTAGTAGCGTCTGTATGTCCGGCCCTGACATTTTATAAACGATTGAAGGGATGTCATCGGCACCAGAACTCGCATTTGGTTTAAGGGTTTTAATGGCGGTATGTATACTCATAATGTCGAAGTTTATGGTACTAAGATAGTTTTTGCCGGTGCACTTTATGTCGATATCTGGGGCATCAGATGTATTCCCATTGTGAGAAAACCATTCACTTAATAGTTCACATATGACGGTTTGGTCATTATACGTTACTCCATCGTGCAGTAAGGAGTGAATGTTGTTGTCTGTGTTCTTTCTTATGCGTTTCGTGAGGAGACGACATAGGGCTTGGGCTTTAGATGCAGCAGCGAGCGCAGTACGTTCCTCTACCTGTTTATGCTTGTTGTGTTGACTTTGTACTCCGTCAAGTACAGAGTATATCTGGTGCAGGGCACTGAAGTCTTTTGATATATAGTACATCCTTTTCAGTTTTCTCAGTTTAGACCTAGTCTTTTGGTTTATATAGGGAGTAACTGTTTTAAAACCAATTTTAGAGGGTATAGTGGTGTCTAGTGCAGATTTGGTGGTGATATTGAATATTTCTAATGTTTCTAAGAGGTTATTACTGGTAAAGAAACTGCCCCAGTCAGAGTGCTTTATTAGAAATCGAAAGTTTTCCCAGTCAGCGTTTGCATAGTCTCTATATTGGAATCGCGTTTTTAATGTCTTTAATTTGTTGCATATGGCAAGAATCGGAAGGGTGCAGAGGACTATTTTATGATCGCTGTTGTGAAACTTTTCGCTAACCACCATTGATGTTGGTGTGACACTATGACAGAATATCAAGTCAAGAATGTTGTGATTTCGTGTAGGCAGGTGTACATGTTGTTGCCAGCCGTGTATGTCTAAGGACCTAAGTATGCTTTCAAAGCACAATGGGCCAGAATGTGTCTTCCAGTTGATGGTGGGAAGGTTGAAATCACCACATACAATTTTGTATGTGAAGTCAAGCGAGGCAGCCTGAGCAAATGACTCACTTATAATAGTGTCAGTTGAACTAGGAGTGTTAGGAGCTCGATATATGCATCCGATTAGTATTTTACCTTCATGAGTGTGCACAGTAAGCCATATCGATTCAGGAAGTTTGCTGAGGACGTGGTCGCTATAGGTTTCCGCTCTCAAATTTTTTGATACATAGACGAGACAACCACCACCCTTCTTGGTGACTCGATCACAGCGGAAGAGCTCATAGGTGTCTATTTGTAGAAATGTGTCTGTGGTATCGGAGGACAGCCAACTTTCCGTTATCAAAACAAGTGAGGGGTTGTTTAAAAGCAATAGGGTGCGTAGGTAAGTCATCTTACTTTGTACAGATCTAGCGTTGATTAACATAAGTGTCAGGTACGGTGACTGTTTGTCTAGTAGAAGGGTATGATGTAAACCGAGTGGTTTGTCTGTTTTGCCCTGAGAAAAGGAAGAATTGGGAGCGTTGACTCCATATTGATGAGTGTTTAGTTTATTACCATTAGGGTTAATGCAAGAAGGGTAGTCGGGTGTGGTTTTGGTGAAAGAAGTATGTCTAAGAGTGGAAGGTAGAGTCGAATGATTAGGTAATGTGTCCGGGGAATGATCAGGGGGTTCAGTCAAGGAGTTTTCAAGACTAGAAACAGTTATCGAAGTTGAGTAGGATGTGTTACTCCCCATTAAATCGGAGTATATAGATGGTTTCAGAATAGTGGGATTGTCGCCCTCAACATTTGGAGACCCCATAGCAGTAATGTTGAGGGGGAGAGAGATAAAAAAGGATGAGATAGTGTGCATGTCGAATTAGGGGGGACTAAACCGTTGTATTGGGTGGCTTGACTTGGATAGTACCTAGAATCTGTAGGTGGGTTCCCAAGTAGGCCAGCGTTATGGCTTCCTCGTGTGCGGTGGGCAATTTCAGTCCTATTGTGGTCAGTTGGGGAGGTTGTATGTTTCTGGTAAGGGATGAAGGAATGCCTGTTATTGTTGCCAGGAGAGGTGTTTCTGTTGTGTATAGTTTTGTGTTGGTTCATGGGGCTTACAAGGTTGACACCATATGACTTATGGGTATCACGTGTGGGTGTGGTTCTTGTCGAGTGTCGTTTCACATTAGGATGAGTGGGTGTTGCCAGTTCTCTATGTTTGTTGTAGGGCATTCTATTACTATGAGAAGGTGCATGTTTTGGGTTTGGGGTGCTGGAGTATTGGTGGGTTTTTACGGAGAGTTTGGTATTTTTTCGCACAGCGGTGTCCGCGGGTCTGTAGCTGTTAGCGCGATCCCTGGGAGGATCATTTTTAGGCATTTTATAAGGGCCGCTAGGGTAATACTTGGACGCTATTGAGGCATAAGTGGTTTGGCATTTTGGGGTAGCTGAGTGTCTGGGCTGAGGGTGAGTGGTTGTAGCTGCTTTATGTGCGGTCTTGTCCTTAGGACTAATAGCAGTGTCCGACGTGCCTCCGTTTTTTGGGGGGGCAGTGTATGATATTTTAGGGTTTGTGCAGTGACAAGAGCTGTAGCTGCCACGGCTACGTAAGCTGGGTTGATCAGTTTGTGTTCCATTGCAGATTCGACGCTGGATAGCGGTCCTGTCATGAATGATCCTAATCTTTTTAAATGTTGGAATACGCCTCAGTAATGACTGACTATTGAGGAGGTGATTAGCTTCAGTGGTGCTACCAAACTGAAATAGAATGGGACAGGAGGCTTTAGTGTGTGCCTTACGTAATCTTCTTGTTACACACCAAGATTGCGACAACCCACATTCTTGTAGCAGAGTATTTTTAGCAGTCTTTATGTTCGTACTATCAGGTATATTATACACAATAACATTCTGCATACACTGAAGTCTTTTCAACACTTCAGATGATATATGGTCAATTACTTTTTCAGTGTTTTTTATAATTTCCAGATCGGGATTTTCTGGAACACTGATTAAATATTTGTAAGGTAATAGGTCTTGAATAGTTTGGGTGAGGCTAAGTTCTGTTTGGCTGCTTTTAGGTCTACCAGTGGTGAGATTATCGGAGTTTATATCAAAGTTTCTAAGGTCGATATGGTTACATACAGGCCTGTTGCAGGTGTCTAGCGGATGTTCACTTTGTGCACACTTAGTTGGGGGATGGGGTATATGTCTGGGTGAGTAGTCAAGATCTACATCACCGGGCTGGCTATTGTAGGCAGGCTTACATGTACTCCGTGGGCCGCTACTCAGGATGGCCGATTGTGAGATTGCTGGGTGTTTGGGATCAACAGCACTGTCTAAATACTGCTCACAACATGTGGTGTTTTTGTTTGGACTGACAAATGATGTCGACTCTAACGGTATGTGACTGCTCTTATTTATATCGACAAGCGAGATGCAAGGTAGTAATATGTCTTGTCCAAGTAAACGGTGCACGTTAAGTGTGGCTGAGGGAAGATCAGAGTAGGATGCAGACTGATCAGTGTGTTTATAAGGTTTCACATTATTCGCTTTAGTGACTGATTTAGATCTTTTGCAGGTGCTATAGGCATCAGGAGAGATTATATGTTTTTTAGATGGCCTGGTCATTATCGGAAGTAATGTAAATACAAAGTTTAATTAGGTGGACAGCGATAGTTGTAATTTAACTTAGTGAACGTGTGAAGTTTTATGGTAGGATCAGACCCAGTATTAGTTAAGAGTAAATATATTAACGTTAATTGGTGATAGAGATAGCGTGAGAATTAGCAAGATTAATTTATGACGTTGAGTTCCTATATAAGGTGTCAAATTGATAGAACCCTATCAGTGACGAATTATTTATCGCTATTAAGTGTTAAATTAAAGAGAAAAACTAATAGGAAAATAAAATAATACCACGTGAAAAAAAGTTACAACCTTCAAAAGCGCGCCGAAGATACAAGTTTATAGATATTCTCAGGAAACGATCGTTATGTATTTTCATCTTTAAGAGCCAAGTCTTATTATAATCTACGAAGGTTTAAAAAAAAGCAGGTTAATGGTTATTGAGTTAAAGTTAAGTATAAAAATCATTTCAATAGTAACGGCTTTCTTAAACTGCACTGATACTCCTCCGAACCGAAATAGCCATCTTATGAATTCTGTAATATGATAAACACAGAAAATTACAACGATGTCTAACTGCCATAGTTTCTTAGACAACTGTCTACATAAAGTTGTAGTAACCTACTTTTATCAAGAGAACGCGTTTGGTGTAAGAGAAACAACTATTATTATAACTAATTGTACCAGAGGTTGTTTTACCGTACTTGTTTGTCTAACTGTACCAAAGTATATACATTCTTCCGTTGATTGTGATGCCATAAAAATACTCTTGCTTTGAGAAGTCATAAATTTTAGCAAGTTGTTTCTAGTTGACAAGTACCGAAATATTAAGAGATCTAAGGGCTATAAAGAACTTCCTTCTTCGTAGGCACCCGTAAAACCTGCACTTTTGAAGTGACCTTCTAGGAGTACCGTGTAATGTGAATAGGAAGGCAACTTCAAGGGTTATGACGTGTAACAAAATATAGCGCATGAAAGTTTTAAGATTATAACCCATTAGCCATGTCAACATGGCTATTTGCAAAAGGAACAAACAGTCAAATGAATTTTACTCAATCACAACTTTGTCCCTTATATTTTCTTGCTGAAGATATGCAATCAACGTTATCGGTTCATCTTCAGATGACAAGGGGATCCGAAAACTTAACAGTCAAACATCAAAGGTCCTTGGATTGGTTGTATACTAGCAACTTATATTATGTTCAAGAACACTTCAAAGCAGAATTGCTGCAACCTGCATTTATTAAACAACTGCCAGACATCCATATTCATCAACGTTCTCAAGGGTGGTGAATAAAATGTTAAAGGTTTTTAGAGTTCATTTTTGTCTAAACATTCGAACTGCGGTGTATCTCTGACTTGATAGAAAGTAAATTTCACTTGCTTGAGTTTACAAATAAACACATTGATCTGACTTAACATTCACACAGGTGGTAAATAACAACTGTGTTAAACTACTAATTTACTGGGATAAAAGCTATATAGCGAGCACAAACGAAAATCGACGTGTGACGACTAAAGTGCTGCTAAGAGCTGATAAATAACGACATCCGAACCATTCGATAACATGTGACATGTACGCGAGAACCCATAGCTTGACAGTTTTACCTCCTCATGACACTGTTTTCTGATTTATATAAAGTGAATGTAGAGCTAGGCGATTGAACCATCGAACCCTGAGATCACATAAACACCAAAAATAGTTTAATGAGCCGCAGATCTTTTTGATCACTTGTAGGTGTCCTTACGATGTTAAAACATCATTGTGGATCTATAGAAACAACTGCTTGATCTCAATCAAAATAGTAACCTTAGATATAAACTTAAGATGGACCTAAGACATATGTTTTGATTCTTAACAACGTTCTTATGTAGAAATTTACTTCATTTTATCATGATCAACGTTTCTTATCTACAACCTTTTAAATAGCCACTTACGTTTGTACTCATAATGAGTTACCATAGTCGATTTTACTTTTTAAGGTCGTACTTTGATACAGAATTTCGCCTCTAAAAACATTGGGGAGAAAAGTAGGAATGATAAGGAAGGACTTGAATAAACAAGGAACTCGGAACGGCCGTCTGCTTAGCGAAGTGAACCTAGTAGTGATTACTGCATCGCATGCTCTTTACTAGGCAGGGTCAGTAAGTCATCATTCTCTTAAATATGTGGAATAACTGCCGTCATGCCATAAAAGTGTTCATGTAAAACACTGATTCATGTTAATTCATTCATGTTTTTGGATTCTGTACGTATTCTCAGAGCTTAGGGGAAATCCACCAACAAGGCCAAAGAGACCAAAATCCTGGGCTTGATGTACATTGAAGACACTCGCGCTAATCACCAGACAAAGCTACATTGGAACAGACCGAAATGTGGTCACAACGTCTTTTGTTTAATTGGGTTATATTGGCATGTTCACTTGAAAATCACAGACCATTCCATAAAAATCCATCTCAGATAGTGAGAATGAGCCAAATAGTACCAAATGTGTGAAAGTTCAATTTCACTGAAAATAGCCACCTTAATGATTATGAACCCTCAATCAAAAATATGACAGATAAATCCGCTGATGTTTCAGAGGTCAGAGACCCAATAATCCGTGAACACTGAGGATCACAGGACAAACCACGATCTGTAAGAGCCTCAAAAACATAAACAAGCATCAACTAATCATTCAGTACAGTGTATCGTTGGGTACCTAGGGTAACATGTGTCTCTGTAGTGGGATTGGACCATAACCACACAATCCTCAAAGCTGAACACTAGACTACTCGGAAAATAGATGATCAATATTCATTCATGTATATTAGTAGTATACTAAATTCTATCACGGTCAAGTAAAAATGAGGTTGAGAAAATCTCCCCGTAACTAAATAAACCGTATCAAACCAACTGGAACACTAGTTGGAATTCTTCTCCACGGTATACTTTTGTTCCTTCAGTTAGCCTACTAATGCAAATGCAATTGAAAATCAACTCGTGGACAACTTACTAGCGTGAAAGTTATTTGATTTTATAATTTAAACCAAAACTAATACCAATATTAACATTTCTACAATATTGATTGCTTTTAATATTTCTAAACACAAAATACATACTACCTATGAGTTGAGTTATTAACCGACGGCTATTAACACGCATCGTATTATTATTATTATTGTAATCCCATTTTTTAAAGCTCAAATAATCTTCACCCAAATTTTCATTTTAAGCGTGTTAAACATGAAGGCAGATATTTTAAAATTATTACATGTATTTCCCGACCAGATGCTGCCGCCTTCTTCTTGACTTATCTTTTAGCTTATCAATACCCGGAGGGTTCTTACTAGTCTTGATAGCCTGCGGCGCATAGCAATCCCGCCCAATTTGGTATCGAACCAACATCACTTTGATTCTGGTGGGAGAGTAGTGTAGTGGCATTGAACCATAATCACACAATCCTCAAAGATGAAAACGAGACAACTCGGAAAATAGATATTCAATAGTTAACACGGAGAAATACCTAACGATGGAGAAGGCGGGAAGAATGTATTGAATTAATTGGAGTTGATCAAATGGCATGGCTTGGCCATGCAGGCGTGATTCCTGTGGAATGTTACCTTATATCTCTTATTCATATTAAATATATTGTTCTTTCTCTAGCCTAAGCTTGTTCTCTATCATGTATTGGTAATTGTTACGATACAGTGAGTTGGTGTGGACGATGATGTGACTTCCACGTAAGATCTTATAGATTAGGCAGTTATATCATGACAAATCTACAATTTTAGGATTAGGTCAATTAATAGAGCAGTACTAACATCATAGTAGACCATAATTCTACAGCTCTTCGAGAGAAGTTCATGAGAATGACACACAGCAGTGGTGATAGTAACCATGCTATCAGAGAGTGCGCATAAGCCCTCACTTTGCCCGTCTGTCGTCCCCCACGACGATCAAGTACTGTTTCGAGAGCCATAGACCTCAGGAACTAGGAGGACCGAAATGAATTTCTGCAGGCCTGGAACAATTCCAGGAATGAACTACACAATATTCTTGACATAAGATCCTGTCAATCACACCGCGTGATGCAGCAAACACTTATTTTGCTGTACCTTAACATAAGAATGCTTTGAGGCAAAAATGGAGAGGTCAGGAACACGTGTTTTCAGTTTGAAATGATGGACAAAGTTCTTATCGCGACCTGATTTCTTTCTGAAACGACAGACGACGTAGTAAGCGTGGAATCTATGACACTCTTTAAGCATGACAGAGAACAAAATGTTGGAGGCAAAGTGGTCATGCAACTCGGTACTTCAAAGCCAGTACATAGATAGACTAATACTGGGAAGACCGGATTATGATTGTGCAGCTGGTACTGCACTAGCTGGAACAGTACCAAGTATTTGGTCATGTGAATATATCGCCCTTCCACAAACGGTAACAGAACAAAGACCAGATAACTCATACCTCATCAAAATGAGCTCACTTGGTAGTCAGTTTGAAACTCGTGACAAGGAGCCTTAACACTCCCACTGGACTGTGTAGCACCGGCATTTTGAGTGGGCAAACATTTATTAGCCACCACTAAAAGCGACGTAGTATTCGAGAGCAAAGAGGATGCAAAAAAAGCTGGGTAAATGGGCAACAATCTAGACTAGCTCGCTACTATCAAATGACTGGCTTACAGTCCGGAATGCAAGTCTTCGAAATATCTGGCGAGGGGTATAATGAACTTGTGCTCTCTATAGTCACTCTGATTAAAAAGTGTTCCGTTTCTGATTGTTTTCATTTTCATTCGCCATTCTTTCCATGACTGAATCAGTGGATAGCTCTCAGAGAACACTTGACAAGGAAAGTCTCACACACTGACTACAATCTTTCGCTTCTTGTGGTTATGCCGGACGCGTTTTGTAACTTACTCAGTCATCATTATCAAATATTATTTACCGACTGCTATCCCGTTTATTATATCATATCCGTTTCCAATTTTATTCTTGCAATTCAGTCCCCTCACATTATCTGCATTACTAATCAATTAATCTTTTTATTCGTTAGGTTCCTGAAATAATCATCCTTTTTTCAATTATCATTTCATTATTTTCCACATTACAAACAACCACCCCCTTCCTAGTCGTAATGGCTGCTGTTAGCCAGAAAACCTACTGCTACAAGACAAAAGCACCCACCCGGATTACAAGATATAATAACTTACAATAGCTGCCTTACTGACTAGAATTAATGCAGATGAGTGGCTAGAATCTCACTCATTGGACACGAACTGGGACATGGGGCCGTAATAAAACAATAAGAGCTGAGCCTGAAGAAATCGAATAAACATGTTTTAGAGGGTTATTCTATCTGATTTCAGCTTCGGTTGCAAGATCGTCTTGATCCACGGCCTGTGTTGTTGCCGTTTTTCGTCCATTTGTTTCCATATTAAATGTAACTGGATTGTGAGCGCCTGCAGGACAGTCAACTCACCTTTTCTTCTAATCTTCTATATTTAACACTTTCTCACTCAATCTATCCTCCATTAATCTTTAGAACAATGAGTACTCTCTGGCTAAACACGAATGCATACAAGCTCTTTGAAAGAATATTGTGTATTAGAAGCTCTGAGATTGTACATTGCAAAAGGCGCGGCTTGCGTAATGTGCGTTACACCGCGTGTTTTTTTCTCGTTCTGTGGTTAATTCAAGGTAAGACAAACGTTAATTGTATATCTTCATATACCTTTTATGCTTGGGACTTCATTCGTCACTGATTTTTGCGTTACAGAGAGCTTTTGAAACATAGGAGTCCTGGTGCCCCATGACTTAAAGTCTTACGCTAACTGTGACAAAAATGCCTTCCGAGCAAACCTCGCACTGGTAACGTTGAGGCGCATTTTTGGCCAGTTTGACGGAAGAACTTTCCATATAATCTTCAATAGTTTCATCCGTCCCCATTTAGAGTACGGAAACATAGTACTCCCCCCCTCACTCCAAAAGGACAAGGTCACTTTGGAGCGTATCCAACGGCGAGCCACGAAATCAGTTCGAGGACTCAAATCTAAGCCTTACGAAGAACGCCTCCGTTCACTAGACCTTTACCCACTAGAATATAGGCGTCTTAGAGGTGATTTATTAATGGCTTATAGTATTCTTAACACTTCTGGACATCCTCTTAAACACCTACTTAAGCTTAGTTCGAACAATAACCTAAGGGGTAACACCCAGAAACTGGAAACACAACATAGCAAGACGGAATGTAGACACAACTTCTACTCCTTAAGAGTTGTCAAAAGCTGGAACTCGCTGCCGGCCGAGCTAGTCCAAGCGACTTCTCAGGAGTCCTTCAAGAGACAACTTGACCTATTCTTAAGGACCAAGGACAGCATCGCACTATGATTTACCAATTTCTTTTCCTCTTTTATTGTTAACATACCTAGGTTCCTGCCTGGAGGATTTTGTGATCCCCTGCTACTAGACACGGAAGCCTGTTAAGCGAAAGCTTCTTCTATTCCGTCCACAACCATTTGAACCATTTGAAATCACAATTTTCCATCTGCTAGCAGACTATCAGGAGTATTGAAGCTGTAAGAATGATAAAGATTCCCTTAACTCAGAATGTTTTTTATGTACAGGGTATCTAAGCGAAGTGATTCAGTCGAGACCGTTTTTACGTTAACTGTAGTCGTACAACGCTTTTATGGCGTTCAGTCATTTGGGTTTGATTAAAGAGTTGTGTTCAGTATGTCAGCATATGAATTGGGATTCTCCCACAAAAATACAACTGAAATCGATTCCTTTCGCTCTTGAAGGTAAGTAATGTTCGATAGACTTTCCATCGTTAAAAATTACATTAGTCTAATGCAAGTTTTCGTTTTTATCACATTTCACTGTTTACAGATAATATTCTAAGTGTCTGTTTGTTTAAGTAACGCAACGCTTCGACTTTTGGTTTAGGAATCAGGTTTTTTTATTTGTATAGTTTACCGATTAACTTCAGGGCATACAAAAGTTTTTGAGTATATGGATTTTCTGAAGATTGCAAATGATTTAGTTGCTAAAGCTTTTCCATTGTAGAAAAGATTCATTTTTCACACCGTGATGCCGTCGAAAATTTCTTATTCATTTACAGCCTTCAAGATTGTTTGCGTGCATACTACCAGATTTCATTTTATCACGTCTACTAGGTTGAAGTCATTGAACTGGATTTGTTTTTTGTTCAGGAATTTTCGGATAAGCTTTCGAGTAAGATGAAGCATTTATTTACAGAATATCAAAGTAAGTTTCAGCGCTGGATGCCGTTATCTTAGAGTATTGTTCGCGTTGCGGTTAAAGTATTCGTATTTCAACCTTCAGTTTGAACAGCTTGTGGTGGACCAAACAATATATGAACTCAAAAATAATAACAGAGTTATTGAGTACAAACAGTAATGGTAATGTATATCAGCTAAACGTTATAAACACAATTAGGGACGTTACTTAATTCAGCAGGTTTGCGCGTGTTCAGGTTGTTTGGTATCAGAATACACAATTATAGATGATTGATGGTTCTAGTAAGATTGTTGTCTTTCCAGTGACATAACCAAACGTAGAATATCATATAATTTGGCTGTAGTCTATAAATGTGGACAGTAGGTGATTTAGAGTTCCGTTATCACAATCACAAACAGTGGAGAACACTAGGTGTGTGTATTGTGGTGTATTTGTAAGTAGATAACAGCGTGTCATGCTACAAGTGTAACACGACGGAAGAAAGTGTGTTCAAGATCATGCACTTAAACAACACGTACAATCGTTTAATGGTAGGTGTACAGGCTGTGAAAAACTAACAAAATAAATACAAATAATACCATAAACTATTTACAAAAATAAGTTTGTCATGCATATCTCCACATAGCTCCCCCCTAGAGTGTCCGGGGGTAACACTGGTTATAACAAAAAAGTGTAAGAATATAGTATATACATGTATGTAAAATAATATTTGCGATAATAACCAAAAAACGTGGAGATTGGTGTGACATGCGCATAAGTATTATACAATGTGTTAGTGTACAAGGTAGCATGAATGTAGCATAGCACCACAAAAAGGAATGAAACTACGGTCATTCACTGTCTTGGTTTGTTAATAATAATAATAATAATAATAATAATAATAATAACGTGCAAAACTGTTAATAAACCCACAAAAATTGGATTGTTTATTAGTGTGACGAAATTTTTTTTAAAAAAATGTGACAAAACGGGTGATTGTGAAAAAATGTGATTAATTATATACACGTGTAAAAAATAGATTTTATTGGGAAATTGAGTGAATTTAACAGTGTAATATATATCAATGATGGTTTGTTTTTATTTATTTATTTTTGTTTTATTCAGCAAAATGTACATAACGCTTGTGTTTCTTTACAGTTCTGCCTGAACGTGCTAAGCAAGTAGGCCTAATGCTCGATTTTTCATCCTCATCTGCTCTCGTAGTGATTAGTGGGAGGGATTGTTTATCCACAGTGTTATCTTCTTTGTCTTATTGAACTTCGTAGAAGGCTAGCTTTATTCTATCTATAGAGATAGTCTCCTTCTTTCCACCCTTGTTGATGATGTTGTTGTTCTGATGATGAAGTGTTTATTTGTTCTTTTAATTAATTGATATGGTCCGTCGTAAGGTTGTTTCAATGGTTTTTTAACAGCGTTGACTCGAACGAAGGCAAGTTTACACGTTTCTAGGCTTTTGTCAAGTTGTATTCGATTATTATGTTCTCGCATCGGTATTGCTTTGATACTTTGAATTGTTTGTAGTAGTCGACCAACAAAACGACTTGGATCAGTTGATACTGATGTGTCTGGATATACTAATTGACCTGGTAGTGTAAGAGTTGTGCCATAAACTAGTTCAGCGGCTGTGCAATCTATATCATTGATGGTTGAACGAATTCATAGGAGTACGAGTGGTAATGCGTCACTCCACTTTGACGTATCAGCCTGTGCCATCAGAGAGCTTTTTAATTGGCGGTGAAACCTTTCGATCAGACCAATAACTACTGGATGATAGGCTGTTGTTTTGAAGTGGTTCACACCCAGAAGTTCTACAAAATCCCGAAATATGATAAATTGGAGCTGGGGACCACGGTCTGTAGTGACGATTGAAGGTACTCTGCAATTTGATATCCACCGCTCAAGAAATACTGATGCGACTATCTTTGCAGACGTATCTGAGATAGGGCATGGTATCGCCCATCTTGTGAACCTATCTACCGCTGTAAGAATGTGCGTGAAGGAGTTTGATAGTGGTAGGGGACCGACTATGTCTAAATGAATATGTTGAAAGCGTTTATCAGGCAATGGGAACTTCCCAACAGGACTTATCGTGCGTTTTGAATTTTGCTGCGTTGACATTGTATGCAGCTTCGAGTCCACCTTTTTACCTCCGAGTTGATTTTTGGCTAAACGAAGCGTTCTGTTATAAGTTTTGTGGTGGCTCGAATTACAGGATGTGAAAGCTCGTGTAATTGTTGAAATATCTGTCGTTGACAAGCTTTTGGTACAAATGGGCGGTTACTGCTGGTTGAAACGTCACAAATAATAGTTGCGTTTGAGAAGGGAATAGGTACGGGTTTTAGAATCAAGTTAGACTTTTCTTTGCAGCTTTTCAGGTCTGCGTCGTCCATTTGTAGTTTTGCTATGGTTTCAAGATCAATGTCTTGTTTATTTATCAGCATATTGATATCCTTTCGTGATAAAGCATCGGCTACGACGTTACAGTGTCCCTTGACATGCTAGATATCTGTTGCAATTTTATTTTAACACATAGATATTGGTACAAGGAGGCACCAAATACTATGGGTCACACATCTCATTTTATATGTGTGAGGGCTGTGATACTACTCAGGTGCTCAAACCAAAGCAGGTGGTTTTCTTAGGGGGCCACACATAAAGCCTTCGACCTGAAGATCTGATCCACAAGGCAGTGGAGCAACCTAAGGAGATGCAGTCACATGGTAGCCGGTGACCAACCATCGGTCCATACGCCATTTGTTCCTTCAGGATCCTGGAGCCCATGTTCACGATTAGTTTGGAACCAGGGTTTTCCAACTAACCTAGGTGGACCCTTCGTGTCCACCAACCCGAATAAATCGCTGAACATTAGCTTCTCATCCTCTTAACTTTGTAAACAACAGTAATGCCACGAGAAGGCAATGAGTAGGACTTCCCTGGCAGATGCTATATACGCGTGGACATGTGAGAGGATTTCGAGAGGGAGGACGGACTGTCCCCACTCTCGACCGTACCAGGGCATTTGGGGGCATCTATTGTAAACTGAGAGATGTAATCCAGTTATCGTGCTTCCCGTGGCGAATGTCGGTCGTAAGACGTGTTAGATGAATGACATAGACGTTTATAATCAGTCATGATAGTGAATGCACGTCTTTCTAACAAAAAGCTATTGTTTGACTGCTAAATAAATAGCGAGTAACTCCTGTCCGAAGGTACTATAACGTTCTTGGATTGGTGACAGTCGTTTGGAAAAAAAACGCTATGGGAGTAACGATGTTGTTTACTCGCTGTTATAATACTGCCCCAACGGCTTTTTAAACGCGCACGTGCATCAAATCAGGTGGGTTGTTGGGTCAGTATTTAGATGCTGTAACATAGTGGCATTGGCAATCATAGACTTTGCTTTCTCGAATGCCGTTTTGGCATCAAAAGGTAGCTCGAATATGCCGTCCTTTTTTTTCTTCGTCACTTTTTTATCTATTTTTAGCAAGTCTGTTAAAGGTTGTAATACGTCTGCGCAATTTGGTAGGAATCGTCGATAAAAGTTACACGTTCCAAGGAAACGGCGTACTGGAGTTGGTTCGGGATAGTTGATGATTGCTTCAACTTTCTCCTGAAGTGGTTTAATGCCTTGAGAGTCGGTGTAGTGTCTTAGAAACTCTAAGGCTGAGACGCCGAATATACACTTAGGAGGATTAATTATAACACCATGCTTTTTAAAACGGTCGAAAAGGACCTATAAATGCTGAACAAGCTCTTCGATTGATGAGCTAGCAATCAAAACGTCGCCGATATAGGTAAATCCAAAGTCTGAACCTCTGGTGACCTCGTCCATAAATCGTCGAAACGTGTGAGCGGCATTTTTCAGTCCGAATGGCATTCTTAATAACTCAAACAAACCAAAAGGTGTAATGATGGCTGTTTTTTCGATATATTTTGGTGCCATCGGAATTTGGTGGTATGCTCGTACGAGATCAAGTTTCGAAAAGAAACGCTTTCCATGTAGGTTTAGTAGGAAATAGTGTAGGTGTGGAATTGGGTATCTATCTGGAACGGTTTGGTTATTTAGACGTCGGTAGTCTCCACATGGGCGCCAGTCTTGATTTTTTTTGGGAACCATGTGCAATGGCGAAGCCCATAGGCTGTTAGATTGTCTGATGATTCCAAGTTGCATCATATTCTCAAATTCTCTTTTAGCAGTCTGCAACTTGTGTGGAGGTAATCTCGCCTTGGCACAAATGGGTGGGACGATAGTGGTAATGTGGTGTCGCAAATGATGTACGATGCATTCCTTTTGGTAATCTACTTTAGTGATGCATTCGTATTTCGTCAGGATATCGCTAAAAAGATTGTTCACAGGTTTTATTATCCGTACACCATGAATTTCATAGTCGGTAGTAAGTGTACCATTCACCTGCAAACGTGTATTCTTGTCAATCAACTTTCTTTCGTTCATATCTACTAATAAGCTGTAGGCACTGAGAACATCGGCCCCGAGAATGGGTTGCTTGACTTGGGCAACTATGAAAACCCACGTGAATCTTCTCCGCAGTCCAAGGTCTAAAATAAGAGGTTGTTCTTTATAACTTTTAATGACCGTGTCGTTAGCCGCAATAATTGATAATTCGGTACTTGTGGTGTGCTGTCGTCGTGAGAAGGGAAGTGGGACATTGCTGATTTCTGCCCCTGTATCGGCTAAAATGTCTGAGCCAGAAATACGATCCCGGATGTGAAAAAGGCGGCTAGCGTGGTGGCCAGTAACAGACACCGCCATTATTGTCTGGCCGGCCCGTTTCCCTGCGTCTCTTGCTTGTTTGATGTGAAGGTGCACGGTTGTGTGCAGCGACGTGCTTTTGCACCATACTTCAGATGATACCAACAGATTCCAGCTGCCCGCTTAGGTGACCTAGGGCGCTGTCTGGAGACTGCTCTTCTTCTAAACGTGGATCTAGCTGGTCGGGAATGGATCGTTGCGATAGTGGCCTGCAGTGATGCGTTATCAACTGTGTTAACTGTTGCTGGATGTTAAATATGGTACTCGTATCTCCTTTACTGGAGTTTTGTATAGCATTAACACAGTGACTATCAGGGTAAATTTCCACCATTTTGTCCGCCATATCTGCTAAATCTTCTAGATTGACGGAATTTCCAGACACGCTAAGGATCTGCCTCACGTTATGTGGTAATCGTTGGAACCCATTTGTTTAGTCAAGGTTTCGTCTAATTTATACGAACCTGCTAGTTGCTTCATATTTCGTAACAATTGCGATGGTCTCTTGTCTCCTAGTTCGCATGATGTTGACAGTTGCTGTAGTCTTTTTTGTCCGAGACTGATGTACGTTGTAATACTGTGGCTTTGATTTTGTCGTAACGTTCGATCTTTGGTACCTGGTCGATTAAATCTCCGACTTCGGTAACGATTTCAATAGGAAGTGCACCGACTATGTGACTCATAGCTGAGGAGTATTTCTGGCATTTTTTCTCAAGCCCCCTAATTTCTCCTACGCGTACATCGTTAATTATATCCAACATAAATACTGACGTTTGTTTGGTACAACGATCAAGAAACATATTGTGACAAGACTGATTTGTATCTTTTGTATGCTCTTAAATATCTAACAAGGTAAGCGCTTACTAACTAAACTTCCTGGAAACGTTATAATAAGCTTACCTATCGTGAGTGAGTAAACGAATTCACTTTTAACTCCACCGTTCAATTTCCTTATCAACCAATGGATTTCACTTTAATATTTCCAGGAAAAGATATTGTTGGGATTGCTGAAACGGGATCTGGTAAAACAGGAGCTTTCCTTCTACCCATAATTCAAGTAAGTAAAATATTTTGCCCGGAAGTATGTAATAATCTCAATGCTAACACATACAACTGCATATTAATATGTTTCTTTGTAATAATTCACTGTTTAATTGATTATTCTATGCCCCTAATCGTAAATGTAAGTTTTAACGCATAACAATAGAGCTCTTTTGACTCAGTTTATCCATCGGAGTCTGTAACCTTCAGTCAGTAGAGCATGAGACTCTTAATCTCAGGATTGTGGGTTCAAGCCCCACGTCTAATATCGTCCGTTGAGGTAGTTCATCGTGTCTGCTAGTTGCCGGCCTTAACTCCGCCTGCAGCTCCTGCAGGGTTTCTGCCGGTCCCAAGCCCGGGTGAAGGAGGAGTGTTGAGCATGGGGTCAGCAACTCCATCCCGTAGAAAATAACCTTGCAAAACAGCGCCAACCAGATTAAACAAATTCAACCATTTAAACTCTGCTCTGGCAGTTGAGGGAAGAATTATGACGCCTCAGGATGAAAGACGGGATTTTTTGGAAGTCGCGAGGCCGATACCCCTTCTAACAACCGGAGCAGCAATTTTTATAGGTACACGAAACGTCCGGACAATCTGGGAGGCCGGGATGACCAGTCAAATAGCAACGGAAATGAGGAGATACAACTCAGAATCAGCGAAACCAATTGGACCCAAGCTGGATAGCAACGGCTAGATTCGAGAGAGATGCTGCTGTACTCCGGTCATACGGAAGTAACTGGTCGTATCATGTTTAAAATCTCCATAATCTTAAAACTCCTAAGAATGAAGCTGTAAAAACAACAGGTAAATAAATTAATACCATTAAACTACTAAAAATCACTGAGAAGTCTCACTAAGCTATCTCAGTTTACGACTGGCCCTCTGTGGATCGAATAATAAAGGTCCAAATCTCCAAGAGTTATAAATACAACATGATATTCTTCATTACTAACTAACGTAACCTGTAAAATCACTAACAACAGGGATATATTAAACATTTATCTACTCTTCTTTCCGGGCATTCATGCTTGGGAGCTAGAAAGATAATAATCCAGTCGCCAATTTGAAATCTAGGCGTTCACATCGGTATCCCTAATAAGGTTATTGCTTCATCGTTGAATTTGTTAAATACGCAGTCTCACTCCTATTAATAATTCAAAAAAGACCCGTCTTTAATATAATTATGTAGTACATAGTTGTTAGCGAGTAAACTGGTTTTGTGGATATTTTGAACAGTTTGAAAATCCTTTTCATTTCAGTTTGTAATGGATATCATGTTCAAATCGCATAGACCATCTGAATAATTGATTTTTTTGTTCTGTTTCGTTGAAATAATTCTCTCTCTTTTTAATTACCTTTTCATTTATTTATTGTTGAATAGTTTTTAAGGTTTCTTCGACTGTTTGACTAAATGAGCCCCCAAACTCACTGGTACGGCCGAGAGTAAGGAGAGTCAACTCTTCCTCTCGAAATGCTCTGACATGGCCACGTGCATACAATCACTGAAAGGGAAGTCCTACTCAATACCTCACGAACGGATTGTTGTTTACGAAATTGAGAGCACGAAAAGCGAATGTCCGGCGCTTTAACCGGGTTGGTGAACACTGAGAGCCCACTTAGGGCAGTTGGAAAACCCTGATTCCAAACCAATGGTACACATGGGCTCCAGTATCCTGAAGGAACAAATGGCGCATGAACCAACTATTGGTCACCGGCTACCATGGGAGTACATCTCTTGACATTGCTCCACTGTCTTGTGGATTAGACCTTTAGGTCGACGGCTTCGGTTTGGCCACCCGAGTAGTATCCTAGCCCTCACACAAGTCGAATGATTTATGTGATGCATATCTATTTGGTACCTCCTTGTATCAGTGTTTATGTGTTTAAATAAATACATTTATTTTGACTAAATGCAACATCAAACTGTGATTGGTATCCAATCATACGATGTGTTCGACTAGTTATGACACTAAATGATTAAGATATGACTCTTGGTGAATTATCGTAGAATACACAAGACTAACCAGTAGAATAAAATGCTTCTAAGTAAATATATTCGCTTACGTACACAATATTCAATATAAACATAAATACAATTAGGAGTTATTTGCAACATGTCTATTGGAGGAATGCAAATTTTGTAGATATATCTCACACATATGCCTCTGAGAGTCACAATTTGTATCAGTTTAATATAACATTACTAAAATAATGTTATTTCTTTTCGTTTGTTTTGTTTTGATTCATAACTCATTTGTGTATAGCATTGGATTAAATGTGGTCAACCAGTTGGTTTTGCATTAATTTTGGCTCCTACTCGTGAATTGGCTCAACAATTAGCCAATGAGGCTGAACGTTTAGGACAGTGCAAAACAGATGAGTTAGAATTTCATTTAGAAGTAATTCTTCTTGTCGGTGGTGAAGATATGGTAGATCAAGCGTTAAAACTTGCATGGAGAAAACATCATTTCATTGTGGGTAAATGAACTTATATTTTGTTGAGTTATATATATGCTTTTCTCATACGTGTTCAACATTCTTAATGTGAATTGTGATAGCTGTATGCTAAGCTACATCCTTATGATTATGTACATTTCCCCCAAATGCCCTCGTGCGGCGGAGAGTGGGGACAGTCCATTCTCCCTCTCGAAATGCTCTCACATGGCCACGCGTATATAACATCTACCAGGGAAGTCCTACTCATTGCCTTCTCGTGGCGAGGGTGTTGTTTACGAAATTGAGAGGAAGAAAAGCGAATGTCCGGCGCTTTAATCTGATTGGTAGGTACAGAGGATCCATCTAGGTTAGTTGAAATAACCTGATTCCAAACCAATGGTGCACATGGGCTCCAGTATGCTGAAGGAACAAATGGAGTATGAACCCATCGTTGGTCATCGGCTACCATGTGACTGCATCTCCTTACGATGCTCCACTGTCTTGTGTATCAGACCTTCAGGTCGAAGGCTCAGGATGTGGCCCCGTAATGAAACCACCTGCCTCGGTTTGAGCACCCGGGCAGTATCGAAACCCTCACACATATCAAATGAGATTTGTGTGTCGCATATGTATTTTGTGCCTCCTTGTACCAATATCTATGTGTTAAAATAAAATAAAATAAAAATTTACATTTGCTTGAATTCTAATTAAAAAGGGATATTTACATTTAAGAAGTGCAGAAAAGTGATACATTTGTATATTTTATTTCATAATGTCACTGACCGAAAGTTAAATCCACACATGCCCTGGAACGGTCGAGAGTGGGGAGAGTCTGCTTTCCCTCTCCAACTGCTCTCATAGTTAGTCAGTCAACAGTAACGTAGATCTTTGTATGTACTCACATCAGCTCAAGTTGCCATACCACATTAGCACAGAGATACAACTGTCGATTCAAATCCCATAGTGGTAGAGGTAGTAAGATTATGAGTAGTGATCGGAAAGATTAGGGTTTGAAGATGTTATGCAAGGAGTATAATCCAGTGAAATAAATTTGGAAAGAGAAAAATAAGGAACATGAGGAATTCAGATTAAAATTGGGGAGAACGCAAAGATTGGATGCCCCTTCGCCATCCGCAAACGATTTTGAACCATGTCATTTAAGGTCTCTAACCATCGGTTCCTATCGTCTTGCAGATCCCAATCAGGTAGTCTACACCTACCAACATGGCTCAATCCACTTGCCAGTGACTTCATGGATTTTTGCCTTGTTTTGGTCTGGCCGCCCCTAGCTTTCTTCCAACCTACTCCTATACCATTGAACATCGCATGTCGAGGTAGTCGGTGGTTGGGCATACGTAACACGTGTCCCAGCCATCTCAATTGACGAATCTTCCCACTGGTGTTAGGACTACAACTGATCGGTCTCGGATGCAGATATGCCAAGAAGAGACTGATCAGTTGCAGTCCTAACATCAATGGGAAGATTCAATTAAATAATACCAAGTGAATTTAAACTTTACTCCATTTCACAAGCAAGTGGCTATCAGGACTCAGTAGCTAAGTGGATAACGTAATGGCGTTTGAAGCCGACGGTATTAGGTTTGAGTCCCAGAATGAACATCAACTCTGAGATGCCGATACATCTAGCTGACGAGTTCCACATAGGATGAAACGCGCATCCCGAATTCCACTATCCATCTTTGCTTATAATACACTGTAATTCCTGACAACTAATTGCTTTTATCACTTATATACCAATGGTGTTGAATGTTTATAAAATCGAGTTTTAACAAAATAAAAACCTTCAAGTTTTGATTACTGCTGAGAAGTCCGACAATAGGACGAAACGGCCGACTAGTGCTTGCACGTTTTCAATGGTGATCTAACATCAATCAATTCATGATCTCAATCAAAAAACTTAATAATCTCCACAACTCTATATTAATAATTATTCCTTTTTTTTCATACATCGTTTTTTTTAAAGCAACTCCTGGACGTTTAGTTGATCATTTAAAACAATCAGTAAATTTTGCTACACAACAATTATCAAATATTCGTCATTTAGTATTAGATGAAGCTGACAGAATGTTAAATATGGCTTTCGCTGATGATATTGACAAAATATTAAATTTATATGAAAAACCAAAATCAAAAGGAAAGAAACGTAAACGAAAGACAAAACCACTGTTAGTTCAATTAGCCGATAATAATAATAATACTAATGATATGACTAACAATGGTAAGTATGAATAATGTCTGTTTCGATGTATCTTTTCGTTTAATGGATTAGATTTTGGATTTCTGTGAGTATTAATGTTTAGCTTTTTTTCGCTAATATTGTGGTCTGCGCTCAGTACATAAATCTTTTTCTATCCAACTAGCTCGAGAGAAATGTGAAGTCGTGGATGCGCACTGCTGAGGAGTCCCACAATAGGACAAAACGGCTGTCCAGTGCTTCCAGGTTTTCCATGGTGGTCTAGCTTCAATTGACTCATGATCTCAACTACTGAAAAGTATATCACCTTAAAGGTTGAATAAAACTGTTAAGTTTCCTAATTGAATACTAAATTCGGCTTCCTAAACTATTCTAGTAACACCTATGCTAAATCTACACATCGACTTGAACATGAGAGAAAAGGCGCGAAACATGGAGGAAAATGTTTTACTGCAAAGATTCGTTTATGTACAAAAAATCTAAAATATTTATAGTAATTTAGATGACTTTGGACTTCTGGAAATTCCTGGAACGCTACTGAACCTAGCAGCAGTATAGGTAATCATCCAATCAAAAACTCGACATGTGACTTTTCGCTTTCTAGATGTTTCTGACAAAACTTCTATTGAGTGATAATTGGATAAGATGTTTCTCAGATTCTTTTGAGCCTTTTCTGGCATTTTTCCTCGGGGATTTTTTTTGGATCCCCCAACAGAAACTACCCGTCATTCATATATGTTTTCACACAGTATCCAAAATGATCTTGGTAAGAATATGTAAATAGTGATTGTGGATTTCAGCTTATTAAACTTCATATGAATTGCCAGTGATACGTATAACACAAAACTGAATCTCTTGGTTTTTCTTATCCGAAAGTATATAAGGCGTACATTCGTTCATAAAGAACCTTATTGTGTGTATTGGGTGTGTGTGTGTAAGAGAACAACATATTTGTGCGTTACATGCTAATTTGAGCTCCTTAGATCTACGCCTACCTATAAGCCTTTACGATATTGGGCATGAAATTGGTTCCAGTATATTGAAGTCCCGTTTTGACATTTATTAAGAACGAATAGAGCAAAGAAGTTTCTTTCCAACTGATTTCTCGTCATGGCTCTACACTAATATATCTATGTATGATGTATAACAATGAAATACTCATCGAGTAGTTGCGTTACGTAATTGTATGATGTCACAGTGATGATAAAATAATATTGAGTAATTGGAAGGAAGCGGATCATGATAATCAAAGTAATTATTCGAAAAATCAATCAGTTGCTACATTGCATAATACATAAAGAGAAAAAGATAACAAAAGTTCTTGATTAAAGGTCAGTATTATAGTAGTTATGCTCAGGGATCAAGGGACGAATTTTGAGAACTTAAAATACATCGTGGAAGAAACTAGAAAATAGTTGAATTATTGAGTCGGTTTAAGCTAAACCACCATTAAAAACCTGGAAGCATTGGACAGCCGTTTCGTCCCAAATATGGGACGCCTCGGCAACGAGCATCCACGATCTCACATGCGGAACTCGGACTCAGGACCTTTGATCTCACGTGCGAACGTTTAACTTCTAGACTATTGAGTCGCCATCGAACGGTGTTAATGTCCAACTCCGATCGACGCATGATCTTGCGTAACCCTTAATCCATTGTCTGGGATGGATAATTGCATGTACTCGAAACGGATTGAACCCCACTGGTCACGGCTTCTCACTAGATGCGCACTGCTGAGTAGTCTTGTATTAGGACGAAATGGTCGTCCAGTACTTTCAGGTTTTCAATGGTGATCTATCTTAGATCTATTCGTGAATTCAACTATTGAAATTTCTAAAATCTTTACAACCCCCTATTCTGATAGCTAGAAAATAGTTTAAATATTTCTGGAGGAAAGGGTTTCATCAAAGTTCAGCTCACATCTCACTTTTATACCGATGGCCAATGTAGCGGGAGTGATGGTACATACGACTTTTGAATGTAAATGTTTGGTTTGTGAACATGGATTTCAATGGCTTTAGCAATGTGCAACAGATGAACTCGTAAACTATATAGTAAATTTGATAGAATATGGTGGATAACCTTAAAAGCTTTTTTCAAGCCAACTTGATTGATTAATTTTACGTTATGATTAATGTTCTTCATGAATATCCGCCTGTTTTCTATTCAGTCAGTTTTCAGGAAAAGTGACAATGTGTAATTCTAACAACTCAATTTTATATATATGAACGACACTACTAATTCAGTGTTATCGTTATTATAAGGGGCTTACAGCGATTGTTGAGTTTGCAGTTGATACCGTGGACTAATTTTAGTTAAGCAGCATTCCAAAATCAGGAAGTTCCAGACAACTGTTTCATCCTAGTATGAAGCTGCCCAGCAGTGCGCATCCAAGACTCTACCATAACTTAGGTCCAAGACGTTCGAATCTCGCCGTGAGCTCGTAACTTTTAGATATCTGAGTCACTATCCAAGAATATGCATTTTTAATCTCAGTCAATTCGCATTATTGGGTGATCTCGGTAACCTCATTTATTTATTTGAACACATAAATATTGGTACAAAGGGGCACCGAAAATATATATTTCACACAACTCACTTGATTTGCGTATGGGTTGTGATACTAGCCGGGTGCTCAAACCGAAGCAGGTGGTTTTCTTAGGGGGCCACACCCTGAGCCTTTAACTTGAAAGTCTAATCCACAAGGTAGTGGAAGAACGTCAGGAGATGCAGTTCCATGGTAGCCAGTCACCAATAATTGGTTCATACGCCATTTGTTCCTTCAGGATCCTGGAGCCCATGTTCACCATTAGTTTGGAATCAGGGTTTTCCAACTTCCCTAGGTGAACTCTCCGTGTTCGCCAACCCGGTTAAAGCGCCGGACATTCGCTTTCCGTGCTCTCAATTTCGTAAACGACGCCCCGTTAGTGAGGCAGTAAGACGTTCGTGGCAGTGGCTGTGTAGTGAAAAAGAACACGGGTGGTGACAATCGAATGTATTTGACACAAAATTACAGGACTTGTTAATAAAATCTAACAATCATAAAGTAAATGCTTAATTTGCAAAATGTCTATCAGTTGTCTCAAAATGACTCAGACTTGATTGTTCTTGCATTTTCATACAAATTCCACTTTGTTTCCATTCTTTACTGTTGGATGGTCTTGTCTCTCTGCTTCCAGACCTTGTGTTCATGACTAACATCATATACTACTTATGTCACCCGACCGTTGTTGCTACCTTGACGTGGTAGTCGGGCTTGTCTATAGTGATGAAGCAACCGAGTTATACTGTCTGGAACAACCGTTCCTCAAGGTCCTACCATGTCAGACAGGTCGGTTGAAGAGCGGTAACACTAAAAGCAACAAACCTAAGGTCCGAAGGCGAAGTCATACTGCTGACTGTACAGAGATGTGACAGCAGTAATGTGTTTCCTTCAGACAACCAGCATGACAGCGATGCTGCCCTCCCACAAGTAGGGGTGGGGTTAGAAAAGGTCGACTCTAAAAATGCACACCTAGCCTTATCCCACGGATACCCGTCTCTGGCGGTAAGGTATCAACAAGTACGGAGCTAACACAAAAATTACTCATAGATCATGTGTGACCGACCTCAAGCAATTGTCCCTTGGGCACTGCGGTCACGCTCTCAGGTCACCAAGACCACATCTAACCCAATTTTTTTTTTCAGGTTCCTCCAGAAGAACCCTTCCACGGTGTGGGCAACCGGGAAGTGATAACCACCCTCATACCTCTAAAAGCACTCAAGACCGTTGACTGACTACTTATGTCAATATAAGTAGCACACACCACAGCTGTATACGCGTGGCCATTTGAGAGCATTTTGAGAAGGAGAACGAACTCTCCCCACCCTCGGCCATACCATGGCATGTTTGAACTCCATTGATAATAGTGAAACAAATATTCAGTTGCTACCTCATTTTCAGTGGTTTTCTAAGTTTGTGATATAACCTTTATTCATTTTGTTACCATCGAATAAATAACCACATATTTTTCTATGTATATATTTCTTAACTCTAATATGTATGTAACACTTTTAGACATTCAGTCAACTAACAAACAGATTCAGTCAATTTCAACCAAATATCCTCATCCACAAATTTATTTATATTCGGCTACAATGACAAAAGATGTTATCAAACTACGTCGTGCTGCATTATCATCAAATGCTGTATTTATCAATGAGAATGATAATACCCTTAATAATAATAATAATAATCTAATGATGGATAATCAGAGTACAACAGAATATAATCTTACACAACATTCTAATTCATCATTAAAATTAAATAAAAATTTAAAAACTGGTTTCCCTATTGGTTTATCACATTATTGTCTTCCTATACGATTGGCTGATCGTCCTACAATATTAAATTGGATTGTAGAAAATGTGATACAAACAAATTTATTAGAGAAATTCGGCATTACTAGTAAGTAACATATTCATATATGTGTGTATGTTAATCAGTTCTTTTTTTTTCTGAAAAGAAATAGATCCAATGAGTTATATCTTTCAATGATCATATCGTTTGATCTTTTGTCCCTGGTATAACCGAGAGTGGAGTGGGCCCTCCCTCCCTTTCGAGATACTTTCACACAGCCACGCGTATACAGCCTGTGCCAGGGAAGTCTTACTCACTGTCTTCTCGTGGCGGGGGTGTTGTTTACGAAATTGAGAAGACGAAAAGCGAATGTCCGGCGCTTTAACTGGATCCCAAACCAATGGTGCACATGGGCTCCAGTATCCTGGAGGAACAAATGAAGTATGAACTAGTCGTTGGTCACCGGCTACCATGCGACTGTGTCTCCTCACGATGCTCCACTGCTTTGTTGGTTAGACGTTTATGTCAAACGCTCGGGGTGTGGCCTCCTAAGAAAACCACCTGCTTCGGTTTGGGCACCCAGGCAGTATCACAGCCCACCCACAAATATAATGAAAATGATGATATTTACTGAAAACCTTATTGTCGCTTCGATTTACAGTCAAACATTTTTTAGTGTGTCGCATATATATTTGGTGCCCTCTTGTACCAATATTTATGTGTTCAAATAAATTAATAAATTGATCTTTTGAATCATTAGATTATCTTATTCGAATCAGTGAATGTACACTATTTTGTTGATGACTTTTAGAGAAGCTTAAAATTATTAATTAGCAATTTTTGTAGGTGACACTGTAATGAATATACACTCAGGTAGGGAAGACTGATTTTATTATTGGATGAGTGCTGTTAGAGATGCTCATTCATGGTATTAGGGAATGATGGTAAATCAGTTGATGAAGTTGTGGATCTTCATTAACTGAGATGGTTGGGCCACGTGTTACATATGTCTGAACTCCGATTATCATGACGCGCAATGCTAACCGGCGTCGGGAATGTCTGGAAGAAAGTTAAGGGCTGTCAAACCAAAACGTAGCATCAGTCCGTAAAGTCACTAACTTTTAGTCTGAGCCATGTCGGTAGATGCAGACTACTTGATTGTAGTCCGCGTGACTATCGAAACCAATGGTTGGAGACTGTGTGTGACATGGCTCAGAATCGATCACAATGGCGTAGGTGTATACACTCTCCATCTTCCCTTAAACAATGAGATTAAAATCGCTTTATACCCGTCTTTTTACGAACTAATTCTTTCTTCCAGTGCTATATCCTTATATGCAATCTCTCTTTTATATATTACCACCATTGAATTAACTACTCCCATGAATCCGGTGTTCATCTTGTTGTTTTAATGAGGTATGGCAACTTGTATCGATGCATATATGTGCCTGGTCCTACGTTGTAGCTGACTGACTGATTGTTGAATAAACAATCACACGGTACCTTAGTAAAATGTGAAAATCATACGTCAAATACATCATTTTCACATCTTCGAATTGTCTCTTACAAGCTTCATTGTTCCTTCATTTCTGTTGTTATCTGGATTGCTTTCAGTTTCATTGTCTCTTTTTTTTCATTTTCAATCTTTTTAATCTTCTGCTCTCAGATATTCCACTTACTATTGGTGCTATTTACTACTTATATCTGTATACATAAATAGCATACACCACAATGCAAATAAATAATTTAGTGCACAAAACCCTTGAAAATTATTAAAAGTTTGGGATAAAGGGGATAAATGCTTTGTGGTCATACGGATAATTACCTATGCACTCAAGCAACTAGCTGTTGATGGAAATATAAGTGAACTCAACGGAGAGAAACAGACAACATCATGAGTGAGTAACTTCAATATTGATTTCCAAGGTTGTTCTAAACCATCCTATCTATGAGAAACAGTTATAATTAGTGGAGGAAGATTGTGGTTGAATGTGTCATATATTGCAAACTGACTAAACCATTAAATCCCACCATAAAAACTAATAAATATCATCACAATTGATTGATCATTGGGTGGTGACCAATGTCATGTGTGTCAAGTCCTTATTAGTGCAGATCGAATGCTATCGACCATGATGCAATGTGGCCACCAGTCTAGGTGGCTCGACACTGCGTACACTATTGTGAGATTAGATGATGGTTGGAGGTACTCGACAGGAAACCCTGGACCCGGGTTTTGTGCTACCTGGCACTCGTCAGCAAGGTGTACCTGTAATCTTGAGGAAACTGGTGCTCCCTGACCGATCTGTCCGTCAATTTGTTATAACTTGTGCCATGAGTCCTATTCATGTATAATGTGATAATATCGCCAATTAGAGAGCAGTGAATTATCGATCGGACCAATGTTGCATAAAACCCGTACGAACAGCCTAGAGTCCTTATCGGTCCTGCTTCCTGCCTAGCCCAGCCTGTTTAATCCAGAACACCAATCTCACCCTCTGTAATACGAATCATGTATTTCAAACATACAGGGTTTACATACCAATCAGATAGACCACACCGTACCATATGATAGAAAATAACATTTGTACAAGATCTAGCCAAATGTAACTGTGAATGTGGGAGATAGTAATTGATAAACTGGGCATAACTCAAGAATGGTAAATCGTATAATAATAATCTATGGGTCAAATGGAAGCTTATAATAAGAGGAACATGAATATGAAAAGTTTAGTTATCTAACAATTATACATATAATATTGGTCCATAAACGGATCCCAAAAGTTACCATTCATTATTCTCATCCAGATACAACACAATTATTATCCTTTAAACTATTACTAATGGTTTATTTGATTTTTATAGGTTCTACACCAAGTCGTAAACATCATATCATGATATTTTGTAAAAGATGTCATGAAACTATAATGGTTTCAGAATTTCTTCGTGAATCTGGTCATTCCAGTGTGGCATTAACAGGACGTATGAAACAAATTGAACGTAAAGAATCATTAAATAAATTCATTACAAGTGAAGTAGAAGTTTTAGTTGCAACTGATGTTGCTAGTCGGTATGTTAATTACAAAAAAATATAACAGATTATAGCTAATGTTAACTCGAATGCCTAATCCCTAGTTTTAACTCTCAATCTTAATCCTAATTTCAATGGTTAAGATCATGAGTCAGTTGAAGCTAGATCACCATGGAAAACCTGGAAGCACTGGACGGCCGTTTCGTCCTATTGTGGGACTCCTCAGCAGTGCGCATCCACGACCTCGCCCCCCTGCGGTGGTCTAGCTTCAACTGACTCATGATCTTAACCATTGAAATTACTACAATCTCCACAAAACCCATCTGATTTTAATCCTAATTCCTTACACTACTCTATAACCCTCATCCAATCCTAGTAGGTAGATGGAACTTTTGAAGATCACTTCAGTGTTGCTCAAAGGTCGTCCATAAATCATAGGCTCGCTGAAATTCTTTTCTATTAATTTGTCGCTTTTTTATAAGTGGATGTACGGAAATTACTATCTTTAGTGTAAAGTAGCCTGTCTTAAAGGGGAATACGTTTTTAAAGGGTATGTAATTTATTTTAAAACCCTCTTACCTTCCACCATTCGCTTGTACCTTTCTTCTACCAATTCAAAAGCGTAGTTTCATCTGGGCAATGAAATGCTCATTATCGGACATACTAAGGAAGTGAGAGTGAAATAATCACACAAGTACTTTTTTGAAAAAAATAAAAAAAAGTTGAACATTTATGAATTCTATTCTCCACCGCCCCACTATGTGCAGAACTTATCAACAGATTATGTAATGCAAAGACATTAGTCAGTATTCTGTATCACCTTGTGTGTTATGCTTGAACTAATCATGCTTGCGCTCCTAACCCGATGATTTGATTGTGCTTATTAGTCCATGCAAAGCCCCTCTTCCTTGCTCCCAGGTTCCAACCCGACCAAGAGAAAAATACCTTTGTTACTTCTGTATGTTAACTTGAAAATCCCGCATGATTGAACACTTGTCCTGTACATCCCTGACCGAATATCACTTGCCCAGTCAGGATCCTACCCCTACTTTTTAGCTCATTGTCCCTAAACTGTTTAGCTACGCGCCTGATCAGCACTATTGACATTGAGCTGATAGCCAAGTTCCTGTTGGTCTACTATTCTAAAGCTTCCCTCTATGTCTTGCTCTTGAGTTCTAAAGTCACCAACCAGCCTGTATTACATTTCTATTTCAAACAGAAGTGGTTTATATACAGACATACTCGATCCACATAACACCACAGAGTAAAAAATAACAATACATGAACAGGCCGAAAATGGATGTGAATATAGGAGACTGTAGATAATCGACTGACAATTTAAGAGTAATAAGTTGTACAACAACCGAAAGCTTATGATAAATGGAATATATACACACAGTAATCGACTTATTCAATGGTTATACAATAAAGTTATAATTTTAACAGTTGAATCCATAAATCGATCTAGGCTAGACCACCACTGGACGGCTTTTTCGTCCTAGTATGGAACTCTTCATCAATGCGCATCCATAACTCCTCACGCACGAATCTTGCGCGCTTAAACTGTTCAGTACTTCTTAGTCTTCAATAGTTATCTAACCAAAGTCATTCCTTAATGTGAAATTAACATGTTGTTTATCTTCAATTAGTAATGAATTATTTCTTTTTTACTCTTCAGGGGACTGGATATTCCTCATGTTGAATTTATTATCAATTATAATGTACCTTTATCGGAAAAGACCTATCGACATCGTGTTGGTAGAACTGCACGAGCTGGACAAACTGGTGTAGCGTTAACCCTAGTAACACGTGATGTAGCTCAAAGTTTTTTAGAATTAGAAGCTGCTTTACTACCTTATCTTCCATTATCAAGTACCAATAATAATAATTCACCGGGAATACCTCGTTGGCCAATTCCACTACCGGATTTACATGGTCGGAATGGACTGCTAACTCGTCGTCGTCTAGCAGATCAAGCTTGGTCGAGAGCTTCAAAGGTAATTTCGTTTTGCTTTTTTTGAATTCGCTTAGTCGTCAAATTGTTCTCCATGAGTTAGTACCTGATAGGTTGTATTTTCCATACGTTCTATTATTTCTCTATTACTGATTATTGTGTCGTAGAAAAGGAACACTATTTGTACATCAATATGATTCATTGATTTGGATCACTGTGAAAATGACCCTATGATGATTGTTGGTAAAAGGCTCGACTAGCTTTTACCAACTTGCGTCATTTATGGTGTAGGCGAGATATCCGTCTATCAACCAAAGGACGTGTTTACTGCACAGCAGTTCGTTCCGTCCTACTTTATGGTAGTGAAACATGGCCGGTAAGAGTAGAGGATATTCGTGTAGGTGTAGGTGTAGACTACCTGGTTGGGGACCGCGAGATGATAGCAACCGATGGTTAGAGACCCTGAATGACATGGCTCAAAATCGTTTGCAATGGCGAAGGTGCATCCACTCTTTGTGTTCTCCTGAATCCTCCTTGTCTCTTTTTTTCTCTTTACAAACTTATTTCACTGGATTATACTCCTTAAACAACATCTTCAAAACCCTAATCTTCCCGATTACTGCTTATACTCTTACTACCTCCACCACTATGGGATTTGAATCGACAACTGCATCTCTATGCTAATGTGGTATGGCAACTCGTACTGATGTACGTACGTACAAAGTTAGTTCTACGTTGTTATTGACTGATGATTGTTCAGTGCTTTATGACTTTCTTTCATACTGCGACTTTATCCTACGGTAATGTTTTGATTACAGACGACTGAAATCCTCTTATCAAGAATAAAAGGTAATAGTGACTCGATAGTAGAGTAGATTGGAAGGAAGCTAGGGGCTTCCAGACTAAAACATGGCATAAGTCCATGAAGTCACTGGCAAGTGGACTGATTCATGTTGGTAGGTGTAGACTACCTGGTTGCTAACCGCGAACTGATATCAACCGATGGTTAGAGACCCTGAATGACATGGTTCAAAATCGTTTGCAATGGCACAGGTTCATCCACTCTTTGTGTTCTCCCAAATTCTAATCTTCTGAATCCTTCATGTCCCTTTTCTTTTTCTCTTTCCAAATTTATTTCACTGGATTATACTCCTTGAATAATATCTTCAAACCCTAATGTTTCCGATTACTGCTTATAATTTTACTACCTCTAGTACTATGGGATTTGAATCGACAATTGTATCTCTGTGATAATGTGATACGGCAACTCGAACTGATGTGTGTACGTACGAAGTTCTACGTTGTTGCTGACTGACTGTATGAGCAATTAAATAAGCGTATACGTAGATCTGTATTTGGTAAATATGAGTCATAGAAGCTGTCGAACTAATAGTTATTGTATCAGTCAATATTCATTTGGTATAATCAGCTTGCAAGTGAATTTCTTTTTCATTCGCTATTGTTAAATCTTTCCACTTCAGACTATTCGATCCCAGCTTGAAAGTCATCGTAATGTAGACAATAATCTAATTGATTTAGATCCAATAATGAATGAAGAATTAATTGAAGCTTATGCTAATTCTGATGAAGATGAGCATAGTAATATCTCTAGTTCATCATTGTCAAATGATGAGTTAAAAATCAATGAAATATCAACAATATCAAATAAACACTATCCTATTATCCCATTAGATACATCCGGTCAAGCTGGTATTAATGCTGCACGTAAAACATGGAAATCTTTAGCTAAAATACATCAACTTCAACAAAAAGCAAAAGCAGAATCAGCAGAACAACAACGTTTAATTAAATCTATTGGTTGGGGTGTTACTTTAACAAGAAACACACTGAATAATAACAATAATGGATCCAATGATAATGACATAATGGATCGTTTCAATAATGAAAATATAATGATGATGGTGATGAACAAGAGATAACTCATTTTGACCAACCAATTAAAACAAAATATGCTAAAATTCAATCAATGAAAAAAGTGAACAAATTGAAATCCAATAAAATCAAATGATGATAAGGTAACAATTTTCATTTGATTTCTTCAACACTTATGCCTGTATATACATTTGCCAGTATTGTTCTCTTGTTTCAATAAACTGATTATTCTGTATAAATAAGTCATTATGTTTCTGTTTAGCTTTGATTTTATGTAGGTGTATTGTGTATTTGGTTAATAGTGGAGTTTTTATAAGATATGTGTTTCGTCCCGTTTTGGAGGATTCGTCAGTTCTCAGTTCTTATTTGAATAAATAATTATTGGTACAAGGGGCACTGAATACATATACACCATACAAGTCACTTGGTTTGTGTGTTGTAGGCTGCGATACTGCTTGTATGCCCAAACCGACCTAATGGTATAATCCACAAGGCAGTGGAGCAACGTCAGGAGATGTAGTCCCAGGATAACTGATGACCAACACTAGGCTCATACTCTATTTGTTCCATCAGGATCTTGAAGCCTATGTGCACCATTGATCTGTAATCAGGATTTTCCAACTCCCCTAGGTGGATCCTTGATATTCAAAAAGTTGAATAAAGCGCCGGACATTCGCTTTTCATCCTCTCAATTTCATAAGCACCATCTAGGCAGTGAGTAGAACTTTCCTGTCAGTGGCAGTGTACGCGAGGTTATGTGAGAGAATTTCGAGAGTGAGAACTGATTCTCCCCTCGGCCATATTCGATAATTTTGATGTTTGATCATATTTCCTTAAAAAATCTTGGACCAAATTTCCAGGCAAAACGTTGAATTTACTTCTAATTCATCCGCTGAGATTTTACAAATACATTCTTCCTCTTTAATATCTTATATCAGCTCGGTGCCCCCCCAAAAAAACTATTCAATCAAATTTAGACGAATGTTCTTATTTATTTATTCAGCTAGATATATCTGTACCAGAGTTAACGTGCACTTCAGGACTTAAAATTGATGCCAATCTCCTCAGTCGTAATAGAGTTATCCACATTGCTACCAAATCCAGATGGTCTTTGGCTTTTGTATTTGGATCGTGAAAATTACTAAATTCAACTCGAACTACTCACTAATATTAAGTAGTACAGATGGAGTAAAGAAATATTAGGAATCATAAACAAATCAATATGCTTTCTTACATAATAACCAAATCTTTATTGTAATACCAAAAGTGATGAATCCATTGTCGAAACATTTTCATATAGGTAGGAATCATGAACTAGCTAGGTATGCAACAAACCATCAACTCCGTTATGCAGGCACATGCGGCTGACGTGTCTCAAATAGGATGAAACGCGCTCCCTGGATTTCATTGCTAGCCACCGTCATCTCAGCTTATAATGTTATTTCCTAATATTTCAATTCAGTCAATTATGTTTCCATTTGATATTTGTCCACTTTAAAGCATATTTTTCAATAATCTGATTGATGACATGAATTCTGATGGTGAGATTTTAATGATCCAACCTTTACCTTAAGGTACTTTAGCTTACCAAACCATAATTGATAAGACTATGCAAAGTGATTAATCATAAAAGCTCCTCACTAATTATTGTCATTTCCTGGTTTCACATACGTAACTGTTTACTTGGACAAGGCACAAATGAAGTGCATACTAGTCACTTTAACTTATTTGTAAATACTTCGATGTAATCTCTATGTTCACTGATCATATACCTTAACCGTAGAATAAGAGAATTTTCGGAGGTAGGCAATATAATACACTTTCAATAGATATATTCATATAAATCATGTATAAGATGCCTGGTAAAGGTTCACATTTCCATTATAAATTTAAAAACATTTCTCCGCTAATTAAAAGGAGCCGTTTTTAATGTTAAATAAATGAAGTAGGTAATTGTACGATCATATTTTGATTTAGAGTTGTCATTATTTTTGTTGTTGTTGTTGTCTTTCAATGGACTTACGTCGTAGTAATTAACTTCATGTAACGTTTCGTCTCAGTCAGTTAGTCAGCTACAACGTAGGACCAGGCACATATATGCATCGATACAAGTTGCCATACCTCATTAACACAACAAAATGAACAACGGATTTATGGGAGTAGTTAATTCAATGGTGGTAATATATAAAAGAAAAATTGCATATAAGGATATAGTACAAGAAGAAAGAAAGATATGAAGCAATTTTAGTATCTTAGTTTAAGGGAAGATGGAGAGTGTATACACCGACGCCATTGTGATCGATTCTGAGAGAGTCTCCAACCGTTGATTACAATAGTTACACGGACCCCAACCAAGTAATCTGCATCTACCAACATGGCTCAGACTAGAAGTTAGTGACTTCATTGATTGATGCCACATTTCGGTTTGGCCGCCCCTAACGTTTTTCCAACCATCTCCAACACGGGTTAGCATTACACGTCGTGGTAATCTCTTAGTTTAAGGGAAGAGCGTCGTCACGCGTACCCCAATGTTTGTTTATTTGATTTTCGTTCTGCTTAATATTTGATTGCTTTAGTTCTGAGATAATGATGAGAATATTGATTCTATGCGACAAATTCTTTTATGAATACTCATCATATGTCTCTTGGTATATACATAGTAGAAACGAAGGGATCTATGCGATCATAGTGTAGTGTATATTACTTATACTAACAGATATAAGTAGTATGTAGCATCAATCGGAATCGGAATGCCTGTCAGTAGGTGATTGAAATAAAGAGAACAAGAAGGAAGTTGGAAAGTAATCGAAATAACAATAGAATGCGAATAGTGGTGTATGTAAAAGACAACGCATAGAAGCTGTGCAAAGAATGTATTAAGCGTATAATTTTAATATTTTACTAAATCACTATATGATCTCGCATCAAACAATAAATTGGACGTTGCAACCTTGATTGAGATTAAATCCGGAATCGTCCGTTCTTGTGAATAGAAAAATACAATAGTTAATGATTTAAAATCTAGTGATCCATATTTTCGAATTCATTCGGATCACAAAGTAATACGATTGTCAATCAGTTTGATCACTGATGTCTCTCTCAATCTTACCGTTGGTCAACTCCTATCTACTTCCAACTGACATATTGAGGCCCCTACAAGATGTCAGTGATGGACCCGAACAGTTCAGTTGTAATGTCTTACATTGTGAATTTAAATGACCCAGGATTAAATAACAAACAAAGTTCCAATCTTCTTAAGATTTTGTGTATACCTCACTAATGAGTCAGAACTAGCGGAAAAATTAGGTCTAGGAGTCTAATTGAATTCTGTCATCAACCACCTAATATACTAATTTGTATAAAGAAGAAACAATAAAATTTATAACAAAAGATACTGAATTCATCAATCTGTTTGAATGCATTTATTTACCATAGCTTCTATAGAATTTAATAGTTGAGTTCATGAGTCAATTAAAGCCAGATCACCACCCGGAAGCACTGGACGGCCGTGTCGTCCTATTGTGTGACTCCTGAGCAGTGCGCGTTCACGATCTCGCCTCGCGAGCTGCGAACCCAGGATCTATCAGTCTCACGTGCAATCACTTAACCTCTAGACCACTGAGACGGCATCCAGTGGTGTTCATGTTTAACATCAAGCATCCACGAAATTGGGCGACGCATTCACTATTATCATTAGTGAGTTGCTATTTCACAACAGACCGATATGTCCTGGGATCGAATCTGTCAGGGAGCATCAGTTCCCTTAAGAATAATACAGGTACACTTTGCTGACGAGTGTCAAATAGCACGAAACCCGGGTTGAGGGTTTCCTGTTGACTACCGCCAATCTCCATCTTTTCTCAACACGATTCACGCAATATCGAGTCACTTAGACTGATGACCACATTGCAACTTGATCGATACCATTCGATCTGTAGTAAGAAGGACCTTAAATACATGACATTGATCACCACCTAGTGATCAATTTACTTGTAAATACATCTCAATCCTATAAGAGATCATTAGTGGCCTGGATAGATCAGTGGTAACATCTCTGACTGTGAAACTGAGTGACACGTGGTCGAATCCGTTATGGAGTACCAGTTCGTTCAAGAATAATGGAGGTACTCCTTGCCGACGAGTACCAATTAGTACGTAAGTTAATTCCACCGTTTCTTGTTGATTATTTCCAAACGCCACCTTATATCTGATGTTAATGAATTGTTTACAGGTCTTGTTTTGTTGTTGTTCTTCTTCATTTCTTTGTTTATTTACTTATTTATCTTCCTTTTTTATTTTGAAAAACAAACAAACAAACAAACTCGAAAACAAGAAATATTAATGAATAATCTAATTAAGTTGAATTATCAATTTCACATGAGTTATCTCCTCTATTAAGTATGTTATCATTGATACCTCAAATAAATGAAGTGAGTAGTTGTTGTATGGACTAACAAGGAGAGGGGAATACAAAAATTATGTTTAATGAAATAAACAAATACATATATACCGTATACACAGAAGTAAACAAGAAATTGAGAAAGAGTATTAGAGTTGGAAAGTAGAAATATGTGGAAGATCTAACAGTGATAGCGGAAAAAGCTGCATGAGAAGGAAATATGAATCAACTAGATGATACAACGAAGAAACTAGCAGGGAAATATTGTAAACTAGGACGATAAGTTTAGAACAAAGGAAGCTAACCAATCAGTGAGATCCAAGAATCATAGAACAAGTAGGTAGACCACTCTGAAGAGTTCTTGAATACACCACCTCCATTGTATCCACTGAACATCGAATCAGCATACATAGACCTTCCTATAGATGTTACTCCACCAACGATCAAAGAAATTAGGTCATCAGACAAATCAAGAATAAGAAATCAGCAAGACCTGATAATACACCAGCTGAAGCACTAAAGTCAGACATAGGGGTAACTGTAAACATGTTCCGTGTTCTATTCAAGAAGATTTGCGAGGCGGAACAAATGCTGACAGATTGGAAAGGATGATGCCTCATCAATGTACCAAAGGAAAAAGATCTAGGCAAATCTATGAACTAAATATTAGAGATACCAGGAAAGCTTTTTAACAGTATTACTGAACTGGACGAAAGATTCAGTAGACTTTCAGCTTCGAGATCAACAGGCCGGATTTCGTTAGAATCGGTTGAGTATAGACCAAACCGCTACATTGAGTTTTTTGTTGAACAATCATTTGGATGAAAATCATCACTGTACACCAACTTCCTTGATTATGAGAAAGAATTCGACAATGTGCATAGCATAGTTCTTAAACACATGGTCAATTTGGGTCACACCACATCGCGTGAATCTTCGTTCAAAATCCTCTACAAAGTAAAAAAAAAACGAACTGGCTCAAATAAATATTTGAATGAAGAATTTACATATAATTGAGGCTATAGCAAATCAACATTTTCAACCCGACCTTATTGTATGGAAGACTCATATTCAATCCTTAATTCTTCCACAGTCTTAGAAATCCTTTGAATTCTACAAATTGTAAGTGCTAAGCATTAGTTTCTTCTTGTTAATTAAGTCGACAGTTATTTCTAACCTTTATTTTGTCGATTATTACTTGTTATTACTTCCAAAATCGTTATATAACGTAAGCTCTTGACGATGTTTGGTTATGTTACTGAATGATGTAACCTATTTCATCCAGTACATGAAAACTTTCATTACATTGAAATAACACCATACCGTTGATAAAGTATTACTTAACATACTTGAAGATTTTTTGATAATCTTGATTATATTATACAACCACCACTTCTTAATAGGTGTTACTTCTTCTTTGACATCATGGTGTACCTGGGAAAATCATCAACATCATAGAGAATTCATATGACGGACTACACTGTAAAGTGGTGCATAGAGGATAGGTTCATTCCAAGTGAGGACCGGAGTCAGACAAGTTTGTTTATTCTCGTCCCTTCCATCTTTTTTGTTGGTTGACTGGATTATTAAGACTTCGTCATCTGAGGGAAAGCACGGAATAAAATGAACAAGTTAAATACAACTACACGCTTTGGACTTCGCAGATGACCTGAACCTTCTATCCTCTCTATCTTGTCTAAACATCACAATGACAATGTTTATCATTATTATAATGGGTTACATTAATTTAAATACATTAGGAACCATCAACTTGAGTGAAGAATGAATACAAATGGAAAATAAACTAAGTATAAAGGAGCTATAGAGATTGTTGAGTATTATAGTTCACATCATTTATTGAATTTAGATAAGGAAACTGGTCAAAATCAAGAAATATTGGAAAGATGTATCATTTTAGTGTGTGACTTCTTAACGGCAATGAACACCACAACACCCCTAGGAGTCTGAAGTAAGACTTACAAGTTCCATGGCGAATTATACCACTGAATTGACATGTAGTGTCTTACATTTCTAATTTTAATCAACTCACGATAAACAGCAAACATCTATACCAATAAATAATGATGCTTCCTAAGTTCTAACAAGAATCAATGACCAGTGGTGTTCAACCATGTTGCCTATGAGGTAGTCACTAATAACAATATATAGAGAATTGATTAGTTATACATGATCATCATTGGATTCTGACATAATAGTTTTAAATGAGAAACGTTAAGAGAAGAAAAAAGACTTGAAGGTCTTGGGTTAGATTCTTGATGTGATAATTGATATGCACCATCCACTTAGAGAAGTCTCATAATAGAATGAGCTGACTTTTCAATGGCTCTTTGTTTTCAATACTCGTTTCACGAAAATCAGACTATGGTTTAATGCATAAGAAAAAGGAATAGAGCCAACAATCTGTTGACTGGTTCCAATAATCATTTCATTCTGGACAATGAACTCTTAAATTAACCTTGTCGATTGATTTATTTTTATGCATTGTGATATACAATGCAAGTATACTTCAAAGTTTTAATCAATAATTATGATAGATTTTACAAGTGATCAGTAATCAGTCAGTCAGTAACAACGTAGAACTTTGTACGTACGTACATCAATTCGAGTTGCCATACCACATTAGTACAGAGACAGAGTTGTCTACTCAAATTCCATAGTGGTAGAGGTAGTAAGATTATGAGTAGTGATCGGAAAGATTAGGGTTTGAAGATGTTATTTAAAGAGTATAATCCAGTGAAATAAATTTGGGAAGAGAAAAAAAGACAAGGAGGAATCAGGAAATTAAAATTTGGGAGAATACAAAGAGTGCATGCACCTGCGCCATAGCAAACAATTTTGAACTATGTCATTCAAGGTCTCTAACCATCGGTTGCTATCATCTCGCGGATCCCAACCAGGTAGTCTACACCTACCAAAATAGCCTAGTCCACTTGTCAGTGATTAGTAATACATACTGTTGGTATAAATTAGTATTCCCTAGAGAACTGATATCACTTGACAATGATGAATAGTAGCTAATAATGGGATCCAGGATGGGCATTTTGTCCTATATCATTTAGATAATTTATTAAAAATGATAGAATACAGGACAGTTATTCTATTCACCTTCGTATACCCAACCACCAACTGCCTCGACGCGCGATGTTTTATGGTGTAGGAGTAGGTTGGATGAAAGCTAGGGGCAGCCAGACCAAAACATGGCACAAGTCCATGAAGTCACTCACAAGTGGACTGAGCCATGTTGATAGGTGTAGACTACCTGGTTGGTAACCGCGAGATGATAGCAACCGATGGTTAGAGACCTTGAATGACATGGCTCAAAATCGTTTGCGAATGGCAAAGGTGCATCGACTCTTTGTGTTCTTCAAATTCTAATCTTTCCGATTACTGCTTATACTCTTACTACCTCTATCATTATGGGATTTGAATGGACAATTGTATTTGTGTGCTAATGTGGTATGGCAATTCGAACTGATGCACGTACATTACGAAGTTCTACGTTGTTACTGACTGACTGACTTTCAATTTCTGTAATAACTTGAATTTCATAATAATTACATTGACATTTCATTTACTTCATAAGATCATCTTTGTGATGTTTTCATATTCAAAATAACCGTCTCTTCACAAAATACACTATTGATTCAATTACAGTTGAGTTATCGGTCATGCGGGTTAGCGTTTTTTTAGCGAGTTAGTTTTCTACGGGATCGGGTCGCTAACTATCCTCCTTTACCCGGTCGTGGGGCCCCCAGTAACTCTAGAAGAGCTGCAGGCGGAGTCTAGGCAGTTCTACTGTGTGGAGCTGAAACTTGGAGAACTATTACAACCATCATCAAGAAGATACAAGTATTTATAAATAGTTGTTTACGCAAGATACTTAACATCCATTAGCCAGATACCATCAGCAACAGCCTTTTGTGGTAGAGAACAAACCAGCTTCTAGCTAAAGAGGACAATAGGAAAAGACAACGGAAATGGATAGGACATACATTGAGGAAATCACCAAACTGCATCACTAGACAAGCTCTAACTAGGAATCCTGAAGGTAAACGGAAAAGAGGAAGTCCAAAGAACACATTACGTTGAGAAATAGAAGCAGATATGAAAAGGATGAATAACAACTGGTAGGAGCTGGAAAGGATTGCCCAGGACAGGGTTGGATGGAGAATGCTGGTGAGTGTCACCTATGCTCCTTCACGAGGAGTAACAGGCGTAAGTAAGTAAGTAAGTAAGTATCAGTCATGTTAAATGAAAAGTTACAAAAGAGAGTTTTATTCCAATCCATTATACACTACAATTAAGGTACTTTAAGTTTACAATCAGTATTCAGTAAACCGGATATACTAAATGTTAATTTAATGGAAATTACATTTAAGTAAATATTGACAAAACAATTTTTTTCTTTCTTTCTTTCTTTCTTTTAGTTACCAAGCCGGTTTACTGATTCTTTTAACTTTTTTAGACATTTTCAATCGATATTGCAAAAAAAAACGAATCCAGACCAATGTATCTAATTTAATTTGATCAGAAATTCAGTTTATCAGAAGAGAGTTTGTAAAGATTTTAATAATTTCAATAGTTGAGATCATGAGTTAAATAAAGTTCGATCAATATGGAAAATCTGAAAGCACTAGATGACCGTTTTGTCGTAGTATGAGACTCTTCAGCACTACGCATCCACGATCTCGCCTCGTGGGATTCAAACCCACCCATATTGGATACTCATCTCAGTTTTATGATGTGTATAATAAGAATATACAAATGAATCGTCACTAGCCATATCTGATAATATTCCGACTTAATGAATTGCATAACCTTCAGAACCGTAATCAGTTTGTCTTGATGTACTGATAGATATCAGTTCTCTACAACTATTTTCCTTATCTATCCCATATATCATAAACTATCCAACTCTACATATCTCCACTCAGTTCTACCATCGCTAAACAGTGTTAAATGTGAGAGTCTTCGGAGTGACATTCATAACACACGAACAAGCTACCAAAGCCGCTATATTAGCGTGGTGACATATAACTGGGTATACACTGCCAATACACAGATTTACTAAAAGAGTATTAATATCAGATGAGAGCAATCCTTTGGTGATAACTGTGATCAAATACAATCGGTTGCTCAGCATCCTCAATCCTAGGAGGGGTCAGTTATCACTAACATATAGCAGAACTGCTCTCGCTAACGGGTTCATATGGCTCATACACTATTCATTCCATCAAGATCATGGCGACTATGTTTAACATTACTTTGGAATAAGGTTTATCCAACTCACCTAGGTAGACCGTCTGTATCCACCATCCCGTTTTAAGCCCTTTCAGTCTATTCCGAGACCGAATATCACGTTAGTAGTCAGGATCCTACTCCTAATCTGAGGCTTATTTCCTCTGATTTGTTCAGTACTATTTGATCAGCACTATTGAGCTTCATCTGACAGCCAAGTCCCTGTTGGTCTACTATTCTAAAGCTTCCCTCTATGTCTTGCTCTTGAGTTCTAAAGTCACCAACCAGCCTGTATTACATTTCTATTTCAAACAGAAGTGGTTTATATACAGTCATGCCGGAACCGCATTACACCGGAAAATGAAAAATAACAACCATACACGAACAAGCCAAAAATGATTGTGAATAGAGGAGATTGTAGATAATCGACTGACAACAATTTAAGAGTAATAAGTTGTACAACAACCGAAAGCTTATGATAAATGGAATATATACACACAGTAATCGACTTAATTAGTGATTATACATTAAAGTTATGATTTTAACAATTGAATTGATGGGTCGATTTAGGCTAGACCATTATTAAAAACCTGGAAGCACTGGGCGGCCGTTTTGTCCTAGTATGGGACTCTTTGCAAATGCTTACACACGATCCTGCAAGCGAGACTGGAACTATGGACCTGCATTTTCGCGTGTCAAAGCTTAACCTATAGACTACCGAGCTGGAATCAAATGGTTCACGCACGATACTGATAGGTCCTAGGTTCGAATCCCGCGAAGCGGGATCTTAGATGAGTATTGCTGAAAAGTTTCATACTAGGACGAAACGACCGTCCAGTGTTTTCAGGTTTCCTATGATGGTCTACCTTCAATTAACTCATGTTCTCAACTAGTGAAATATAATTTTATTATATCTTAATGAGTGGAAAAATTGTATTTCTGATGTTTCGTGACTTAATATAAACCACTTTTTATCAGAGTAAATAAATAACTTTCCAACCAATACTCAATTTATTTGAAACTATCAAGTTCATCCAACCTTGCCATTGATAATTACAAGTCATTGTTATACCAGGTTAATTGAACAGTAAATATGACCTTTAAATAGTAAAGTTGGAAATTTTTAATTGAATGAATGGTATCATAGTTACATTAAAACATGAATATCATAATAAATGATTGGAGAAAGTTGATGAGACACTGATAATTTAGATTCACTTGGCATTATTTGGAATGTATCTTTCCATTGAGGTTTAAGACTTCAATTGATCAGTCTGTTATTGGTATATGCGGATACTGTGCGTATGTCTCGATATTGCCTGAATTCACAAGCTATTTGTAAGCAATGATGGATAGTGGCTAGCAGTGGAATCCAATTTGACGCGCGTTTCGTCCTATTTGGGACTCGTCAGTTGGATGTACCTGCATCTGAGAGAGTTGATGTTCACTGTGTGACTCGAACCCAGTACCATTCGCTTGAAACGCCATCGCGTGATCCACTCAGCTACTGAGTTCTCATAGCCACTTGCTTGTGCAATGGGGTGAATTCGAATTCACTTGATATTGTCTTTTACTTGTATCTTCCCATTGAGGTTTAACACTGCAATTGATCAGTCTGTTATTGGCATATGTGCATACTGTGCGTATGCCTCGATATTGCCTGAATTCACAAACTATTTGTAAGCAATGATGGATAGTGGCTAGCAGTGGAATCCAGTTTGACGCGCGTTTCGTCCTATTTGAAACTCGTTAGCTCAGTGGGAAGATACAAGCCAAATAATACCAAGTGAATTTAAACTTCATCCCATTGCACAACCAAGTGGCTATCAGGACTCAGTAGCTAAGTGGGTCACGCTATGGCGTTTGAAGTGAATGGTACTGGGTTCGAGTCTAAGAGTGAACATCAACTCTGAGGTGCAGGTACATCCAGCTGACGAGTCTCGAACAGAACGAAACGCGCGTCAAACTGGATTCCACTGCTAGCCACTATCCATCATTGCTTACACTGTTAATTCAGGTTATACATTAGTTGAAACTAGTTAACAAAACTTATGTGAAGTCTTAAAGGGGACTTGTATTTTTCTGTGATATGTAACCTTTTGTAATTTCTTACAGATACATTACTGACTAGTCTGTAACTAATGGAAAACATTTTCTCATCAGTTTTATAGTAATGTAGTGCTTCATTGGTTTCCTTTGTGTTATGTGCTACTGATGTCAACAGATATAAGTAGTATGTGAAGTGTTTGGAGGCAGAATGTTAAAAAAATAAAAACAAAACAAACGACGATGAGAACAGTGAATGATTGCTATGGAAATGAAGGAACAATAAAGTCTGAGACAATTGATTGACATGTTTCAGACGAAGTATTTACTGTATTTACTGCACCTTCGAAGTGCAAAGTACTTCTACAAGACTGGTAGGATTCCAATCCTGTACTCACCCTGGATGGTGAGCAGATAGACGTAGTCGAGAAGTTCGTGTATCTGGGTAGCTGCATAAGAGCTGGTTATGGCATGAGTGATGATATCGATTCACGTATAGTGAAAGCCAGAGCGGCTTATGCCAATCTGGGCCATCTTTGGCGCCTTCGTGATGTTAGTCTGGCTGTAGAAGGTCGGATCTACAACGTGTCGGTGAGAGCAGTTCTGCTCTATGCTTGTGAAACCTAGTCTCTCCGAGTTGAGGATGTTAGACGACTCTCCGTGTTTGATCATCGTTGTCTCCGAAGGATTGCTGACATCCAGTGGCACACCATGTTAGTAATGCAGAAGTTCGGCATCGTGTGTTCGGGCACAGAGACGATAATGCAATTGGTGTCACCATCTTGAAACACTGACTTCGGTGGCTTGGACATGTTCTCCGAATGTCGTCCCAGAGAATTCCACGTCGTGCATTATTTGCCGACTCTGGGACTGGTTGGAAGAAGCGGAGAGGTGGTCAGTGCATGACATGGTGTCGTGGTATGAAAGAAAGCTGCAAAGGACTGGCTTGTGTTGGTCCTTCATGACTCCCTGGTTGGGGTCTGAGAGATGGTGCTACACAGTGGCTAGAGACGTTATCAGATATGGCTCAGAATAGAAGGCAGTGGTGATCCTGCTGTAACCTTCTTTTACTTACTTCATAAAAAGTGGTTGTGTCTCCTTTACCTGAAAGATTTCTTCTGATTGTACCTCTTCGTCATTGCTCTCTTTTTCTTTTGCGCTCCTTAGCTTTTTTTCTTTTCTATTTCTCTTCGAATTCTCATTGTTTTATGTGGCGCATATATATCGGCGCTCTCTTGTACCAATATTCATGTGTTCAAATAATAAATAAATAAATCTTAGAGTTGACTAAGACATCCTGTAATTTTGTGTTCAGAAATGTTTGATAGTCTCCACTTGTTTTCTCGTTCATTACACTTTTATAGTTAGTAATTTTATATTAAGTAGTGACATGTTCATTTGTGGGATTTCGGTTTCTTTGTGTCAACTCTTCTGTCTTTTGAATATACAGTCAAATAAAAATCTGTATTTGAAGGAGATAGAAATTTCAAATAATTGAATCCAGGATGTATGTTCTATTATATTTGGGACAAAGCTAGATGTACCTTCATCATAGTTGATGTTCATTTCAGGACTTGAACTCTGTAATTTTCACTTCAATCCTTAATCCATTTTGCGACTAAGTCTAGGCAACCACTTATTTAAAATAATTTAAACCGTCACGAATTTAAATGAAGCCATTTATTATCATGATTTTCGTTATTATTATTACTATTCAAAATCATCAGTATAGGGATGTGGAGATTACTAAGTTTTTGCTTGAGATCATGAACCGATTGATGTTAGACCACCATTTAGAACCTGGAAGCACTGGACGACCGTTTTGTCCTATTGTGTGACTCCTGACCAGTGAGCGTCCACGATCTCGTCCCGCGAGATTCGAACCCAGGGTCTATCAGTCTCACGCGCGATCGCTTAACCTCTAGACCACTGAGCCGGCATCCAATGGTGTTAATGTTTAATCTCAAATAATCCACGAAATTGCGCGATCATCTTCCATTGTACTGAGGTAGATACCTGTCTCTACTTGATATGGATTAGCTCCACTGGTCACGGCTTCTCAATAGAATAGAGATTTCCCTCACGAAGCTAGTCACTAGTGAGCATATTGTAATTATTAAGTTTTTGATTGAGAACAAAATTAGCTTATTATACCCGTCTCATTAGTCTGAAATTATCATACTCATCATGAGATAAAAAAGATTTTCAACCCTTTCCATTTTGACTTTTTCGTAAACGGTGTTGAACTGGTTTAGATTAGATTGAAAATATTGTCCGCATATCTACTATTTTTCGATAGTTCTTTAGTCGATCCCACTTTCAGGAACGCTCCTGAATCGCTTTATCCATGAGACATTCTATACCATCTACAAATTTAAAGGTTCAATATTACGAATTGGCTTTAAATTAGACAACCATTAAAAAGTAATAAGCTCTAGACAGTCTTTTGATCTTAGTTTTAGACTTCACAATCATGTGCTCCCCCTAGGACTAGAGAGTTATTCAGTGTTTCCCAGTCTTCAATAATTATCTAAGTATAGTCAGTTCTAAATTTAAACCATAAAATACATTTTTAATTGTTTGTTTGTATCTCCTCACTGATGTTTAGGAATGCAATTGATCAGTTTGTTATTGGCAATATGTGCATCTTGTTCGAATTACCTTGATATTGCCTTAAGTGCCGGAGTGAACATCAATTCTGGGATGCCTGTTGATCCAGTTGAAGAGTCCTAAATAAGATGAAACAAGTATCCTGGATTCCACTGCTAGCTACCATCCATCTTTACACATAAAATACAGTTTCATTTTTTGTCAACTTTGTATTACATCTACATTCCAGGATGGTGATAATCAATCGCTTATTTTACATCCAAATGTAAGTACATCTATGCCGATTTTGAGGTTTTGTTGCACAAAAATCAACATTTCCCCAGAATTAATCAAGTGAAATCGTCCAAATCGAAATTAACGCAGATGGTATTATTAGTAAATCTGTTGACTACTTCCAACCATCATCTTATCTCAACATAGTTCCAGTCTCTTAGACTGATGACCACATTGCAACTTGTTCAATAGGACTCGATCTGTACTAAGAAGGACCTGACATACACGACATTGATCACCATCTAGTGATCAATTTAATTGTAAATACATCTCAGTCCTATAAGAGATCAGTACTGGCCTGGATAGATCAGTGGTAACATCTCTGACTGTGAAGTTAGGTGGCACTGGACTGAATCCATCCGAGAGCATCAAATCCCTCATGAAAACAGGTACACCTTGCTGTTGAGTGTCAAGCAACAGAAAACGTAGGTCCAGTGTTTCCTGTTAAATATCTCTAACCACCATCTTATCTCAACATAGTGCATACAACCTCGAGTCACTTAGACTGCTGACCACATTACAAAATATGTTCGATAGTACTCAATCTACACTAAGAAGGACCTGAAATACATAAAATTGATTCCCACCTAGTGATCAATCAATTGTAAATCTTATTATTATTATTATCAGAATGTGTTTTGTGGAGAATTTTAGAAATTTTCACAGATCGAACTCATGAGTCAGTTGAAGCTAGACCACCATTGAAAACCTGGAAGCACTGGACGGCCGTTTCGTCCTAGTATGGGACTCCTCAGCAGTGCGCATCCACGACCCCGCACCACCCGGGGCTCGAACCCAGGACCTACTGGCTTCGCGCGCGAGCACTTAACCACTAGACCACTGAGCCGGCATCCAACGGTGTTAATGTCTAACTTCAACCAATCCACGAAGTTGCACCACCTTACACCATTGTCTTCAGTGAGTTCCTATCTCACAACAGACCTGGTTGAACTCCACTGGTAACGACTTCTCACTAGAACTCCTGAAGTGTCTCCTGAAATCAGTCACTAGTGAGCAGGTGATTATTATTATCAGAATGGGTTTTGTGGAGAATTTTAGAAATTTTCACAGATTGAACTCATGAGTTCAATCTGTGAAAATTATTACATAATTTGTTTTTATTTTCATTTCCAATGTTTTATCTGTCTATCTCATAACCAATATAACTTCTTATTACAAAAACAAAACAACAACATACAATCACCTATATACATAAGTTATCCCTACTCTATGTTTTGTATATTTGTTTGTTGTATATTGTATGTATGTTGTTCTCATTCAATGTAAACTATTCTACTTCTTTAGTTGAATAAACAGAAGACTAGTACTACTAATAATGTTAGTAGTAGTATTCATCTCGAATAAAATCAAACTTTATTCAAGATGAATAAAGGAAGAAAAAACAATCATTCATTAAGATGTTCATCTTGTATAGTCAATTTATAGATTATTAAGACATAAATATTGAAATCATATGTATATCATGATGTCATAGTAACACACTTAGGCGGATATATATATATATATACAAACCTATAGGGAACTAAATATATGGTGTATATGTGTTTGTACTCACTCATGGTCTAACCGACATAAACTAACCCTTAGCGAATAATACAGTCTATCATTTACTCAATATCCATACTATGTGTAATAATAATAATAATTTTTATCATTACTGTTATTATATTATCTCCGTTTCCCAACGATTAGCTGAAGGAGGGCTGTATTACAGTTGAATGAGCACAGATACAAATAATGTGCATAAGTATATACATATATATATGTCTAACTTTTATATTAGATATGCTTATATAAGACCAATAATATTCTATGTGAATGATATTAAAATTAACTAAATCCAGTTGGTTAAATCTAATTCTTAATCAAAAGAAAATAAGGAAAAAGGAAATCTTTTTCTTTTAGTGACTGATTCAATTCATAGAGTGGGTCAGTATAGAAGATAAAATTATGTTTTACTAATACATATGTGATTTTATTTATTTATTTCTTTTGTCAGTTTGTCAACAAGGTTTAGATACTACACTATACTATACTATACCATACTATACTATACTATACTAACCATACCATACTGTACTATACCACACTGTACTGCACCATACTATACCATACTAACCGTACTATACTATACTCATCATTCAATAATATAACTATACAGACTACATTAAACTTACAAAAGTTCATTTAACATTTCATTACATAATTAATAAAACATTATAATCCTGTAACCAACCAAACAAAAAAAATTGATTAATGAACATTACTTTTCGTTGATTATTCATTATTGGCGATCAATTTGTGTGTGTGCGTGTGCGTGTGCGTGAAAATAAACATAAACATATCGATTATTTATTTATTTTTGTTTATATATGTGTGTGTGTGCAGTTAACAATCATCTTTTGTAGTAGTTGTCGTTGTTGCTTGTGAATTCTTTGGATAAAAATATTACATCATTCAAAGAAATAAAAATCTTTTGAACAAATTGGTAAGTAACTGTACATTTTGAAATTGTTTGATAAAATAGTATAATCTTTCATGTTAAAGACAATGTTGTCCTATGTTACTAGGTTATTTATTGATTTATTTAAATAATGTGTCACACAAGTCACTTGTGTGGGCAGGTTGTTTTCTTAAGAAGTTTAACACTTGGAGCCTTTGACATAAGGGTCTGATCTACAAACCAGTGGAATAACGTAAGAAGATGCAGTCCTATCGTAGCCGGTGACCAATAATTGGTTCATACGTCATTTGTTTCTTGATGATCCTTTTCAATCCCCCTAGGTGGATCATCTATATCCACCAACCCGTTTGAAGCTCCGGACATTCACTTTTCATCCTCCTAATTCCGTAAACAACAGTAATGTTGTGAGAAGGCAGTGAGTATGACTTCTCTGACAGTAGAGAGCTAACTTTCCTCAACCCCGGTTGAACCAGAGCATTTCGAAGCTAGGTTAATTTCAACATTATATTTATGTATGTATTCATATTCACTTTCTTATTGTAATTCTGCCTAGTATATATAATACGATGAATAATACACAAATAACTAACATGAACCAGTAAGTTACTGAATGAATTCATTGCTAATAATTCATTAGTTGACAATGGTTCTTCGTGAAAATATAAAACTAAAAGGTTAGATTCGAGTAGTATGAGAAGTACTATAGACTACCTATCTATCCGAACAACATTTTTTATTGACGCACACACAATCTGATTGGTTATTTTTGTTTGACTATACTATCTAATATTTGCACAAATAATGTGATTGGTCATTTCACAAATCTTAGATTTGATTATACTCCTTTTTATTGGTTCATAGATTTAGTTTTTATTAGTATTTGAAGATTATCAACTAACTTAAATGTATTATTATAGGAGTGTATTGTAACGTTTGATCATTGATTAATGTGAATATATTATTGTCTTCAGTGAGTTATTATATCACAACAGACCGCCTAGTTGAACTCCACTAGTCACAGTTTCTTACTAGAACTGCAGAGAATACTTCTTGAAGACAGTCACAAGTGGGCACATGATGATTATTATCAGAAGGGGGTTTTTGTGACGATTTTAGTAATTTAAAAGTTGAATTCATGAGTCGATCTAAACAGAACCATCATTGAAAACTTAGATTGATTGGATGGCCGTTTCTTCCTAGTATGGAACTTCTCAGCAGTGAGCATCCACGATCTTGCCGTCCAATGCTTCTAGGTTTTCCATGATGATCGAGATTTAATCGACTCATGAATTTAATTATAGTGTGAATATAAATGAAAAATGTGACCAAATGATCCGATATTGTATTTCAATCACATTTATTACAGTCTATTTCATCCAATTTCTTTTTTATTTGTCATTGAATCCATTAGTTTGAATAATATAAACTGAATATATTTTGTTAAATTGTAAGTTGAACTAATTCTCAAAATAATTCATTAGTTCAATGTCAAAATCCAACACTCGTCATCTTTAAATCTGATTGGTTTGTACATAATTTGTAGTTTTGCTGGCATAAACTTCTCTAATTAAAAAAAAGAAAGAAAAACATTATCCTCATCTTAAATTTCAAAATTAGCTAATCTGATTATAGATATTGGTGTTTGACAACAGATGCCTTAGAAATATTGCTCTCGTCTGCTAGAATCATCGGGTAAGTAATAGTGAGGTTCGACGCAGGGTATTAAGGAATAATGGTAAATCAGTTGGTGACGTTGTGAATCTTTAACGACTGAAATGGTTAGGTCACGTGTTGCGTATGCCTGAACACCGATTATCACGACGCGCAATGCCAACTAGTGTTAGAGATGTTTGGAAGAAACCAAAACGTGGCATCAGTCCATAAGGTCACTTAATTCTGGTCTGAGCCATGTTGGTTGGGGTCCGTGTGGCTATCGTAACCAATGGTTTTAGACTGTGTGTGACATGGCTCAGAGTCGTTCACAATGGTGTCGGTGTATACACTCTGTGTCTTCCTTTAAACTAAGAGATTAAAATCGCTTCATATCTTGCTTTCCCCAAACTAATTCTTTCTTCTTATACTATATCCTTATATGCAATCTTTCTTTTATATATTACCACCATTGAAGTAACTAGTTCTATGAATTCGATGCTCATCTTGGGCTAATGCGGTATGGCAACCTTGACCGATGCATATATGTGTCTGGTACTACGTTGTAGCCGAATGACTGACTGACTAATCTTTAACAGAATTTGAGATCACATAAATAAGATAATCAAATCATGTTGTAGTAATCAAGAACACCCAGATGTATTCGAATACAAAATTGTAGAATGTATCAACAAAATCTGAGAACTATAAAATAAATTCTTCATTTGCAAAATATTCATCAATTGTCTTAGACTTCATTGTTCTTTCGTTTCCGCAGCAATCATTCTAATTCCTCATTTACTTTTCTTTCAACTTAACCTTCTACTGCTGGGCATTTCACTGTCGACTAATGATACATACTACTTATATCTGTCGATATCAGTAGCACACACCACAATGTTACTTCTTATAGTCCTTACTATCTAATGAATTTCATATATATAACATCCTTTATACGTTTTTCAACCTACTTATTGTAGAGGTCGATATTTGGCTTTAAACTTCATAGTATTTTGTAAGTATACTGATCATTATTTAAACACAACAACCGCCAATCTCGACACCTGATGTCTGCTGGTTGAATATTAGTTAAGAAAAAAACTAGGTAGGGCAAAATCAAAAAGTGGCATTAATCCATAAGGTCATTAAATGTCGATAAATTCAGACTATTAATTTATGAAGTATCGTAACCGATGATCAGAGATGTTGGGTGACATGGTTCATCATCAGTCATAATGTGTAATGTGTTCACTGCCTTGGCCTAACTATCAGATATTGGACTCATATACTATTCGCTCTTTCTTCTTGAATCATTCTCTCACTGCCTAATATTACTTCACTGTCATTGATAAGACTGTATCTATTACTTTAGCACTTCTCTCTATAGTTTTGCCTAACTGTACCGATGACATAAGTAAGTATTAGGAACTAACCTGGCTTCAATGATGTAATTTGAAATCTGTTGAGTTCATACTAAGATAATTTCTTATTATAAATCATTGGAATTATTTTATATCGAATAGGATCTGTTGGAAACTTTATATTACTGTAAGGGACATACACAATTCTTCACCAATAAATTGAAGAACAGATTCGATATTGAATAAGAAAGAAATTGAAGCCGAACAACGGTGTACATATAACAAAAATACAGATATTTGTGACACACCTCCACCTGAAGCCTGATGAAGATGTGAAGGCGCGAATCAACAAAGCAAGAGCAGCATATCTATAAATGAAGAACATCTAGGACTCAAAACAACTATCAACCAAAACCAATGTCAAAATACTTCGCATCCGTCGGCCAGGCACTATCAGTAACAACCTACTTTGGGAGAGAACAAACCAGATCTCAGAGGAGGAGGAGGTCAGGAAGAAGCGCTGGAAGTGAATAGGACACACATTGAGGTAAGCACCGGACTGTGTCACAAGGAAAACCCTCACCTGGAACCATCAAGGCAAGGTCAAAGGAGAAGAGTAAGAACAAAGAACACATTACGCCGAGAAATGGAGATAGACATGAAAAGAATGGACAACAATTGTATAGGACTACAAAGGGACGTCTAGGATAGAGTGGTTTGGAGAATACTGGTCGGCGGTCTATTCCCTACTGGGAGTAACAGATGTAATTGTAGTGAACACGAACACCAGTGGGCACAATCGAATGCATTTAACACAAAATTACAGGACCTGTTAATAACATCTAACAATCATAAAGTAAATGCTTAATTTGCAAAATGTCCATCAATTGACTCAAAATGACTCAGACTTGATTGTTCTTGCATTTTCATACAAATTGCATTCTATTTCCATTTTTTACTGTTCGATGGTCTTGTCTCTCTGCTTCCAGACCTTGTGTTCATGACTAACATCATATACTACTTATGTCAAAATAAGTAGCACGCAACACAATACCATCTATGAAATTAAAATAAATCCTATAAATGCTCATGGTGATGAATCATGTGTTCTCTAGTGACTAACATTGAGAGGCAACTCCATAATTTTAGTGGGAAACCTTGACCACTGGCGTCCAGCTATTTTGAATGTAAGTCAGTTGCCCATCAACTACATTGGAATATGGTTTCACAACACTACGAATTATTTAAAGTTAAACATACAAACAAATGAATAATGCCTCAGTGATCTAGATGTTAAGCCACTACGATCGAAATCGAAGCTCCTGATTTCAACATTCACTCGTGATGTCATGAACACAGACCACTAAGGAGTTTCAAACTGGAAACAAACACCTATTCATCATCGACTTCTAGTTTTCAAGTGGTTGCTTAACCATAAGCACAAAGAAGTATAATCTATGAAAATTCTGACTGAAAAATCCTTCCATAATAAGTTAACAACCATAAAAGGAGAAAAAGTAGTTTGTATTGGAAATCTGTCTGGATACCTTTTGTGACTACACCTGGACCCAAACCTGGATAAAGGAGGAGGGTTGAGCATGAGGTTAGAGACCCCATCCCACAGAAAACTAACTCGCTAACAAAAAAACGCTTAATTCTATTAATCAATCGCTTATTCCATTCATTTATAAATTAAACATGTGTACGTTTTGGAAAGTATTCGTTGTTGTATTCCACTTTGTATGTTACATGCAACATTACGTCTAGGAAACATTTTACTCATTATTACAATTCAGTAGGTTTATGGAAAGAAACTATATGAAATCAATGCAATTTGTATTGGTTGTTTGAATCTTCTCAATAAGTTCGAGTTCCGGGATACACATCAACTATGAAATGCAAATGTATCTATAGTAACGAATTCGAAATACGAGTAAACGATCATCTTAGATTCCACTACTAACCACTATCCATCTTCACTTATCATGTTTGTGAATGAAGGCAATATCTAGGCAATACGCACAGGATGTACATATGCCAATAACAGACTAATCAATTGCAATCGTTAAAATCAATTGGAAGATTCAAGTAAACAATACCACATGAATTTAACACATAGTCCGATTTCACAACCAAGTGTCTATCAGGTCTCAGTAGCTAAGTTGATAATGTGATAGCATATAAAGAAGCGAACACTACTGAGTTCGAATCCCAGAGTGAATATCAAGCCTGAGATGTAGATATATTCAACTAAGGAATCTTAAATAATACTAACCAATCGTCTTACATTCCATGACTAGTTACCATTCATCTTTGTGTTGTTTGTTGTTGTTTTAATGAAATCAATTCAGTAATATTCCATCAAATGAATTGATTACGTCCTAATAGAAATGGATTATATTTAGTTGTACTGACATTGTATATTATTAGCTTAATACAAATGGGACGAATATATTTCATAATCCCTTACTATGATTATTATTATTATTGTTAGTCTTGACAGTAAAGCAATTCTCCTGGTAATAATCGTACTATTCTTTCAAGGGCATTTACTTGAGATCACTGGATGTATTTCATTTTCTTATTTACCATCACCCCTACATGCACCCCCACCACCACCACCACCACCACCACCAACAACAACAACAGATCACCCCTTCATATTGTAGTAAAATATACACTTGAATATAAATAATAATAAATTGATGGTGGTAGGGTGATCTATTTCTTTATTCTATTCCATTGGTACCTCAAATTTATATCTGTGTTCTATATAATAATAATAATAATAAGAAGAAGAAGAAGAAGAATCAGAATTATACCTTTAGGCTATGAATCAATCAATATTTCTATTTAATTACATAATTATTATCCATCTTGATTAAAGTTTTACTTGTTTGTTGTTGTTTGTTTGCTTGCTTTCCTTCTCTCTCTTGTACAATTCTGAGAATGATGTAAGTAATAAAGTAGTAAGTGTATCCACATGGGAATCGAAAAAAAAACAGAAAACGTAATAAACTATTTTCTCGGTAGTCCATTCAAATTAGTTCACTCATAATCCTGTTTTGATTTTTGTTTTACTGAAGAAGAACAAGAAGAACGAAAATTTCGTTCAAGGTCACAATATTGTTGTTCCGATTTCTTATTTCTCTTTTTCTATCTCTGTCTCTCCCTCTGTTTCGGTTAAATTTAGCAGAAAAGAGTATGACGACTATTTTGTTTTTGTTTTTGATGCTTATAGACGAAAAGATATAACGGAAAGTTGCTTGGAGGTTTTCTGTGGATACTATAGTAATTTTCATAGTTGAGATCATAAGTCGTTTGAAGCTAGATCAACATGGAAAACCTGGAAGCACTGGAAGGCCGGCTCTGTTCTAAGATAGTAACTCACTGAAGATAATTGGTGAATATGTCGCTCAAATACGCGGATTAGTTGAAGTTAGACATTAACATCATTCAATGCCGACTGAGTGTTCTAATGGTTAATCGTTCGCGCGAGAGATTGATAGCTCCTAGGTTCAGATCTCCCGATGCGATATCATGGATACTGACTTCTCAGTATCCATAATAAGACCTAACTGCCGTTACGTCTATAAGCACCAAAAACAAAAACAAAATAGTAGTCATACTGTTTTCTGCTAAATTTAACCGAAACGGAAGGAGAGACAGAGATAGCAGAGCAGAAATAAGAAATTGGAACAACAATATTGTGACCTTGAACGAAATTTTCGTGTTTCTTCTTCTTCTTCTTCAGTAAAACAAAAATCAAAACAGGATTATGAGTGAACTAATTTGAATGGACTACCGAGAAAATAGTTTGTTTCTTTTTCTGTTTTTTTTTTGAATTCCCATGTGGATACACTTACTACTTTATTACTTACATCATTCTCAGAATTGTACAAGAGAGAGAAGGAAAGCAAGCAACAAACAAACAAACAAACAAGTAAAACTTTAATCAAGATGGATAATAATTATGTAATTAAATAGAAATATTGATTGATTCATAGCCTAAAGGTATAATTCTGATTCTTCTTCTTCTTCTTCTTCTTCTTATTATTATTATTATTATATAGAACACAGATATAAATTTGAGGTACCAATGGAATAGAATAAAGAAATAGATCACCCTACCACCATCAATTTATTATTATTTATATTCAAGTGTATATTTTACTACAATATGAAGGGGTGATCTGTTGTTGTTGTTGTTGGTGGTGGTGGTGGTGGTGGTGGGGGTGCATGTAGGGGTGATGGTAAATAAGAAAATGAAATACATCCAGTGATCTCAAGTAAATGCCCTTGAAAGAATAGTACGATTATTACCAGGAGAATTGCTTTACTGTCAAGACTAACAATAATAATAATAATCATAGTAAGGGATTATGAAATATATTCGTCCCATTTGTATTAAGCTAATAATATACAATGTCAGTACAACTAAATATAATCCATTTCTATTAGGACGTAATCAATTCATTTGATGGAATATTACTGAATTGATTTCATTAAAACAACAACAAACAACACAAAGATGAATGGTAACTAGTCATGGAATGTAAGACGATTGGTTAGTATTATTTAAGATTCCTTAGTTGAATATATCTACATCTCAGGCTTGATATTCACTCTGGGATTCGAACTCAGTAGTGTTCGCTTCTTTATATGCTATCACATTATCAACTTAGCTACTGAGACCTGATAGACACTTGGTTGTGAAATCGGATTATGTGTTAAATTCATGTGGTATTGTTTACTTGAATCTTCCAATTGATTTTAACGATTGCAATTGATTAGTCTGTTATTGGCATATGTACATCCTGTGCGTATTGCCTAGATATTGCCTTCATTCACAAACATGATAAGTGAAGATGGATAGTGGTTAGTAGTGGAATCTAAGATGATCGTTTACTCGTATTTCGAATTCGTTATCCTAGATACATTTGCATTTCATAGTTGATGTGTATCCCGGAACTCGAACTTAATCAGAAGATTCAAACAACCAATACAAATTGCATTGATTTCATATAGTTTCTTTCCATAAACTTACTGAATTGTATTAATGAGTAAAATGTTTCCTAGACGTAATGTTGCATGTAACATACAAAGTGGAATACAACAACGAATACTTTCCAAAACGTACACATGTTTAATTTATAAATGAATGGAATAAGCGATTGATTAATAGAATGAAGCTTTTTTTTTGTTAGCGAGTTAGTTTTCTATGGGATGGGGTCTCTAACCTCATGTTCAACCTTCCTCTTTTATCCGGGCTTTAGTTAGGCAGTAGCCTCAGAGAGAGGCCATGGCATATTCGTGTACACAAAACATGTGATTAGGAGAAGTAAATGATCAAACTTATAGTAATTGCTAAACTTTATCAAGGCCATCTATTATATTACTGTATAAAGGATAAAGAGAATTCAATGAAAAGAACTATCTTTTCAACAAAATCATTTATCATAATGTGTACAGTGGTATTATAGAAATAAAAAACGTAAAGGTGATAGTAACAATCGGATAACAAATATTTTAACTTGGTAACTGATCTTAGCTACACCATCATTAAAACCTGTGAACACTTGATGGTAGTTTGGTCCTAGTGTTAAGTTCTCAGTTCTAGACGGCTGTTTCGTCCTAAAGTGTTACTTCTCAGCAGTACGCAACTATGATCCTGCACAAGGGATTCAAACCCATGACCATCGGTATCTCACTCTCATTCATCTAAACAATAAAATCGACAAACGGATAACTGACATGGTCAAATGTGTATATACACAAGGACTGAAAAAAATGGATTTGATGATCTGCTCAAAAGCCAGAATAATCAATGATAGCGTGATGTAATATTAAATGCTATTGCACATTCCAGAACATAAAAATACTTGTAGATTTCTACGAGTTCTCACATAACTATCCAAAACATACAACTTATCTTGAGATAAGATGATAGTTGGAGGTAGTCAACAGGAAGCCTATGTTTCGTGTTACTTTGCACTCATCAGCAAGGTTTACCTGTATTATTCTTGAGGGAACTGATGCTCCCTGGTGTATTCAACGCCATATCACCCAGCTTCACAGTCAGGGACGTTACCACTTAACTATACAGGCCGCGACTGATCTCCTGTAGGACTGATATGTATTTACAATTGTTTGATTACTAGGTGGTGATCAATGTCATGTATATCAGGTCCTTCTTAGTACAAATCGGATGCTAACAATCATGTTGCAAACCTAGGTTCACAGTTTCTTGTCGATTACCTACAACCATCACTTTATGTCAGCATATTAAACGCAATCCTGAGTCACCTAGACTAGTGGCCACATTGAAACTTGGTCAACAGGATTCTGTATCAAGAAGGACCTTACATACATCACATTGATCACCCCCTAGTGATCAGTCCATTGTAAATACGGTTGTATCTGTTACAACATATATACTTCAAAATTGTGTTATTCGCAAATTAGAAAGGTCATTCAATAAAGTTCAGAATGACTTGGAGTAAAATGTCAAATCATAGTCAGTATAATAGTAATATAACGAAATAACGAAATATTGTACGTTTAAAATGCATAGTAGGAGAATTTCATCTTATCAATCAAGATAATAATGATAACAGTAATAATAATAATAATATTTAATAGTTGAAATCATGAGTCAATTGGAGCTAGACCGCCATGGAAAACCTAAAAGTACTAGACGACCGTTTTGTCCCAGTATGGGACTCCTTAACGATGTGCATCCAAGACCCCGGCCCGCGAAATTTGAATCCAGGAGTCTTATACAAAAATGAATGCTTATTAGTTTTAGATATTGACTGCCTAAAATCGGTTCATATAATAAAAATCACAGAATTCAACAATCTTCATAAAATTTTTAGATTAATTAGAAATACCTCTTTCTTGTGAACTATTGAAACAAACAGAGGATATATGTTTCTGTTTACATTGAAAATCTAAAACATTTCAGTGAATACTTGACAATCATGATGAGGACGACTCACGGGTGAACTCAAGGAAGTTCCAAAATGCTCAGAAACAGTCGAAGATATCCCATCCAATCATCTTTTGGAAGAATATTCAAGAATTCCTACGTGTAACTTCCCTATTGGACAAAAGCTAATAAATACTTGTATGTGGACTGAAGGACTATAATAATGGTTTAATTTTACCTAAAACTATAAATACCTGACAGTTCTGTACTATAAATGACACTGTTTTGGAATAGCATTCCTTTCATTTGTCTTTTGTTTTCTCGTTTGTGACTTGGACGATTTCAGAGTTCGAGTGCTCAAGATTTACGCAGTATATTAAGAATCTAAGCACTAGATATAACAATCATGTAAAGAGTTTTATCATTAAATCAATATTCTATATTTATTTAAACACATAAATATTGGTATAAGAAGGCACCGAATGTATATGTGCCACAAAAATCACTCGATTTATGTAAGGGCTGGGATACTGCCCGAGTGCCAAAACCGAAATAGGTTGTTTTCTTAGGGGGACACACTCGGAACCTTCGACCTAAAGGTCTGGTCGATAAGACATTGGAGCAACGTCGGGAGATGTAGTCCCATGGTAGCCGGTGACCAACAAATTGTTTATACACCATTTGTTCCCCCAGGATCCTGGAGCCCATGTACATCATTGGTTTGGAATCAAGGTATTCCAACTGCCCTAGGTAGATCCTCCATATCCACCAACCCTGTTAAAGCGCTGGATATTCAGTTTTCGTTTTATCAATTCCGTAAATAACAGTAATGCCGTGAGAAGATAGTGAGTAGGACGTCCCTGGCAGCAGTTGTATGCACGTGGCCATATGAGAGCATTCTCGGGCGTTCCAGGGCATTTGGGGGTATTAAATCAATATGAATGTCATGGAATTACCTTTGATTATTTTTTAAAAACCATTTCATGTGTTTAGAGCATCACCCATTAAACTGTTGAGAAGAAATATCGCTGAAGACACAAGACACTAAATTGTTTTATTACAGTATTCAAAAACATCATTATTAATGACTGACAAAAAAACTAAAAAAAACTAATAATCAGAGAGGGGTTTTGTGGTGATTGTAATAATTGAATTCCTGAGCCAATTGAAGCTTAGCCATTGTGAAAAACTTGATTGAAGTTAAACATGAACATCGTTAGATGCCGACAGGCTCAGTAGTCTAGAAGTTAAGCGTTCACGTGCGAGACCAAGATCGATAGATTCCGAGTTCGGATTTCGTGGAGGAAGATCGTGGATATGCACTGCTGAAGAAGTTTTATACTAGGATGAAATAATCGTTTAGTACTTTTGGGTTTTCTTTGGTGATCTAGCTTCAATTGACTCATGAATTCAACTATTCAAATAATAATTATAATAGCTCTTTGATAAAAATCAATCTAATCTATAGTCTACAACCGGAAGTAAACAATTTTCAGGAATAATATTTAAATCTTTGAGTCTTTAATTTAATTGAAGCAAAAGTTCAATGAACTTTAGTGTATCTATACAACATTTTTAGATGTTCTATGTATTTGTCAATTTTACAGCATTTTAAATCTTTACAGAATAGGGTAATGAATCTCAAAGGTTGGGATCGTGAATTGACATTGCTGAGAAGTCTCACAATAGGACAAAATGACCATCCAATGCTTTCAGGTTTTTCATGGTGGTGGTTTAGCTTTAATTGTTTCGAAATGATCTGAGTTAAGATTCTGAAACTTTTTTTAGTCAAGTGGATGATTGAGTTTCATGCTGAAATCCAAGATCTAATATCTTATATCTATACCTATACTACTAATCAACATGTGCTCACTAATGACTAGCTTAGTGAGGGAATTCTCGGAGTTCTAGTGAGAAGCTGTGATCAGTGAAGCTAATCCATGTCGGGTAGAAACAGGTGTCTACCTCAGTACAATGGATGCCGTCTCAGTGGTTCAGTAGGTTAAGCGTTCGCGCTTAGTGTTGTTTGCTTTAATCTTTTCATTGATGTTTAAGACTACAATTGATCAGTTTCATATTGTTATATGTGCATCTTATGAGATTGCATAGATAATGTCTTCAATCACATAGATTATAAGTTAAGATGGATGGTATTAGCTAGTAGTGAAATGACAGATGCGTGTTTCGTCCTATTTGGAACTCATCAGTTGAATGTACCTGCATCTCAGAATTAATGTTCATTCCGATACTCGGACCTCGTACCGTTCGCTTCAAACACCATTATATTATCTAGTTAGCTACTGAGTCCCGATAACCACTTGCTTGTGCAATGGGGTGAACTTTAATTTCATTTGGTATTGTAGTACTTCAATATTCCCATTGATTTTTCGGACAGCACTTGATCGGTCTTTTATTGGCATATATGCTTTCTATGTGTATTGCCTCAATATTTTCTTAATTCACTAGCATTCCAAGCAAAGATAAATGGTGAATATAGATGAAGTGAACATCAACTCTGAAATGCAGGTGCATCGTTGCTTATAATCTTTTTGACTAAAAGCACTATCGAGGCACATATACGCATAGGAGGTACATATGCCAATAAAAGACCGGTCAATTGCCGTCCGAAAAATCAGTGGAACTATTCAAATTAAACAATACTGAATGAATTTAAACTTAACCCCATTGCACAAGCAAATGACTATCAAGACTCAGTAGCTAACTAGTTAACGTGATGGCGTTTGAGGTTCAAGTTTCAGAACGAGAATCAACTCTGAGATATGACAGGTACCTCCAACTGACGAGTCTCAAATAGGACGAAACACGTATCCGCCATTCCACTATTAGCTAATATTATCCATCTTTACTTATAATCCTTATAAATAAAGACAGTATCGAAAAGTGTTCTTTCTTTAATGAGTTTCGAATTGTAAATCTGATTAGTTCATTAGTAAAGTAATATATTGCAATCTATAATCTTATTGTCCTTGATCTCTTCTAACCTTTATTTCATTAGAACACATTCTTTGTTTTTAATAATATCTCATTAACTGGCACACGAACAACTTTTAATCGTATGGGATTAACATATAACAATGTAATTAGGATATTCTAATTTAATTAATAGTATTGACCCATCGTTTTTTTTGTTTCCTTACTCTGATTTGTTTAAATCGCTCTTGATTCGGATCAATGTAGATATTAAGGTCGTTTGAAAAGAAAACAAAAACTTAGTGTTTCATGATCCATAAAATAGATATGTCAATCAGTTAATGAGGTTGTAAATCTTCATCAGCTGAAATGGTTGAGCCACGTGTTACGTATGCCCGACCATCGATTACCACGACGTGCAATGCTGACCGCTGTTCGGTATGGTTGGAAGAAAGTTAGGGGCGGCCAAACCAAAACGTGGCATCAGTCCTTAAAGTCACTAACTTCTAGTCTGAGCCATGTTGGTAGATGCAAACTACTTGGTCGGAGTCCGCGTGACTATCGTAACCAATGGTTGGAGACTCTTGGTGAAATGGCTCAGAATCGATCACAATGGTGTAGGTGTATACACTCTCTGTCTTCCCTTAAACTTTGTTTCTACGAATTAATTCTTTCTTCCTGTACTCTATCCTTCTATGCAATCTTTCTTTCATATATTACCATCATCGAAGTAACTACTTCTATAAATTCGATGCTCATCTTGTTGTGCTGATGCGGTATGGCAACTTGGACCGATGCATATATACGCCTAGTTCTACGTTGTAGCTGAATAACTGACTGATTGACTGACAGTTAATTGTATTCAACTATTACACAGTATATATATTTCATCATATTTGATCATTATTGTCCAGTCTCTCCTCTGTGATTTCCCTTAGATACAATCAATATATTATTTATTCATAATACATATACAAACATTTGGAAATAGATTCTTTTAATACTATACAAATTAGATAGACTAGTTAATTAACATATGGCAACAATAAACAACAATATTACTAATTCACATGTAACTAAGGAAGAAAGTAGTAACAGAGAGATAGAGTGACAGGAAGAAGACAATAGTTTAGAACATTTTTTCTATCCCAAACATTGAAGAATCACTACATCAATAAACAATCAATAAAACCGATTTTGAATTATCTAACCTAAAAGTCAGTAGTATCATTTGAGCAAAATTTTAATATTCATGACAGTGGTGAATTTGTGAAGGTTGTTATATTCCACAGTTTTTTTATCCCTTACTTATGTTAGTCAACTAATGAATATAAGAGAGTACTAGACAACTGTCTTGTTCAAGTATGGGACTTTTAAGCAGACCGTATCTACGACCTTAATGACTATTGAAATCAGAATATTCAGGTCTTGATGTTGAATAACATGGAAATCATAAGATCATTAATTGATTTGAGCTGATTTATTATACGATCATAAATTCATATCAAACATAGTAAAGCTAATGAATCCATATTGATATGTTTCTTATCAAAAAGAAGCCGTGATAAGTGGAGCTAATCCATGTCGGGTAGAAACAGGTGTCTACCTCAGTACAATGGAAGATGATCGCACAACTTCGTGGATTCGTTGAGGTTGCAAATTAACACCATTAGATACCGGTTCAGTGGTCCAGTAGGTTAAGCGATCGCGCGAGACTGAACGCCCTAGGTTCGAATCCCGCGAGTGGGATCGTGGATGCGCACTGCTGACGAGTCCCACAATAGGACGAAACGGTCGTCCAGTGCTTCCATGTTTCCAAAGGTGGCCTAACATCAATTGGTTCATGATCTCAATAAAAAAAAAAACTTAACAATCTCCACAACCCCTAAGCTGAAAAAAAATGTCTGACAAACTACGATGAAGACCCATTACATTCAGAATGTATTACTTAAAGTCATTTGATTGGATAATGACAGAATTGACATTCACTTAACATTAGTAAGCAACTGTTGACAACCCCTCCCCCTCCGCAATTTGTTTTGTTTTTTGTAATGTGAAAGTAACTTATCAATGTGATAAGCATTGAGAATGAGTCTCCTGTTTTGGTTTCGGACTACCAGAGTACGTTTATTATTCAATGAGAACATAGTATTAATAATATGTACACAACGTCGATGTTCTTGATGGTTGACGACGAGACTATAATTTATCAGTGAACCAATCAGATTTACGATAACAGGTCATATGATTTTGGCGCTAAATTCATTCACCTATTTGGTTAAATAGAGTTTTGGGCATTATAGCTGATATCAGTTCATGATGAAAACTCTAAATCCAATTCCTAACCTTAACCATTAACTGTAAATCATAATCCTTATTGTTCAAATTGCTTTATAACTTTCATTTAGCTTTAGTATGTAGATAGACACTATCAAAGTCACTTTAGTGTCGGTCAAAGGTCGTTCATAAATGATAGTCTCACAATTAATCACTCAGTTTAATAATCCCATGGTATTCCAGTAAAAAAAAAATAACATATTCATTCTTAGAGATTGTCATATTACATCTTGAATCCATAAAAAAAAAATATGAGGGGATGCACATTATCCAATTGTTAAATTACTTTATTATATGTTGTACTCGACTAGTACTTACTTAATTACGCCTGTTACTCCTCGTGAAGGAGCATAGGCCGCTCACCAGCATTCTCCATCCAACCTTGTCCTAGGCAATCCTTTCTAGTTCCTTCCAGTTGTTATTCATCCTTTTGGTGAATGTTAAATATTTAAATTTCAGATAACAACAAAAGTTCTTGTGAAAATATGAGTATCATCGATGTAATCCATTAAAGAAAGAAGTTATATATGATAACATAAACTAGACAACCTGAGGTATTCAATAGTCGTATACACTTATTACAAGAATGAATCGATAATCTTAGTGGATTAAATGATTATTTATAAACTTAGGTCTCATTCATTTAACTCTTCAGTTATTATCGTTAATAATGATTATTCATTCATCTTAAATTTCATTAGGTCTTCCAATATGTGAAAATAAGTATAAGTTGACCTACTTAAATCGATTAGAGGTTAAGCGTTCATGAGCGAGACCGAAGGTTCTGGGTTCGAATCCTACCGGTGAGATCGTGGATGTGCACTACTGAGGAGTCCCATAAAATAACGAAACGACTGTCCAGTACTTCCTGGTTTCCAATGATGGTCTAACATCAATCAATTCATGATCTCAATCAAATACATGAATCGATATATGATTTTGTTCTAAACCAAATTTAGACTTTTCTAATCTGCCGAGATTTTTACAGTCAGCTTATAGAAACATCGCCTATGAAATAGATGCAAATCGTAGATAAGTTTGGGAAGCTAAAAATAATAACTAAATGATTAGTAATTGTCACATTTTATTTAACAAATTTACGTTTCCATAAAATTCACTTGGTGTTGTTTTGCTTGAATTGTCCAATTGTTATTTACGACGGCAATTGATCCGTCTCTTGTTGGTATGTGTGAATCCTGTGCGGACTGTCTCGATATTGTCTTAAGTCACAAGCTTTAGAAGCAACGATGGATAGTGGTGACTAGCAGTGGAATGAAGGACACACGTTTCATCCTATTTGGGACTCGTCAGCTGGATGTACTGTTCGTTTCAAACGCCATTGCGAACAGTATTGAGTTCGAGTCCTTGAGTGAACATCAACTCTGAGATGCAGGTATATCCAAATGGCGTAACGTACGTCCATCATCCATCTCCACTTATAATCCTTGTGACTAAAGACAATATCGAGACAAAATGCACATTATGCGTATATACCAATAAGAGACTTATCAATTGCAGATTTAAACATAAGTGTGAAGATACAAACAACTAATACTAAAATCAGTTTTTCTTCCTTTATTTGGTAATAAAACAGATTTACTTTAAAATGTAATCCGTTAATAAATTTCATTAGTTAGAATGAGAATAATAGTATGAGGCCTACAGAGGCACTGAAGATATCTAAGAGACTCCGTTCAATCAGAACATGATAGAGCTTTCTAGGATATCAGTACGGCATGTTAAGATTGAATGATAGCACAACTTGTCTCCTTGAAGATTATCTGAATGACAGTGATGTTATAGCCAACATTAATAACTATCAATAACCTTGTTTTTTGCACATATTTCTATTCTTACCCAATAATCACTTCTCCTGCTCCTTCCGTCTTCTTATTTGTTACTGTATGGTTCTACACATTCGAGTGCCGTTAGTTATATATCGTATTCTACGTAATCAAATAGAGGACGTAACAATATGACCCTCATAGGTAATTCACATCCTACCTGACATACTCGAGAGTCTGATAACGTTTAAGGGATAACAATTCGCTTTTGTGAATAATGGCATTTCATTTGATTACATTTATGTTGATAAGGTTTTAATCAGATGAAAACAAGAAATGTATCATCCCCTTCAGGTATTAAATGAATAACCATATTTTATCATGCAAGCACAGTAACTACTTGAAAGATTATGTTTAATTTCACCAACAGATTGCGATGACTTTAATAGGATATTAGAGAACTTCCCATAGTCAACTAATTTATCGACATCAGAAGGGGTTTTGTGTAGATTGTAGTAATATCGATAGTTGTGTTAGCGTTGAAGCTATCACGAGTTCACTGAATCTGCAAACGAGAAACAAGAATCGGTGACCAAACGCCAGTAAGCTAGCCATTGATGCGTTCCAGCTCTGCCAACTAAAGGGAGAAGTCCAAGCTTGGAATGGGGAAGTATATTCTGCACACAGCCAGAAACGGGCGATAACAACAAAAACAACTCAAAACGTATATATACAGTGCAAAACCGTCCATGGGGAGAGTTACCAAATAGCATACTAAAAGATACAACGGATCAATAGTATTTAAGATATTTCCCAGTGGGAAATACGACATGAAGGTGACAAGACCGCCTATGGCACGAAAACAAAGAAATTCAAATTTTCTAAATAAAATTACAAAACTAGGTCCTTTCCCAAGTGAGTTCTGGGGATCTAACGTTCATAAAAAATTGACATCATGAGTGAATTAAAGTTAGACAACCATGAAAGGCCTGGAAGCACTGGATGGCCGTTTCGTCCTATTGTGGGACTTCTCACCAGTGCGTATTCATGATCCCGACTCGTGAGATTCCAACCTAAGATCTATTGGTCTCGCATGTAAACGCTTAACCTATAGACCACTGAAATGGTTGGCATCCAACCATGTTGATGTGCTAACTTCAACTAATGTACGAAATTAAACGACACATCCATCGTTGTGTTCAATGACAACTGGTCATTGCTTCTGACTAGTAGTGCATGAATACCTCTTGAAGCCAATCACTAGTGAGCATATTTTGATTACTATCAGAAGTGATTTTGTGGAGATTTAAGCAAAGTAAAGTTATATGTTTATTAAACGAAAGTATTTATTGAGACTTAAGATTAATGCACTTGATAGATTTTTTTAATTATAAGTAACAATCAAGCTAGACCACCATGTAAAACCTGGAATCACTGAATGGCGGGATCGTGAATATGAACTACTGAAGAGTCTCATACTAAGACTAAATGGCCATTCAATGATTCCAAATTTTTAATGATGGTCCAGCTCAGATCAACTCATGAATTCAACTATAAAACTACTATAATCTCCACAAAACCCCCTTCTGATAATAATCATAATATGCTCACTAGTGACTGGCTTCAAGAAGTATTTACTGGAGTGCTGGTAAGAAACCGTGATTAGTGGAGTTCATCTAGGTCTGTTATGATATAGTAACTCACTGAAAACTAAGGTGGACGATGGCGTAATTTTGTGGATTAGTTAAAGTTAAACACTAGTGGATGTCGACTTTATTGATCTACAGGTTAATCTTTCGCGCACGCGTGATCGATAGATCATGGGATGAAATCCCTCGGTGCGGAATCGTAGATGCGCACTGATGAGGATTTTCACAATAGAACAAAATGGCCATCCAATGCTTTTAGCTTTTCCATGAATTCAAGTATTCATTGAATTATCAGTATAGGGATTGTGGAGATGATTAAGTTTTTGATTGAGATCATGAACCGATTGATGTTAGAACACCGTTGAAAACCTGGAAGTACTGAACGGCCATTTCGTCCTATTATGGGACTCCTCAGCAGTACGCATCTACGGTCGCGCACCTAGGGACGTACCAGTTTCGTGCGCGTACGCTTAACCTATTGAACTACTCAATCATTGAATTATATTATTATATTATAATATTAATTATATATAATTCAAATTCTATGAGATTGACATTCGATTCATTTATTTCAATATTCAATATTTACGTGTTTATTTACCATTAATTTCTCTTTTAAATATTCAAGGATGTTTTTATTGATTTTACAGGGATATTTGAGTAAAAATATTTTTACAGATAAAAAATCAAAAAACATTTTTTTAAAAATTTTTTTTATATAAGTTAACAAGGTCAATTGCCATGGCAACGAACGTCTTATTAATTCATTATTCTATTGATAATAATAATAATAATAATAGCAATAGTAATACTAGTACTCACCACCACCACTACTACTAATAGCACTAGCACTACGTCTATTATCTTTCGAATTCTGAGAGAGTAACGATGATAGGAATTATTATTATTATAGAGCATAGAATGATTTACATGAGATTTGCCTTAATACTGTGATGATCGGTGTGATGAATGGAGAACACTAGTGAAATACAGATGATATAACTCTGAATTAAAACTCACCTGAGTACTAAAAGTGCAGTATGCATCTTTTATTGATTTGTTTATTTAAATCCGTAAACAATGGCATAAAGAATCACCAAATATATATGCGCTACACTTTGTTATTGGATTTGTATAAAAGCTAGAATACTGTCCGAGTGCCCATACACTGAAGAGGTGATTTTCTTAAGGAGCCACAGCCACAGCCTTTGACTTAAAGGTGTAATCCATAAAGGAATGGAGCAACTTTAGGAATTGCGGTCCCATGGTAGACGGTTACCAACAATAAGTTCATAGGCCAGTTGTTCCCTCAAGATTCTAGAGCCCATATACATCATTAGTTTGAAATCGGGCTTTTCCATCTCAACCAACCGGGTTAAAGCACTGGCCATTCGCTTTTCATCCTCACGATTTCGTGAAGAATGGCCCCATCGCGAGAAGACAGTGAGTAGGACTTCCCTGACAGTGGCTGTATATGCGTGGTCATGTGGGAGCATTTGTCAAGGGAGAGCTGATTCTCCCCACATTTAGCCATACCAGGGTGTTTGGGGGTTCTATACATTATAAATAAGAAATGACCATATATCCTTATCTAGAACATTTACAATACAGTATCTGTATATCATGTTTAGAATCCATTTACAGTATGTTGGGAACCTTAAAAGAAATAACAATAACTGTTTAGTGAAATACAGCATTACTATTTAGAGAACATGATAATATCGTAAACTAAAAGTTTTTTTGTGATGCCGTGGTCTCTTTGATTTGATCGTATGATTGGAAACTGAGTTGTTTTTCTATTGTCCTTTCTTTTCTGAGTTTGTTCGTTGAAACTATGGAGTGCAGAAAGTTTTTCATCGACGTGGTTTGCCACGTTAGATTTGCCGGCGGTCGCCGGCTCACCACTTTAGTGGCCCGATATCTGACTGCAGTTATACACTATGAATGATTGTTGTCAAAATATACATGTCGTTTATCCTCGTATATTTCATCGACTTAAATCTCGTTGGTGAAAAGCGGGATGAAATAAGTCGAATACGATAGTGGATTTTTGTATACATATATTTTGTATACTCACTGATCTTGATAGGAAACGAGTAGGATGAAACGAATGGAAGAGAGAGAAGCGAAGTGTAGACAGCTATTTTGTTGATGTTTGTATTAGTTCTCAGAAGTTTCAGCTACGTATAGTAGAAGTGTCTTAACGTTGGTATTGAAGATTCTGACTTTGATATTGCTTGTCAGTTGTTTTGAGTCCCATGAGTTCTTCAATTGTAGGAATGCGGCCCTTGCTTTACCAACCCTCGCGTTTACGTCTGCATCTGATCCTCTTTGTTCAACGAGGATGCTTTTCGGGCACGCGAAGGATTCCACATCTTCCAGAGTTCCGCCATCAAGTGTGTTACGGTTGGTTTTCTTCGTGTTGTATTTGAGGACCTTGGTTTTCCCTTTGTGTATGTTGAGGCCTACTGATGCAAAGGCTGATGGTACGCGAGCTGTCTTCATCTGCATCTGTTCGTGTGTATGGGATAGGAGGTCTAGGTCATCTGAGAAGTCCATGACAACTGTGCATAATATTAAGGAAATAATAATATGAACAGATGAACAAATATACCATTGTATACTTTTAACAGTACTGTTGTGATGTATTCCACTTAAGTCTGTCGATATAAGTAGTATGTAACACTAAATATAAGTTGAATACGTGGTCAACATAAGGTTGAGAAGATTGGACTATAGAAAACAAAATAAAGGGAAACAGAAAGGAATTGTGAATTGAACAAATTATGAAGGATGGTAAAGGATAACTGATGTAAGATTAGTGAATGTAGTATTCAGTGTATGGTTTTCATAATCGACGAAAGAACTTTGTAATTTTACACCAATAATCAATTGGTTCTCTTTGTGTTGTTTGTTTGAATCTTCTCACTGATGTTTAAGATTGCAATTCCCAAGTCTCTTATTGGTATATGTGCTTCTTGTATGCGTCGCCTTAATATATTGCCTTAAGTTACAAGCAATTTAATCAAAGATGGATGATAGTGGCTAGCAGTGGAATAGAGGATGTGAGTTTCGTCCTCTTGTGGGACTTCTCACCAGTGCGCATCCATGATCCCGACTCGTGAGATTCCAACATAATTTCTACTGGTCTCGCATGTGAACGCTTAACCTATAGACCACTGAAATGGTTGGCATCCAACCATATTGATGTCTAACTTCAACTAATGTACGAAATTAAACAACACATCGATCGTTGTGTTCAATGAGTTACTATCTGACAACAGACCCGGTTGGACTCCACTGGTCATTGCTTCTGACTAGTAGTGCAGGAATACCTCTTGAAGCCAGTCACTAGTGAGTATATGCTCATTCATCTCATCAATGAATAGCTTAAAATGTTAACTTTTTATTTAAAAAAATTGATTTTCTTATATTGTCGGTTGCTATGTTAAGCTTCTGTATAAACAAATGTATTCAGGTTTCTTGAATAACATCTTGATTTTTGAATAGGTATCTTTCATGAACTCATTGATTTGAACAGGGAAGAATCAGGGAGATGAAACAAAAAAGGGAAAAGTGAAGCGAATTGAAGTGAATCAACTTGATTTCATCAAACGGTAATCAATATTTATAATCAGATAAAAATAAGTTAGAGACAATGTGATGAGAAGGATAAGTTGTACACATACACAACACACACACACACACACACATGCTCATATAAAAAAATAGTCCGACTTGATAAGTGAATAAGTAACAATGCCAAAACGTGATTCAAGTAGAATGATTAAATTGGCCTATCCACAGAAGCTAGAATAAGGTAATATGAATTTCATATAACAACCGATACTACAATCTCTTATGTAATTAGGTTAAAGCAATGCATTAAGACTATACATATCATTGTTGCTTTTCTAAATGTATCAACAGTCTAATGGTTGTAATCACTAACACTATTTCATTATCTAAGATGTACTTTCTTATCTTGAATTAATGATGTCATGTTGTATATTGATTGTTTTCCTATCTCAGTGAAGTACTACTTGTTATGTTAGGGAGATTATAATGTATGGATGACCTTCGAGTAACGCTAAAGTTACATATTAACTAGGACTTAATGAAGATTGTAAAACAGTGTAAAGAATTAGTATTATGATTTACAGTTGATAATTGAGTTTAGAAACTAGATTTAGGGTTTTTATCACTAAGTGATATCAATTAAAATGCTGAAATGTCTATCTAGTTAAATGAATGAATGGACTTCGAGCCAAAATTTAAAATCTGTTATCTTATTATAGTATCGCCGTTCTGTTCCATGGACCTGCTAATATATCACGTAACTGAATCGTTAGTTAACACACTGACTTATATGATTTTGGCACTGTGCCAGATCATTGACTAATAAAACGGTACGAGTAGCTTAGAGTTAATTCTGAGTTCTTATTAGTCCTCTATATATTCACCTTTCACTTAGCCTAGTCCATTCAGTCCAGTACACCAATATCAGCGTCCAATATATGAACCATACATTTCACACATACTTGGTTTATATACAAACAAAACAAGACCGCATTATAATCGCCAGTGAAATATCACTGAGCGCTAGCCAAATCATCTGGCAGTTGGGTAACCGAATATCGAACAGATCATTCATCCCTGTCAAAGTCAAGGACAACCAAAGCGCATCATATGCCATGGGCTGGCCAATGCGGTGGTGGTCTCACTATATTTCCGTAATAACGTCCTTTGTGTTATACGGTCTTCAAAGCATCCATAGTACCTTGACACGACGAAAGAGTAATCCATATCAGGTGCTGACTACGAGGTGTGATTACAACGTTAGCTGTTGGTTATGCCGTTCCCGTCTAACTTGAGTAAGCCCCCAATCATTCGACATATAGATCATCTACGTTGGTGATCTACAACTCTCTGGAAATTAAAAAAAAATTCATTCTGCAAAATGATGGATTGTCTTGTCACTTTTTGACTGGACAGTTATCAATCTTATCATATTTCTAAGTAGCATGTATCAACTCAAAGTTGCATATAACACTATAATTATTCTAAGATTCGATCTACACTAAGAAGGACCTGAAATACATGACATCGATCACCACCTACTGATCGATCAATTGGAAATACATTTCAGTTCTAAGGGAGGTCATTTGCGGACCGGATAGCTCATTAGTAACGTCTCTGACTGTGAAACTGGGTGCCACAAGATGGATTCCATAGGAGAGCACCAATTCATTCATTAATAATACATGTACACTTTGCTGACGAGTGTCAAGTTGCACGAAGTCTAGGTCCAGGGTTTCCTATTGTTTACCTCTCACAACCATCTTATTTCAACATAGTTCACACAAGTCAGCTAGACTAGTAGCTACATTGAAACTTGGTCGATAGCATTCGATCTGCATTAAGAAGGACCTGACATACATGATAATGATCATCACTCGGTGATCAATCAATTGTAAATCTACATTATGTGTACAAACTAACCTTTGATATAAAGCTCCTTTTATACCAGTTATGTTCTGTTTACATTTAGGATTGAAGAGTAGATCTATGGGGACTAGGAAATAGTTTGAACATTAATACCTATTACAATATATATCAGAAATATTTAACTTAATTGATAGGGAAGTATAACCCAAATGGATGATTTAGAGATGAAATTACGTCATCTTAGCTGGATTATTTTATTACAAAGGCCTCATTGTTATCTAACTGGAAGAACACAAGTTTATCAAAACATCTTTGTATATCTGTATAGTCATAATGACCAATATCATGAACAAGTAGGATGTCATTACATCTCCTTCATTCACTTGTATGCTTGTAAATAACTTCAAAATCTATCATTGTGGTACATTTGATGGTGTCATGATAATTCGTCTATTGCTTCGTCTAGTAATATAAACACATATAATGTCATTATCGATAGACAAAACTATGTCATCAATTCTGTAGTGTTGATTGCTATGTTAAGCTCATATACCATATTCTAGGTTCTGAACAGACCAATCTATTCATTCTTCTTGAGTCACATTTTGACCTTATTAATTATTCGCTTATCAAACTTGACTGTTCTTATTATGGACATAGGCGTGTATACACTTCTTATACTATTCATCATATGACAGTAACTGGCTATAAATATTGATTAAGTGGAGTTTGACTCATATGCCTTCTCCACTGTTATTTATTTATTTATTTATTTTAACACATAGATATCGGTACAAGGAGGCACCAATTACGCCATTTGTCCCCTCAGGATACTGGAGCCCATGTGCGTCATTGGTTTGTAATCAGGGTTTTCCAACTGCCCTAGATGGACTCTCTATGTCCACCAACGCGGTTAAAGCGCCGGATATTCGCTTTTCATCCTCTCAATTTCGTAAGCAAGACCCCCGCCACGAGAAGGCATTGAGTAGGACTTCCTTGTCAGAGGCTATATACGCGTGGCCATTTGAAAGCATTTGAAGAGGGAGAGTGGACTCTCCTCACTCTCGGCCATATTAGGGCATTTGGGGGCTCTTCACTGTGCATCTATTCGTTTTGCTCCGCTCTCTCTTCTCCGTTTCATTCGCTGAGATTTCTCTGTCCAGATCAATGAGTGTAAAAAATTTGTATTTGACTTATTTAATTTCATTATTCACTAACGCAATTTAAATTGGTGCTCATATACACAAGGATAGTCGACATATGTATATCTCAATAACAATCATTCATACGATTTTAAATGGAGTTAGATATCGGGCTACTAAAATACATTTAGTTACATAAAAATCCTTCTAATTGAATATAATCAATTTTAATCATGGAAAATCTCTATTACATAATCACTATTACATAATCTCTATTATATAAGAATTCTTTTAATTTATCTACTTCTAATGAGTAGTATAATTTTTCCGGTTAGCGTTTTTTTAGCGAGTTAGTTTTCTACAGGATGAGGTCACTAACCCCATGCCCAACCCTCCTCCTTTATACAGGCTTAGGACCGGCAGTAGCCCCAGAGGGGCTCCATGTGGAGTTTCCACTTCATGTATCATATATTTCAAACATACTTGGTTTATATACAAGCCAACCAGATTCCAGGCGGAATTCGGTCGGCGGCCTATGCTCCATTAGGAGTAACAGCCGTAAGTAAGTAAGTAAGTAAGTAAGTAAGTAAGTAAGTAAGTAAGTAAGTAAGTAAGTAAGTAAGTAAGTAAGTAAGTAAGTAAGTAAGTAAGTAAGTAAGTAAGTAAGTAAGTAAGTAAGTAAGTAAGTAAGTAAGTAAGTAAGTAAGTAAGTAAGTAAGTAAGTAAGTAAGTAAGTAAGTAAGTAAGTAAGTAAGTAAGTAAGTAAGTAAGTAAGTAAGTAAGTAAGTAAGTAAGTAAGTAAGTAAGTAAGTAAGTAAGTAAGTAAGTAAGTAAGTAAGTAAGTAAGTAAGTAAGTAAGTAAGTAAGTAAGTAAGTAAGTAAGTAAGTAAGTAAGTAAGTAAGTAAGTAAGTAAGTAAGTAAATAAGTAAGTAAGTAAGTAAGTAAGTAAGTAAGTAAGTAAGTAAGTAAGTAAGTAAGTAAGTAAGTAAGTAAGTAAGTAAGTAAGTAAGTAAGTAAGTAAGTAAGTAAGTAAGTAAGTAAGTAAGTAAGTAAGTAAGTAAGTAAGTAAGTAAGTAAGTAAGTAAGTAAGTAAGTAAGTAAGTAAGTAAGTAAGTAAGTAAGTAAGTAAGTAAGTAAGTAAGTAAGTAAGTAAGTAAGTAAGTAAGTAAGTAAGTAAGTAAGTAAGTAAGTAAGTAAGTAAGTAAGTAAGTAAGTAAGTAAGTAAGTAAGTAAGTAAGTAAGTAAGTAAGTAAGTAAGTAAGTAAGTAAGTAAGTAAGTAAGTAAGTAAGTAAGTAAGTAAGTAAGTAAGTAAGTAAGTAAGTAAGTAAGTAAGTAAGTAAGTAAGTAAGTAAGTAAGTAAGTAAGTAAGTAAGTAAGTAAGTAAGTAAGTAAGTAAGTAAGTAAGTAAGTAAGTAAGTAAGTAAGTAAGTAAGTAAGTAAGTAAGTAAGTAAGTAAGTAAGTAAGTAAGTAAGTAAGTAAGTAAGTAAGTAAGTAAGTAAGTAAGTAAGTAAGTAAGTAAGTAAGTAAGTAAGTAAGTAAGTAAGTAAGTAAGTAAGTAAGTAAGTAAGTAAGTAAGTAAGTAAGTAAGTAAGTAAGTAAGTAAGTAAGTAAGTAAGTAAGTAAGTAAGTAAGTAAGTAAGTAAGTAAGTAAGTAAGTAAGTAAGTAAGTAAGTAAGTAAGTAAGTAAGTAAGTAAGTAAGTAAGTAAGTAAGTAAGTAAGTAAGTAAGTAAGTAAGTAAGTAAGTAAGTAAGTAAGTAAGTAAGTAAGTAAGTAAGTAAGTAAGTAAGTAAGTAAGTAAGTAAGTAAGTAAGTAAGTAAGTAAGTAAGTAAGTAAGTAAGTAAGTAAGTAAGTAAGTAAGTAAGTAAGTAAGTAAGTAAGTAAGTAAGTAAGTAAGTAAGTAAGTAAGTAAGTAAGTAAGTAAGTAAGTAAGTAAGTAAGTAAGTAAGTAAGTAAGTAAGTAAGTAAGTAAGTAAGTAAGTAAGTAAGTAAGTAAGTAAGTAAGTAAGTAAGTAAGTAAGTAAGTAAGTAAGTAAGTAAGTAAGTAAGTAAGTAAGTAAGTAAGTAAGTAAGTAAGTAAGTAAGTAAGTAAGTAAGTAAGTAAGTAAGTAAGTAAGTAAGTAAGTAAGTAAGTAAGTAAGTAAGTAAGTAAGTAAGTAAGTAAGTAAGTAAGTAAGTAAGTAAGTAAGTAAGTAAGTAAGTAAGTAAGTAAGTAAGTAAGTAAGTAAGTAAGTAAGTAAGTAAGTAAGTAAGTAAGTAAGTAAGTAAGTAAGTAAGTAAGTAAGTAAGTAAGTAAGTAAGTAAGTAAGTAAGTAAGTAAGTAAGTAAGTAAGTAAGTAAGTAAGTAAGTAAGTAAGTAAGTAAGTAAGTAAGTAAGTAAGTAAGTAAGTAAGTAAGTAAGTAAGTAAGTAAGTAAGTAAGTAAGTAAGTAAGTAAGTAAGTAAGTAAGTAAGTAAGTAAGTAAGTAAGTAAGTAAGTAAGTAAGTAAGTAAGTAAGTAAGTAAGTAAGTAAGTAAGTAAGTAAGTAAGTAAGTAAGTAAGTAAGTAAGTAAGTAAGTAAGTAAGTAAGTAAGTAAGTAAGTAAGTAAGTAAGTAAGTAAGTAAGTAAGTAAGTAAGTAAGTAAGTAAGTAAGTAAGTAAGTAAGTAAGTAAGTAAGTAAGTAAGTAAGTAAGTAAGTAAGTAAGTAAGTAAGTAAGTAAGTAAGTAAGTAAGTAAGTAAGTAAGTAAGTAAGTAAGTAAGTAAGTAAGTAAGTAAGTAAGTAAGTAAGTAAGTAAGTAAGTAAGTAAGTAAGTAAGTAAGTAAGTAAGTAAGTAAGTAAGTAAGTAAGTAAGTAAGTAAGTAAGTAAGTAAGTAAGTAAGTAAGTAAGTAAGTAAGTAAGTAAGTAAGTAAGTAAGTAAGTAAGTAAGTAAGTAAGTAAGTAAGTAAGTAAATAAGTAAATAAGTAAGTAAGTAAGTAAAGAGTAGTATAATTTAGTAACATCTCCCAGTCAAATGATAACGATGATAAATAAAAGTATTTCACTGATAGAATTAATGAAACATGTTAGAGTTTAGTAGTTTCAAGGAGTGTACTGGTTTTTCATTACGTATTATTAATTGTTCAATTTTAATATTATACTAAAATCATTACGTAATCAAATGAATTGAAATGAGAATTCATTTGCATTGATAGTCTATTTCTAACATATTTCTCATAATCATAATCATCATCATCATCGTTTACGCCTGTTACCTCTCGTGGAGAAGCATAGGCCGCCCAACAGCACTGTCCATTCAACCCTGTCCTGGGCAATCTTTTCCAGTTGTTTCCAATTACTATTTATCCTTTTCATACTTGCTTCCATTACCCAACTTAGTGTGTTCTTCAGCCTCCCTCTTTTCTGTTTCCTATCAGGATTCCAAGTTAGGGCTTGCCTCGTGATGTATTTTGATAATTTTCTCAATGTAGGTCCTATTCACTTCCAATGTCGTTTCCTAATTTCCCCTTCAGTTGGAGGCTGGCTTGTCCTATCATAACCATAAACAGTTGGATAACAAAAAAGTGATTATCGTTTAAGAAAAATCCTTAATACATTCATGTATTATTGTTGGGAAGGCTTCCAAGAACAACGACGGAGCCTTTAGAGACCCTTAAGAAACCGAAGCGTTCCTATTCAATCAGAACGTGATGGAACTTTGTAGATTATCAAAGTGGTATGCTACCATAACATGCCCCTTCGTGGATTAGCTGAATTATAATGTTGATATAAAAAACCCTAATATCTATAAATATCCATGATTTTCTATACATTTTGATTCTTACTCATCAAGCACTTCTCCATTCTGCTTCTGATTTGTGACTGTAGGGTTCTATACATTCAAGGGTCATAGTTGTATTACAGTATTCTGTGTTAATCAATTAGCGAACATAACCATTTTCATCACACATTTTATATGATGAAAGGTCATTTCATACCAAAACCCCTTAATGCTTTTCATTATTTTCATTGGTTCATCTTTATATTATGATTGTTAATGGTCATCTTGTCTATTATTAGCCCTCGAATGTCCTGGTATGCTCGAGAGTAGGGAGAGTTAGCTCTCCCTCTATATATGGTCTCACATAACTACGTGCATACAACCACTGACAGGGAAGTCCTGCTTAATACCTCACTAACGATGTGTTGTTTACAAAATTGAGAGGAAAAAAAGTGAATATCCGGCGCATTAAGCGGGTTGGTGGATACGAAGAGTCTACCTAGGGGAGTTGGAAAAACCTGATTCCAAATCATTGGTGCACATGGGTTCCAGGGTCCTGAAGGAACAAATGACGTATGAACCAATTATTGGTCACTGATTATCATGTGACTGAATCTGCTGACGTTGCTCTAATACCTTGTGGATCAAATCTTTAGATCGAAAGCTCCGAGTGTGACCTTTTAAGAAGACCACCTACTTCGGTTTGGCCACCTGGGTAGTATCCTAGCCCTCACACAAATCGAATGATTTATGTGATGCATATCTATTTGGCACCTCCTTGTACCAACATTTATATGTTGAAATAAATAAATAAATAATATAGTCCATTAACCTTACTAATGATTATCATTAGTTATGTGAAAGCTATATTACTCTTTGAAGATCTTACAAGAAATATTAATAACCAATGAAAATAGCAAGTCAGTACACTAATCATTCCTTTGCATTTCTAGAATTTGTATACTTCAGATATATCTCATTTTTATCAATCAATTTCCTCATTTCAACCTGTTATGACAAACCTAGAAGTACTGGACAGCCGTTTCGTCTTTGTATGAGACTCATAAGCAATGCGTATTTACGATCCCGCCTCGGGAGATTCGAACCCAAGATTTATTGGTCATACACGTGAACGCTTAACCTCTTAACCACTGAACTGACCGGTATCCAATGATGTTAATGTCTATTTTCAACTAATCCACGAAATTGAGCGATATATCAATCATTGTCTTCAGTGAGTTACTATATCACAACAGACCCGGTTGGACTCCACTAGTACTGCTGGAATAGCTCTTGAAGCTAGTCACTAGTGAAGCACATGATGATTATTATCAGAAGGGGTTTTTGTGGAGATTTTAGTAGATTTATAGCTGAATTCACGAGTCAATTAAATCTACACCACCATGACAAACCTAGAAGTACTAGATGGACGTTTCATCTTAGTATGTGACTCATAACCAATGCGCATTTACGATTCCGCCTCGAGAGATTCGAATCTAAAACCTATTGGTCTCCCACATGAACATTTAACCTCTACACTCTGAATCGGTTGACATTCAACAATGTTAATGTCTAACTTCAACTAATCTATGAAATTAAGTGACATATCCACCATTGTCTTCAGTGAGTTACTATCTCACAACCGATACCATTGAATTCCATTGGTCATGGTTTCTCATTAGAACTTTATGAAATAACTTTTGAAGCCAGTCTAATGGTGTCCTTGGACTTTAAATGGACATTCCCTATTGGTCAATATTTATTTCACTTGTCAAATATTGTACAAATGTTGTTTTCTATTTTATGGTACGATGTGGTCTGGTTGGTTGGTATATAAATAATGTCTGAAATATAATGATTCATAACTCAGAGGCTAAGATTTACGCTTTGGACTCAACTGGCTGGGCTAGACAAAGAAGCGGGACCAGTTGAGACACTAGGCCGTCCTTACGTGTTTTTCGTGTCATTGAATCGATCGATAATTCGCTGTCCTCTAATCTGTCCTCACGTCACAACAGTCACTAATGATGATTATTATCAGAAAAAGATTTTTTAGAGATTAGTATTTGACTCTTAGTCAGTACACATCAACGATCCTGTTTTCCCTTTCTCACTTTTCTCTTTCTCTTTTTTTTTAATTTTTATTTTTCGTTAAAACTAAAGAGAAATTCTGTTTGTTTGTTTCTTTGTTTGTTCATTTTGTTTTCTCCCAAAAAAAGGAAAAAGAAAAAGAATCTTTCCTATTTTTTGTTTACAATAACAAGATTCCTCTGTTGTGTAATTTGATGATCTTTTCAAGGTTAATTGATCTATACAATTGAATGTTGTATGTGTTACTTACTTATTTACTTTCTTGCGCCTGTTACTCCCAATGGAGCATAGGTCGCCGACCAGCAATCTCCAACCCACTCTGTCCTGGGCCTTCTTTCCTAATTTCATCCAATTTTTGTTCATTCTCTTCATGTCTATCTCCATTTATTTAGTCTTCCTCTTTTCCTTTGGCCTTGAGGATTCCATGTGAGGGCTTGTCTTGTGACGCAGTTGGGTGCTTTCTTCAATGTGTATCCTATCCACTACCAGCGCTTCTTCCTAATTTCTTACTCCGCTGGAATCTGGTTTGTTCTTTCCTACAGTTGGTTGTTGGCAATAGTATCCGGCCAACGGATCCGAAGTATTTTGCGTAGACAACTGTAAATAAACACCTATATCTTCTGGATGATGGCTTTCGTGGTTCTCCAAACCTTGTATGTGTTAGTATGAGTTTTATATGTAAAGCTGATAGAAACCGTAGGACAGATTGAATAAATAATGTATATTTCTATTATATAAGACAATTCTTCATATTAGAAGTGGGGGGGGGTTAGTGAAGACAATTAAAGCGGGATCGTTAATACACACTGCTGAATAGTTTCATACTAGAATGAAATGGGCATCTAGTGCTTTTAAGTTTTCCATAATGGTCTAGGTTTAATTGACTCATGAATTCTTGATATCTTCACTATATGGACGTTGTTCTTTCTCTCCTGAATTGAAGTAGAAGAAAACAAATGAATGGATGGATAATATTACGAATTTGTTTGCATATGAACTAAAAACTTTTCTCTTTCTCTTGGTGATCGACTGGATTATGAAGACATCAATATCTAGGGGGAAGCATGGGATACAGTGGGGAGCTAAAATGCAGCTGGACGACCTAGACTTCACAGATGATCTGGTTCTTCTATCGCACACACAACAGTAAATGCAGGAGAAAACGACCATTGTAGTAGCAGCCTAACCAGTAGTAGGTCTCAACATTCACATAGGGAAAAGCAAGATTCAAATCGCACTTGATGGAGAAGCTTTGGAGGATATAAATACCTTTACATATCTGAACAGTATCATTGATGAACATGGTGGATCCGATGCAGATGTGAAGGTGCGGACCGGCAAAGTAAGACCAGCATGTCTACCAATGAAGAACAGTTGGAACTCAAAACAACTATCAACCAACATCAATGTCAGGGTTTTTAACACAAATGTCAAGAGAGTCCAACTGTATGGGACGGAAACCTGGAGAACTACGAAAGCCATCAACCAGAAGATATAAGTGTTTATTAACAGCTGTCTACGCAAAATACTTCGCATCCGTCGGCCAGGCACTATCAGTAACAACCTACTTTGAGAGAGAACAAACCAGATCTCAGAGGAGGAGGAGGTCAGGAAGAAGCTTTGTAAGTGGATAGGACATACACTGAGGTAAGCACCGGACTGTGTCACAAGGAAAACCCTCACCTGGAACCATCAAGGCAAGGTCGAAGGAGAAGAGTAAGAACAAAGAACACATTACACCGAGAAATGATGATAGTCATGAGGAGAATGAACAACAACTGGATAGAATTAAAAAGGAGTGCGTAGAACAGAGTGGTTTTGAGAATGCTGGCCGGCGATTTATTCTCCACTGTAAGTAACAGGTGTAAGTAATGAACTAAAAAATCATGAATGTTTATTCAGAGATGTGTGACTATGATTAGGGTTTATCTACACTTCCTAAGGCAATCTAAATTATTACCATCATTAGTAAGGAATCGCATTATTCCATTAGAGCTGAATTTCGAACAATATTTACATCCTCAACTGATTGTTTAGTAAAAGTTATTTTATCACAAGTATTCGGAACAGATAAACTAAAATGAATAATCGAACCTAAGGAATTTTTCGTCTTATTCCGAACTCTTTAACTGGATATATCTGAATCCTGATTATTATTTATACTAGAACTCGAATGCAATACCTATCTTTCCAAACTTTAACTTATTATCCACTAAGCCATTGAGTTTAGTTAGTTGTATCCATGGGGTGCCCCTTCCAGCCAAACAAGTTTGTGAAGCCTATTAGGCTTTTCTGGAGAGAAACCGGCCACATCGAAGCACGGCACAACTAACGGGGCTAGAATAGTTGTTTCTGCAATCCTTTGGAGTTTGCCTAATGACGAGCACTTTCATATGATACATGCATCACTTTCGAAAAAACTCTTTTGGCGTTTTCCATTCCAAATGTATCTGTGCTATGTTTCTCTGTGTGTTTCGTAATCGATTGGTGGGTATCGGTAAGAGTGGGTGATTAGCCCGATCTCCACCACCCGGCTTACCGCTCACGAGTCAGTCGTCTCACTATCCAGGAGGCACGACGCGAACGTGTGAGTCGGATTTTGCCTCCCATCCTTGGGGTATTTCTTTTTGTTCTAGGCTTTTCTACTCGCCTGCTATGTCCTCTGAGATGTCCAGATCTAGTGGAAAGAATAAGTGAGGATATATTAGATCCAAAATTATTTCTTAGTATTCTATACATCAACATCAGATAACCACTTAATCTGTAGTAGGACAGCGTGAAGAGGTTGAACTTTTTCAAGCCACTCGTTGTATGGTAAACTTCAGAGTTTTGGCATTGCATAGATATCTGCTCTCTGTATTTGTTTACAATATTCCGAGTCAACTTTCAAAACAGAAACGTGTAGCCTGAACACAATTCTCAAGCTTAATTCTGTTTTTGTTCTTTTCATTTCAACCTTTATAACTTTCTGCTAACAGATTTTCCACTTCCACAAGAGTGTTACATACTACTTATATCTGTCGACAGACATATACAAGCTTGGCCTTGAATTCATAACCTCTTTTTTTTTGCTTCTTCGATCACTTTTTAGAAGCAAACAAACCAAACTAAATCGTCAGTAATAATAATAATAGATCCATTATTCAACTAGTCGTAAAGTTTCCCCCATAGAACTGAAATCCACCTTAGCGTTCTCTTTCTCACTCTCTCTCTCTCCCTCGCTTTCTTTCTTCCTCTCTTATCAATCCTTCCTTTCTATCGTGTCATTTATTTTGTACAGGTGAATTGATTGAGTTCAATAATTCTTATGTAATAACTTTATATAATAATCGTGAGTTATTGGTTAATAACAATTGAGCATATATATATATGCATATGTAAATAGATAGATGTATCCCTTGGATACATAGACATATTTCTATGTATCCGTTCATATACACAAATACATTTGGAGTATAGAAAGAGAATACACGAATAAATTATTGAACAGATCTCAAATATATATATGCTTTATCATTATTATTATAAATTTCAGTACTAATATTGATCATATTAGAGTTGTCTAGAAAGATCATAATGGATCAAAGTAGTAGTGACATTTTTTTGTTTTGTATTATTTAGGGATTTATTCAGTGGTATTATACTTGATCCGTTTAAATGTGGTGAATGAAAAACTATCACAAGGTTATAGAAACTTCAATAGTTGAAATCATGAGTCAATTGAAGCTAGATCAACATGGAACACCTGCAAGCACTGTGGGAATCCTCTACAGTGCGCATCCACGATCCTGCACCTCGCACGAGGTTCTAACCCAGGACCTATCAATCTCGCGCGCGAGCGCTTAATCAATGGATCACTGAGCCGGCATTCAACGGCGTTAATGTCTAACTTTAACCAATCCACGAAATTGAGCCACCGTACACTATTGTCTTCAGTAAGCTGATATCTCACAACAGACCTGGTTGAACCCCACTGGTAACGGCTTCTCACTAGAACTCCAGTAGTATCTCTTGGAGTCAGTCACTAGTCAGCAGATGATTATTATCAGAAGGAGTTTTGTGAAGACCTTGGATGCGCACTGCTGAGGAGTCCCACAGTAGGACGAAACGGCCATCCAGCGCTTACAGGTTTTCCATGGTGGTCTAGCTTCAACTGACTCATGATTTCAACTACTGAAATAAAAAAATGACGAAAAAATGACAAAAAACGAAAATTCAATCAATGTTGAATATATATCAGTCTTACTGGAGGTCGGTTGCGGTTTGCACACATCAGTGGTAACTTCTTCGACTGTTAAGCTGTCTGTCACGGTATCGAATTCGTCAAGGAGTGTCAGTTCCCTGAACAATAATACAGATACACCTTGCTGACGAGTGCAAAGTAGCACGAAAACTAGGTTCAGGGTTTCCTGTTGACTACCATGAGACCAAAGGTCATAAGTTCGAATCCAGCGAGATGGATTGTAGATATAAAGTGATGAGCAGTCTCATAACACAATCAAATGGTCGTCCAGTGCTTACAGAATTTTAATGGCAATCTAACATCTATCGATTTATGATCATATTCAAAAACTTAACTCGGAGATAGTCAACAGGAAACCACCATCTTATCTCAACATAGTGCACGTAATATCGAGTCACCTAGACTAGTCTCCAGATTGCAACTTGGTGGATAGGATTCGATCTACAGTAAGAAGAACCTGACATACATGACATTGATCACCACCCAGTTATCAATCAATTGTAAATACTCAATAAAACTTATATAAATGGTTTGAAGAAAAAAACAAACTCAGATTATCAGTCGTAAATTATTGATTATCTATGAATTATATGATGTAACTGAAGTAATCTTGAGAACATTCTATAATGAATAGACATATCTTTTAGTTTGATTGGTATGTTTAAATGACAATGAGAGAATGTGCCAAGATGATAAACAGAGAAATACGTTCCAGTATTATCACTAGCCTATATATATCAACGAATGTAAATAAAAATTGTTGACAACTATGATGATGAGATAATGGGTAGTAGTGTAGTGAACAAGAATACCAGTGGGCACAATCGAATGTATTTGAGCACAAAATTACAGAACTTGTTAATAACATCTAACAATCATAAAGTAAATGCTTAATTTGCAAAATGTCCACTAATTGACTCAAAATGACTCAGACTTCATTGTTCTTGTATTTTCATACAAATTCCACTTTGTTTCCATTCTTTACTGTTCGACGGTCTTGCCTCTCTGCTTCCAGACCTTGTGTCCATGACTAACATCATCTTCTACTTATGTCAATATAAGTAGCATACACCACAGTAGTAGTAACAGTACTCACTTAATTGATGACGTTTTCGAAGCACTATAAGCCATAAATGGTTTAGTGGCTCGTGATCTAATTCCATTTAGATCATATGTTGTTAGCTATTGCTATTACAATTATTTCTTTGAATGTTTACACGTGGAATATATCCGTTTGAACAATCATTGTAGTGTATTTTAAAGATGATTTGTTATTGACATGTTTAACATTGAAATGAAGATATTTCCAATCTGAATATAGATCTTTCTTTCAAAATGAATGAATAGATATAAGTCCGAGAGAGAGAGCTATGAACAACAGTTCAGATTCTTCATCAGTTAACATACAATTCACACAAGATTTTATTGAAACCGTAGTTTCATTATCCAAAGTGTAGTATTCAGAGTTATCAACTTCAGTTTACAATACAGCATAATTCATATTTGGTACCATTGTTGTGTCATTTACTATGTTAAGCTCATATTACCTTATTCTAGCTTCTGGACAGGCTGATTTATCCATTCTACTTGAGTCACGTTTTGATATTGTTACCCATTCACTTATCATCTCGGACTGTTTTTTTATATGAGCATGTGTGTGTGTGTGTGTTGTGTATGTGAACAACTTATCCTTCTCATCACATGTCTGTAACTTATATTTATCTGACCATAAATATTGAATAACGTTTGGTTAAATGAAGTTGGCTTACATGCCTTGTTCAGTGCGCATCGTTTCATTTTGTTTCACTCTCCTCTATTCGCTTCGTCCCTCTGATTGTCTGTCCACATCAGTGACTGTACAGAATATAAGTATTCAAAACTTGATTCACATATTTAACTTATTTAATTCGGTTATTTACCAAAGCAAGTTAAGTCAACAGTAATATACGAGAATAGACAGAATATATATATATATATATCTATAACAATCATTCAATAGCAAACAACATATGATCTAAATGGAATTAGATCACGAGCCACTAAACCATTTATGGCTTATAGTGCTTCGAAAACGTCATCAGTTAAGTGAGTACTGTTACTACTACTGTGGTGTATGCTACTTATATTGACATAAGTAGTAGATGATGTTAGTCATGAATACAAGGTCTGGAAGCAAGAGAGACAAGAGGATCGAACAGTAAAGAATGGAAACAGAATGCAATTTGTATGAAAATACAAGAACAATGAAGTCTGAGTCATTTTGAGTCAATTGATGGACATTTTCCAAATGAAGCATTTACTTTATGATTGTTAGATGTTATTAACAAGTTCTGTAGATTACCATTAAAATTCTGTAAGCACTGGACGACCATTTCATACTGTTATGAGACTGCTCATCAGTGTGCATCCACAATCCATCTAGCTGGATTCGAACTTAGGATCTTTGGTCTCGTGCGCGAATACTTAACCTCTAAACTACTGAGCTGGAATTCACAGCCCAATAATGATAATTATCATATACTCACTAGAAACTAGCTTCTTGAGGGAATGCTCAGAATTCTAGTGAGAAATCATAACCAGTAAAGTTAATCCATATCAGGTAGAGACAGGTATCTATCTTAGTACAATGTAAAAGGTGTTCAAGCAATTTCGTGGATTATTTGAGGATAGACATTAACACCGTTATATATCAACTCAATGGTCTAATGATTAAGTGTTCGTATATGAGACCGAACACTAACTTACTTAATTACGCCTGTTACTCTTCGTGAAGGAGCAAAAGCCGCTCATCAACATTTTCCATATAACCCTGTCCTGAACAATCCTTTCCAGCTGCTTCCAGTTCCTATTCACCCTTTTCATATCTGCCTCTATTTCTCGACGTAATGTGTTCTTTGGCCTTCCTCTTTTCCGCTTCCCTTCAGGATTCCAACTTAGGGCTTGCCTCGTGATACAGTTCGATTATTTGCGTAATGCATGTTCAATCCATTTCCATCGTATTTTCCTAATTTCTTCTTCAGTTGAAAAAACTGGTTTGTTCTCTCCCACAGAAGGCTGTTGCTGATGGTATCCGGTCAATGGATGTTGATTATCTTGCGTAGACAACTATTTATAAATACTTGTACTTTCCTGATTGTGGTTGTTGTAGTTCTCCAAGTTTCAGCTACGTACAGTAGAACTGTCTTGATGTTCGTATTCAAGATGCTGACTTTGATATCGGTTGAAAGTTGTTTTGAGTTCCATATGTTCTCCAATTGTAGGAATGCGGCCTTTGCTTTGACAATCCTCGCCTTTATGTGTGCATCTAATCCTCCTTGTTCATCGATGATGCTTCCCAGGCACGTGAAGCATTCTACGTCTTCCAGAGTTTTGCCATCAAGTTTTTTTGGGTTTGTGTTCTCTGTGTTGAAATTGAGGACCTTGGTTTTCTATTTGTGTATGTTGAGGCCTACTGATGCAGAGACTGCTGCTACAAAAGTTGTCTTCATGCGCATCTGTTTATGTGTACGTGATAGGAGGTCTAGGTCATCTGCGAAGTCCAAATCATCTAATTGGTTCTGAGCTTTCCATTGTATGCTGTGTTTTCCCTCAGATGTCAAAGTTTTCATAATCCAGTCGACCACCAGAAGAAAGACCAAGGGAGAGAGTAGACAGCCTTATCTGACTCCGGTCCTTACTTGAAATGCATCTATCAGCTGTCCTCCATGCACGACCTTGCAGTGTAGTCCGTCTTATGAGTTCCGGATAATGTTGATAATCTTCTCAAGAACTCCGTAGTGTCGAAGAACTTTCCATAATGTCCTCCTATCTAGACTGGAGATCGAACACCTTGGGTTCGAATCCTGCGAGCGAGATTCTCAGACAATAGCTTTTTCTAAATCATTATCATATCAACAAAACAACAATAACTATTATTGCTAATGATTTCTATGTTAGTTAAAGTTGACAGAATTATTTTTTTCTGGTTAGCGTTTGTTTTAGCGAGTTAGTTTCCTACAGGATGAGGACGCTAACACCAGGCCTAACCCTCCTTCTCTCTTACCCGGGGTTTGGAACCGGCAGTAACTCTAAAAGAGCTACAGGCGGAGTAATGTTATTCAAAGTTATAACCTTAATTATATAGAATAGAATACCTAAGAGATATAAGAAATAACTCATAGTATATTATGGATAAATGATATCAATGTTTAAAAGGAAATGAATTAGACAATGATAGATTGTTATTTTATGGTACGTTATGGTTAATTTAGTTGTCATTTCCACCCCACCCCTATACTTCTCCACCGCCCCATCAACAAATATTGGAATAGTATTTATTTAATTCAAGGAAATGGTAGCCAAAATCTTAATAAAGGGAAGTATTGCCTTGTGATTATTATATCTACTGAAATCTTTTATTAAGTAGTTTCTGTATCGATTAATTTAATCTGTAAATTATGTTTGTTATCGATTGATTTCAGTTGAGAGGCCATTCAAAACCATCAAGCATTGAGATTAGGTGTTTTACTCTAGTATAGGTCTCCACAGAAGTAAAACCCTGCCTAAGGACTGAACCTAGAAAATTCTAGTTTTGTGATGAATATTTATTCAAAAGCCTTACTATTGTAGTGAATGAGAACACAAATGAGGAGGGGGGGGGACAAAATTACAGAATCTCTTAGTAAAATATGAGAACCATCTAGTAATGTCATTCAATTGTCTCATACTTCATTGTTGTTTTGCTTCCACCTCAACCGTCGTTCTCTTTTCTTTGATTTTCTTAACTTTCTGCCTCCAGGTATTTCACTTTTGACTACTACTTATATCTGTCAATATCAGTAGCACACATCACATTACTAATTTAATATTCAGTATCTTTTAACACAAAATATGAATATATGAGTGCATTTATTAATCTGAAAAACTCTGCATAGAAACCGTCTGAGGTTACTGTCGGTCTCAAGCCTGGATGAAAGAGAACTGTTGGGCACATGGAGTTAGCAAACCCTTCTCATAGAAAACTAACTTTTTAAAATCTAGGCTATAAAGCTGAAATTCAATAGTATGCGCTTCTATTTATTTGTTTATTTATTCAAACACACAAGCATTACTAAAAGAAGGTACTAAATAGATATGTGCCACATAAATCATTCGATTTTTGTAAGGGTGAGATACTGACCGAGTGCTCAAACCAAAGTAACTGGTTTTCTTAGGTAGTCACACTCGAAGCCTTCAATCTAAACGTCTAATCTACAACGCAGTAGAGCAACATAAGGAGATACATCCACATGGTATTCTGTGACCAACAATAGGTTCATACTCCTTTTGTCCCATCAGGATCGTGGAGCCGTTGTGTACCATTGGTTTGGATTGAGGGTTTTGGAACTCTTCTAGGTGGAACCTCCATATCCACCAACCCGGTTAAAGCGCCGGACATTCGCTTTTCGTCTCCTCAATTTCGTAATCAACACTAATGCAGTGAGCAGGACTCCCTTGATAGTGGTTGTATGCACGTGGGCATTTGAGAGCATTTCTCAAGGGAGACCTTACTCTCCCTACTCTCAGCCTTACCAAGGCACTTGAGAGCTCCTAAAATTCAAATGATTTACAATCTAACTCATCCTTTATCCAGTTTTACTGATGATGGCTATTTCATTTCTCGCACAACTAAACTGTACCATTTATGATCCCCCATTAGAACTTGAGAAGCTCCTATTGAATACACGAATATAGTTTTTTTCTCGAAAGATGATAACGGAGATAGATTTAATTTATGAATGATATTTACAGTGATCTGACCTGTGTATTATGTGTGTTTGTTTGTGTATGTGTGTATTTGTCACTCTTGAATTTCATACTGAAACAATGTAAATGTTCAATATCCCGATGAGACTACACTTTATGGAGGACCTTCGAGTGACGCTAGAATGATCTTTAGAATGTCCATCTACATATTAGGATTAAATGAGGGTTATAAACTAACGGTTAATGGTTAAGAATTAGACTCATCACGAACTGATATTAGCTACAATGACAATGGCATAACTATAATTTATTGGACGAACCAATTACGAATAAGATAACAGGTCTCGGATTTTGGCTTAGTATTCATTCATTAGTTTGGCTAAATAGCGTCTTGACATTTAAGATAATCTCAGTTTATGATGAAAACCCTAAATCTAATTCCTAACCTTAACCATCAAATATACAGTCGGTCAGTCATTAACAACGTAGAACTTCGTACGTACGTACATCAGCTCGAGTTGCCATACCACATTAGCACAGAGATACAACTGTCGATTCAAATTCCATAGTGGTAGAGATAGTAAGAGTATAAGCAGTAGTCGGAAAGATTAGGGTTTGGAGATGTTATTCAAGGACTATAATCCAGTGAAATAAATTTGGAAAGAGGAAAAGAAAAGGGACATAAAGAATACAGAAGATTAGAATTTGGGAGAACACAAAGAGTGTATGCACCTGTGTCATTGCAAACGATTTTGAGCCATGTAATTCAAGGTCTCTAACTATCGGTTGCTATCATCTCGCGGATCCCAACCAGGTAGTCTACACCTACCAACATGGCTCAATCCACTTGTCAATGACTTCATAAATTTGTGCCATGTTTTGGTCTGGTCACCACTAGCTTTCTTCCAACCTACTCCTATACCATTGAACATCGCACATCGGTGCAGTCGGTGGTTGAGCATACGTAACACGTGTCCCAGTCATCTCAACTGATCAAGTTTCACTACTTCATCAATGGATTTGCCATCCTTACCTAGTACCCGTTTCCAAACAACTGTATTACTTATTCGGTGGTCCCACGATATACGAGCAATGCTTCGAAGACACCTATGATCAAATACTAGTAACCTACGAATATCCTCTACTCTTACCGGCCATGATTCACTACCATTATCTTTATTTGATCCTAATTATTAGATAAACACCCTGAAGGTTATTTTATCATCGCTCAAAGGTTATCCATATATTATAGTCTCAATCATTATTTAACTAAATGAATTTCGCGCTCAGAATTCAAGACATATTATCTTAAATCTGATTGGTTCATTCATAAACAAGAATCTTACCGCTTATTTCTTTTGTTTATATAAATGAAATGTATCATTTCAATGATCTTTTTCTTCTTTTTTCTTTTTCTTCTTCTTTGAATAGATTGTTTTATTAAATTAAAATTATGGGAAATTTTGTTGGACCAAGAAAAAAATTATCCAGAGAAGATTTAACATTTCTTAAAGAGAATACACATTTTACTAAACGACAAATTAAACAATGGTATAATGGATTTATAGTAAGTGTTTATATACTACTATTATTATTATTATGGCATTATTCAGTTCATTATATTTGTGGATGGGCTGTGATACTGCCCGGGTGCCCAAACCGAGGCAGGTGGTTTTCTTAGGGGGCCACACCCTAAGCCTTTGACCTAAAGGTCTAACCAACAAGGCAGTGGAGCATCGTAAGGAGATGTACTCCCATGGTAACCGGTGACCAACGATTGGTTCATACGCCATTTGTTCCTTCAGGATACTGGAACCCATGTACACCACTGATATGGGATCCGGTTAATGAGCCGGATATTCGCTTTTCTTCCTCTCAATTTCGTAAACAACACCCTCGCCACGAGAAGGCAATGAATAGGACTTCCCTGGCAGAGGTTGTATACGCGTGGCCGTGTGAGAGCATTTCGAGAAATGAGGCATGCCCACCTCACTCTCGGCCGTACCAGGGCATTTGGGGGCCTTAATTCAGTAATATATGTTTGGAATTATTATATTTAGAGCTTAGATTATTTGATAAAACTTCAGTAATTGAATGCTAGGATCCTTCTCTTAAGTATAAAACAGGAAGAACCGAATCATCATTATAGTCCTCTAATCCATTATTAACATTTGTTCAATAGGGAATATTCTTTTAAAAGACGTTTGGATGAAGTATTTTTGGTTATTTCTGAGCTTCTTAGAGCTTCCTCAAGTTCACCTATAGGCTTTCCTTACAAGCATCAGAAGTGGTTTTGTGGAGATTGTAGTAATTTCAACAGTTGAGATCATGAGTCAATTGAAGGTAGACCACCATGGAAAACCTGGAAGCACTGGATGGCCGTTTCGTTCTATTGTGGGACTCCTCAGCAGTGCGCATCCACGACCCCGCCTCGCAGGATTCGAGCCCAGGATCTATCAGTCTCGCGCCAGGCGCGTAACTAACTGGACCACTAAGCCAGTATCCAACGCTGTTAATATCTAATTTCAACTAATCCATGAAATTGGGCGACACATCCATCAGTGTCTTCAGTGAGTTACTATCTCACAACAGACCAGGTTGAACTCCACTGGTCACTGCTTCTCACTAGAACTCCAGGATATATCTCTTCAAGCCAGTCACTAATGAGCATATGTTGATTAGTATCAGGAGGGGTTTTATGGAGATTGTAGTAATTTCAAGAGTTGAGATCATGAGTCAATATATAATATTTCAGAAAGTTTTCATTTTGTACTTCTTGATTGATCCTAATGATAAATATTGATTGATGATTAGTTTAGATGTTAGCAAATCAGTCAATCAATATCTAAATAATGTACATTCTTTTCGTTCCACATTACTAGTAATCACAATATCTGTGATTGGGCACTATTATGATTTCAACAATGAAAAGTTGTATACATTTTAGAAACAAACCACAATAGGTTATACAATTGATTGACATAATGATCTATTAAAACAAATAAGGAAACAGTAAACTGATTGAAAGATCTAAATGGTAGGAATATATAGCCTAGATATTCAAGTAGGTTGCCAAGTTCTTTCAGTTTTTAAAGAGATAAATACATTTAACTGACAAAACCCTAATTAATTACTGGATTTCATTTCTAATGACTATTCAACTTGTTAAAATAGAACATAATGTCAACCTATTCATTCATACCAGGAGATTAGATACTAGGAAACAATGTATGTGTGTTCTTTTCTGTGTTTTACATCAATCTTTTAACAACAGTAATACATTCCTATTCCGTAATTGACTAATAACAAACACAGACAGTACTGGGTTCAAGTCTCATAGTGAACATCAACTCTATGGTATAGGTACATCCAGCTGACTAGTCTCAAATATGACGAAACGCATGTCCTGGATTTCACTACTAGCCACTGTCCATCTTTGCTTAAAAAACCTTGTGACTTAAGGCTATATCGAAACAATCTGCACAAGATGCATATATTCAAGGCATGCATTAGCTCTAGAATTACTACAGTTATCCATGTAGTATTTACGATCTAAGGAATCATAGCTAATTTAATGAGCCATTCGCGGTTTCACCGTTTTAAGGTATGTACCTAGACATGCATGGCCTAACTTCTGAGACAAGCATATGACTACTGGCAGGATGAACCAGTTTGTTCATAGTTATATAATATACCCTTGTGGGCCAGGGTAATTTTACATTGGTTTTCAGGAGAACCAGACACCATCCGGACTTTCACGTAAAAGCCCAAACAGTACAACTCAAGCTCGTTTAGCATAGGAACCAGACACCGTACAGGCTTTAACACTACAATCTGAATAATACAGCTCAATCCTGTGGCGCAACCACACAGGTACCAAGCACCCTGGTGAACCATTTGCACCATTCATATACACACTCACATCACATGTATAGTTATTCCGATCAATGATCGCGTGAATCAATTATGCACAGTACGAACAGGTCAAAGTTGACCTATTCCGCTTACACGACAGTCAAACTCGTTAATATTAGGAATGGCGGCATGCCTTACAATGTCCCAATGACAATGGCCCTCGGGAACACTGAAAAGCAACCACCAGTATGAATGAAATCAGTTAAACAGCAAACCAATTTTTTGCATGAACAGTCAGCAAAACTTGCTAAAGCAATGCCGAACCGTCCACAATAACAATGGAGAACCTCCAGCCTCATATGAGACCTTCAGCTCTATATAGCCATATAGCCATAAAGCTAATAAGATGCATATATACTAAATCCTAAATAACAATGAGAAACACAAGTAAAACAACACCAAATAAATTTAATCATAGACATTATTTAATTATATACCATTAGAAAAAATAACTGTTTACTTCTTCTTTACCCCAACTCATTCCCTCACTTCCAATGAAGGGCGTATGTTGTCAGGTGACACAATTATATTACCATTTTTTTCTTTTTTCTTTTTTTGATTTCAATCATAAAACAATATCCCTTAACAACAGTCAACCTAGTCGGTAAAACAAAACAAAAAAAGGATAAAAGATAATAATCATAAATACTTCAAATCATATGACATTTTATGGTTGATTTCATGAAGAACAACAACCACCACCACCACAACAACAACAACAACAACCACCACCACCACAGCAACAACAACAACAACAAGATAGTTAGCCCCTTTACATATGAACAATCTTCTATCAATCAATTAACTAATCTGTTCATTGAATCATTTCCTTATTTATTTATCTATCTAATTATTGATTATTATTCATGAAAAAATATAAAAAGAACCCAACTGAAGTGGAATTTTTTTATTATTATAATGAATAACTAATTGAGTAGATTAGTTACTGAGTAGGATAGAATACAAAATTTCCCCCCTAAATTTTATACGTTTTATCGATTTTTCTTGTTGTTGTTGTTGTTGTTGTTGCTGAGATACAATATATTTCATCCATTAATGTTGTTTCGTTTTTTTATATTATTTATGTCACTTGGATATACTACTTTATGTACTTTATTTAAGTAGTAAGTAATTAAATCTTACTATATATACATATATATATGTATGTACGTATATAGTGAGAGTAGTAACAACCATTTCCGGTGGACAAGTTACTGTATTAAAAAAAAACAGAAAAAAAAAGAATTTGGCATTTTTTTATTATTATTACATATTACAATATACCTAACCCTACTGATTGAAATCTTATATCCCCACACACTTATCTACACACAGAGACATACATACACATACATACATACATACTACATACATACATAACTACTTCTACATGGATACACATATACAGACCATCATGGATACTTAAATTGCATGAATTGATGTTGAATGAAACAAGTAGGAAAGAGTAGATATTACCCTTTGCCTAATGTATATAGAGTTAGCAATAGAATATTAGATTGAGTGGAATAGAAAAGAATCAAATCGTTATTATTATTATTATTATTATTATCAGTAGTAGTAGTACTATTAGTATTCAGTTTCAGTATCTCAGTTTTTACCATACTATTTTTAGAAACAATAAAAAACTGAGGGTGAAGGGGGAAAAGTTTAATGTTTAATTTTTAATGTGAAACAGTTTATAAACCATTAAATATGGAATAAAATATTAAGTTCTTTTTAAGTAATTTACTTAATAGTATTCATTTTTACTATGGTTACTTACTTACTTACTTACTTACTTACTTACTTACTTACTTACTTACTTACTTACTTACTTACTTACTTACTTACTTGCTTACTTACGCGTAATACTCTCAATGGAGTATAGGCTGTCGACCAGCATTCTCCAACCCACTCTGTCCAATTGGTGTTCATTTTTCGCATGTCGATCTTTATTTCTCGAAGTAATGTGTTCTTTGTTCTTCTTCCTCTTCTCTTTTGGCCTTGCCTTGTGACATAGTTGGATGCTTTCCTCAATGTGTGTCCTATTCACTTCCAGAGCTTCTTCCAGATTTCTTCCTCAACTGAGATCTGGTTTGTTGTCTCCCACAACAGGTTGTTACTGATAGTGTCTAGCCAACTATGTGTATGAAAGTACTTTCATATGTATTACTAGTGTGGTGTATACTACTTATGTCGACATAAGTAGTATATAACACTAGTCATGAATGAAATATCTGGCAACAGAAGCTTAAGAAGATGAAGGAGGAAAGAATAAGAACAGATAGCAATTGGTATGGAAATACCAGGAACAATGAAGTCTGAGACGATGGACTGATATTTACAAATGGAACAGTCAAGTTTGACACGATTGATAGACATTTTGCAAATGAAGTATTCACTGTATGGTTCTCAAATATTACTAAGAGATTCTGTAAATTTATGCTTGATTTTATGTCCGCACTTGTGTTCACATTCACTAACCTAGTGATTAGCCTACAATAATGCCAAATTCCAAACGACTGAGCGATTCTTATTATGTCATATAATACAATGTATATCAACCAGACAGATTAGGTTTCTAAACAAATTTAAAACACTTATGAATAACAGAGCGAGATCAAATGTAAGGGAAAAGTAGGGATATTGAAGAGGGTTTCTCTATCCTCTATGAAAGTCAAAACTCTATAGCAACAGATATGATCGTGTGACAGTTGAAGATCAATATATATATATAATAGTTGAATTCATGAGTCGATTTAAGCTAGACCGACCTTTGTTGCTACTTTGACGTGATGGTTGAGCTTGTCTATGGTGATGAACCAATCGAGCTATATTGGCTGGAACAATTGTTCCTCAAGGTCTTACCATGCCAGATAGGTCGGTTAAAGAACGATAAGACTAAAAGTAACAAACCCAAATTTCGAATACGAAGTCTTACTGCTGACTTTACAGAGGTTTGACGGCAGTAAGCTGTTTCCTTCAGACAACCAGAATAACAGTGATGCTGCCTCCCCACAAGGAGTGGTTGAGTTCAAAAAGGTCGACCGTAAAAATACTCTCCTCACCTTATCCCATGGATTTCCGTCTTCGGTGGTAAGGTCTCAACAATTATGGAGCTAACACGAAGATTACCTACAAAAATGGCGTGTGTGACTGACCTCAAGCAATTGTCTCTTAGGCACTGCAGTTACGATCCACAGTCACCAAGACCATCTTTAATCCAATTTTCTTTTCAGGTACCTCCAGGAATAGCCTTCCACGGTGTAAGCAGCTGGGAAGTGATAAACACCTTCATATCTCGTACAGCACTCAAGACCACCATTCAAAACCTGGAAGCAGTGAACGGCCTTTTTGTCCTAGTATGGAACCTCTCAGCGTATTATTTTTTGTTCAGTTATCTCAGTCCGTTAGTCAGCATCAACGTAGAACTTCGCATATACGTACATCAGTTTAAGTTGTCATATCATATTAGCACAGAGATACAATTGTCCATTCAAATCTCATAGTAGCAGAGATAGTAAAATTATAAGCAGTAATCGGAAACATTAGGGTTTAAAGATGTTATTCGAGGAGTATATTCCAATGTAGTAAATTTGAGAAGGGACATAACGAATTCAGACTATTAGAATTTGAGAGAATACCAAGTGTGGATATATGTGCTCCAATGTTTCATCTATTCCTAGAATAGTCTACAAAGAGAGTTTTCGTAGATTAACTTCATTAGAATTTATCTGAACAACAAAATTAAGATAGAAACTTTACAGCTCAATTCATAGTAGTTCAGTTCTTACATTATATTATTGATCATTTATTGATGCTAAACAAGACTTAACTACCAATATAAGAAGTAAGTTAATAAACAGTTTAATAAACTATACATACATTTCAATAGTTGAGATCATCAGTCAATTGAAGCTAGACCACCATAGAAAACCTGGAAGCACTGGAACGCCATTTCGTCCTATTGTAGGACTCCTTAGCAGTGCTTTCAGGTTATCCATGATGGTCTAGCTTCGACTGACTCATAATCTCAACTATAGAAATTACTACAATCTCCACAAAATCCCTTCTGATATACATAGATTGTTTACGATTATAATAACCAAAAAAACCAAATAAATATATTCTCTGAAGGAATCTTATTTATTTACTAATATGCTGGTAATATTATGAACAAGAACACAATTTAGGGACAACCAAATATATTTCATCACCAAAAATTACGTTACTTACTTATTTGCGCCTGTTACTCCTCGTAGAGGGGGTTAAGGCCGCCCACCAGCATTCTCCATCCAACCCCGTCCTGAGCAATCCTTTCCAGCTCTTTCCAGTTATTCATCCTTTTCATATCTGCATCTATTTCCCGACGTTATGTTTTCTTTGGCCTTCCTCTTTTCCGCTTCCCTTCAGGATTCCAAGTAAGCGCTTGTCTAGTGATGTAGTTTGGTGATTTGCGTAATGTATGTCCTATCCATTTCCATAGTCTTTTCCTAATTTCTTCTTCAGTTGGAAGCTGGTTTGTTCTCTCCCACAGAAGGCTGTTGTTGATTGATATCCGGCCAATGGATGTTGATTATCTTGCGTAGACAACTATTTATAAATACCTGTACATAATCTTTTAGTAAAATCTAAGAACCATCCAGTCTCAGACTTTCGTTGTTCTTTCATTTCCATGCCAATAATTTCTCTGTTCTCATTCACTATTCTTAAATCTTCTTAACATTCTAACGTTAGACATTTCACTTTCAATTGATGATATATACTACTTATAACTGTTGATATCAGTAGCACATATCATAGTAATATAATTAATGAGATTACTAATGAAAAAACAACTATTTGTATCTAATTATCTGATATAAATTTTATCAAAAATTATTTTATTCAGTTCGTATACTCTGAAACTAATTTTTATTCAGTTATAATAGATAGATTATGATTATCAATGGAATGTACCATGTATGTTATGTCCTTTTCAAGACTCATTACTTGAATAGATCCGGCATACTTCATTGTTAGTATTCATATTGGGACTCAGACGCCACACGGTATTATCCATTGTGCTTCTAAGTATTAGGGAGTCCATCAGAGAAATTACTATTCCCGATAGGTTCAGTATATATATATATACTTAGGAGTATAACAACACCTCCCCTGAAGCTAGTCTTTGTTGTTCAGCCTACATCAGCTATAAGGGCAAAATGCTATTTAACCAAATGAATGAATGAATTTCGTGCCAAAATCCAAGATCTGTTATCTTATACCTGATTAGTTCGTCCATAAATTATAGTCTCGCTTCTGGGTTGTTTTTTCTGTAGTTGAGCAAGATCTAATGGGATTTTTGTCGTTTCTTAACTTTGAATGTAATTGCTCAATATTCCAAATCAATTCAACCTGAGTTATTTATCTTATTCTACCGAAAAAAAAAATCAATAAAAACTGTTGTTAATTCATGATTCTTACTGATAAGTATACGAACTAAGGATCAAATTTGAATCAATTCGATTACCATGAGATGGTTCTCCTGTATAATCATTAAAAAGTAGGGATCTGGGTTAACAGTGATATATATATATATATATATATATATATATATATATATATATATATATATATATATATATATATATATATATATATATATATGTATATACGAACTTCACCTTGAGCCCCTCTGTGGCTACTATCGGTCCAAGTTCCCAATAAAGTAAGAGGGTTGGACATGTGGTTAGCCACCCCATCCTGTAGAAAACTAACTCGCCAAAAAAACGCTAACCAGAAAAATAAATAATTCAAACTATTAAAACTCTGCCTTGGGAATTAGAAGAGTTATGATGCCTCATGATGAAAGCCGAGTTCCTTAGGAATACAGGAGTCCGATTCCCATTCTCACAACCAGAGCAACCATTTTAATTTAAATACATGAAATGTTTGTACAATGTAGAAGATTAAGGGAATCATTCAAATTGCTGTAGAAATGAAAAAATACAACTTAGAATTGCTTATAATCAATACAACACCTTCAGAAGAACTCTTCCACAGTGTAAACAACCAAGAAATGATAGACAACATCATTATACCTTTAACAACACTCATATCATGTATAGTCCCATCATTGTTGTTGTTGTTGTTATTGTTGTTTTCATTACTTTTCTTTCTTTCTTTATCTTTCACAGCGTGATTGTCCATCAGGTCAATTAAGTAAAAAGAAATTTATTGAAGTCTATTCTGGATTTTTCCCTGATGGTAATGCGGAAAAATTTTGTACACATGTATTTCGTACATTCGATAAAGATAATTCTGGTCGAATTGATTTTAAAGAATTTTTATTAGCTATTAATATAACATCAGGTGGTGATCCAGAAGAGAAATTAGAATGGGCTTATCAAATGTATGATATTGATGGTAATGGTACTATAGAACGAACTGAAATGGTTGAAATTATTCGAGTAAGTTCTTGTACAGATTGATTTGATATAAACTTGAGTGACAAGCTTCTTAATGATGCCTTGTAGTGGAATCTAGTTTGATGTATGTTTCGTCCTATTTAAGACTCATCAGTTAGATGTACTTGTCTCCTATGAGTTGATGTGAAAAGAGAAAACAAAATCCGAACTACTGATTTACCTTTTATTGTTTTGTTCACCTTGATTAATTTACTAATGTTATAACTTGTTTGTGCTCCCTATCAATGTATAATGTAATGATATTGTCAATTAGAGAACAATAGCTTATCGATTGAGTCAATAATACATGAAACAAGTACGAACAGTGTTAGGGGGACATAAACTGAATTAAAGTATGCTCAATGCACGATTGCTTTGGTGCACGCTGATTGACTAATTCTTATCCAATCAGCACTAGTCGATACTTAGAGAATACTCTAGAATCTTCTCATGTAAATACTATAAAAATACTAACGTTTTCCCTATTGTGCTTCTTGTCTTCCATCTGGCTGATTCTTATCCAATCAGCGTTAGTCAATACTTAGTGAACACTCTAGAAATCTCCTCATATGAAAAACTATAAATATACTAACGTTTTCCCTATTGCATTACTGACTTGCTTCTTGCTTCCATCTAATCTTGTTATTTGGAATATAATCTCTTTCCTGTTCAACTGTGGTCTGATTTGGGGACTTGTCGAATGATTTGGTATCCAAGAATATTAAGCAATAGGAATAGTTGGGTCATAACCGTAAGAGAGAAATATAACAAACAGTTTAGAGTAATTATCAGTGTTGCTTCCTTCCTGTTAAGTCTAGAAAACCAATCTTCGCTTCCACAATATGTATCATATATTTCAAATATATTGGGTTTATATTACAAAGTAAACAGATCACCTTACACCATAAAATAGAAAATAACATTTGTTAGAAGGGCTTTTTTTAGATAGTATAGTAATTTTAATAGTTGAAATCATGAGTCAATTAGATATTAACACCGTTGGATGTCGGCCAGCTCAGCAGTCCAGAGATTAAGCGCTTGCGTGCGTGATTGATAAACGTTGGGTTAGAATCTCTCAAGGTGGATTCGTGGATACACAATATTGAGGAATTTCCATAGTAGGACAAAACTGCCGTCCAGTTTTTCCAGGTTTTCTATTGTGTTCTAGCTTCAATTGACTCATAATCTCAGCTATTAAAATATAATAACATTTGTACAAGATCTAGCTAAACGTGGCTGTGAATGTGGGAGACAGTAATGGTAAGTCGTTTAATAATAGTTCGTAGATCAAAATAAAGCTTAGAATAAGAGAGACATGATTATGAATAGTTTAGTTACTTAACAATTATACAATAGAAATATATATATATATATAGTATTATGGTGTGGGTTACTTATATCCACATAAGTAGTATATAGTGGTGGTCAGGCATACAAAGTATTTCAGTAGAAGATCAAGAAGGAAAGAACAGGAACGGAACGCAATTCGTATGAAAATGCATAAACAATGAGATGCTCTGTAATTTCATGTTAAATACATTCAATTGTCCCCAGTTGTGTTCTTGTTTACTACAGTATTAGTACAGAAGTAGACTCCAACAGTTACTATTCATTGGCAAAGAATTACATTATACCCAGTATCAGTTTGTATTGAAAACTTTGACCCTAATATAAAAACCTTAACTCTAATCTTATTGCATCAAAACTAATGTCGATGGATGATGTAAGGTCTATGGAATGATAATCCTAACTCATAACACTAGCCCAAATCCTAGTATACATGTATGTGTGTAAACTGAACTTATTCTTTTCACTACAAGTGACAATTTCAACATATGGGTGTTAATTATTAAAATCGAATCTATAATTTCTATTGTTATTAGATTGTTTTGTACTGATAGTTGTTTTGTAACTAGGCATCAGTGGATGATTTTGATAGAGTATTGTTTTAATGAACTGGATAGTTTGGTTGTGGACGAGAACCGGTGCTATCAATATGGTATGGTAGCCGGCTTGTTTGTAAAGCTTTCATTATTATTCTGAATGATAGCACCAGCACAAACGTCTCTCCATGTTACCCTCCAGGTACCAGCCAGCTCAAACCCATAAATGCCCTAGTACAGTCGAAAGTGGGGAGAGTTGGCTGTCCTTCACCAAATGCTTTCACATAACCACACGTATACAGTCAGTACCACAGAAGTCCGATTCACTGCCTTCTGAATGCAGAATCGTTATTTACGAAATTGAGATGACGAAAAGTGAATATCTAGTGCTTTAACCGGGATGGTGGATACGGAGAGTCCACCTAGTGGTGATGGAAAATCCTGATTCCAAACCAATGGTGAATATGGGTTCCAGGATCCTAAGAAAACAATTGGCGTATGAACCAATGATTGGACACAGGCTACCATGGGACTCCTTCTTCTGACATTGCTCCACTGCCTTATGGATTAGACCCTTAGGTCGAAGGCTTCGAGTGTGTCCTCCTAAGAAAACCACCTACGTTTTTCTGGGTACCCGAGCATTATCACAGCCCACACACAAATCCAGAGACTTGTGTGGCGTATATGTATTCTGTGCCCGATTTTGTACCAATATTTATGTATACATATAAATCAATAATCCAGTTCATAGAACAAAACCCCATCATATTTAACTTTTTACAAAGAAATTTCAACACTACTAACAAGTAGCTAACGTAATATAATAAACAAAATATCATTCATTATAATCAAAATATCTTAATGGGTAAGATCATGAGTCAATTGAAGCTAGACCACCATGGAAAACCTGAAAGCACTGGACGGCCATTTCGTCCTATTGTGGGACTCCTCAGCAGTGCTCATCCAAGACCTCGCCCCTTAAGAGATTCGAACCCAGGACCTACTGGTTTCGTGCGCGAGCCGGCATCCAACAGTGTTAATGTCTAACTTCAATTAACTACATAGAGAATTATCATTACTGACCAAACAACTTCTAAATATTCCAAAGTTCCTGTTATATTATGTATATAAAATGAACAGAACACAATAGTACAATGAATACTTGGATAAAATATCAAAAAAATAAATGAGAATTCACAGGAACCGGATATTGTTCTGAATAAACTGATAAGTATATATGTATACAGTTATAGGGATGTTATAAACTATGCTTCTTGAATGACAACTAAAACTTATAAGTGAGTTGATTAATTCACTGTACCATATAAAAATCTCCAATTTTCTCCCTTCCCCACTCTCTCTCTCTCTCTCACTCTTAACAACTTATAACAGGATACAACAAATAAGTTTTATTGTAACCACTATCAACAACCAATATTAAAATATACTGAAAGTGGAAAATCATACTGCAGATGATTAGAAGGAGGGGGTTGATATCTATTTGCTTAGATTGCATAGAGTTAAACGATTATGGAATTCATGTTTCTATTCTATCTTCACCCCTCTCTCTCTCTCTCTCGCATAAGTGACTATCGCCGGTAACCAATGGCAACGGGAAATTGACTACCTCAAACATAAATCATAGAAATTTGTTTAAAATGTTGATTGAAATCTTTTGATTGAATGATTAAAGTTTTGATTTAAGTGTAAATCTATTATGGATGTTCGTATGTGTATGTGTGTGTGTACTTTTGAGTAATTCACAATCAGTGAAATAAGTAGATTAGTTAAAGTGAAATAAATGTAAGTAATACAACATCTAAAAGTATTAGTACAATTAGTTTAAAAGAAGTGCTCGCTCGCAAAACCAGTAGGTTCTGAGTTCGAATCTCGCAGGGGGCGATGTTGTGGATGCGCACTGCTGAGGAGTTTTACAATAGAACAAAACGGCCATCCAGTACTTCCAGGTTTTCCATGGTAGTCTAGCTTCAACTGACTCATGATCTTAACCATTGAAAAATAGAAAACTCATATTAAGATTATCTTCCTTCTTAAAGTTATCCCCTACACCTAGGATACATTTCAATGGTTGTTACTGTTACGGAAACTAAAACCAACATTGTCTTCTATTAGATTAGTTTTACAAAATGCTCCTTTCCCCATTGATTAGAAGATATCAAGGGAAAATCGTACCAGACTTTCTCTTTAGATCAATTAGCATTAAAATAGCAATTTTATTGATTTTCGTATGGAAATCAACACATACTCATCTCTTTTAAAGATCATGGTGGTCAAAGTATTGATCAACAGTACTAGGGTATGGCTAACATGATGGTTATTGTTTGATCTTAGAAAAGATATTTCTGTTTTATTTTCTGAAAGAACTAATGGGTCTGTGGATACTTGTGTTTATTCTGCAGCAATTTGAAAGACTCTTCTGGTCTTGCACATTGTACGAACATTCAATGTATCTAAATTAATGGTTACTCTGGTTGTTAGAAGGGGAATCAGACTACTGAATACCGAAGGAACTCAGCTTTCACAAAGAGGTATCATAACTCTTCTGAATGAAGACCTTCCAATTCCCAGGGCACAATTTCAATGGTTTGAATTATTTATTTTTATGGTTAGCGTTTTTTTAGCGGGTTAGTTTCCTACGGGATGTGGTCTCTAACCCCGTGCCCAACCCTCCTCTTTTATCCGTAGTTGGGGCCGGTGGTAGCCTCAGAGCGGCTCAAGGTGGAGTTAGTTGTGTTTATTACTTCTGTCAAATTTTGTTTTCAATAGACAATGATAAATTGTATCGCTGAACAACATTGTGATCTAAATCTGTTCAGCCAGTTACAAGACGGTAATGATAAATTAAGAACTTATTGTTTTAGAAATTAGGATCAAGGTATGAATTTCAAGATTCTTACATCATAACTGATACCATGTCTAGATGAATACCTTTAACCTTAATTCCTTATTCTCTGCCATATTTCGATAAATGAACCATGAATAAAGCATTTACACATACGTTATAAGCTTAACGGTTTAGTTTAGCTTAGTATTGTCGTATATCCTATTGTATGATGGTTGTTAGTTTAATTACAAACGAAGAAAATACTTCCATTTACTGAGATAATACGATTATATGATTTGCTTTTTGATTGAAATCATGAGCCAATTAATGATAGACTATCATTGAAGACCTGGAAACACTGGACGTTCGACTCGCCCTATTGTGGTACTCTTCAACAGTGCTCATCTACAATCCCGCCTCGAGAGAAATATGATTTGTATCGGAGATTTTACTGTCACTAAACTGGATACTTGATTAATTAGTTATACGTAGACAAGGGTCACGTTACACTAGTTATATGATTTTTGATTAAAAATAAAGAGAGATAAAGTATAGATTGAACAATAGATTCATTTAATACAAACACCAACATTTCATGCACACAATAAAGCCCAGAGTAAGTTAAGTGTCTGTTTGTCTTCTCTCACAGTGTTAATGTCTAATTTGAACCAATCCACGAAATTGAGCCACCATCCACCATTGTCTTCCGTGAGTTACTATCTCATAAAAGACCTAATTGAACTCTACTAATCATAGCTTCTCACTAGAACTCCAGGAAATACCTCTTGAAGCAAGTCACTAGTAAGCACGTGATGATTATTATGAGAAGAAGTTTTGTGAAGATTTTAGTAATTTTTTAGTTGAATTCATGAGTTAATTGAAGCTAAGCCACCATAGAAAATCTAGAAGCACTGAACGGCCGTTTCATCGTATTATGAGACTCCTCAACGGTATATGTATATGGGTCGTTAAGATTTCTGAGCTAAATCGTTTCATCATGGAGCTTTCATTTCTATCCCAGGAAAAAAATTACTTACTTACTTGTGCCTGTTACTCCTAATGGAGCATAGGCCGCCGACAATCATTCTCCAACTCACTCTGTACTGGGCCTTCTTTTCTAATCCCATCCAATTGTTGTTCATTCTTCTCATGTCTGTCTCCGTTTCTCGACGTACTGTGTTATTTAGCCTTCCTCTTTTCCTCTGGCCTTGAGGATTCCATGTGAGGGCTTGTCTTGTGACGTAGTTGGGTGCTTTCCTCAATGTGTGTTCTATCCACTTCCAGCGCTTATTCCTAATTAGGAAAAGTAATTAGCTCCTATTCTGTATCGAAATAAGTTTCTTACTTATTCCAAAAGTAATATAAAGGGCAATTTATAAAAGAAACTTTCATTCCTGACGATGTCACTTACCAGAGAATACTGAAAATGAAAGCTCCATGATTAAAACATTCAAATTAGGGAACTAGACAATTCCATCGCTATTTAACTAAGCTAGAAATTTCCAGTATTGTGTATATCACTACAAGGCAATATACACTATAGAATGGTATGGTTAATTTTATGATTAGTCATATCATCTAATTGATAGCAACTCTTCTGTAATCCATTTCGATGATGGTTCATTTCAGTTAAACACTTCATGTTGACTTACTTAACAGACAATACACATATTTCTTTGTATTGTTATGGTCACTAGATCATATGATAGACTCTAGTTCAAATGTTGATCCTTTAAATATTGCTCGTTGATTCATTCTCTTCTCTAAGTATATAGGTACGCAAATCCTATTATTATTAGTCCTTGCTTTGCCTTACTGATGCTTTTATGTGATATGACGATATGTTTGCCTAGGAATTCGCTCGTACATACACATATTCAGCTGTCTATTTTAAATCTCCTCGATGTGTTCGTCGCTTTATGAGCTGTGTTATCCTCTAATAAAACTGTAGTTACCGCTTCTTATTGCTTTGTGATATCAAATCTCGTTGACTTAATTCCTTACGCCTGTTACTCCTCGTGAAGGAGTATAATCCGCTCCCCAGCATTCTCCATCCAACCCTGTCCTGGGCAATCTTTTCCAGCTCTTTCCAGTTGTTATTCATCTTTTTCATAACCTCGTTGAGGTTTGAACAAAATCATTATAAAGTACTTCTAATTCTATTTTGACATTCTATCATATATACTATTGATTTACTTTATTTTAGGCTATTTATTCAATGCTTGGTACAGATAATACAGCTGTGGATATTAGTCCAGAAGCTAGAGCTGAAGAAATATTTGAAAAAATGGATGAAAATGGTGATGGTGTATTAACACGTGAAGAATTTATGAAAGGATGTATGGAAGATAGTCAACTTAAAGCTATGCTATTAGCTGATGATCCAATTGAATAAAAAGGAGAACAATCATTATATAAATAATCAACAATAACACAACAAAAAATGAATCATCTGTAAACAAACAAACAAAGAATTCTATAACTAACCATTTCTCTTTAGCATCATCATCATCATCATTATCATCAGTATAGATTATTCATATTCATCTATTTTTCGAATTAGCGTATTCTACAGCGTCTTAGTATTCTATATGAGATAGAGTCACTCACTTTATACTCAACCCACCCCTTCTTTTTTATCCGAGCTTAGGACTGGCAGTAGTTCCAGAGGTCCTCCAGGTGGAATTCATATACATATATATATATATATATATATATATATATATTCTTCTAAATAATGTTTCATATCTTTCTCATATTTGTTTTAATAAATTTTAAAAAATTTTCAGGCGGTTCATTCAAAACTTTACGATACATGAAATTTCCTCATCTCTTTTTTTCTTTTTTTTCTTGAATATTTACATATTTCATTGAATCTATTCATATAAAAAGTATATTATAATTATGTAATACACATTTCATATAGACATTTATATAAATCCATTGAATAGAATGAATCAATATATTAAGAGTGAATAATAATACATATGCCATAGCAACTGTTTATTTCTTTTAATCATTTCTTGAATGACGTTTTGTGATATTCATGCCTAGTTCATTTGTTTGTTTAGTTGCTAAGGTGATAAATGTATTTTTGGTATGAGTTTTTCTTCTTTTTTTCTTTTCTCGTTTTTTTGTTTGTTTTCGATTTTCAATTTCTTCCTCTAATTCAACATCATGATGACACTTGCCAAAAAAAACACGATGACGTAACATCTTTTCTTTTATTCTTTATTCTTTATTCATCAATCATCAATGATCCATTGAATATGAGATCATTCATTATAGAAAAGTTTCATATGATGATTAAATGGGAGATTTTATTCTAAATAAAGTACATTAACAAGATTTCTAACAATAGGGTAAACTAACTATTCAAGTTTCAATAGATTCATCATATTACCTATTGAAATGATGATCATATCCATACACACACACACATACACACACACACACAAACCCCCTTCTTTCTGATGATGACATAATAAATAAACATTGGATTGTTTCATTTTCTTTCTTTATATATTGGTTAACTTGTTTATTATCAGAAGGGGTTTTGTGTAACATCAATATAGAAACAATAAATGACTATTCAATCAGTATTTGTAAGATTTGATAATGGTGCATTTCTTTTCTCTCGTTTTTTTTTCTGTTTTTTTTTAAAAAAAAAGAAAAACTTTAAGAAAACAGGGTAAACCTTTTCAAAATATACCATTCCCCCCCCTCTCACTCACTCACTCACTCATTGTTACTCACTGACCCTCAAACACCCACCCACCCACTCACTCACCCACTCCCTCACTCGCTCACTCACTCTTACCCTCGCTATTATTATAAATGAAACCTTAAAATGTAAATTTTTTTTTTCGTTTGTCTTACATAACTCATTAAATTTTACTCATATTCTTATTATTATTATTGTAAATAATTGATTATATAATCAAGCATAGTAACAAAAATACCCCTTCTATTCTTATGGTATGAATATATACATATACATATTTACATTTGATTGTATACAAAATAAAATTGAGATAACAAGATTGTTTCTCTTTTATATAAATGTAATAAATATAACACCTAACTGCTTTCCTTTCACCTATATAGAACCGTGTTGAGATATGTTCCCGTATCCGAGTTGAAAGCGACCGGGAACATATCCCAGCTTAGTTCTATAAGAGTGAAAGGAAAGCAGTTAGAGGTTTCATACTTGAACATTTAATCGACTGTAACCATTCTATAGATCCACAATATAAATAGAATTATATAAATTATCTTGTAGTATGTACTACTAATGTTCATAGATATAAGTAGTTGGTATGATTAATCGAAAATGAAATTTCTGGAAGAGTAAAGGATTAAGAAGATGAATAGGTGAGATTATAATTTATGAACAACGTTTGAGCGACATTAGACTGATCTTGAAAGTGTCCACTTAATAACAAGGACCAAATGAAGGTTATAAATCAGTGTGTGAAGAATTAGAATTGATGATTAAAGTTAGTAATTAGGTTTAGAGGGTTTTCATCACATCGTCAAAAATACCAAAATGCTCTTTAACCAAATTACTTATTTACTTACTTACTTAGATTTGTTACTCCTCTTGAAGGAGCATAGGCCACCTACAAGCACTCTTTATCCAACCCTGTCCTGAGCAATCCTTTCCGGCTCTTTCCAGTCACTATTTATCCTTTTCATGTCTGCTTCCTATTCCCGACGTAGTGTGTCCTTTGGCCTTTCTCTTTTCCGCTTACCTTCAGGATTCCAAGTGAGCGCTTGCTTCGTGATGTAGATTGATGATTTGCGTTATGTATGTCCTTCCATTTCCATCGTCTCTTCCTAAATTCCTCTTAAGTTGGAAAAACTGTCTTGTTCTCTCCCACAGCAGGCTGTTGCTGACTGGTATCCGGCCAATGGATGTTGATTATCTTGCGCACACAACTATTTATAAATACTTGTACTTTCTTGATGATGGTTGTAGTAGTTTCAGCTTCACACAGTAGAAGTGTCTTGACGTTCGTATTGAAGTTTGTGACTTTGATGTTGGTTGACAGACAGTTTTTTTAGGTTCCATATGTTCTTCAATCGTAGGAATGCGGCCTTTGCTTTGCCAATCCTCGCCTTTACGTCTGCGTCTGATCCTCCTTGTTCATCGATGATGCTTCCCAGGTATGTGAAGGATTCTACATCTTCCAGAGTTTCGCCATCAAGTGTGTTACCATTGGTGTTCTCCGTGTTGAATTTGTGGACCTTGGTTTTCCCTTTGTGTATGTTGAGGTCTACTGATGCCAAGGCTGCTGCTACACGAGTTGTCTTCACGCGCATCTGTTCGTGTGTATGGGATACGAGGGCTAAGTCATCTGCGAAGTCCAAATCGTCTAACTGGTTCTGAGCTGTCTATTGTATCTTTTCTTTTCCCTCAGATGTTGAGGTCTTCATAATCCAGTCGACCACCAGAAGAAAGAGGAAAGGGGCGAGTAAACAGCCTTGTATCTGTCAGTTGTCCTCCATGCACGCTTTAATCAACGAGGTGCATGAATCTCACGCCAAAATCCAGGACTTGTTATCTTAAACCTGAATAATTCGTCCATAAATTATAGTCTCGCCGATCAAAGACAAGAGAATGAGAACAGTGAATCATTAGTCTGAAAACGAAAGAACAACCAAGTTTGAAACGATTGATGGATATTTTGCAAATTAGGAATTCACTATACAATTCTCAGATTTTACCGAAAATGGGACGAATCGATCAGACATAAGATAACAGATCCCTAGGATTTTGGCGCGAAATTCATTCATCCATTTGCCTAAATAAAGTTTCGGCATTTAAGTTGATGTCAGTTCATGATGAAAAAACAACCCTAAATCTAATTCCTAACCTCTAATCTTTAACTGTAAATCATAATCCTAATTCCTTACACACAAGTTTATAACCCTCGTGTGGTTCTAGTAAGTAGGTAGAGACTCTCAATGTCCCTTCAAGGTCACTCAAAGGTCGTCCATAAATTATTGTCTCACCTTTAGATGTTCTGTAATGCTATATTAAAATATATTTGATTGTCCTCATTAGTGTTCTTGTTCACTACACTACTTATCTTCTTGATATTCATGATATATGTAACTGAATACGACTTTATTCGAACCTCTCATGTGCAGAATTCCGACACTACTCAACATTGTAGAAATGAAATTGGTTGAAGTTGAGCAATGACACTATTGGATGTCAACTTAGTAGCATACAGGTTAAGTATTTGCATACAATAGACCAATATATCTTCAGTTGGAATCTCGCGAACGGGATCATGAATACGCACTGATGAGGTATCTCATACTAGGACGAAACGATCGCCCAGTACTTCCAGTCAAGAAGATATAAGAGATAATTCTAGAGATAAAGAGTGATCTTCATAAAAGAAATAAAATATTAGAATAATAACAATTTTACGCCATGGTAAGGATAAGAATGGGATGTATTTGTTTTGTATCTATGCTATTCATCGTTCGTTTAATGAATAACAAGAGCTATCTCACGTTTCAAGATGTTAGTTACGAAGGGATCTTGATAGTTTTGAACGATTTCTATAATTAAACATTTAAGTCGATTTATAAATTAGTGAAGTGATTGGAATGGTTAAAATATTTAAGAATGAAGATTTGAAATGCTTTCCTTTCATGTTTTGTGAAACCATCTTGGAATATGTTCTAGTATTCGAGTTGAAAGTAAACACTGGCTACGGTCTATATATGTTAATCCACATGGGAAGTGGAACTGGTAGATGCACAAATCACTAATAATCACTGTCATGAATATTAACATTTTAGGTGTAACGAACGAATTATTTATTTATTTGAACACATAAATGTTGGTACAAAAGGGGGTATCCAATACATATGCAGTACACAAGTCACTTGGTGTGTGTTTGGGCTATGATACTGCCCGGATTCCCAAACCGAAGTAGGTGGTTTTCTTAGGGGGCCACACCAAGAGCCTTCGATCTAAAAGTCTGATCCACAAGGTAGTGAAGCAACGCAGGGAGATACAGTGTCGTGGTAGCTGGTGAACGATAATTGGTTCATATGCCATTAGTTCCCTCAGCATCATGGGGCAAATGTACATGATAGGTTTGGAATGAGGGTTTTTCAACTCCCCTAAGTAGACCCTCCATGACGTCCGTTTTCTCAATTTCGTAAACAACACCTTCGCCATGAGAATGCAGTGAGTTAGACTTCCGTGGCAGTGGCTGTGTATGCATGGCCCTAAGAGAGCATTTCGAGAAGGAGAGCTAACTCTCCTCCTCTTTGGATGTACCAATGTATTTTGGGGCGACGAACGAATTAACGAATAGATGGATTGATGAAATCAACATCTTTTTCTCGTATGCAAGATCTATGAGTATAATTTCAATATACTACTTATGGATAGGTATTTGTAAGTAGTTAAGTTCGTATATGTATATAGAATGGTAAATTTATGAAAGAAAACATAATAGTTATCTACTGTGTGAAATTTCATACATTTTCTTGTTGAATAAATGTCATTACCAGATGGGTTTTGTGGATATTATAGTAATTTCAATGGTTAAGATCATGAGTCAGTTGAAGCTAGACCACCATGGAAAACCTGGAAGCACTGGACGACCGTTTCATCCTATCGTGAAACTCCTCAGCAGTGCAAATCCACGACCTCGCCCCCTGCGAGATTCGAACCCAGGACCTACTGGTCTTGCGCGCGAGCACTTAACCAGTAGGCCATTGAGCCGATATCCAACAGTGTTAATGTCTAACTTCAACTAATCCACGAAATTGAACGATACATTCACCATTGTCTTCAGTGAATTACTATGTCACAACAGACCTGTTTAAACTCAACTGGTCACTACTTCTCATTAGAACTCCAGAATATACCTCTTGAAGCCAGTCACTAATGAGCATATGGTGGTCTAGCTTCAGCTGACTCATGATCTTAACCATTGAAATGTCAATAGTTTATCACTAATTTGTCTATGTTCCATTGAATATGGAACTTAATTCTTGATAATTATTTAATATGAGATTGTTTAACATAAAACAAAGATCAATTTGATTTGATGAAAAGATTTCTAGTTTATGATCAATCAATTTGAACTTTTCAACTACTTTTGTTGTGACTTGTTATGTGATTTAATCATTAATTAAAATACGACTTCTACACTCATAGCATTGTGCTAAATCAATGACATAATGATTAGTATTGAGGGGAACAAGAACACGGGTGGGGAGCATCGACTGTATTTAGCACAAAAATTACAGACTATCTCAATAAAATGTGAATACCATAAAGTCAATCATCAATTTGCAAAATATCATTCCATCATATCAAACTGTACTGTTCCCGTTGCAAACACTAATCCATTGTCTCCCATTCCATTGTACATACGTTTTCTTACAATTCCATTGTGCTCTTGCTCTTCCTTTCTCGATCTTCGCCATCTTCTGCTGCCGGACATTACGTTTATTTAACGCACGTTATATACTACTTATATCAATGTAAGTAGCTCACACCACAGTATGAGTAGCCTAAAGTCCTTCTGGGTTCTTTTACCTGCCTAATCTTGACTGTCGCTTCCAGAACATCAATATCAGCTTCCATGATATGAATTGTATATTTTAAACATTACTAGGTTTATATACAAACAAATCCAACTTCATCACACTATAAAATAGAAAGTAACATTTGTACAAGATCTAGCTGAAAGTAGCTGTTATTGTGAAAGATTATTATATAAGAAATATCTCAAGAATGATAAACCGTATCCTAGTAGCCAATAGATCAAATGGAAGTGTATAATAAAAAGAATGTAACTATACATATAATCTAGTTAGTTGATAGTTATACAATAAGAATATTTGTATGATATTAGTCCATTCTGGTTAGCGCTTTTTTGGCGAGTTAGTTTTCTACGAGATGAGTTCGCTAACCACATGCCCAATCCTACTCGTTTACTCGGGTTTGGGACTGGCAGTATCCCCAGGGGGCTCCAGAAGGATTTTGGTGAAAGCGCGGATCGGCAAAGCAAGACCTGCATGTCTATAATTGAAGAACATCTGGAACTCAAAACAACTGTCAACCAATACCAATGTCAAAATTTTTAATACAAAAGTCAAGACAGTTCTACAGTTTGGGGTGGGAACCTGGAGAACTACGAAAGAAATCATCCTGAAGATAGAAGTGTTTATTAACAGTTGTCTACGCCAAATACTTCGGATTTGTTGGCCAGACATTATCAGCAAAAACCTATTGTATGAGAGAACAAATCAAATCCCAGTGGAGAAAGAAATCAGGAAGAAGCGCTGTAAGTGTATAGGACACACATTGAGGAGAGCACCCAAATGCGTCACAAGACTAGCCCTCACCTGGAACCATCAAGGTAAGGTCAAAGGAAGAGAGGAAGAACAAAGAACACATTACGCCAAGAAATGGAAACAGACCTAAGAAGAATGAACAACAATTTGATTGAACTCGAAAGGAAGGCCCAGGCCAGAGTGTGTTAGAGAATGCTGGTCGGCGGCCTATTCTCCATTGGGAGTAACAAGCGTAAGTAAATAGTTCACTAATAGCTCTCAGAAGTTACCCATAATTTAATCTTCGCTAGGATATAACAACTTCATTTTGTGATCAAAGTCTTTGAATCAACTTTGAATAAGAAGTAAATTTCGATCAATGATTTTGATTGAATTTCGTTCTCTGAGCTGGATGATTTGGTCGTGGAGCTTTTATCATTCTTCTAAACGACATCATCAACACAAACTTCAAGTAGAAATGAAGTGTTCGAATTTCTCCATATGCGTTTCACAGCTTTTCCTGTACACCTCGATGCTGATTGATTCTTGTTTACCTTGAACCTGTCATTATTTACTTCTTTGTTTGGGTTGTATCTCCTATTGGTTTGATTTTCGATCAGTCAAATAATATCACGTGAGTATAATGATAGAGTTTTAGCAACTCCTTGTGTATGTGGGGTGTTTTCTTCATCATGACCGGAGTATAACAGAAGCCCCCCCCCAAGCCAGTCGTTGTTGTCAACTTGCGTCCAATGTGTTTCACTGATCCCAAGCACCTCTAGGTTATACCTCCTCATTTCTGCAGCTATTTGGAAGACTCTTCCGGTCTCCCACATTGTAGGAGCATCCCACTTACCTAGACAAATGGTTGCTCTGGTTATCAGAAGGGACATCGGCCTCGTGACTTCCGAAGGAACTCGGCTTTCATCATAAGGCATCATAACTCTTCTCAAAGTAGGCCTTTTGACTCCCAGGGCAGAGTTTTAAACTTTTGAATAATTTTTTCTGGTTAGCGTTTCTAGCTAGTTAGTTTTCTACAGGATGTGGTCGTTAACCCCATACCCAACCCTCCTCCTTTATCTGGGCTTGAGACCGGCAGTAGCCGCTGGAGGGACTCCGGGCGGTAAAAATCAGAAATTTGATTGACTATCAAACATTCCAGCATGTAAAGTTAATTGACTAACAGTAATCATTTATTTGTTCTTCTACAGTAATACAAATTTACTTAGTATAGTAACCTATCTATAGTTTACAAGTTAAAGTATGTTTTGAAATCAATATTTATTGAAACCCATTGGGATTAAAGATTTGTCCATCTACATTTGTGTAATTTAATTTGTGTGTGTATGTGTGTGTGTGTGTTAAAAATGTTTGATTATTGTATGATATGATCATGAATTCATTACATGATAAAACTAACTGGTATGAAATCATAGTGAAGCATAGCAACAAGATTGAAGGTCCTAAGTTCAAATCTTGCATACGAGACCGTGAATGCGCATTGATGAAGAGTCTTATACTAGAACGAAATAGCCATCAAGTGATTTTAGATTTCCATTGATGGTCTAGCTTAGATTGACTCACAAATTTCACTGTTATTCAGGAGCAGTACAGCAAAGAGTTCCATTAACTATCAAGCATGGGAGAGAACAAAGCAGATGCCAGTGGAGAAAGAAATCACAAAGAAGCGATGGAAGTGGATAGGATAAATATTCAGGAAAGCACCCAACTGTAACAAAAAGCACGTTCTCACATGGAATCCTCAAGGCCAAAGGAGGAGAGGAAGACCAAAGAACACATTACGCCGAGAAATGGAGATAGACATGAGAAAAATGAACAATACTTGGATGGAACTAGAAAAGAAGGCCCAGAACAGAGTGGGTTGGAGGATGCTGTTTGGCGACCTATTCTCCATTGGGAGTAACAGGCATAAGTAAGTAAGTACGTATGGAATGACGATTGAAAGTCTTAGTCTATGAAGTAAAATGGTTTATCATTTAGAGCTAATTAGTCACTAACGGGAAAGTTTTCATCTAATCACATCGATTTTTATTTTGCAATAAATAATCTAATAAACAATTTAATACATGATCTTCACAGTCTAAATCATGAACTGATCTTATCTAGACCACTATTGAATGCCTGAAAATACGAGACGAACATTTCGTCTTAGTAAAGGGACTCCTCAGGAGTACGTATACACGATCTCTAAACTGTGAATCGCTATCAGGACCTTCAATCTTATACACAAACACTTAATCTTCAGGTCAGTGAGATGACATTCAACAGTGTTCATGTGTAATCCTATAATCTATACAAATCAACGATCGTCAGTAATTTAGACATTTCTTTTCCTTAACTTCACAGCATACAATCGATTGTATGCATATAGGTTTATTGCAAAACACAATATATGTCAATGATGTTTACTAATGTTATCATATTGAATTATGCTGATCTAATACAACGATTGTTTATTTTCAGGAAGAGGATCTATGGATATTATAGTAATTTAATCATTGAATTCATGAGTCAAATGAAACTAGATCATCATTAAAAGCCTGGAAGCACGAAATATCCATTTCGTTCAATTGTAGAACTCTTCAGCTGTTCACATCCACTATCCTACTTCATGAGATTCAAATCTAGGACTTATCAATCTTGACATTCATTCAACAAGAAAATGTATGAAATTTCATATAGTAGATAACTATTCTGTTTTCTTTCATAAATTTACTATTCTATATACATATACAAACTTAACTACTTACAAATACCTAATCATAAGTAGTATATTGCAATGATACTCATAGATCTATCATACAAGAAGAAGGTGTTGATTTCATCCATCCATCTATTTGTTAATTCATTTGTTACACCCAAAATGTTAATACTTATGATGATGATGATGTTTATTAGTGATGAATCTAATGTAATTTGATATGAATTACTCAATGAATTCAATGAAAGCCAACTGTTCAATGAGAATTGGAAGAATATCTGTAATATGATATTCATAATAACAAGTTGAATAGGGTTTAAATTATCCTTTGCCATTCTCGTGAATGTTCTATGTTCTTTGTTTACATATACAATAGTCTTAAGTTACCATATTAATATGATAAGTTTGTAAATTAGATCTTATACACAAGTGATGGTTTATAGGATCAACTTGTTTATTTTATTTATTTGAACATATAAATTTCGGTACAAAGGGGGCACCGAATACATAAACAAGTTACTTGATTTGTATGTGTGTGGTGGGGGTGTGATACTGCCTAGGTGCCCTAACCGAAATAAGTGGTTTTCTTAGGGGACCATACTCGCAGCCTTTGACCTGAAGGTCTGATCCACAAGGCAGTGGAGCAACGTCAAGAGATGTAGTCCCATGGTAGCAGGTCACTAATGATTGATTCATACTCCATTTGTTCCTTCAGGATACTGGAGCCCATGTTCACCATTAGTATGGAATCAGGATTTTCCAACTTCCCTAGGTGGAGTCTCTAAGTCCACCAACCCGGTTAAAGTGCCGGACTTTCGCTTTTCATCCTGTCAATTTCGTAAACAACACCTCTGCCACAAGAAGGCAATGAGGCTGGCAGAGGCTGTATACGCGTGACCGTGTAAGAGTATTTCGAGAGGGAGAGCGGACTCTCCTCACTCTCGGCTGTACCAGACATTTGGGTGCATCCTAACAACTAAAGTGTCATAAGTGAGTTTATAATGAAAGATACATTCAAAAAAAATTTCATCAATCAATTGTTTAAATACTCTAATGAATATCTTTTAAATTCGTAGGAGGAGAATTCACTACAATAATAGATTTAACATATTAACTTATGATAAATGTATATTTGACGTTTACCAGGATAGAGCTATACAGTATGAAACACATATATACACATTGTTTAACACACAAGGTACATTCAGCTGATGAGTCTCAAATAGGACAAAATGTGCATCTTCCATTCTACTACTAATTATTAACATTGATTTTTACTTAAACACTTTGTGACTTAAGGTGATATCAAAGTAATACACACAGGATGTATATGAACCAATAAGAGACTGATCAATTGCAATCCCAACCAACAATGAGAAGATACAAGTAAAACAACATCAGGCGAATTTACGAGAATAAGTTGTTTTGAAATGTTTATTTAGGATTCATAACATTGAGTTGAGTGGGTGGATGTATGTATGTATGTATGTATGTATGTAATTGCATATAGACCCCTAGGAGATTTTTAATTTATTTATCATAATATACAACAATATGCTGTATAGTTGATTTTAGTATAGTTTCTTATTCTCCATGTTATATCTAGGACTTAAATTCTACCTATACTATAGTGTGGCATCGAGTCGCGGTTGACTAAGATCACCACTACAGGAAGAGTGCGTGCCTTGTTAACCGATAAGATCCCCCGTAGGTTTTTAGGCCACTTAATATTTCTGTTGTTATCTTCATCTGTGAACTAGAAACAGCTTACCATAGTTTATGACTTCTCGAAGCAAGAGTATTTTTATGGCATCAGAGACAAAACACAAAGTCACATCGAAGTAAAAAAGACCATGCATGTAGTAATTCAAAGTTATAACTGTTCACTGCCGTTCTATAGGTGCTGTGTTCAGTATTAACGAGCATAACCGTGAGTAATATTTTGTAGTGTGACGTCGAGTCGCGGTTGACTATGATCACCACCACAGAAAGACTACGTGTCAGTTAACCGATAAGATCTCCCGTAGGCCAAATTTCAGAAGGCAGTTGATTGCCGTAGTTGAGATGTATTTGTTGGCGATATCGTGGTATCGAAAGAATACTGAAATCGTGCCAAAGGATTACAAGTGTGGTTACTGAGCGTAACCGAATTCGTGCTAGGTCACAATCAATGGAAGAAAGAATGTCTTTAGTACAGTTAAACAAACAAGTAGGGTAAAACAATCCCTGGTACAATTGGTTATAATAATACTAATTGTTTCCATTAAACCAATAGTGTTTTCCTTATAAAACTAGGTTACTACAAGCTCATCGGGGGCCATCCCTACATCAACATATCTAATATCTTGATACTATATATATACATATTACTACTTAATAATACTAAACAAATATAAGTAATATATGATTATTTTGATTTATAAAAATGAACAACTTCACTCAACATATACACACATTAGAACGAATCTTATCTATTCTCATCTAATTACCATAAAATAGATTAGAAAGGATAATTCAATGTTTGTTTACATAATGAAATATGATTGGTTAACTATTACGTCACATTGAAGATAAGGCAAGATAAAGATATATAAAGAGAGAAAAGAAAAGAAAGAAAATAACAGAAGAGAAAGATAAGAAAAGAAAGAAAGAAAAGAAAAAAGAAAAGAAAGAAAAGAAAGAAAGAAGAGAAAAAAGAAAAGAAAGAAAAGAAAGAAAGAAGAGAAGAAAAGGAAAAGAAAAAAAGAAAAGAAAGAAAAGAAAAGAAAGAGGAGAAGAGAAAGAAAAGAAAAGAAAGAGGAGAAGAGAAAGAAAAGAGAAGAGAAGAAAGAAAAGAAGGAGACTATACAAGGATTTATATTTGATTTGATGAGAAAATAACAATTTTACAAGGTAAGAAATGTTTTTAACAAGAAATTTCGAACTTAGCTTTCGTCCTACTAAACACTCATCAACAAGATGTATCTGTATTATTCTTAAGGGAATTGATACTATCTGATGGTTTCAATATCATATCATCTAACTTCATCATTAGAGATGTTATCTCCGGGCTGTGATTGTTTACTAATAGGAGTGAGATGTGTTTATAATTGATTGATCACTGGATGGTGATTAATGTCATGTAGATCATGTATGTATCATTAATCGAAAGTAAAATGTTTGATTGTTGTAATAAATTACTTATTCAGTACAACTGTGAAATTATTTTGGTCATTACATTCATTAGTTTAATTGTGAGGTTATTTATTATATTCCTTTTTTTGAGATCATGAGTCATTTGAAGCTAGATCATCATGGAAAACCTGAAAGCAGTGGATGGCCGTTTCGTCCTCCTATGAGACACTTCAGCAGTGCGACCGTTCAGTGCATTCAGGTTATTCATAGTAGCCTAGCTTCAATTGACTCATGATCTCAACTATTAAAAGTACTATGATATCCATAAACACCCTTCTGAAATATTAGTTTCTTGTTTGAATTAGTAGATGGAATTGTTTTGATTCTGAACACTTCAATGTTGTTTTAAACGTGGTGTTTTCTTCTTATAAGTATACTCTATTGTATGTAATTAATGTTTCTTGGGTAGATGATACCTTGGTATAATCACAAATTTTATTATATTTTGGATTGTGACAATCAGTAGAATACAGAATATGTGTTTTATTCTAGTTGGAACTCATTTGTTAGCTAGGTGTCAACTGTTTGGTTCTAGTATGGAACATCACAACAGTGCTCATTTACGATCCTGAACGTGAAGACCAAATCAGAAGTCTTTAGTCTCATGTATGAATGCTGTGTTGACATCCAAAAGTATTATTCATCAATGCACGACATTATCATTCGGCTTTTAATGATGGTGAAACTTAGATCGATTCATGAATTTAGTTCAATTCAAAAATCAACCATAATTTCATACTGAGAATCATTATTTTTTAACTAATAACTTGCTTTGACAAGCGGATTTCTAGAGTTTTAGTGAAAAGCTGTGACCAGCGGAGGTAAATCGTGTCGGCTTAAAGACAGTTATTCACTGAAGACAGTAGAAGTTAGTCGCTCAATATTGTGGATTAATCAAAGTTAGATATTAACACCGGTGGATGCCGGCTCTGTGATATGGAAACTGATGTTTAACGCACGAGATCTATAACCCTATGTTTGATACTCACGTTCAGGATCGTGGATCCATACTAATGGGGAGTTTTGTATTATGATAAAATGGCTGTCTAGTGCTTCTAGATATCCAATGTTTGTCTAATTTAGACAGATTCATGTTTCTGATGAAAAACTGATCATGTTCAAGCTTTACAATGTAACTAAAGAAGAAATTTCATTGACTAACGGTTTAAAATGTTGACATATAGTCATATGGGTCATTACATATATTATCAGAATGGGTTTTGTGGAGATTTTAAGAAATTTCACGAGTTGAAATCATGAGCCAATTGAAGCTAGACCACCATGGAAAACCTGGAGGCACAGGACGGCCGTTTCGTCCTAGTATGGGACTCCTCAGCAGTGCACATCCACGAACCTGCCCTCCGCGGGATTCGAACCCAGGACCTACTGGCTTCGCGCGCGAGCACTTAACCATTAGACCACTGAGCCGGCATCCAACGGTGTTAATGTCTAACTTCAACCAATCCACGAAGTTGCGCCACCGTACACCATTGTCTTCAGTGAGTTCCCATCTCACAACAGACCTGGTTCAACTCCACTGGTAACGACTTCTCACTAGAACTCCAGGAGTGTCTCCTGAAGTCAGTCACTAGTGAGCAGGTGATCGAATCCCGCGGGGGGTGCGGGTTCGTGGATTCGCACTGCTGAGGAGTCCCATACTAGGACGAAACGGCCGTCCAGTGCTTCCAGGTTTTCCATGGTGGTCTAGCTTCAATTGACTCATGATTTCAACTTGCGACATTACACATATACCAAGTCACCTTGATCATAGTAGGAAAAGTATGTATCAGTCGTAACTAAATGAATTAAAATGTTTGCTAATGAATCACTTAAATTTGAGGAAAACTCAAAATGACACATTATATCTACTATCAATTAGATATCAAAAGTGGATAACGCGTTTAAAGTGAACGGTGCTGGATTCGAGTCTTAGAGTGAACATCAACTCTGAGATTCAGGTCGATCCAGCTGACTAGTCCCAAATAGGACGAAACACACGTCATTCATTCCATCGCTAGCTACCATCATCCACCTGTGTTTATAAAGCTTGTGACTTAAAGCAATATCGAGGCAATCCTCACAGGATGGACATATGCCAATAAGGGACTGATCCATTTCACTTTTAAAGCTCAATGAGAAGATACAAGCCAAACAATACCAAGTGAATTTCCCCTTGTCCATGTTCTGATGTATTTTCCCCCTACTTCTCTCTCTATCTCGTTCGTTCTGAATGATTTTCCATTTATTTATCGATCCATATCATATTCACAATAACTTTATATTTCAGATCTAATGTATTTGAATGAAGAAATTGAAAGAAATATAGAAATGAACAAGTCAAGAAGTGATATTCCTTGATGAATTCATTAATTGTAGGTCTAATTTATGTTGATAATTGTAGACTATCTGATTAGAGTATTGTTAGTACTCACTATAATCTATAGTTGAAGGTGTTATGTGAAACTCTACTTCTATCTGAATTTTGTACTGATGATGATGTCGTTCAGAAGAATGATGAAAGCTTCAAGATCAAATCATCCATCACAGAGAACAAAACTCCATCAAAAACAGTTTCTTTTATATCTTCCTATCATGTCTTTTCAATGTTTTTAATCTTTTTCATTAGCCTAACAACTAATTTCATTCAATCAATCAATTTCTCATCTTTCAAATACTACTCATAAGTAGTAAGTGACTTAGTTGTTAAAGAATAATAAGCTGATGAAAAAAAATCAAAATGGAGACTAACAAATTTTATTTTATTATATTTCAACACATAGATAATGGTACAAAGAGGCACCAAACACATGTGCGCCACACAAATCTCATTTGATATGTGTGAGGGCCCAGACCGAAGCAGGTGGTTTTCTTAGGGGGCCACACCCCGAGCCTTCAACCTGAAGGTCTGATCCACAAGGCAGTGGAGCATCGTAAGGAGATGCAGTCCCATGGTAGCCGGTGACCAACAATTGGTTCATACGCCATTTGTTCCCGCAGGATACTGGAGCCCATGTGCACCATTGGTTTGGAATCCGGTTAAAGCGCCAGACATTCGCTTTTCGTCCTCTCATTTTCGTAAACAACACCCCCGCCACGAGAAGGCAGTGAGTAGGACTTCCCTGGCAGAGGCTATATACTCGTGGCCGTGTGAGAGCATTTCGAGAGGGAGAGCGGACTCTCCCCACTCTCGGCCGTACCAGGGCATTTGGGGAAATTTTGATTCATGATTAACTGATGAAACTGTTCGGTACTTTTGATTTTATCAGAATCAAGATAGAAAACTATAGTTTATTCTTGTAAACTTTAAGATTTGACGGCGAATGGTATTCATTTTGTAGAGATTTGTAGTTACTTACTTACTTACTTACGGCTGTTACTACCAGTGGAGCATAGGCGGCCAATCCACTCTGTCCTGGGCCTTCCTTTCTAGTTCTATCCAACTGTTGTTCATTCTTTTCATGTCTGTCTTTATTTCTCGTCGTAATGTGTTCTTTGTTCTTTCGCTTCTGCTTTAGCTCTGAAGTTTTTAATTGAGGTCTTGCCTTGTGACGCAGTTGGATGCTTTCTTCAATAGGTGAGAGATTCGTGATATACATTTTGAAATAATCTGCTTAAATTGTTTAAGTTTAATGTGAGAAAGAATTCATTGTCTGATCACTAAATGAAATGAATTGGTTTGCAATGTAAACACCTGAAGTATTTACCTATCTAGATATCGGTTTTATTTAAAACACAACGATGGGAGATAATCAACAGGAAACTCTTGATATAATTGACACTAGTAAGCATGATATACTTGTAATTTTGAGGAACTTAATGCTCAATGTTATGTTCTAATCCAATTCACTGAGCTACACAATTTAAGACAATAGCACTAGGCTATTCAGGTTGAGGTTGATATCCTCTATATAACTAAGTTATATATACACTTGACTGATCACTGAATATTGATCAATATCATTTTGAACTTTATTATTATTATTATTAGAAGCTTTATTCAACATTTTATTTTTGGTACAACATAGAATTCTCAGCATAAAGTATTTCAACAAGTTTCCTTTTCTTATACCTTGATCGATTGTGACGATAAATTTTGAATGGTGACCAGTTAGATGTTAGGAGTCCGGTAATCTACATTTGATTAATGTTCATTTGTTTCAATGCATATTGCCAGCCACCATGATGTCGCTGATTGTACCTTTTTGTATCACGTATAGCGAAAGGTTGTAAACTTTTCATAAACGCGCCTGAATAGATTGTGTGCACAATAGACATAATAATGTGCTAAAACGAACAACAAAACAGATAACTTGGTGAAATATCTAGATCGGAGAAACAGATAGCCCAGATATTCAGGCAGGCCGCCTCAATAGTATGTTTTGATTCCACAATGAGAGACTTAACAGTTTCATAATCATTTTTATAGATGTTCAACTTCAGGAGTATGGTATAGTTTCACTGAAATACAACATTTTCTCTCACGTGCAATAAACCTTAAATTCACTCGATATTGTTTTGCTCGTATTTTCCTATAGAGGTTTAGGATTACAGTTGATCAGTCTGTTATTGGTACATATGTATACTGTGTGTATGCCTCGATATTAACTTAATTCACAAGTTTTTATGAGCGAAGATGGAAAGCGGCTAGCAGTGGAATCCAGGACGCGCGTTTCGTCCTATTCGGGACTCATCAGCTGAATGTATAATTCTAGACGAAGAGATTTTTTGAGTCAGCCAATGCAATAAAAGATATAACCCGATGAATATATATTCTAACATAAATGATAACATTTGGAGTGTATATCACGTGATTATATCATTTGATTATGCATACTGGCCCGTAAAATCTCTCGTATGAATTCTCAAGCATCATGACTGATTTATTTTGTTTGCGTATATTAGTTAACTACTTATTTGATAATAAGTAGTGTCATCAGTTTTAGTAAATTATGATGTTTGTGTTTAATGAATTTGTTTTCTACTATTGTTACAACTTTCATGTTATTACACACGCTGTTGTATAGAATTTTGTGATTCAGATAGCATGTAACTATTAAGTCGTCATTACCAATTTAATAACTGTTCACTACATAAGCAATTTTGACCTTCAATACATGATATACTTCACATTTTTGTATCCTTGTCATTCTAGGCCCATACGTCTTATGTGTACTCTTATTTATTTGTATACTTAGTGGTTTATTCAGTGCTTGACTTCTTATTGCCATTTCATGTTGTGTTAACGTTTGTATGGAATATTACCTTTAGATAGTTGATGTGCTGCTTTATGTTAAATATGGTTATCCTATGTCTACTTGATTGTTTGGTTAATATAGAATATATGAAATAAACGTATCTTCACAAGGTTTCAAATTTCAGTTTTTTTTTAAATTCAACATTGGCTTGTGGTTTGTGTTATATTTAGAGCTCATATTCTTGATATGCGACGTACTAATTGAGCATTCGAACACTTGCATCCTCCACGTCGCAAGTAGAAGAAAAAAGATTAGTGAAAAGGAATCTTATTCCAAACAATCTAGGATACAGTACAAAACTCTCGGGTATTTATAGTTTTTAATAAAGACGAGATCATAATTACATTCATCCAATTCAAATGCAATGGTTCTTGCCATTTATCTAGTCACGAAGTTACACGTCGATATTATGTAATATTCTTCCAAAAGATGATTCAATGGAATGATTCTGACTGTCTGAGTTTCTCAGAGCTTCTTTAAGTTAACATGGAGGCCTTCCTCATATCCTCTTTCCTTAAAGTCTCTTGTATCAGACTCTTCTTTCAGATCTACTTGCAGCTGGATAACTGCTTTACTGCGGCGTCCAACTTTCTTATTATCCAGCGTTTTTGAGTGTCCATTGAACTTCCTGTCATTGGGGGATCTGCAGTTATCTCCAGTGTTACGTCCAAGTTTTGCTCGTTCCAGTTATTGAAGTACGGACTATCGATCTACTCGCAAATTACGAACCCAAATTAACAACAGAACCAAGTCCCAATTTAGATACCAAATTTATTCGTAATTCACAAGTAATCGACCAAATGTCGTTCTTCAATTTTGTAGGTTCCCGGAGCAAAACTCCCAAATACCAAACCAAAGACAAAGACAGCACCAAAATACCAAACCAAAGACAAACCAAAAATGTCCGAAATAATGATATAAACAAACAAGTTCAAAAGTTAAGTAAAACAATTACATCCAAAAACACAGTAAATTATTAATGTACAATAAAAGGTTTCAATCCTTCAAAAGTCTTCAGTTCTCCCGTAACACTCCCGACCAAAAGAACCTTGGTTCTTTTCACAGACAAATAAATAAACAACAAGAATCCAAGTATATGCATCACAAACAATCAACAACAAACACTCAATATACCAACAATCTCGTGATCCCTAGGACTTACACCAGTACGCCTAGGGATCCGAGTAGCTACCTAATATCTACAACTTCTAGACGCAGTTTTCTAATATCTCTTACCAAGATCCCTACGCTTGTCCGCAACTCCATCGGTCTTAACCTATCACTATTAGGTGTCACTTTCATTACCAGACCTAATAACCATTTGTCTTTCTCTAAAAACCCAGTACATGTCGCCACCAAGTTACTCTCTCCTATGTTCATCTCTGGTTGAGTCCATTTGTGTCTAAGTTGCAACAATGAAACATATTCCTTAGACAAACGTTTCCAAAATATTTGCGCCAACATAAACAATCGCAATATCAACCATCTAACAAAATGCTTCATCCTCCATAGAAGTTCATATACGCTAACGTAAATATGGATATATAAACACGTATAGAGGACCAATCCATTAATTCCTTTATTTACTGCGAACTCTTTATTCTGATTCCAAATCGTAACATTGGACCCTACTAGTTCTTTTAGAAAATGAATAACCATAGCACATGGCTTCAGGCACCATTGCATATTCACACACAAACAACTATTTGAGTCCGCAGAACATAAAGCCCATCTTCCAATCATCATTGGATTTAAAGTTCTTAACTGTGAATTCGTTATCTTCACCTTGCTAATGGTATCAGACGATAACATTTCAATCTCTTTCCGAAATACTATGCGTTGAACATATAGAATTAAATCTAAACAAGCGAAATTTAACCCATCAAATCTAAACATACCCACCTGTTGAGACAGATCGGTTCTACCAGAACGCATTACCAGTAAATATCGCTTAAATCGGGTTAACCACGCAGCAGCCTTAAGTAATCTAGTCCAATCTGAATAATAATTAATAAGTTCATCAACAGTGGATTTTTCAGCCATTCCATGCGCCGACATTGCTTTCTTTATTTCCAATAGATGAGGGTCAGGACCTTGTACATCAGCGGCAGGCCAACACTCCTTTGGCTTCTTGAGAAAACGTGGACCCTCCTCCCATACCTTGACATCATCAATGTCAAACTTGACCCCTCTGGATGCAAAGTCTGATATGTTTTCTTTAGAAGGTAGGAATCTCGATTGGTCCACCTTAGTAAGACTGTGAATAGTCGAAATTCGATTTGCTATGAATGTTTTAAACTGGCTTTTCTCATTTCTAATATAGTGTAAGACAATCATAGAATCCGTCCAAAAATTAACCTCTGCAAACTTAATATCTAATTCTGACTGCAGCTGGGATCCCATGCGAGCTGTCAAAACTCCTGCCGTACGTTCCAAGCGCGGTATAGTTTGGACCTTCGAGGGGGCTACTCTTGCCTTAGCCGTTTGTCGTATATCACCGTCTTCCCACCACAATAGATGAAATGCTCCCCTGTCTTGTCTCGGAATCTTTACTTGAAGAAGCATCTCTTCGATATCAGCAGCTAATGCTACGTTACCTAATCTGACTCGTAGAAGTACACCAATTAAACTATTTACAGTATTCGGTCCTCTCAAAAGCTGGTCATTAAGATAACAACCTTGATAGACAGCCGCACAATCAAAAACAATTCTCAATTTTCCAGGCCTTTTAGGGTTGATAACAGGATGATGAGGAATATACCAACAAACAGCATCATAGTCAAATCCCTCTTCACTAGCTTCAATGATGTAGCCCTTTCTTAAATGTTTATTCATCACAACTTGATATTTCTCCAAAAGACTGTTATCTTTCATAAACCTCTTCCTTAAGCATTCTAGTCTGCGTTCAGCCAGTTCCAAATTTTTCGGTAGTCTTGGCTTATCATACTTCCATGGTAGACCAACTTGGAAATGACCACCCTCCAATCTAAACGAACTGCTAGCTATCTCTAGAGCTTTTTTATCTTCGACAGGATATCCATTACAAAACTTATTTGTATCCTCGAACTCATGATCATATAATCTTTCTAAATCTCGCAAAATATCATTAGTGGAACAATGACACAACTGGACTTGATGTAGAGACCTTGATACTCCCCTAGGACCTATAATCATCCAACCAAGATGAGTACGCACAGCAAACGGATGCTTCCTGTCCCCCAGACGTTGTTCCAGGACCCAATGTGCATCCGGAGCATCACACCCAATCAATATTCCTACTAAATTACTTTGCAACTTCGGAAGGGTTATGTCCTTTAGATGTTTCCACCGTTTCAGTTGGAGTTCGGTTAAAGGTGTTGCATGATCGATCGGAAGTTTCTTGGTCGTGTAAACTTTGTTGATCCTTACAGAACCCCGTTCATCTAATGAAAATACCTCTAAATTTACCTCCAAACAATCACAATTGGTAGTTCCGTTCACAGTCGCCACCCTTATCGAAGTCTCTTTACCTTTGATACCCAACTGATTAATTGATTCTTCACATACAAGAGAAGTGTCCGAACCACTATCTAGAAGTGCATATGTTTCTAAACATCCTTTGGGACCGTATAGTCTGACTGGAACGATCCCCAAACAAACCTTTGAAGAGTTCCAATCCTTAGCTAGGTTCACCACATGGTTATCAATACTATCAATATGCAATAATGAATTATGCCTAACCTTGCAATTCTCAACGTCGCACTTGAAGCCTGAGTTGCATGTCATAGCTATGTGACCTTTCCTCAAACATAAGTAACATAGACCACGTTTTCTTACCTCCTCCCTCCTTTCTCTTACATTCATTTTTGCTAACCTTGGACAATTTGTCACCTCATGATCACCTTCGCAGATTTCACAACGTGATACCTTGACTGAGCTATTTGGGTCTCGTCTAATTGCATGAAAGCGTGATCTCCTATCAGCTTGGCCTTCAGAATTCCTTTTACCGAACCTTGAGTTACACTGTACTAATCTACCATAACGGGTTCGGGCAATTCTGGCCCTCTCTTCTACAAAGACCACAAATTCTTCAAAGCTTGGCTCCTTCCCATGCATCATGATCTTATCGGCGACTTCCACCCACTTATTCTGCAATTCTAGTGGTAGGCATGAAACTATTACCTCCAAATTAGCCGTAGAATTAACGTCAGACATATATCCCATTTGCTTCAACGTTATACATACATTACGCAACTTAATCGCAAAGTCAGTTAATACGTCAGCCGATCCTCCGACAGGTTTATGGTTTAATAACTCAATAATTAGTTCTCGTGCAACAAGATGTTCTTTACCAAATAAATCATACAAAATTCGTTTAGCCCTATCATAGCCCAAATCACTGGGCAAAGAAACGCAAGATTCAATTGCTGTTCTGGCCTTTCCCTTGCAATAATATAACAAATACGACAACAATTGGCCCTTATCTGACAATTTACTTTCTATAAGGCTATTAAACTGACTAATAAAACGGTAATACTGACCCGGTTGCCCATCAAAGTACATCATATCGATCTTAGGTAAAATCATGTTACTAACCATTGTATGTAACGTGTCCTTCAGCTCCCCAACCCAATCGACATTTGAGATGTTACATACCTCCCCTGAGTGATTATTACACCCAGTATCACAATCCAAATAATTTTCCACTTTAGCATTTATCCCACATTTATCTACGGGTAATCGTTCATCGTCCTCGATGGCCTTGCATTCTAGTTCAGCGATATCAACCTCTTCTTGTAGATCTAACATCTTAAGTTGCCGTTCTAATTCGAGTCTCTTCTCTAAATTCCTTTTCCTCAGTAATGCTTTATCTAATTTTAATCTAGAAGTACTTAGCTGGCTAGAGGACATACTATTAAGACTAACATCATCACATTTATCATCATTAACATCAGACATACCACAAACAGCTTTAGGAATTTTACCATCCATTTCGTCATTTTCCTTCAGCCTTTTGCTCCGTGTTTCCATCGTATTTGTTGTTCTAAATAATCAATTACCAAGACAAATCCGAATTAATCCAAACGAAATCGACCAATAAGACCAGGAATTTGGACCCAAAATATCCAGAAAATCCAAGTTATGAACACAGAACCAATAATTGAAGAACTTTATGTTACGTCCAAGTTTTGCTCGTTCCAGTTATTGAAGTACGGACTATCGATCTACTCGCAAATTACGAACCCAAATTAACAACAGAACCAAGTCCCAATTTAGATACCAAATTTATTCGTAATTCACAAGTAATCGACCAAATGTCGTTCTTCAATTTTGTAGGTTCCCGGAGCAAAACTCCCAAATACCAAACCAAAGACAAAGACAGCACCAAAATACCAAACCAAAGACAAACCAAAAATGTCCGAAATAATGATATAAACAAACAAGTTCAAAAGTTAAGTAAAACAATTACATCCAAAAACACAGTAAATTATTAATGTACAATAAAAGGTTTCAATCCTTCAAAAGTCTTCAGTTCTCCCGTAACATCCAGTGAAAGACTCACTTATCCATCTGACATTTTCTACGTCCTCAGTTTTCTGTGGGTTTGGTTGGTGTGCTTAATCCAGGTTCCAAAGGTTCCTAGCACTTCGTATAAAACGGTTCATTTTTCAATGACTCCAGGTGCACAACGATCTTTCCCAAGGTATGAACTGATAAACACTCTATCAATCACGTTAAAACTTCGAATATTTTGATTTTGTCTGTGTCCATCCACTAGCCTAGGTGGAAACATTGCATCTAATGTAGTTCAGATACTTCTTCCGAACATAGCTTTAGCAAAAGAATTTCCATCTGGAATGATAGAATTGAGCGTAATTCCATAAACCGTTAAGAATTTTGTAAATACCTGATATATCGCTACGTCTTCTTTTATCAGTGATGCTCTTCTGAGTATGCCAACGAAGCGATCTGCCTGTACATTTGATTGAGAGTGATCGGGTAGAGAACGTATACATGTAATTACATTAATGCTGAAGAAGTGCTTGGATGGTTCTGAAGTGAATTAAGAGCAGTTGTCTGTCACCAAAGTCTCCAAGACGCCGAAACAGCGAAACAATCCAGATAACTTGTTCACTGACTCACTGACTGTGTAATATGCCATAGCATAGATTTATGGCCATTTTATGAGCCCAACTAGGATTCCCGATTGCTATGCAAACCATTTTAGATTTCTGACACTTCTGAACCATTAATCGTGCACCAAAATAAAACTACCGACCACACTGCAACTTGGTAGATAGCATTCGATCTACACTAATAAGGACTTGACACACATAACATTGATCATTCCCCAGTGATCAGTCAACTGTGATTACATCTCAGTCCTACAGTAGGTCGGTCGCGGCCCGGATAACTCAGTGGTAACGTCTCTGAATGTGAGGATGGGTGACACGGGATCGAATCAGCCAGGGAGCACTAGTTCCCCAAGATTACAGGTACACCATGCTGACGAGTGCCAAGTAGCACGAAACACGAGTCCAGGGTTTCCTTTCGACTACCTCAAACCACCATTCAATCTCACAATAGCGCACGCAGTGTCGAGTCACCTAGATTGTTGGCCACATTGCGACTTGGAACTAAATAAGGACTTGACACACATGATATTGATCACCACCCAGTGATCAATCAATTATGACAGCCTGTCTCAGTTTTCATGTGTGCCTGAAAAGGAGATTGAAACCGAGAGATTTGTAACGCTAGTTTATACAGGTGCAAGTATAAGAAACAAATTGCACCTCTATTATAGAACGACTTTACGAAACTTCGCCCTATTTAAAAACAAAAAAAGTTGAGGAAACATGTTAAATGCTTCTGTCCTAAACCATTTTTTATTGTCAGCCACATGAGGAAATTTTGAATAGTCATGATGCAAATGTAGTGACTTGCAAATTGAATTATAATGAAGATGCCACAGGTATTCGGAGTTTGACAACGCTTTAACCAGTAACACCTTCTATTATGAAGCGTACACACCAAGTGAAATCAAAAGACAGAAGAGAGGAGGTTAAATGTGGTCAGTATCCAATATCGAAAACTTACAAAGCTATTTATTTTGGGGATTTATTTACCGCTACAGATCACTCCCCCCCCCCTAGTAGGTTAGTGATGACCCTAAGACGTGGCCAGCCAGAAGTTTAAACCCAGCGAGTTTGTCGTTGGTAAACACTCTTCTGTTAGCTTGCTAAGATTAGCAGCGTCTGGTCGTCTTTCCTTACTATATGGGACCGAGGTACAACATAGTAAAAAAAGAAAATGTACAATGAAAATTTCAGCTCCTCATAAACGTCATCGTTCTTTTTATCGTCTTTTCCAGCCGTCCTGGAAAAGAAAAAAGAATATGTAAGCGCATGTCGAGATAAACACGTACGCGTTTTAAGACACAAAGTGGGCGAAAAAAGGAAACTAGCGCAAAAGCGATTTTTACAAAATGGTTTTTGTTTTATTTTTTTAGAAAATTTTTAGTATACATATTAGTCAAATAATAAATATATATAAATATAAGCATATAAAAATTGAATTTTCTATATGATATATAATGCCATGGAAAATCGAGATGAAAAAAAGTTAACTAGTGTCTTATGTGCAATAGTCGTTCTGGAAATCTCACCCTTCTTCCAGAACGCGTCGTTTTAAGTTTATTTTCGGATACTGTCGAAGTATCATCGTGCATGTTGGCTGTCGGATGAGGTATTATAAGTGTCGGAGCTGTGTCGTTCGATTGTGCCGAAGGAAAATCGACGTGGATAGGATTTCCCTCTAAATACGCTGCTTTGAGGCGATCGATGCTGATGCTCTCGTTGGTTTCGTTCTTATCGATTATATAGTACCTAGGTTCGCGTTGAAGAACTTTGAAAGGTTGTTCGTATGCTGATTCGAAAGGTCGTCGATACGAGTCTCGACGTACGAAGACGTGTGCACTATATCGTAAGTCAGGTTGAACGAAAACATCAGTTGATTGGGGTCGAGTGGAAACAGGTTTAACTGAACTCATTGCGTTTGTAGGCCTGTTCGTGTAGGAGGTTAGATCCACGTTCATTGAAGAGAATGAGGGATCCACGAATTCTCCTGGAAATCGAAGTGTCGTTCCATAAACGAGTTGAGCCGCAGTGTATCCAATGTCAGCTTTCACTGGATTGCGGATACCCAGTAAGACGAGTGGAAGAGCGTCGGTCCACTGTGAAACGCTTGAAGCTGATAGTGAAGCTTTTAGTTGTCGGTAAAAACGTTTTACCAACCCGTTTGTTTGTGGACGGCAGGCAGTCGTTCGGAAGCGAGTGATTCCTAAAAGTGTGGTCAGACGACGGAAAAGATCGGATTCAAACTGACGTCCGCGGTCTGTAGTGATGGTTGAAGGGCGACCGAAGTTTGCTACCCATCGTTCGAAAAAGGCGCGGATCACTGTTTCAGCAGTGATGTCCTTGATAGGTACTGCTTCTGACCATCAAGTCAAACGGTCAACGTGGGTTAAGAGATAAGAGTATTCATTTGAATCTGGTAAAGGTTCTACCAAATCCAGATGAACATGGTCGAAACGAGCGTCGAGAGTTTTAAACGAGCCTAAGGGACATTTATTGTGTCTGATAACCTTAGATTTTTGGCAGCTCACACAGGAGCGTGCCCACTCCCTCACGTCTTTATTCATACCAGGCCAGCAAAACCGTTCTGCTATAAGCTTGATGGTTGCAGGAACACCTGGATGAGAAAGTTTGTGCAATGCGATTCTCTGTCCGGAATTGCTATTAGACAGTCGTCAACATACGCATGTACGAATTTGAGACCTCGAAAAACGTCGTCTATGAATCTTTGGAATGTTTGTGCAGCGTTTCTTAGACTGAAAGGCATTCGCAAAAATTCATAGAGTCCGATGGGAGTTATGACAGCTGTTTTCGGTATGTCATCAGTAGCCATAGGGATTTGGTTATACGCTTTAATAAAGTCGACTTTCGAAAAGACAGTTGTACTTTTCAAGGTAGCTGTCAAATCATGAATGTGAGGCAACGGGTAACGATCGGGAATGGTTTACGCATTCAATCGCTGATAGTCACCAGTTGGATGCTAGTCGTTGCTGTCCTTTTTAGGAACCATGTGCAACGGAGATGCCCATGGGCTGTTTGACGGTCTTATAATACCTAAGTCTATCATGTGGTCGAATTCGTTTTTGGCCGACCTTAGCTTTTCGGGAGCTGGTCGGTGTGCTTTTGAGAATCCATGTGGTCCTGTAGTAGTGACGTGATGCGTAACGTTGCTGGTTACACACGGCAATTTCGGTTGCGTTTGGTGTATCCCAGAATACTTATCGAGTAGTGGTTGATAGAATGGGTCTATCGTGTTCTTAATCGTGACTGTAGATAATCTGCAACCAGAAAAAGAAGTTACGCAAACAGGCAAATTATTTGGTTATTAATATTATTTGGTTATTTTATTCATTTACTTATTTTCATACATTTTATACTCCCCCCCTTATTACCTAATTCTTAAACTAAATTTCACTCACACATTTTCACCACCTAATCCTCTTAAATTATCTTGACTTTTCAAATTCTATTCAATTATTATTACGTAATCTAACTTGTCATTATTTAATTCCATTATTTATCACACAATTCATGAACTTCACTAAACTATAACGCCACCCAACCTGAATTAACCCCCCTCTTCGACCTCTGACCTGTTTCTAGCATATATATAGGTATTATTGTAATCCAGCTATTTACACTCATTTATGTCGATTGTTTTCACACTATCTTCATGTAAAAAAATTCTATCACAATTTTGGTTTGTAAGCAGCTGACGAGAAACCTCGAAATAATATGAATTAATACTATTCTGCATCAATGTTTGTTCTTGCTGTATTTAGATAAATTGATGTTACCGTCTACTAGCCTCCGTTTGCGCGTATCGATGAGTAGCATTATGCTGTTGTAGAAGGTCTATACCAATGACTGCAATAGAAAAATCTGCAACAACGAAGATCCAGTGAATGAGTTCGCGTAAACCCACGTTAAGGTAAACGTACCTTTTACCGTATGTGCCGATAGGCTTTCCGTTTGCCGCCTGTAAGTTTAAAGCCGATTCGTGAAGCCGGTCATTAGAATTCGCTGGGAGAACGCTAACTTCTGCGCCAGTGTCGACGATGTAGGGAACTCTCGTTGTCACATCTGTGACGTATAACAGACGGCTATGTTCGCCGGCTACGATTGCCGTTAACATGTGCCGGTTTGGAAGTTTCTCGAGTTGTTTATCGTGTCGGTCGTTTTTGAGTTGAGAAAATTGCAAAACTTTCTGCAATTTCTGGAAGACTTTCCATATTGGTTACGATACCAGCACCAGTCGGGGTTACCTGTCTCTCGTGATCTAGAGACAGATCGCTTACGTGAAGTGCTTCTTAGAGGGATGTGTGACCGTTTACGGTCGTTACGAAATTTAAGATAACGTGTAGGTGTATGTTATAACTCTGTTATATCATTCTGGGTTGTTTGAGGCTTTTCTCTGAATGAAAAAACTCGGTGTTGTTTTGAAACGATACCAGCACAGCTTGCATCTGTTGAGGAAGTTTTAATAAGTTCGTTCACTCCGTGCTCGTAGAAGTTGGCTTCGGCGTGGCGAAACCAGGCTTCCACGTTGTCTGGCTAGAAGGGCATCAGTTGGAACGAAGGTGGGGATATAGTCTTAAGGTTAAGCACTTTGGGTGTCTGTTCAGTCATGATGAAATATGAAGTAAGAGAATGCACAAGGCAAAAGAATATATATATCCAAAAACACGAAAAAATATCACAATGTATAAAAAGTTAAGATAAGGCAATGATATATATAATCCCAAAAAGGAACAGATTCTTAGTTTGCGATTTGGTGTTCCAGACCACGTTAGGCTTACCAAGGAAGATGCCACAGGTATTCGGAGTTTGACAACGCTTTAACCAGTAACACCTTCTATTATGAATAGTACACACCAAGTGAAATCAAAAGACGGAAGCGAGGAGGTTCGAAGATATATTTGATAGGCTATCAATATATCGAGAATCGTCTGAACTAATCTGACTAACGGTTGCAGTAGATGTTGAGCACGGCTTTCTCACTCGTGATCTGGTGCGGATGCATGACCGAGCGCCTTCAGTTATGTGAGTCCATTAAAACTAATGTGGTCAGTATTCAATGTCGAAAACTTACAGGGCTATTTAGTTGGGGAATTATTTACCGCTACGCTGTAATTGTATTTCATCAACATGTTGGTTGTGTACTTAAATCACTAATATCTAGAATTCGTACCCTAGATTGTCCGAAATTCTTCACTACAATCCCTATGGCTGGCCGAACATCATTTCCACAATAATATGTAACTTCATCAGACTCCAAAGACCTCATAATCGAACGAAGAATTCTTCCTTTTAGTGGCTTTAATGGAGTCTCTTTCGTCGCAGAATGTTTAGCGTTTCCATAATGCAGTAGAGAAGTATCTATTTGAAGTTATGAAACAAACTTCAGGCCACTTCGACAAATAATCAATGACTACATGTGCATAGTATTTGCCAAGAAATGGACCACAATAGTCTGCATGAATTCTCTGTCAGGTCTAAGACGATACTGGCAGTGGAGTCCACTTCGGTGACTGATTCTCCAACTTATGACATTTTTCACAATTGCTCGCTGTACGATATATCTGCATTTATCTATGGCCACCAACATGTGAGCATTGCCAAGTACATAATTTTCTCAACACCTAACTGCCCGCTATAAAGATCACCGACGATAGATTTACGCAATGAAGGAGGAATAACAAAACGATCATTTAAGCACAAAATACCATCAGTAGTAATGGATAACTCATCCCGCATTGGAAAACAGACAGAAAATCTACGTTTCAGATTAGCATTCCATTTCCGTATAGCACTGAGTATACATCCAAAGTATCTACGAGTTCCCCCAATCAGATCTGGACGTCTCACCGGTAAAGGCTGCACTGACGAACAGTCTGAAGTAATAAAACGTCTATGTTATAATGATTGTCGAGAAAGTTAGTCAACGTGTTGAATTTGTTTAGCACTTCTGTGCTGAACCGTATAGTCGAAGACACTCATAACAATGCTCTATCGTCGAACCATAACAGCTGAGGAATGTGCTAAAGATTTTTCAAGATGACAGGTGAATTTTAGAACAGTCTTGATCTGTGTTCGCTAGAGTACTGAAGTGTCTGAATAACACCGCAAGTCACGCTTAAAGCTGTTCAAGAGCTACTGTTATTCCGAAGCCCAAATAATAAAAGGAGGTTTGAAATTTGGTTTAGCAACCTCAACCAGTAGCAGCCAAAATTGCTAGAATAGCGCTAACCTGAAAAGTCGTCTTAGCTATTTAAACTATGTTTCAGGAGTTTACACTAGAAGACTTGCCTCATCCCAAATTAAAGGCAAAATTCCTTGGAAATCGTGAGGCCAGTATTCCTTTTGACCGCCAGAGCAACAATTAACATGGTTTTGTGTAATGTCCAAACAATGTAGGAGGCCAAAACGACCAGTCGAGTGATACTGTGGTTGAGCAGATACAACCTGACGGTAATCGGGATACGTGAAACACTTTCGACACATTAGCTCGTTTCAAACATCTTGTATATTGAGTCGGGGTGAATGGCGTTTGAGCTCACTGTGGTATTCTGCCGCGCAGTTTCGAATTTTTTGTTTCACAGCTGTACAAATGGCATTAAAACGTATATCTAAAGTAAGAACGTGTTCAGTGTTTTGTGCAGCAGAATTGTTTTATTAAGGAGTTACAGGACTTAAGCGTAGATCCTCCAACTCAGTGTTCAGCTGGTCCTTGTGAAGATGATCGTAAGTCAATGTATGTTGTATTAGTTTACATTTAGTATTTGTCTGGCAAGCCACTATTATGGGACCTGTACGTCTGTCTATTCTGTAATAATGTACTTGTAGGCCGACAGTCCATATGAAGGTGGAGTCTTTTCCTTGAAAATACTATTTCCCACAGACTACCCTTTCAAACCCCCTAAAGTAAGCGTTGTATCATTGTCAAGCCAACTTTGTGACAGATCAGTTTCATGACGAAAATATATCATCCGAATATAAATCCCAATGGTAGTATCTGCTTAGATATCCTCCGTGGACAATGGTCACCAGCCCTCACAATATCGAAAGGTATACATTCGTATATAAATACTCAATTTGTGTTTAAATTAGTTCTACTCTCAATTTGCTCACTATTGACGGACCCCAATCCAGATGATCCTCTATGCCCAGATGTCGCACGTCAGTACAAAACAGATCGTAAGAAATATGATGAGTTAGCTCGAGTGTGGACACAGAAATATGCTATGGATCCTTGATGCGGCACTACACAAAACATTTCGATAAACATATTTTCTCCTTCCTTCTTGTACTCATTGATGGCGTACGTGTTACATTTAATGTCGATCGATTTTTTTCATCTCTCGATTAACCTTACTTTCTTATTCTATTCTTACTGGTTTGTCAGTTGTGCGTTTGTGAAAATGCTCTTAAGGTTGTCACGATTATTTCTTCTTTTTTCGAACTAGACTCGTGCCGTGTTTAGTGACAGTTGGCGGTACAGGTTGGTTCACTCAGACGTTTTCATTTGTTTAAATATTTAATTGTATCAATTCACTTTACGAGAAATTCATTACTTGAGCAATTGCTGCTCGTGATACTCATCATCTAATCTTCTCAGAATTTAGTAATCTGTTTATATTTGACCAAAGCTATTAAAACTTGTGTTTATTCAATAGATTGACTTAAGGAAAAGTCTGATTTCATGTTGGGAAGAAGATTGCATCAATGCGAGTATCAGATTTTATGGCAGTCTAATCTTGTTTTTCAGTAGTCTGTTTACTCGTGTTAAGGCGTGTATTTTCGTTAACATAATACGCTTATTAGTTTGTATGAGGTTTTTAGTGACGATCCTAAGCATAGTTCTCTAGTTACTTTATATAACTACTGTTTCCAACTAATGTCCCTGCATGACTATCGTATTCTGACAAAATTAATGCGGTTCATTATCTCATGTTGACTGCCATAAAACGGCCATTACTACTGTAAACTAATGCATCGTAGCAAGTCGAATAATAACTGAATCCTTTCATGGTTAGCAATTCTACTTCAGTAGACTAAATATTATAGCTTTGAGATACCCATCAGCTCTGTTGAGCCTTAATAGAAATAGTTTAGCATAATCTAGTTAAGGGTATTGTTACCGGAAAACCTTATCGAGATCTACTTTGGTACTTCTGATATGTTTTGTTGTTAGCATCGGTTCAAAATAGTGTAGTTGCAAGTGGATTTTTGAAATCTTGCACCCATCTTCTCACCTGTTTTATAAACATAAACAACTACTTTCCTCATTTGACAGTATTTTGTCGTAGTTGTATATTTTGTGGATAGTACTGTCGACCAATACAGTCCGTAATTTTTGTTGCTGTGTAGTTACAACATCGTTTTTCACTCTTCAATGTAGTTATTTCTACTCAATACACAATTGGACCTGATACTTATGGTAATGTAAGCAATGTGTAACAGTCTTCCGAGTTGATGCACACCATTTGAGATGTGATTTCTAAGCTCGAATCTTTTGTTTGTTGAGATCAGAATCCACAAGTTCAAATTTTACTCGGTGATCTGCATATCTAAAACTAATTATCATCATGTTGTCTATGTATAGCTTTAATGGTCTTGCTTAACAAGTTAATTCAGGACAGGCTTTGGTCTTCTGATAATTATCTTGCCCATTTCTTCACGCGAACTCGTGGTACTTTCGTTTCTGAAGTAAGCATAGATAGAACTTCCAGTACACTTGAAATTACGTTAATGAATATTGTTGGTTATTAATAATATATTTATGGACAAGAGAACCATGTAGTGTGCATTTTCGAGCCTTACCAAGTCCTGTCATACTGCTAATAGTTAGATTTTAAGGATCTGACGATGCTATAGTGCGAGTTGGATGTCAGCACGAATGGAAGAACTTATTGTGGGTAGTGAGAACGGTAACGACACATTTATGTTTAGGAAATAATTCTGTCTTAGCATGAGGTCGTTTGTACTTTCCGAATTGAAATATATATTTTATGCAACTCAAGGAAGTTTGTTTTGTTTATACTTTTTCGAAATCCATAGATTATAAGCTTCTGTCATGCGGTAATTCATCCACGAAAATAGCCGTTATTTTAAAGATTTCGCCGTCATTAGAGTACGACCACCCATAAGTCATGTGTCTGGAGGAAGTAATTTCCTCGAAAATCTGTAACCTAGGCGTGCCCTCTACTCCCTAAGATCGTTTTCTAACTATAAACTGTGCAGAGGAATATGCTCGTCCTTTGCTTAGCAGACGGTTTTCTCGCCTACGCGAATGCTAACCAACTTTTCTGAATCCTTGACATGATTGTCATATAACAACCGACCATGGTTCATGAGACTCCTGAGATTAGTAATGTATGTATGTTTCATTTATGCATATTTGACCGGAATAATAGCTTTATAGTGAAGAGGTTTTCAGCAATATAATTAGAATGAGTAAATTTATGGTACCTCAAAGTAACGGTAATTTTGTCACTGAAGTAAGTGGTGTATTTCCAAATTATATTGTTGGTGCACCGAAAAGTGTGGTGGGATGATTCTACCACATCCTGACACTTGTTAAAGCCTCTTCGTCCGAATCTGAATGCACAGTGTTTTAGATTCGAACAAAACAGTCAGTCTATTTTCCGAACTTTAGTAGCGTAAAGTAAGAAGACAATTTGATCCGACAATGAATATTATTTATTTGCCCAATACACTCTGAATAACAATCTGATCATATTTATTTACAATTGATTGATCACCGGGTAGTGATCAGTGCTATGTGAGTCAAGTCTTTCTTAGTAGTCCTGGTTAAATGTGGTCACTAGTGTAAGTGGTTCGGCATCGCGTGCATTATGTTAAAACAGGATGGTGTTTAGCGTTGGCTATCAGGAGACGTTAGACCTAGGTTTTGTGATGCATGATACTCTTCAACAAGGTGTAACTTTAATGTTGAAGAAAGTCACCGGCAGTTCGAATAACGTGGTGCTAACGTCCTTGATTGTGAGTTGTAACTCGAGATCGAATGTGTTGAGGAGCATCAGTCCCTTCTATATTACAGGCACACTTTTCGAGGTGAGTATTTATCGTCTCTCGCTTTAGTGCATTGTTCAGTGTTTTGTGGTCCGCAAAAATAGTGCATCACTTTTGACAGATGTTCGTATGCCTAACATAACTAACGATAGGAATTCTGTCGACTGACTGGAGTTCGAGTTCAATAAAAAGGCAACCTTTAGTTGACGGTGGAAACGTTCTACCATTCCATTAGCCTAAGGGTGATATACAGTAACACCTATTCTATTGGAGCCTGGAAGTTTAGCTAAGTTGTTAAGTAGTTCGGATTCAAATTGTGCTCCTCCATCCGCCGTTATTGTCATAGGTGTACCAAAGATGGTCACTCAGTTTTGCATGAAGGCCTTAGCCACTGTTTCAACTGTGATGTCCATTATGATATGGCTATAGGGAGTCTTGTTAATCGATATATACATGTAAACAGATAATTAAAACCGTTCAAAGGTGGTGAAGGGCCTACCAAATCAATATGCACATAGGCGAAACGTGCATCTCGCTATGATAAAACGCCGATGGATGGATTGTAACGGTTAACTTTGGACTGTTGACATACCAAACACTAACCCATTTGTGTACATCCTTCTGCTAATTCGGCCATATATATCTGGCATTGATTAGCTTGTCGAAGCTTTTGCACCAGGATGGGATAAAGAATAAAAGTTATTAAGTATTAGTCCTCGCATACTTTTGGGGACGAGAGGTCGTGGCATTACCTTGGTCATCTCACAGTAAATTAGAATACCGTTAATCGGCGACGTACCTGATTTAGTTTGAAACTAGAGTTGTTTTCTGAAAGGTGTCGTAATTGGTAATCCTCTTTCTGGTTGACCCTTACTGTCTCGAAATTTACTGTGGAGCGCTGTATCACATTCATTTCTGGTCGAGATAATGCATCTACCGCCTGGACTCCTGACCTTTGGCATGTCGGATACCACTTGTAATCTGTGTCGGACTTCTCGTGGCGAGTATTTATCGGCTCTCGGTTTTAGTGCATTGGTCAGAGGTCTGCGATTTGTAAAAAAATGAATGGTCGGCCTTCTAACATGTGTCGAAAATGCCTAATGTATAGGTAGATTGCAAGAAGTTCCCGCCCGAAGGTAGAATACCTTGTCTCTGCTGGAGCGAGTCATTTTCAAAAGAAAACAAATGAAGGACAAGTAAGTGTAGTGTGCTATCATTGCGAACAACGGAGAGAGAGCGTTGTATGATGTCGATAAAATAGGTTTTTATATCATTCTAAGCATTGAAGTTGATTTACCAGGTTATGGGATGCAAGTCTAGGACAAATTATTTTTGTACTCATTGTCCTATAATCCACTTATTCTCCGATTTGCATTTATCTTTTAATCGGTTGACATTCAATGTTTCTTCTCTCTGTGTATGTGTAAATGCCTTGAGTATGTATGTGATCTTTGATGGAAATGTCTACTGTACATATATATAACACCAGGTTTTCACTGTAAACTGTCTTTTTAATAGTACTAGAAGTGGGAATTTGTGCTTACTGTCTGATAATCCCAATGGATTATTATATTAAAACTGTAAGCATTTAATTTCTAGACTTAATTGTATTTTGAGGATTTCAGAGTACTGGTGATCAAACTGTACAGACTATTGTTAATTCATTGTCTATATACTATATAATTTATTTTAAACTTTACTCGAGTGGACAATATGTGGTGTTCTTATGAACTCACGATTTCCTTGTACTTGTTGAATGCTTGATTTCGAATTCTAAATACAGTATATTCTTTCGTGCTTATCTAGCACTTCTTGATTAAATTGCGTTATTTCTGAGATTTCTAGTTTGTACTATAATTCAAATACTCCTAATTATCATATCAGCGTCGCGATGGAACAGTCAGATATTCATTCTACTTCTGAAACTCTTGAGGATTATTTGGAAAGTTTTGAAATCTGGAGCACGACTAAGCAAGATGTTAAGGGTGATAAAGTTGTGGTACATTTCCTTACATTCATCGGGAAAGAAGCTTACAGTTTAGCAAAGTCTTTTGCGCATCCAGAAAAGCCTATCTCACTTCTTTATGCAACTCTTAAGGGACTATTATTAAATCATGTAAAGTGCACCAGTTTTGAATGTCGTGAGAGGGCGAAATTTCAAAAGATTATTCGTCAGAATAGTCAGAAGGTTTAGATCTCAAAAATTCGGCTGTTCCTGATGATCATGTGTCTTCATCCACCGTTATTGTGGATGCAGACAGTATCGAGTCCATTATTTCATTCAAGAACTTGAAATCTTTAGATCCTAACGTTGTGGTACGACCCAGTGAAGTCTCAGTATTATTATGGATTACTGGACACAGACTGGCCATACGAGGATGCTGTGGATCGCTAATATGAGATGATAATTCTTCATTCATGCCTTCTCAATTATTAGTTGGCGAAACAGGACTACCAATACTGGGTTTAAAAAAATTGAAAAAGGCCTAAAGTAAAGTTGACTTTACTAGTTTCTAGAAATAAATCTGATGCTTTACTTAAATATTTGATAGCTGCGTGTGCTAAGTGCAGTAGAGGTATGAAAATTCAGCCTACGAAAGTACAGGGTGATCTAGTATTTCTTAAAAGACGAATAATTCCTTATGGTCTTCAAGAAGCAGCACATAAGGAATTGAACGATTTGTGTCCGAAAAGTATAATTGAGCCGATTTAGTCCAGCTTAAGGTACTCCTATTGTTACGTTATTTAACTGGTATGGCAAAACCCCTAGAATATGTGGTCACTATAGATTAACACTGAATTTTCGTTTGTTGAGGCAAATATGCACGACGGTAGAGGCTGAAGATATTCTAAATCGACTTCGTGGTTCTAAAGTGTTCTCTTCGTTTAATTGAGAATATTACAGTGAATCCAAATAAGTGTTCATTTGTGTATCTAGTTTCGAATTTCTTGGATACCTGGTTGATGGTAATATTTTTAGACCAGATATGTAACGACTAGCTCCACCGATAAATGCACCGTCTCCAAGGAATCTTACAGAACTACGTTCACTAGTGGGTGCTCTTGGTTCCTATTGTTTCTTGTTGTGACAATTGTTTATTTAATATTTCGATATCCAATTAATTTAAATGGGGTGAGGAACAAGAGTCATGCTGTTCTTCGAACTTACTCCCCTAGTGTACATTCTGTAGTTATTACTGATGCATCACCTTTGAACATTGGTGCAGTTATGAAGTAGGAAGGTAAGCCAGTTATCTGTGTTTCACGCAAACTTGCTGTTACTAAACAAAGTAATTCACAAACTCAGCGAGAAGCATTGTCTGTGTTTTGTGCTGTTAAATGACTTCATAAATATCTATTCGGAAGGAAATTGACTATTGTTACTACTACTGTTACCGTTGTTGCTACCTTGTCGTGGTGGTCGGGCTTGCCTATCGTGATGAAGCAACCGAGCTATACTGGCTGGAACAACCGTTCCTCAGGGTCCTACCATGTCAGACAGGTCGGTTGAAGAGCAATAAGACTAAAAGCAACAAACCCAAGGTCCGAAGGCGAAGTCGTACTGCTGACTGTACAGAGGTGTGACAGCAGTAAGGTGTTTCCTTCAGACAACCAGCATGACAACGATGCTGCCTTCCCACAGGGAAGGGTGGGGTTAGAAAAGGTCGGCCCTAAAAATGGACACCTAGCCTTATCCCACGGATATCCGTCTCTGGCGGTAAGGTCCCAAAAAGTACGGAGCTAACACAAAAATTACCCATAAAAAGGTGGTGTGTGACCGACCTCAAGCAGTTGTCCCTTGGGCACTGCGCTCACGCTCTCAGGTCACTAAGACCACCTCTAATCCAATTTCCTTTTCAGGTACCTAAAGAAGAACCCTTCCATGGTGTGGGCAACCGGGAAGTGATAACCGCCCTCATACCTCTAAAAGTTTCAGTTTGAGAAGGACAGGAGGCTTGATGGCCTATGTTAGTCCTGGCAATGGTGGTCTCTCAGTTGATCCAACTTTCTTTTGAATGAGTCGACGGATGGAGCCTCAACCACGTGCTGAGGTTATAAATTCCACTCGTTGATGATTCGATGGGAAAGTCGATAGTCAGCTGACAAGTAATTTGTTCTGGGCTTGTGAACGTTTTTGGAGTGTCCTCTTAAATTCTCTGTTTTGGAAGACAAGAAAAATGAGGGCATATTAGGTGCAAATTTATCACTAAGCAATTTCAAGACTGTAATCAAGTCGCCTCTAGTCCTGCTATATGACAACGGGGAAAAGGTTCAGCTTGGCCAGTCGAACTTCATACGGAAGCTTCGCTATTCCGGGAATCAGCTTAGTCGCCGATCTCTGAACCCTTTCCAGAAGCTCACTGTCTTTTTTAAGCAGGGGCTAGCCGCTTGTATGCAGTACTCAAGTTTAGGACGTACGAACACTGTATACAAAGTCAAAGACGTCTTGCCGTCGACATGACTAAAAGCCCTACGTACTGACCATAAGGTTCTAAAACCTTTGGCGGCTATTGCACGGCAGTGTCCAGTAGTCTTAAGGTCTTGGCTAACGATAACTCCTAAGTCATTATATGTCTGGACGACAGGTAGCTCGGTGTTATTCATCGTGTATGTATCTGTACCTTGATGACCGATATTCATGACAACACACTTGGAAGTATTTATCGGCAACTGCCAGGTTTGAGATCACTCAGATATTTTCTTCAGGTCATTTTGGAGTTCCAAGCTATCACTCTTACATCGTATCGTTCTCCATATCTTGACATCGTCAGCATATAGCAAGACCGATGATGATAGGAGACGAGGAAGGTCATTTACATACAAGAGGAATAGCACTGGCCCCAAAACTGTACCCTGGGGCACTCCACTAAGCACAGTTCCCCAGCTAGATAGCTTTGAGCTCACCCTTACTCTTTGTTGACGCCCAACTAAGAAGTCTTTTATCCTCATCAATAAATTGCCTCCAATCTCGACATTTCTTAACTTATATAACAGCCGATTGTGCCGGACTTTGTCAAAAGCTTTGCTGAAATCTATGAAGGCTACGTCTACATGTAGCTTTTGCTCCTTAAGAGCGCACCAGGTTTCACGAGCCACTAATAAGTTAGTGAGACAAGAATAGCCTATTCTGAAGCCGTGCTGCTTCTCCGAAAGGATCCGGTTTTTATCGCGATACCTAAACAGCTCCTTCCGGATAATCTTTTCTAAGATTTTAACAACCACACTAGTCAGGCTAACGGGGCGGTAGTTCTCAGGTTTATGTTTCGTACCTGTTTTGAAGACAGGACTTACTATGGCGTTTTTCCAGTCTTTTGGTAAACGACCCTGCGTAACGGATAGGTTAAAGCATGTACTTAAAAGGCTTGCAAAGAAGTTAGATAATTCCTTCAGTAGCCTAGGATGTAATTCATCGGGCGCCGTGGATTTACCTATGTCAAGCTTATTTAGCAGACCGAAGACATCGAGTTTTTTAATGGTCACGCTTTCCAGTATATGTATGGGGGGATCTGTATACGCTGACGGGAAGGGTGCTTCTATGGTATATACGTTGCTAAAGTAGTTCGAGAACACTTGAGCCTGTAGGGCCAGTGAAATGTCACTGAGCCCTAGCCAAATCATCCGGCAGTTGGATCACTGAATGTCGAACAGATCGTCGCTCCCTGCCAAGGTCATGTACAACAAACGCGCATTAGTTAATGGTATGCCATGGACTGGCCCATGCGGCAGTGGTCTTACTTTCGCTTGTATCTACTTTAACTAATATATTTCTGTAATAACGTCCTTTGTGTTGTACAGTCTTCAAAGCATCTATAGTACCTTGTTACGTCAATGGGGGTAGTCCACGTAAGGTGCTGACCACGAGGTGTGACTTCGACGTTAGTTGGTTCGTCACACTATTCACGTCTAACTCGAGTAGGCCTCCAATCATTTCGACATAGATCATCTACGTTGGTGATCTACAAGCCTTACCAAAGTCGTCCTCCACTAGTGATGCGGTAGTGTTATCTCCCCATAGAGCAGAAATATTTCCTCTTCTCTTTGTCCTCTGGTTTATCTAAGAATACAAGCATTTGGGACATTCTATTGATTCCTCAACAATTTCCTCTTCGTACAACTTTCTAGACTTACGGAGGGTCGAGGCAGAGGTATTCCGAACTTTACGATACTGATATTTTGTCTCATCGGACCCCAGTAACCTAAAACTATCCTACATTTTTCTTCTCTTACGGAGAAGGACGCGGACCTCCCTACTGAGCCATGGTGGTGAGTTTCTCGGCCCCCTTGGTATAGTCCAAGGGATGTGGGGTGTGGTAACTTTTAAGTATGAATTTCGAAATGCGTCCCAAGCCGTTTCGATTGAGGACTCTGGGTCTATTTTCCAATGTACTAACGAGGCTGAGTGCATGATGTCTGGTATGTTTGCTTTCCAAACGTTGGGCCTGGATCGGGCTGACGCGTGTTCATGACTGACAGGTATATGGAAGTCGAAAGTTAAAACTGCGTGATCACTTTTACCTAGGGGTGGCATATAATGGAGGTTCGCAACGTCATCCTCATAGTGAGTCAGTATAAGATCTAATAAGGATGATTCAGTGTCCGGATCGTACCTTGTCGCTTCTTCCACATGTTGCATTAGGGCACATGTGATAACCCCATCAACTAGTTCCCGCTCGAAAGAATTCTCCGACGATTTAGTTCGCAGATTTTCCCAGTCTACCATAGGTGCATTGAAGTCCCCTAAGATTAGACAACGACCACTTTGAGACCAAGTATTGAGACTGCTTAACAGGATCTCATTTGCCTCACAGCTTGGACTGCGATAGACCAAACCAATCAGCAGCTCTTGTCCCTAGCATTTCAAGCGGAGACTAACTACTTGACACGTCCCACTCTCATGGGATACACTGCCAACAATGGCAAATGTGATAGCATTCCTAATGAATAGAGTTACTCCCCCTCCTTTACGCTTTTGTATTCTGTCGGTCCTTACTAACGTAAAACCGTGGAGATCAAGTTCCATACTATCTATAGCCTGTGTCAGCCAGGTTTCTGTTACTGCGATTATGTCTGGCTTTGTAGAGTCAATCTGTACACCTAGTTCCGATCGCTTTTTAAATAAGCTTCGGGCATTGGTGCAACAGATCCGAAGCCTGTTTAAGTGCCTTCGTGCTTCACCCAGAGTGGCTTCGGCATCACTTTCTGTCGAAGTCTTACAATCTGAAAATTTACAATTTTCAAGTCCTTTTCGCCAGCGTCTAACCTAAGTTGTAGTTCTTTTTCGGCTTCCCGTCTTTTAACACATTCTGCCAACGGTAAGTCCTTTCGGATAAAGACTCCTGAACCCTTTAATTTGTGTCCATTCTGTAAAATTAGGTCACGTTCGTTCGAAGAGTTGAATAATACTTTAAGCAGTCTGGAATGATTAGGTTTCAAGTCCGCTAGACTCTCTAGTCTGTACACCTTTAGCAAGGTGACCCCGGTCATATTTTGAGGCATGAGTTGATTAAGCAGCTGCCTAATCGGTACAATGTCATGCTCAAAACGAACTTTAGGTTCAGAGCTCTCGCTCTCCTTGATTCTATGAAAAATAGCTGATCTATCGCCATGATCAGCTTTCGGTTTTTCAACTACTTTTACGGGGGCAGGGTTCTTTTTTATATCCCTACTTTTCTTCCTTACAACATGTGCCCATTCGTCAACGGTGCTGGGAGAAGCAACAACAGTTGCGTCAAACCTGGTGTTGGATTCTGGGGGCTTGTCGACGACCTGAGAGGTCAGGTTATGTTTACTGCTTGAAACCGATCGAGCTTTGCGATTTTGGCTTCTAGGCGTTTCCAGTTGGATCCCATCTGGGGGACGGGAAACAGAAGAGTCTACTTTCCTTGGGCTTTTGTTTAAGGCAGACTGCTTTTCCTTCTTTGACCGGCGTGAGTCATCTACTATCGAACTAACTTTAGTTTGCTTCATGTCGATTTGTGTGTCGACAGATCGAGTGTTGTTTGACGTGTTCCGACTACTCTTGCTGAAACATTTCTTTGCAGCATCAACCAGCGAGATGGCCTCGGTTAACAAGCTGTTTGCATCCGAGCAGAACTGATGACAAAGCCATACGCAACCCTTCTTATTGAACCGTTCGAAAGCCACAGGCGTTAAGTTCGTGCAAACTTCGTGATACCAGCCATTGCACTCGTCACACTGCAAGCCGCTTTCAACAGGATAACGACAACCCGGACGTTGGCAACTACTTTTTTTTACACTGTCCGGTCATTTAAAAGGAGTCTTTTTCAAAAAGGAACGAGATGCGATGGTGCTCAGAAACAAAAAAATAATCAATGACCGAAAAGTGAAGAACTGTAGATTGTCAGGACCAAAAGTACTAACAAATACAGTTGAAAAAGAGGTACTCAACAGTACCAACGACAAAACTAATTGAGAGAACAGTAAAAACGGTACTCTGGGCGAATACTTTAACTGAAATAAATTCAATTAAAGTAAAAACAGTAGTCTTGATATGTAATAAACGATCAAAACAATGAAATTCACTCAGCGAGGAAAAATACTACTGTCCTTTTTAAATAGCACTCAAGACCACTGTATTCATAATCAACCTGCTTCTTCATTTCCCATTATTGCTCCTACATCGACTTTCACCTCTAAACTTCCTTTTTCGGTTTCCCTCTCAAGTGTCACCATAGCCAACGATTCTAGTGCTCAAAACACTGTCCCAGGTCTACTGAAACCTCGTTCCAAACTACACAATGGAGCCTTCAACGTACGCACCCTATGTCAAATCGGTCAACAAGCTTCCTTGGCTAGAACCCTAGAATCTCGTACCATTGATGTATGCTGTGTCTCTGAAACACGCATACAGGATCCTAGTGTGTCATTCACTTGACCTCACCTCGGCAAAACGGAGAACCGACGAGATACACCCTCCGTGTATCTGGTGACCCGACGGCCAGCTCTTGTGGACTGGCAGGAGTAGGGATAGCACTAAGCATGAGGGTGTAACAAGCACTTCTTCAGAAAGCTAAACGTTCAGACATAGTACTCGTAGCAGGTGACTTTAATGCCCAGATAGGTAGTTTAAACCAAACAGAAAAGCATTAAGGTGGGTATTTTAGTATTCCGGCTCAGCGAACAGATAATGGTGATCGTCTGCTGCAACTGTGCTCAGACAATCGTTTATTTTTAGCAAACACAAATTTTAAGCATAAGGAGAGACATCGTCTGACATGGCGATGCCCTACAACAAACCAACGATGGACTCAAATAGACCATATTGCCATCAGTCATCGTTGGAGAGGGTCGGTAGAAGATTGTCGCTCATTCTGGAGTACCTGCTTGGACTCCGATCATGCCCTAATACGGGCACGCATCTGCTCGCGCCTCACTGGACGCAAAATACCTCAGTAAAAAGACTCATTAGAACTGAATCGAGTAGCGAGAAAACCAAAAGTAGGTTCTAGGAACAACTGAGGTCACAATTAAGTAGTTCTGAAAACGAGGCTGACCCAGATGTTACTTAGAAAGCTAAACAAACAGCTGTGGAAACAGCAGTGACATCTATCAGTGATTTAAACCAAAGGGTTACAAAGAACCAATGGATTTCTTCAAAGTCTATCACACTGATGGATTCTCGCAAACTCGTCCCATCAGGTTCGGAACATGATGAAGAGCGACAACAAATCAGATCTAGGTTAAGAAAAAAATTCGGAACGACAGTGAGTAGTGGTGGGCAACGAAAGCAAAGGAGATGGAAAAGGCGGCGGCTATAGGGAACACAAGACAGCTCTACAGACTAATAAAAGAAACTGGAATTAATAAGTCAAGTGTAAGTGAGATTATATCAGAAAAAGGCGATACTCTCATCTGCTCCCAGTCCAGACGTTTAGAACGATGGGCGGAACATTTCAGAGAACAGTTCAACTGGCCTTCAGCCACTCTGCAACTACCCTCTATTCCCAGACAATATGAATGGAACATTGAAGTAGGTCCCCCAACTCTAGTAGAAGTCCAAAAGGCTATAGCGAATCTGAAACGAGGAAGGGCAGCTGGTCCAGATGGATTGGCTCCAGAAGTCTTTAAGGATGGTGGTCCAACTTTAGCGATAAGTTGACTAATATTTTAGCTAAGATCTGGGAATTAGACGTTATTCCATCTGACTGGTCACAATCACTTATCGTCCCAATATATAAGAGAGGGTTAAAATCATCCTGTGACAACCATAGAAGGATTACTTTAACTAATATGGTATCTAAAATACTAGCCTCAATAATTATCAGACGCCTAACTAAGACTCGTGAACTGCAAACACGAGAGAATCAAGCTGGCTTCAGACCTGGTTGTGGCTGCATCGACCACATATTCACCATTCGTCAGGTTCTAGAACATAGGCATGCTTATCGGCGTCTGACAATGGTGGTCTTTCTTGACTTAAAAGCGGCATTTGACTCTGTAGATCGCGAGATTCTGTGGCAGTGTCTGTCATTGGAAGGCGTACCCCAGAAGTACATAAACCTTGTGAAGGCTCTTTACTCGAACACTACCAGTCGAGTCAGAGCTTATGGCGAACTGTCATCTGCTTTTGAAACCTCACGTGGTGTCCGTCAAGACTGTCCACTCTCTCCATTTTTGTTTAACTTCTTCATAGACCTACTGATGGAAATAACATTCTCGTCGACTGAATTCTCGGGTATTGATCTCCTACCAGGAGGTCCACTTCTCAACTTGGGATACGCAGATGATATAGTCCTGTTTGGTGAAGACGCTGATAAAATTCAGTCTTTTGATAGCACTAAGCAACAATGCCAGAATGTTTGGAATGCGCTTCTCTCCCTCTAAATGCAAGTTGTTGCTTCAGGACTGGTCTGTGTCAACACCTGAACTAAGTATAGGGAGTGAAGTAGTCGAACGCGTTGACAACTTTACTTATCTTGGAAGTCTGATCCGCCCTAACGGGTTGGTGTCTGACGAAATCTCAGCATGGATTCGAAAAGCTCGCTTGGCTTTTGCCAACTTACGTCACGTATGGCGAAGGTGAGGTATCCGTCAATCAATAAAAGGACGAGTATACTGCGCGGTAGTCCGTTCCGTTTTAATTTACGGCAGCGAAACATGGCTTTTAAGAGTAGAAGACACTCTTAAGCTACTAGTATTTGACCACAGATGCCTCAGAAATATTGCTGGCGTCTGCTGGAATCACCGGATAAGTAATAGTGAGGTTCGACGCAGGTTATTAGGGAGTGATGGTAAATCAGTCGATGACGTTGTGAATCTTCATCGACTGAGATGGTTGGGCCACGTGTTACGTATGCCCAAACACAGATTACCACGACGTGCAACGCTAACCTTCGTTCGAGATGGTTGGACGAAAGTTAGGGGCGGCCAAACAAAAACGTGGCATCAGTCCGTAAAATCACTAACTTCTGGTCGGAGCCATGTTGGTAGATGCAGACTACTTGATTGTAGTCCACGTGACTATCGGAACCAATGGTTGTAGACTGTGTGTGAGATGGCTCAGAATCAATCACAGTGGTGTAGATGTATACACTCTCTGTCTTCCCTTAAACCATGAGATTAAAATTGCTTCATATCTTTATTTCTACGAACTAATTCTTTCTTCCTGTACTATATCCTTATTGCAGTCTTTTTTTTATATATTACCACCTCTGAATTAACTAGTTCTAAGAATCTGGTGTCCATCTTGTTGTGTTGATGAGGTATGGCAACTTGGACTGATGCATATATGTGCCTGGTCCTACGTTGTAGCTGACTGACTGATCATGAAGCTCTAAAATTCACCTGTCATCTTGAAAAATCTTTAGCACATTCCTCAGCTGTTATGGTTCGACGATAGAGCATTGTTATGAGTGTCTTCGACTATACGGTTCAGCACAGAAGTGCTAAACAAATTCAACACGTTGACTAACTTTCTCGACAATCATTATAACATAGACGTTTTATTACTTCAGACTGTTCGTCAGTGCAGCCTTTACCGGTGAGACGTCCAGATCTGATTGGGGGAACTCGTAGATACTTTGGATGTATACTCAGTGCTATACGGAAATGGAATGCTAATCTGAAACGTAGATTTTCTGTCTGTTTTCCAATGCGGGATGAGTTATCCATTACTACTGATGGTATTTTGTGCTTAAATGATCGTTTTGTTATTCCTCCTTCATTGCGTAAATCTATCGTCGGTGATCTTTATAGCGGGCAGTTAGGTGTTGAGAAAATTATGTACTTGGCAATGCTCACATGTTGGTGGCCATAGATAAATGCAGATATATCGTACAGCGAGCAATTGTGAAAAATGTCATAAGTTGGAGAATCAGTCACCGAAGTGGACTCCACTGCCAGTATCGTCTTAGACCTGACAGAGAATTCATGCAGACTATTGTGGTCCATTTCTTGGCAAATACTATGCACATGTAGTCATTGATTATTTGTCGAAGTGGCCTGAAGTTTGTTTCATAACTTCAAATAGATACTTCTCTACTGCATTATGGAAACGCTAAACATTCTGCGACGAAAGAGACTCCATTAAAGCCACTAAAAGGAAGAATTCTTCGTTCGATTATGAGGTCTTTGGAGTCTGATGAAGTTACATATTATTGTGGAAATGATGTTCGGCCAGCCATAGGGATTGTAGTGAAGAATTTCGGACAATCTAGGGTACGAATTCTAGATATTAGTGATTTAAGTACACAACCAACATGTTGATGAAATACAATTACAGCGTAGCGGTAAATAATTCCCCAACTAAATAGCCCTGTAAGTTTTCGACATTGAATACTGACCACATTAGTTTTAATGGACTCACATAACTGAAGGCGCTCGGTCATGCATCCGCACCAGATCACGAGTGAGAAAGCCGTGCTCAACATCTACTGCAACCGTTAGTCAGATTAGTTCAGACGATTCTCGATATATTGATAGCCTATCAAATATATCTTCGAACCTCCTCGCTTCCGTCTTTTGATTTCACTTGGTGTGTACTATTCATAATAGAAGGTGTTACTGGTTAAAGCGTTGTCAAACTCCGAATACCGGTTGTTAATTCTACTACTGAGTACTTTCTAAATTATACAGTCTTTAAACAATACACTGTCGAATAGACTCAGGATAAACTTAAGAAGACTTACAATCGATTACAGAAACTTAGATTCCAATTTAAGCTGTCAAGGATGTATGGTCTGTATGAACTAACGATTCCCTTGTACTTGTTGAATGCTTGATTTTGAATTCTAAATACAGTATATTCTTTCGTGCTTATCTAGTACCTCTTGATTAAATTGCGTTATTTCTGGGATTTCTAGTTTGTACTATAATTTAAATACTCCTAATTATCATACAATATTAAAGTGAGATGCAGAGTAATGAGTAAATCTGGAAATTGGTTGACAATGCTGATGCTGTAGTGACCAAGTTCATTGACCACGTTGTATGTAATATGTATCATGTAACTAAACCTCCTTTCACCACACATTAAATGTGGGTTTTTATGGGGGGTTTTTAGAAGAATACTATGTATGTGCGAATTCAAACTTGGCATGATTCCATGAATTCACTATGTATTGGATTGATCCTCACGGTATTATGTAGGTTTTAGGGGCTTTGTATCTGACTCCAGCTGGATCATATGGAGGTTATCAAAATATATATGCTGTCAACCCTTGTAATTTATTATAGACTTAGTTCACGTTTAAGAATATCGGAATAGAGTCGAACATGAGGATGAAGTTTGAATATGTATATTTCATACACCTCGGCTGATGCTGCTCTCTTTATGTGGTGGTCGGGTTTGCCAATCGTGATATACCATTCGAGATATATTGGCTAAAACAATCGTTCCTCGACGTCCTACCATGCCAGGCAGTTCGGTTGAAGAACGGTAAGTTCAAATGCGTCTAACTCTAGGTCCGAGGTCCTAACTGTACTGCTAACTGTACAGACGTTTGACGTCAGCAAGTATTTTCCTTCATACAGCCAGCATAACAGCAATGTTGCCTTTCCACGGAGGAAGAGTGGGGCTAGGAAATGTCAATCCTAAAAACGCACACCTTGCCTTATCCCATAGATATCCGATTCCGGCTGTATGGTCTCAACAAGAACAGAGATGACACAAAACTTACAAACAAAAAGGTTGTGTGTAACCGGCCTCAAGCAATGGTCGCCTGAGTACTGTGGTCACGCTCTCAGGTCACTAAGACCAACTTTACCAAGAATTTCTTTTCAGGAGCGTCTTAAAGAATCCCTCTACAGTGTTGGCAATCGGGAACTGATAAGCGCTCTCATAATTCTTAAACCTCTCAAGACCACTGTTTTCATTTCGTACACCCATTGAGTTGAATAGACAGTCAAGTAACCGAAATGGAGCAAAACTAAATGACACGCGGTGAGCCAACTCTGTTTGACATGGAGTCACTCAATATTTATGCCTAAACAAAAATAAACAGCAGACATGTGACGAATGGGGTGGGCAACTAAAACATACTAGGTGACAAACACCCTCAGGGTTAATAAGCAAATAATTAGCAAGGACGGATAGTTTGGAATAACCAAAAACTGGAATGGAGTATATGGTATTCACATAGTATCAGACAGTAAAACATTACCTAATAATACCTAACCGAGAAGTGATAAGCGCTCGCATACTTTGAATTCAGTTTCTTGATCGTGTCTTGTCGAAGTTCTAGACTAATTGGGAATAGTACTATTTTCTTATATTATTTTAAATTCACATAGATTTTGATAAGCTAACTATGGAGACCTCTCATGAATATGCCATATTTTTCCCATGTTCCGAATTTTAGTTCCAAAAGTCGTCCTAAATTTCAAACTTTGTTGTAAAGTGGTCTTTAACCTTATGTTCCACATCAACATACACGTTAACCTAGCTCACATTTACGCTATATAATATTATCTGTATGCCATTCGGATTTCATTATTATATGATCTTCCCCTTATATTTGTAGTGGATAATAGTAAACTCTTATTCAAGATATAACAATACACAGTTATTATTGATATACCAAAAGGAACACTACAAACCGAAGTGTCTGTTCATGAGTAAAGCAAAAGTTAACAAGTTGCACTCACGACAAAGTGGTATATTAAGTAGTGAAATGATGACAATTGTTTAAAAATGAATGTTACTTGTAAGCTCCTTCTGAGGCAATAACCACAAATGAGGTCACTTAATAAACGAGGGTTCCGTTGTACATGGTGGCACTAACAGCGTAATAAGGAAGATTGAGTGGCGAGACTATAATTGATGGACGAACCAGTCAGGTATAAAATAATAGGTCTTAGATTCTGCCGATAAATCCATCCACCCGTTTGGCTAAATATAGTCTTGGCATCATAGGTGATGTCAGTTCGTGATGAAATATCTAAATCTAATTCCCGACCCTAATCACCAACTGTAAATCATAATCCTTATTGTCTAACTGCTTTATAACCCTCATGTAGTCCAAGTAAATAGATAGACACCCTCAAGGTCAAATAAGCGTCACTGAAAGGTCCATAAATTGTAGTCTCACCGATTAAATCCGTTAGCTTGGTTCAACGATAATCCCGGCCATAACTCAAATGTAATGTAGAATGGCCTAAAAGTATGTCTACAATCGCAGACCGTGCTAAATAAAGTAGGAAGACAAACGACGGGGACGGCGTTCATGATTCTGTGTATAATATAAGCAGCCGAAATCAAGGGTGATATCAAAGTAACCACATTCAAATACTATCGTACCACACGAATTTAATGACAAAACTATAACACAGTTGTTTTTAGTACACCTGCTCATGACTGGAACAGTGGGATGCACTTCGAAACTCAACACCACGTCATGATTTGTTACACAAATTATTTTAAATTTCTGACACTTCCGGACCACTAATCGTGAACCGAAATAGCGCTACCGAATTCCCACTGGCTAACGTCCAAGCAACTAAAAACTGAATAGTTATTCATAACGGTATTTCATCAGCGTTTCAAAGTATTGTATCGACTTGACAGTCACGTAACACGATTGATGAAATTGATCAACCTGTCAATAACAACCCGATCGTCAATCGAACTGTTAATTGTCACGGAAGTGTATTGTTTCCTTGTGGTCTCCTTTATCTAACATGGATGATTTCGGTATATTTTGCTATCAGTTTCTCATCGAGTACACAGCCTAGAACTCTGTCCGTCTCACTGAATGCATAGCGTCACAATCGTTCGTGCAAGTCATCAATGTGTTCTTCTTCTTATTATTATTGTTAGCTTTATTCAATATTATATTTCTGACAAGATTTTAACAAGCTTTTTCTCATTATTAATTGATCGTTTTTGACAATAAACACTTAGTGGTCTCCAGTTAGATGTCAGCAGTTCAGGAATCGACATCTGAACGATGCACAATATTTTCGATGCATGTTGCTAGCAACCACGATGTCTCTGTTTTGGCTATTTTGTCAATTGTACAGTGATAAGTCGTTTCACAAATACACCTGGATAGGTTACGCGATTAATAGACAGTGATGTGTTCGAACAGACAGAAAACACATAGCTTTGCAATATCTAGATGGCAGAAACAGGTAGTCCAGATACTGAAGCAGACCATCAATGTAAGCAGTCGAGCAAACCTCCTGCAAACTGAAAACATCACTGTCGAATTTAGCATAACACTGATAACAGTCCATATCGTTATCATAAATTTCGGTTGGCAGTACTGATCTTCCTATTTTGGGGAAATCTTCAAACGTTCAATGATCTTCCTTCATAAATTGCGGAAATTTTGGTCTAATACCACCAACTCCGCGCTGCGCAGCTTCCCGGACATACTGTTAATAACCAGTGTGATTTTTATACCTTTTAGGATGAAATTACAAATAATAAATATGATTTCTAATATTATCATGAAGTTCGTTCACCATTGCATCACCGATGTTCGGGTTTTGTTTTAGTGTTTCAAACAGACACGAGACAATGAAGCGTCGGCTTCACACCAGTTTTTCAAAAATATCACGCGATTCAGGTCAGTTGTTTGTACTATCCAGAACTTCAGTTATTGCATCTGTTCAGTCTGACGACAGCTAATTGTTCCTTTTAGACACAATGGTACAGCTGGCTTTGGCAAATGTCAGGTTTCAGGGACACGACTGTGTGGTCGGATGACTCTTTCCAATAGTGAAGACGACTCGAGACGTGATGTCGTTTTTCGTAAGAAGTCCTAATCGATCCATCATCACGGTAGGAGTTCCTTTGAAAAACCACCACTAGATATGTCAACAGCTTTTCAATCAGAACCGGTGCACACGATATATTTAGGCACCACAGAAAACTGATTTCCTTGTAAGCGTATCTAGTTAGTAAGTGAATAAATAGGATGAATCAATTTTATTTTCGTATCCATCAGTGTAGCCCCAGACTTATGTCGACAACACACTACATGTGACTTTCAAAGGAAATGTCGATCACTAAATGAAGATTCTCTATGGAAAGCAATTGAATGCCTGTTGCCTTTACTATACTCAGGTCCTGTTTTTCTCCATGAAAGGTTACTGTTAGCACTGTACAGAAACGTCGAACGTCTATATTCATCGGTATTTTTTTAACACACAAAGTTGCCCACTAACTTTCCAACAGTGTTCACATTAATCTGAAAATCTTCTTATTGAGGTACGAATACTGTTACTTTAGGGAACACATAGTCTATAATGTGCATAGTTTGAAGCACACTTTTAATTGACCATGGCAGTCATTTTCTACCTTTACTTCTGAATAATATATGCGGAAAATTAGGCGTTCAATAAAATGATGACTAACGGTGGCTTAAGAAGCTGCACAGCAGTATGTCGAAGAAGTCTACTTTTAAAGTCTACTGAACCAGAACATGTCAGACAGTGTGACTGAGTCTGATGTAAGTTATGATTTCTCTAGAGAAATCATCTTTTGCAGAATTTCAAAGCTGTCAACTACCAGACCTGACATCGCGTTAATCGCAAGCCGTCAATCGGTATTCATCGCACAAATTACTGATGGAGGCAGGATTAGGTTTAAGGCATTCGTTAATCCTTAGGAATTCTTTATAGAGTTCTTTTGCTTTAGCACTATAGGTACATTCAAGTGTTCTGTTGTAAGCAATGAATATACATGGGTTAGACCGAGAGATTTGCCTTCATGTGTATCTGTGTACCGACACAGCATTATGAGGTTGCCATTCCCATGTTATATACAATTTAATGGATAATGTGATATCATTTCCCAAGGTCTGTCGCAAATATTATAGTTTGTGTAGTAGGTATGCTCGTCGGTTAGTAATTTGACCTCATTCACCAGGAACATATTATGAATGTTCACGAATGTAGTAGATTTATAAGTTTTAACGCTATAGCACTGATCTTTAGAATCAGTCAGGACAGTACATATTTGTTCACGACAAGGAGAAAATCAATTCTAGTCACCCCCTATAAGTGGCCGCTGAAAAACGAACCTTTTGTTTATCGTGATGATGTATTTGCAACTGATATTGCTGACAGTATCGATTGCGATAGTCGCTTTTGTTTGATAAGGTGCACAGCATTACATCGTTGTGCCATTTTGTAATCACTTTGATTTAATTGTTTTCAGATGACTGCCATAAAGCCGAGGGACTGAAATTATCTAATAATGTAGTCCTCGGCTACAGAAGCACAAATGCACCCAACGATCACACGCTACCGTGTGGAACAGATAAACCAAAGACGTCAATTGACAAACGTGAGCAACTAATTTATTGTCAGGTTTTCCAAACGCAAAAATAGCGACCAGTGGTGCAACTCTGGAGAATAAGAGGTTGCTAAAATGTTAGGAGCATATGTCTCAGTCGAATTTCCAGTTACCAATATTTTGATTGGGAACTTTTCACTTACAGCAAAGTAAGTACTTACTGAAAAATCGTTAGCAAAGCAGCTATTCGAAAACAGAGCTTTCCTCAACACTGTTTCCAGCAACTAAAAATGAAAGTTGACAAACCGTAGGTTGAAGTTTATGTAAACCTGATAACAAAATGTTATAAAATAATGACAGTAAAATAATGAAAAAAGCCATCAAATGTCTAATCTAGAAGACTTCCATAATACCGTTATTTATATGAAGCATATTCGATCCTCGTAATCTTTCTAATTTCTTTTCTCCCAACAGTATATTATGCTTTTCCGGGTCAGGGAGTACTCTTATGCACCGGCGGCTACGAACCTGATTTTGAAAGACGGACTCAAAGTCGTATACTTAACCCGACCGAAGCTGCTACCTTGACGCGGTGGTCGGGCTAGCCTATCGTGATGACCCAACCGAGCTATATTGGCTGGAACATATGTTCCAGTAGCTTCTACCATGCCAGGCAGGTCGATTGGAGAACGGTAAGACTAAAAGCAGCAACTCAAGGTCTGAGAGCGAAGTCGTACTGCTGACTGCAGAGGGGTGTGACAGCAATAAGGTGTTTCCCTCAGACAACCAGCATCTGCAGCGATGCTGCCTTCCCACAAGGAGGGGTGTGTTTAGGAAAGGTTGACCCTAAAAATGTTACACCTCATCTTACCTCACGGATTTCCGTCTTCGGCGGTAAGGCTCTTTGAAGAACGGAGCTAGCACGTCAAAACCTTACACACAAAAGCCGTGCGCGACCGGCCTCAATCAGTTGTCCCTTGGGCTCTGCGGTCACGCTCCCAGGTCGTTAAGACCAACACTAATCCAATTTCCTTTGCACGTTCCTCAAGAAATACCCTTCCACGGTGTGGGCAGCCGGGAAGTGACATCAGCCCTCATACCCGTAACAGCACACGAGACCAAGTCGGTCACATTCAAGTCCTTCCTACATTTCCTAATACCTCTCTTATCTCCGTGACTAACCCTCCTCACGTCTCTTTATCACCTCGCACCGCTAGGGCAAACGGTTCGAGTACGCGGAACGTTATTCCTGGTCTCCTGAAATCACGCTCTAAACTACACGTAGGGGCTTTTAACGTCCGAACACTGTGACAAATATGACAGCAGGCTTATTTAGTTAGGACTTTAGAATTCCGCGCCATCGATGTGTGCTGCGTCTCCGAAACGCGCATACAGGATCCGAGTAACGTCATTCATTTGACTTCACCATGCCAAAATAAAGGACCGACTCGCCGGCGTAGGTATAGCATTGAGTCCTGGGGCAGAACTAGCTCTCTTAGAGTGGATCCTAGTAGACAGTCGTTTGTGCGCTGTCCGACTGAATGGAACAGTAAGGATCCGAAAAGACAAGGACACTCGTCGTTGCCTCTGTCTATTCTCCCACTGACTGCAGCTCAGATGATGTAAAAGATGAGTTTTACAGAAAGCTCTCCGACCTTCTCCGAAAAGCTAAGCGCTCGAATGTAGTGATAGTGGCCGGTGACTTTAATGCTCAAGTAGGTAAACTAAGCGATAAGGAAAGACACCTAGGTGGATCTTATAGCATCGTGGCTCAAAGAACAGATAATGACGACCGTCTGTTGCAGCTATGCTCAGATAACCGCCTGTTCCTTGCAAATACTAACTTTAAGCACAAGGAAAAACATCTTTTGACATGGCGACCCCCTAATTCGTCCCAATGTTGGACCCAAATAGATCACATTGCTATCAGCCACCGATGGAGAGGCTCGATAGAAGACTGTCGCTCATTTTGGAAACCTCTTAGGGGACTACTTAATGATAGTCAAGCTAAGAGTATATTTCAGGAACAACTAGAAAAAGTTAGGCAGCCATGTATGTGACGCCCACCTCGAGGCAGCATGGAATGATATCCGAAAAGCTGTGGAAACAGCAGTGATATCTGCTAGTAAGGTAAACCACAAGGTTAGGGAGAAACACTGGATCTCAGCAGCATCTATCTCACTGATAGATGCTCGGAAACTCATTCCACCTGGCTCTGAACATAATGAAGAGCGGAGTCAGCTTAAGCGCAAGCTGACAAGAAGTCTACGCAATGATCGCGAACAGTGGTGGGTAGCGAAAGCAAGAGAGATGGAAAAGGCAGCGGCAATAGGTAATAGCAGACAATTGTTTAGACTCGTTAAGGAAACCGGAATTAGGAACCCGACCGTTAGCGAAACAATCTCAGAGAAAGATGGACATATTATTCATTCTCAATCCAGGAGATTGGATCGATGGGCAGAACACTTTATGGATCAGTTCAACTGGCCTTCAGCCACACTTCGGTTTCCCACGATCTCCAGTCAACCTGAATGGCAAGTTAATGCAGGTCCTCCGACTCTTTACGAAGTTGAAAAAGCTATAGGAAATCTGAAGAGTGGGAAAGCAGCAGGCCCTGACAGGTTTACTTCTGAGATTTTTAAGGATGGTGGTTCAGTATTACCAGTGAGATTAACTGAGGTCTTAGGTAGAATTTAGGAACTGGATGTAATCCCATCTGACTGATCTCAATCACTGATTGTGTCAGTCTATAAGAAAGGACAAAAGTCCTCTTGTGACAGTCACAGAGGAATCAGTTTGACCAATATAATGTCTAAAATATTAGCTTCAATAATACTTCCACGCCTAACCAAAGCTCTTGAAGAACAGACTGGAGAAAATCAGGCTGGTTTTCAACCCGGACGTGATTGTATAGATCAGATATTCACACTACGTCAGGTTCTAGAACACAGATACACATTCAGACGCCCCACAGTAGTAGTATTTCTCGACCTTGAGGCGTCATTCGACTCCGTTAATCGTAAAATTCTATCGCAGTGTTTTTCACTGTAAGGAGTACCAAAGAAGTACATTAACCTTATAAAGGCTCTCTACTCGAACACAACTGATCGGGTGACAGCTTATGCCGAACTGTCATCAGAATTGATTACCTCAAGTGGTGTTCGTCAGGGCTGTCCACCCTCTCCATTCTTGTTCAACTTTGCCGTGGACGTACTTCTAGAGATAACACTTTCCTCATCTAGATTTCCAGGGGTTGGACTTCTACCGGGAGGTTCACTTGTCGATCGCTTCACTTATCTTGGAAGTCTCATCAGTCTTTGTGGTCTGGTGTGTGACGAAATCTCAGCACGGATACAGAAGGATCGACTAGCTTTTACCAACTCGCGTCATTTATGGCGTAGGCGAGATATCCGTCTATCAACCAAAGGACGTGTTTACTGCGCAGCAGTTCGTTCCGTCCTACTTTATGGCTGTGAAACATCACCGGTAAGAGTAGAGGATATTCGTAGGTTACTAGTATTCGATCATAGGTGTCTTCGAAACATTGCTCGTATATCCTGGAACCATCGAGTAAGTAACGCAGTTGCTAGGAAACGGGTACTAGGTAAGGATGGTAAATCAACTGATGAGGTAGTGAAACTTCATCAGTTGAGATGGCTGAGACACGTGTTACGTATGCCCAACGACCGACTGCCTCGATGTGCGATGTTTGTTGTATAGGAGTAGGTCGGAAGAAAGCTAGGGGCGGCCAGACCAAAACATGGCACAAGTCCACGAAGTCACTGACAAGTGAGCTGAGTCATGTTGGTAGGTGTAGACTACCTGGTTGGGGACCGCAAGATGATAGCAACCGATGGTTAGAGACCCTGAATGACATGGCTCAAAATCGTTTGCAATGACACAAATGCATTCACTCTTTGTATTTCCCCAAATTCTAATTTTCTGAATTCTTCACGTTCCTTATTTTTCTCTTTGCAAATTTATTTCACTGTATTGTACTCCTTGAACAACATCTTCAAACCCTAATCTTTCCGATTACTACTTATACTCCTACCTCTACTGCTACGGAATTTGAGTCGGCAACTGCATCTCTGTACTAATGTGGTACGGCAACTCGAGCTGATGTACGTACGTACGAAGTTCTACGTTGTTACTGACTGACTGACTTAATCGAATTTGGTGAGTAGTCCAACTTCTCGCAAATTCATATGTTTACATATATGCATTTTAACAGAGCAGATTTTTGCTTTCATACCTTTTCGTACACGAGTTATCTACGCTATTTCTGTTTCCTTCAAAATTGCCAATCCGTTCTGAAAGCAAAACACTTACGTATAACCGAACAAATATCAATTATATTTGTGCATTTCCTTTCATTACTTTTATATTTTATACAGGCAGTTTAGCAGTTCTTCAGGTTTGAGTGATTATCGTCATTGTTTTTGCAGAATATTTTACTCTTTTTATTGCTTGAGGATGTTTACAGTCTGTCAATTTTGCATATTTTAGAGAAACTGATTTCCCACATTCTACGAAAAGCTTACTAGTAATGATTAATGAGTCAATCAAAATATCCGAAAACATTACAAAGACCAAAGTGAATCCGTTCAAATTTTTTTGTTAATTCTAGTACTAAACAACGATTTTCAGATCTTACAGGGTCTATACCTAAAACACCGCAGGAAATACACATGATTGAGCTAAGGAGAAGATGTATGAGAGATTGAGATAATCTGGGTGCTCATTTGAGCCATGGTGTTTGTGGTATTTATAAGCATTATTGATCTAGGTATTGCGATGTTTGGCACCCTTCAACAACATCCATCTGGTCATATTTATTTACAATTGATTGATCACTGGGTAGTGATCAGTGTTATGTGAGTCAAGTCTTTCTTAGTAGTGCTGGTTAAATGTGGTCACTAGTGTAAGTGGTTCGACATCGCGTGCATTATGTTAAAACAGGATGGTGTTTAGAGGTGGCCGTCAGGAGACGCTATACTTAGGTTTTGTGATGCCTGGTACTCTTCAACAAGGTGTAACTTTAATGTTGAAGAAAGTCAACGACAGTCCGAATAACGTGGTACTAACGTCCTTGATTGTGAGTTGTAACTCGAGATCGGATGTGTTGGAGAGCACCAGCCCTCTCAAGATTGTGTCGTAACCTCAATATTCTGATAACCTAATAGGTCGCTTATAAAATGTGTAAACTCGATTTAGCTAGTATAGTTATGTTACAGGTAACATACTGAACGATATCTTCAGTTAATTGTCTATAAATTGATTAAATGAATGCAAGCCAAAAGAGCATATGTTTTAGCAAAAGGGAGTAATATTCTCAACCTATCTGTATAATAATGGTCTGAACATTTAGTCGGTGTTTGTATAAAGGTAACTGTTGAAAAACAACACTATTTGTGTAAAGAGTTATCAGTCACGTTATTAACTGTTATAGTTCTTAGTTTCATCGCTTAGATTGGCCAAATTACTTGCTTTTTGAATCGTAACAAAGCCTTATGGTGATGTCAAGAAACCATTTATGAATAACTTTGATTTGGGGATTAACTATGGAAAATGCAAGAAACCAAAAGTATAATAAAAGAGAAATTGAATGATTCCGATGGAACTGAGTTATATGATCACGTTTTAAATCATGCTGAAGTAACACTCGTTGCCTCAATGCATAACCTTTATAAGCATGTAAAAAACGTGACAATGAGGACCAGTATCAAGTATTTAACCACTGTTTGATCTAAAGTGTTTTGTTTAAAAATAAAACACTTTTAATATTAATATTGATCGTATAAAGCTACTAAACCTAGCCCATACCAAAAATACGGCTTTGAGAGTTGCTCGTTTGAAACATATAAAACCAGTCTAAGGAAAAACATTTTATAAGTTAAGGAGTACTAAAAACATAATAAGTTAACCAGGAAAGGAAAAAAACTAAAACCCGCCTGGGTGGCTTTTGGGATTTGTCGTTATTCGATACATAGTGCTTTTACACAAAGACATTGTTCGATGTTACCACACAACTTTCTTACTGTCTACTATTTATTTGGCAGGTGAAACTTGCTCGCAGCAGTCACCTCAATCGAAGATTATTCGTTCTTTGTAACTTAGCCTTTTTTATATGTATTCGCATTATATAACTCAGAGTGTGTTTACGGATAAAAAGATTATGTATTCAGCATTAAAAAATGAACATAACGCTCATGTATCAAAAGTAAAAGGTCTAAGGAGTGTGAATGGCATAATATTGCTGACTACATTTTTAAAAATGTTTTTATTGCGGCACAAAAAAAATTAAGTTAAACAAGCACAAGACCGGAGTATATACGTCGTTACATTTTAGTCTTCAGCCAAAACTGCCAATATCCCTAGCTGACTAGTCGGCTATGCCCATCTGATCTTTTTAGCCACTCATGAATATTTATCGTCTTTACTTGTCGATTCCATAATTGTTTTGTTCTTCCGAAAACTAGTTCCACTGCCAAACGTTAAGCATCACTTTTGACAGATGTTCGTATGCCTAACATAACTAATGATAGGAATTCTGTCGACTGACTGGAGTTCGAGTTCAATAAAAAGGCAACCTTTAGTTGACGGTGGAAACGTTCTACCATTCCATTAGCCTAAGGGTGATATGCAGTAACACCTATTCTATTGGAGCCTGGAAGTTTAGCTAAGTTGTTAAGTAGTTCGGATTCAAATTGTGCTCCTCCATCCGTCGTTATTTTCATAGGTGTACCAAAGATGGTCACTCAGTTTTGCATGAAGGCCTTAGCCACTGTTTCAACTGTGATGTCCGTTATGGTATGGCTATAGGGAGTCTTGTAAATCGATATATACATGTAAACAGATAATTAAAACCGTTCAAAGGTGGTGAAGGGCCTACCAAATCAATATGCACATAGGCGAAACGTGCATCTCGCTATGACAAAACGCCGATGGATGGATTGTAACGGTTAACTTTGGACTGTTGACATACCAAACACTAACCCATTTGTGTACATCCTTCTGCTAATTCGGCCATATATATCTGGCATTGATTAGCTTGTCGAAGCTTTTGCACCAGGATGAGATAAAGAATAAAAGTTATTAAGTATTAGTCCTCGCATACTTTTGGGGACGAGAGGTCGTGGCATTACCTTGGTCATCTCACAGTAAATTAGAATACCGTTAATCGGCGATGTACCTGGTTTAGTTTGAAACTAGAGTTGTTTTCTGAAAGGTGTCGTAATTGATAATCCTCTTTCTGGTTGACCCTTACTGTCTGCGATTTGTAAAAAAATGAATGGTCGGCCTTCTAACATGTGTCGAAAATGCCTAATGTTTAGGTAGATTGCAAGAAGTTCCCGCCCGAAGGTAGAATACCTTGTCTCTGCTGGAGCGAGTCATTTTCAAAAGAAAACATTCGGTTTCCAGGCGTTTTTTATATGGAAGCAAATGAAGGACAAGTAAGTGTAGTGTGCTATCATTGCGAACAACGGAGAGAGAGAGAGCGTTGTATGATGTCGATAGAATAAGTTTTTATATTCTAAGCATTAAAGTTGATTTACCAGGTTATGGGATGCAAGTCTAGGACAAATTATTTTTGTACTCATTGTCCTATAATCCACTTATTCTCCGATTTGCATTTATCTTTTAATCAATTGACATTCATTGTTTCTTCTCTCTGTGTATGTGTAAATGCCTTGAGTATGTATGTGATCTTTGATGGAAATGTCTACTGTACATATATATAACACCAGGTTTTCACTGTAAACTGTCTTTTTAATAGTACTAGAAGTGGGAATTTGTGCTTACTGTCTGATAATCCCAATGGATTATTATATTAAAACTGTAAGCATTTAATTTCTAGACTTAATTGTATTTTGAGGATTTCAGAGTACTGGTGATCAAACTGTACAGACTATTGTTAATTCATTGTCTATATACTATATAATTTATTTTAAACTTTACTCGAGTGGACAATATGTGGTGTTCTTATGAACTCACGATTTCCTTGTACTTGTTGAATGCTTGATTTCGAATTCTAAATACAGTATATTCTTTCGTGCTTATCTAGCACTTCTTGATTAAATTGCGTTATTTCTGAGATTTCTAGTTTGTACTATAATTCAAATACTCCTAATTATCATATCAGCGTCGCGATGGAACAGTCAGATATTCATTCTACTTCTGAAACTCTTGAGGATTATTTGGAAAGTTTTGAAATCTGGAGCACGACTAAGCAAGATGTTAAGGGTGATAAAGTTGTGGTACATTTCCTTACATTCATCGGGAAAGAAGCTTACAGTTTAGCAAAGTCTTTTTCGCATCCAGAAAAGCCTATCTCACTTCTTTATGCAACTCTTAAGGGACTATTATTAAATCATGTAAAGTGCACCAGTTTTGAATGTCGTGAGAGGGCGAAATTTCATAAGATTATTCGTCAGAATAGTCAGAAGGTTAAAGAATTCATCGTTGAATTGTAAAGACAAGGTACCAAATACAATTTCGGAGGTCAACTTGATGTACAGTTGAAGGATTTACATAAACTATCACTATCTGTAGATACGATATTTACTTCAGACGTTAATTAACATTCGATTGCCTACTGGCTCACTATTTATACAGCTATCATGTCTTCACCTGTCGAACTAACATTGTAAAGATAAGGGTCTAATAAAATTATGTCTTGTCCGAATAAATAATATGATGGCGACGAGTGCAAAGATGCGTTTATCAGGATCTGGAAGGCCAACTATTCATCTTGATCCACAGGATGGAGCAATACCTGTGGATAAAGATATTCGACGGCAGCGGAACTTTAACAGGCAATACTACAACAATCAGTGAATTGAAACTAGATGAAAGAGTAAAATCACTTAATAACAGTCAGCAAATATGAGAACGTAAATTAGTCTGTTTAAATTATTAATCGGGAAACTGAACAACAGAAGTAAAATAGTGAAGACGAAGTTCGTAGAATATGTTTTCTCACAATGTCGATGTTGTTGCGAAATAAAGCAATAAAATGAAAACAATACCTCATATGTACCCGTGATTCTTTGAAATTGTAATGAACTGAGATGAAATTTACAAGAATCTTTTCAATAATTATGTAGATTAACGAGGTAAATGATCTATGTGTAATGAATGAGGTCTAATCAATTTAGGTGGGAATCGTTTGAATAACAACTAACTTTGAAGTCACACCCAGCGGTCATAACCTTGTAGCATGGTGTCCAGCCGTGGTTGACTATGACAACCACTACGGGAAGACTACGCGCCAGTTAACCGATAAAATCCCCCGTAAGCCGAATTTCAGAAGGCAGCTAATGGCTGTAGTCGAAATGTATTTGTTGGCGATCTCGTGGTATCGAAATAATACCAAGATCGTGCCAGGTTACAAGTGTGGTTACTGAGAGTAACCGAATTCGTGCAAGGTTACAATGAAAGGAAGAATGTCTTTAGTACAGATAAACAAGCAAGTACAGTAAAACAATCACCGGTACAACTGGTTATAATAATGATTGTTTCCATTAAACCCATCGCGTTTTCTTAATAAAAGTAAGTCACTACAGGAGCCCCTCGCCAGAAATGGTTTGCACTTTCGATAAGTAGCGGTTTGGTTCGTGGGACTGATCGACGAACGCGCGATAGTAGGACGTAAGGATCGGAGGAACAGGAAGCGATCGTTGAACCGCGAGTTGCCAACGGAGATCTTTTACGGAGAACGGTACCAGAAGTGTGTTGTATTTGTTGCTCGAGTTAGCATACCACACCAGAGTGGATTGTATCCAGGATCTGAGGATTGCGTTCGTACGGATGCGGACCAGAAAACGCTGCAGACGTAGGACGAAACCACATTGTGCCAAGAAACCGGAAGCGACCATAGAAATCAAGTGCGAGACCAAACATATGCTAGGCAGATTCGAAACCAGAACATCGACTGAGACTGCAATCTCATCCGAAGTCAAGGGCGGTGTGGTCTGCTGATCTGGACGTGAGACTGAAGTCTCGTCCGCAGATGGTTCAGATGACGCGTGCTGTTGACTGGGACGTGGGAATGAGGTCTCAAATGTATCTAGCGTGGGACCTGAAGATGGTTTGAGGATCCCGCTAGTAGGTTTGCTAGGTCTCGCATTGGGTCCCAAGTTATCAAGTAGAGCACTGTCATCGATGTGTGCTGGTTTGAGACGATCAACGCTGACGATCTCGACGCGGCCATGTCGATCAACCTTGAAGGCCTTTTCGTGACGAGCGATCACGTGAAAAGGGCCTTCGTAAGGCTGTTGCAAAGGTTTGCGTACTGAATTTACTCGTATGAAAACATGCGAACAGGTAGATAACTCTCTCTCAACAGTGACCTGTCGATGTTGTATAAGAGTAGACACCGGAGACAGTGGTCGCATAAATGAAAACAGTCGATGGATGTAGTCCGATTTGCCGAAATCGTTACTGCTCCGTGGTGCGAAAATTTCCCCAGGCAGACACAATGTCGTGCCGTATACAAGTTCAGCGGCGGAACATTGAATATCTGCCTTCAAGCTCTTTCTGATACCTAAGAGGACGAGCGGTAAGCTTTCGTACCAATTGTTGTTTTCGTGTGTTCGAAGAGCATTTTCAAGTTGGCGATGAAACCGTTCAACTAAACCATTTGATGCTGGGTGGTAGGCGGTAGAGCATAAGCGTTCCGTACCAAGAAGCCGGGCCAGTGAGGAGAATAATGAGGACTCTAATTGTTATTCTCGGTCGGTCGTGACAGTCGAGGGACAACCGTACAGCGCTATCCATCGTTCTATGAAGCGGTGAGCAACTGTCTCCGCCGTAATAGACACGATGGGTATAACTTCGGGCCATCTTGTGAAACGGTCGATGCTCGTGAGTATGTGATCATACGCATGCGATGGTGGCAATGGGCCCACAATATCAATACGAACGTGATCGAAGCGAGCATCAGGCGTAGCGAACGTGCCAATAGGGGCAGCTACGCGCCTGTGCACTTTTGATCGTTGACATTGTGAGCATTACTTTACCCTTGTACGGACATCTTTATTCATGGACGGCCAGACGTATCGTGCAGCGATGAGACGTAATGTAGATGCGATACCTGGATGAGACAATCCATGCAGAGCATCGAAGACGAGACGACGGTAAGCGGAGGGTACGATGGGCCGGGGAAGACCGGTGGAAGTATCACATAGGATTTTACCTGAGGTAGTAGCTAGTGGTACTGAAGGATTGAAGATTGTGGTGCTTCTGTACAAAAAGGATCGTTTGCTTGAGCGGCAGCCATAGCAGGAAGATCGAGCACCAGTGAAGTAACTGCATTCACTTGCATACGTGACAGAGCATCAGCAATATAGTTCTTACTTACTTACTTACTTACTTACTTACGCCTGTTACTCCCAAAGGAGCATAGGCCACTGACCAGCATTCTCCAACCCACTCTGTCCTCCGCCTTCTTTTCTAGTTCCATCCAATTCTTGTTCATTTTTCTCATGTCTATCTCCATTTCTCGGCGTAATGTGTTCTTTGGTCTTCCTCTTTTCCTTTGACCTTCAGGATTCCATGTGAGGGCTTGTCTTGTGACGCAGTTGGGTGCTTTCCTCAATGTGTGTCCTATCCACTTCCAGCGCTTCTTCCTGATTTCTTCCTCCACTGGGATATAGTTCGACTCACCTTTAATGTGACGAAGGTCCCTCGTGAACTGAGAGATATAGTCCAAATGTCTGCATTCTCGTGGTGAGTAGCGGTCAGACTTGGCATGCAGAGCATACGTTAAAGGCTTGTGGTCGGTGAATAAAATGAGATGGCGATCTTCTGCTGCGCGCCGGAAATGTTTGATGGCACAATAAGCTGCTAGCAGCTCTCGGCCAAAGGCGCTATATCTCGTCTCCGTGGGAGTAAGGCGTCGTGAGAAAAATTCAAGAGGTTGCCAACTTCCGGAGATGTTCTGTTGCATAACGGCTCCTATGGCAAAATCCGATGCATCAACCGCTATACTAAGCGTGTCTGATGAGTCTGGATGCGCGAGAAGTGTGACTTGAGCAAGGGCTGTTTTGATCTCTGAAAATGCAGTACGTGCCTTATCGTTCAATTCTAATTTGCGTCGATTACCGCGATTTAAGTCGGTTAATGGTCGTAACCGTTCTGCCGCGTGTGGGATGAAATGTCGGTAGAAGTTAACCAAACCGAGAACTGCCCACAGTTTCTCGAGTGAAGACGGCACGGTGTACTCTTGTTGCACGTTCTTTGTCTTCACAAGGTAAAATACCCTCTTGCTTAGTGATGTGACCTTGAAACATTATTTCCGATTTGCCCAATCCACACTTGTCTGGGTTGACTACTAATCCGTTATCCGAGAAACGTTGGAATAGGAGTGTAAGGTGTTGATAATGTTCATCTACGTTTGATGATGCGACTAGCAGGTCATCAATATAGACGTGTACAAAATTTAACTCCCGTACTATGCTATCGATAAACGTTTGGAAAGTTTGAGCAGCATTCCGTAATCCAAATGGCATTCGTAGGAACTCAAACAAATCAAAAGGAGTCGTAATAGCGGTTTTCTCAAAATCTTCACGAGCGACTGTGGTCCGATGATATGCTCGTACCAAATCGATCTTAGAAAAGATAGCGTGCCCTTGAGCGATGCTGTGATGTCGTGTATGTGGGGGGTGGGATAGCCATCAAAGCGCGTAACTACGTTTAATGCTCGCATGGTCTCCAGCTAACCCCACTCTTTTTCCTCACCATATGAAGAGGTGAGGCCCAGGGACTGTGAGGATGACGAATAATACCAGTAGCTATTAGATTCTCAAACTCACGTTTAACAAAGGCTAATTTGTCCGGTGCCAGTCAGTGTGGTCTTGCCGTGTCTGGTGGTCCGCGGGTGACTATGTGGTGTACTTCATGGTTGGTCACCGATGGAATCTCCTCGAGTGGTTTAGTTAATGTGGTGAATTTCTCGAATAGAACGTGGAATTCATCGTTACGCGAATAAAAAGTGCCTAGGATTCAGTACGCATACATCGGAGTCTATTATAATAATACTATCCTTATCGTTATCCGTCATCACAAGTTGTTGCCAGAATATTATATATTGAAAAATATCAATATGAAAATGTGCAACAGACGTGGATAGATAAGTAATAGACTCACCCGAATTAGCTTCTTTGGGAGATTTGACCAGAGGTTGAGAAGTGTTCGTACTTTTGGGTTCACCAGTTGTAGCGTGGAGTCGAGTCGCGATTGAATATGAACACCACTACAAGAAAGCACGTACCAGAGAAACCAGAAGGCGAAGGTGGAGCGTAACCTGATTTATTTCGTTGACGATCTCGTGGTATCGAACGAATACCGAGATCGTACCAAAAAGGATACAAGCGGAATTAGTGGACGAGAGTACAATCGTACAAGGTCACAGTCCACAGGAAAGTAATGGAGAGTAATGGAGTAGTAATATGGCTGTCTTTAGCACAGTTAAACAAACGAGCACAGTAAAACGATCACTGGTACAATTGGTTATAATAATGATTGTTTCCATCAAACCCATTGCATTCTCTTGATAAAAGTAGGTCACCACTATTCCTTTTGTATGTAAATGACCTTCCTCGTCTCCTATCATCATCGGTCTTGCTATATGCTGACGATGTCAAGATATGGAGAACGATACGATGTAAGAGTGATAGCTTGGAACTCCAAAATGACCTGAAGAAAATATCTGAGTGATCTTAAACCTGGCAGTTGCCGATAAATACTTCCAAGTGTGTTGTCATGAATATCGGTCATCAAGGTACAGATACATACACGATGAATAACACCGAGCTACCTGTCGTCCAGACATATAATGACTTAGGAGTTATCGTTAGCCAAGACCTTAAGACTACTGGACACTGCCGTGCAATAGCCGCCAAAGGTTTTAGAACCTTATGGTCAGTACGTAGGGCTTTTAGTCATGTCGACGGCAAGACGTCTTTGACTTTGTATACAGTGTTCGTACGTCCTAAACTTGAGTACTGCATACAAGCGGCTAGCCCCTGCTTAAAAAAGACAGTGAGCTTCTGGAAAGGGTTCAGAGATCGGCGACTAAGCTGATTCCCGGAATAGCGAAGCTTCCGTATGAAGTTCGACTGGCCAAGCTGAACCTTTTCCCCGTTGTCATATAGCAGGACTAGATGCAACTTGATTACAGTCTTGAAATTGCTTAGTGATAAATTTGCACCTAATATGCCCTCATTTTTCTTGTCTTCCAAAACAGAGAATTTATGAGGACACTCCAAAAACGTTCACAAGCCCAGAACAAATTACTTGTCAACTGACTATCGACTTTCCCATCGAATCATCAACGAGTGGAATTTATAACCTCAGCACGTGGTTGAGGCTCAATCCGTCGACTCATTCAGAAGAAAGTTGGATCAACTGAGAGACCACCATTGTCAGGACTAACATAGGCCATCAAGCCTCCTATCCTTCTCAAAGTAAAACTGAAACCTAAAGTGAATTATCACTTCGTCGTATCAGGTTTCTATGGCTGCTTTGAAGACCACATAACGCAAACGACGTTATTACGAAGATGTATTGATAAAAGTAGGTAAGGGGGAGAAGTCGCGATCACCACCTCATAAATCAGTCCATGGCGTGCAATTATTGGTTGATCTTGACCTTGAAGTGGATCGATGAATTGTTCGACATTCAGTGACCTAACTGCCGGATTATTTGGCTAGGGTTCAATGCTATTCCACTCACCCTACAAATATAATGCTCGACTTTTGATAATCAAGGGTCACGCCACTGGGACAAATGCGTTCGTTTTTACTCAAACCTCCAAATAACTCAGAAATTAGATTAAAATAGTGTATTCGGGTGACTAGACTAAGTTTACTGAGAGCCATGAAAGCCATGAAAAACGTATTTGAGAGCACTAAATTCGTGCAAACGAACCAAGTGATATAGATTAACTCGTCTCAAACATCTTGCATATTGAGTCGAGGTAAATGGCGTTTGAGCTCACTGTGGTATTCTGCCGCGCAGTTTCGAATTTCTTGTTCCTCAGCTGTATAGATGGCCTTAAGGCGTATATCTAAAGTAAGAACGTGTTCAGTGTTTTGTGCAGCAGAATTGTTTTATTAAGGAGTTACAGGACTTAAGTGTAGATCCTCCAACCCAGTGTTCAGCTGGACCTATTCACGATGATCGTAAGTCATTATATGTTGTATTAGTTTATATTTAGTATTTGCCTGGCAAGCCACTATTATGGGACCTGTATGTTCGTTTATTCCGTAATAATGTGCCTGTAGGCCGACAGTCCATATGAAGGTGGAGTCTTTTCCTTGAAAATACTATTTCCCACAGACTACCCTTTCAAACCCCCTAAAGTAAGCGTTGTATCACTCTCAAGCCAGCCTTGTGACAGATCAGTTTCATGACGAAAATATATCATCCGAATATAAATCCCAGTGGTAGTATCTGCTTAGATATCCTCCGTGGACAATGGTCACCAGCCCTCACAATATCGAAAGGTAAACATTCATATATAAATACTCAATTTGTGTCTAAATTAGTTCTACTCTCGATTTGTTCACTATTGACGGACCCAAATCCAGATGATCCTCTATGCCCAGATGTCGCACGTCAGTACAAAACAGATCGTAAGAAATATGATGAGTTAGCTCGAGAGTGGACACAGAAATACGCTATGGATCCTTGATACGGCACTACACAAAACATTTCGATCAACGTATTTTCTCCTTCTTTCTTGTACTCATTGATGACGTACGTGTTACATTTAAAGTCGGTTGATTTTTTCAGCCCTCGAGTAACCTTACTTTCTTATTCTATTCTTACTGGTTTGTCAGTTGTGCGTTTGTGAAAATGCTTTTAAGGTTGTCGCGAGTATTTCTTCTTTTTTTCGAATTAGACTTGTGCCGTGTTTAGTGACAGTTGGCGGTACAGGTTGGTTCACTCAGACGTTTTCATTTGTTTAAATATTTAATTGTATCAATTCACTTTACGAGAAATTCATTACTTGAGCAATTGCTGCTCGTGATACTCATCATCTAATCTTCTCAGAATTTAGTAATCTGTTTATATTTGACCAAAGCTATTAAAACTTGTGTTTATTCAAGAGATTGCTTTAAGGAAAAGTCTGATTTCATGTTGGGAACAAGATTGCATCAATGAGAGTATCGAATTTTATGGCAGTCTAATCTTGTTTTTCAGTAGTCTGTTTACTCGTGTTAAGGCGTGTATTTTCGTTAGCATAATACGCTTATTAGTTTGTATGAGGTTTTTAGTGACGATTCTAAGCATAGTTCTCTAGTTACTTTATATAACTACTGTCTTCAATTAATCGGTTCTAATGTCCCTGCATGACTATCGTATTCTGACAAAATTAATGCGGTTCATTATCTCATGTTGACTGCCATAAAACGGCCATTACTACTGTAAACTAATGCATCGTAGCAAGTCGAATAATAACTGAATCCTTTCATGGTTAGCAATTCTACTTCAGTAGACCAAATATTATAGCTTTGAGATACCCATAAGCTCTGTTGAGCCTTAATAGAAATAGTTTAGCATAATCTAGTTAAGGGTATTGTTACCGGAAAACCTTATCGAGATCTACTTTGGTACTTCTGATTTGTTTTGTTGTTAGCATCGGTTCAAAATAGTGTAGTTGCAAGTGGATTTTTGAAATCTTGCATCCATCTTCTCACCTGTTTTATAAACATAAACAACTACTTTCCTCATTTGACAGTATTTTGTCGTAGTTGTATATTTTGTGGATAGTACTGTCGACCAATACAGTCCGTAATTTTTGTTGCTGTGTAGTTACAACATCGTTTTTCACTCTTCAATGTAGTTATTTCTACTCAATACACAATTAGACCTGATACTTATGGTAATGTAAGCAATGTGTAACAGTCTTCCGAGTTGATGCACACCATTTGAGATGTGATTTCTAAGCTCGAATCTTTTGTTTGTTGAGATCAGAATCCACAAGTTCAAATTTTACTCGGTGATCCGCATATCTAGAACTGATTATCATCATGTTGTCTATGTATAGCTTTAACGGTCTTGCTTAACAAGTTAATTCAGGACAGGCTTTGGTCTTCTGATAATTATCTTGCCCATTTCTTCACGCGAACTCGTGGTACTTTCGTTTCTGAAGTAAGCATAGATAGAACTTCCAGTACACTTGAAATTACGTTAATGAATATTGTTGGTTATTAATAATATATTTATGGACAAGAGAACCATGTAGTGTGCATTTTCGAGCCTTACCAAGTCCTGTCATACTGCTAATAGTTAGATTTTAGGGATCTGACGATGCTATAGTGCGAGTTGGATGTCAGCACGAATGGAAGAACTTATTGTGGGTAGTGAGAACGGTAACGGCACATTTATGTTTAGGAAATAATTCTGTCTTAGCATGAGGTCGTTTGTACTTTCCGAATTGAAATATATATTTTATGCAACTCAAGGAAGTTTGTTTTGTTTATACTTTTTCGAAATCCATAGATTATAAGCTTCTGTCATGCGGTAATTCATCCACGAAAATAGCCGTTATTTTAAAGATTTCGCCGTCATTAGAGTACGACCACCCATAAGTCATGTGTCTGGAGGAAGTAATTTCCTCGAAAATCTGTAACCTAGGCGTGCCCTCTACTCCCTAAGATCGTTTTCTAACTATAAACTGTGCAGAGGAATATGCTCGTCCTTTGCTTAGCAGACGGTTTTCTCGCCTACGCGAAGGCTAACCAACTTTTCTGAATCCTTGACATGATTGTCATATAACAACCGACCATGGTTCATGAGACTCCTGAGATTAGTAATGTATGTATGTTTCATCTATGCATATTTGACCGGAATAATAGCTTTATAGTGAAGAGGTTTTCAGCAATATAATTAGAATGAGTAAATTTATGGTACCTCAAAGTAACGGTAATTTTGTCACTGAAGTAAGTGGTGTATTTCTTGTTCCTCAGCTGTACAAATGGCCTTAAGGCGTATATCTAAAGTAAGGACATGTCCAATATTTTTGTGCAGCAGAATCGCTTTATTTAGGAGCTAAAGGACTTACGTCTTGATCCTCCAACCCAGTGTTCAGCTGGACCTATTAAAGATGATCGTAAGTCAATATATGCTGTATTAGTTTACATTTAGTGTTTGCCTGGCAAGCCACTATTATGGGACCTGTATGTTCGTTTATTCCGTAATAATGTACCTGTAGGCTGATAGTCCATATGAAGGTGGGATATTCTTCCTGGAAATACAGTTTCCCACAGACTACCCTTTCAAACCCCCTAAAGTAAGCGTTGTATCACTCTCAAGCCAGCCTTGTGACAGATCAGTTTCATGACGAAAATATATCATCCGAATATAAATCTCAGTGGTCATATATGTTTAGATATCCTCCGTGGACAATGGTCTCCTGCCCTCACAATATCGAAAGGTAAACATTCATATATAAATACTCAATTTGTGTTTTTAAATTAGTTCTACTCTCAATTTGCTCACTATTGACGGACCCCAATCCAGATGATCCTCTATGCCCAGATGTCGCACGTCAGTACAAAACAGATCGTAAGAAATATGATGAGTTAGCTCGAGAGTGGACACAGAAATATGCTATGGGACCTTAATGCAGTCATTACACAAAACATTTCGATAGACATATTTTCTCCTTTCTTCTTGTACTCATTGATGACGTACGTGTTACATTTAAAGTCGGTTGATTTTTTCAGCCCTCGAGTAACCTTACTTTCTTATTCTATTCTTACTGGTTTGTCAGTTGTGCGTTTGTGAAAATGCTTTTAAGGTTGTCGCGAGTATTTCTTCTTTTTTTCGAATTAGACTTGTGCCGTGTTTAGTGACAGTTGGCGGTACAGGTTGGTTCACTCAGACGTTTTCATTTGTTTAAATATTTAATTGTATCAATTCACTTTACGAGAAATTCATTACTTGAGCAATTGCTGCTCGTGATACTCATCATCTAATCTTCTCAGAATTTAGTAATCTGTTTATATTTGACCAAAGCTATTAAAACTTGTGTTTATTCAAGAGATTGCTTTAAGGAAAAGTCTGATTTCATGTTGGGAACAAGATTGCATCAATGAGAGTATCGAATTTTATGGCAGTCTAATCTTGTTTTTCAGTAGTCTGTTTACTCGTGTTAAGGCGTGTATTTTCGTTAGCATAATACGCTTATTAGTTTGTATGAGGTTTTTAGTGACGATCCTAAGCATAGTTCTCTAGTTAATTCATATAACTACTGTTAATTCATTCGTTTTTACATCGTCCCTGTATGACTTTCGCTGGCTGACGAGATTAACGCCTCTGGATTTGCTTCATAGTACTGGATCATGAACAGAATAATTATTTATCTTTAAACTTTTCTGAAATTCGTAATATGAATTAGAATTCGTTCCAATCTATGCCGTTAAGTAGAAGTGTTGGTAGGAAATGTTACACTTATTAACCAGCGTTGTTCCACGAGCAACTATTTAGTCAATATCAAATCTCCATTTATTACTTAGAGCCTTCTTTTGATTGCCTATTGGTTACTTTGATGACCCTAACACTCTTATGATCGCGTTGTACTCGATAAGAAAATGCTTTGGATCACATAATTAATGAGAATGTTTTTATCGCGGAACGTATGTGAAAAGAAAGCTGAAGTCTGTAGTTTATGTTACTATATGGACAGTTGTTCGTTAATCAATAAGGTAATCGGTAATATTTGATACTGACTGCAAAGCTTATTTCCAGTCAGTCAGTTAGTCAGTCAGTAACAACGTAGAACTTCGTACGTACGTACGTCAGTTCGAGTTGCCACACCACATTTCCAGTAGTGGTTGAGAGTGTTTACAGTTCGTATCTTCATCTTCATGAAAGATATTGTTGCTTATGTGTCGTCCCTTCGTCTTCGATCGTTGATTCATTGGTACACTAAAAGGTACAGGAAATCACAACTCTTATAATTTGTCAGTAATTTGTATGCCATGTAGTTTCTGGCTAGTGATACTGGGTCCTTGCCATGGTAATCGATGACGCTTCACTATCTCATTAAGCGATTTGTAAAATTTGACTAGTATCCTATGCTTAACCACGAAACAAGCAATACATACAGGAAACCTATGGTCAAAATTATGTAACCTACGCTGTCACTGAAGTATGTGGTGTATTTCCAAATTATATTGTTGGTGCACCGAAAAGTGTGATGAGATTCTACCACATCCTGACACTTGTTAAAGCCTCTTCGTCCGAATCTGAATGCACAGTGTTTTAGATTCGAACAAAACAGTCAGTCTATTTTTCGAACTTTGGAAGCGCAAAATAAGAAGGAAATTTGACTCGACAATGAATATTATTTATTTGCCCAACGCACTCTGAATAACAATCTGATCATATTTATTTACAATTGATTGATCACCGGGTAGTGATCAGTGTTATGTGAGTCAAGTCTTTCTTAGTAGTGCTGGTTAAATGTGGTCACTAGTGTAAGTGGTTCGACATCGCGTGCATTATGTTAAAACAGGATGGTGTTTAGAGGTGGCCGTCAGGAAACGCTATACTTAGGTTTTGTGATGCCTGGTACTCTTCAATAAGGTGTAACTGTAATGTCACCGGTAGCCCGAATTGGGTGGTACTAATGTCCTTGATTGTGAATTTAATTGTAACTCGTGACCGGATGTGTTTTTGCAGCATCAGTCCCTTCAAAATTGCAGTCACACCTTGTTCGAGGGTGTGAGATATCACTGGACTTAGGTTAAGCTGGGGATCCTGCCGACTGCTTTCGGCTGCCACCTTAAATGATGTTACGTATATTTGTCATTTATATATGGAAGCTAACGAAGGATGAGTAATTGTGTAATGTGCTGTCATTGTGAACAACGGAGAGAGAGAGAGAGCGTTGTATGATGTCGATAAAATAAGTTTTTATATCATTCTAAGCATTGAAGTTGATTTACCAGGTTATGGGATGCAAGTCTAGGACAAATTCTTTTTGTACTCATTGTCTTATAATCTACTTATTCTCCGATTTGCATTTATCTTTTAATCGGTTGACATTCAATGTTTCTTCTCTCTGTGTATGTGTAAATGCCTTGAGTATGTATGTGATCTTTGATGGAAATGTCTACTGTACATATATATAACACCAGGTTTTCACTGTAAACTGTCTTTTTAATAGTACTAGAAGTGGGAATTTGTGCTTACTGTCTGATAATCCCAATGGATTATTATATTAAAACTGTAAGCATTTAATTTCTAGACTTAATTGTATTTTGAGGATTTCAGAGTACTGGTGATCAAACTGTACAGACTATTGTAAATACATTGTCTATATACTATATAATTTATTTTGAACTTTACTCGAGTGGATTATATTGAGGCGAGTTTCAGAGTAATGAGTAAATCTGGAAATTGGTTGACGATGTTGGTGCTGTAGTGAAGCTTAATTGACCACGTTGTATGAAATATGTATCATGTAACCGAGCCTCCTTTCACCTCATATTTAGATGTGGATTGGTATGTAGGTGTTTTTGAAGAATGCTAGGTGTGTGTAGATTCAAATGTGGTATCATTCCATGAATTCACTAAGTGTAACGTGTAGGTGTAGATTACTTAATTAAGGTTCGAGTGGTTATCGTGACCAGCGATTAGAATTGTTGAATGACATAACTGAGAATCGATCGCAATGATTCACGTAGGTGGATTGACAGTTCGCTTACCCATTGGATTTGCAGACTTATTTATGCTGCAATTTCATTCCTTCTACTCGAGTCATAATGTCCATGTCTAGTGTTTCGTACTCTCACTGATACTGTTACCACTTTCTTGTTTGTCTTCATAATTTCATCTGATTGTACAGACTATTAATATTTCTTTGTCTATGTACTTTGGAATTTAATCGAGTGTAGAATAATGGTTTGAGATTCAGATATATATAGGTCGGTAAAAGTCACAAAATGTTTTGTCGGAAATAAAAATAATTTAGGGAATCAATACTTCAATAGCAGGAACCATCTATCAAGTTTAATTTTGGTGGTCAGCTTCGTGATCAATCAATTATAGGAAGCAACATGCCAAATCTGGAAGGAGAGCTTATAGAAATGCCGAAGTGTTCCTTTCAAGACGCTAGGTATGTGTGTGTTGATTATGATTCAGTGCATGAAATCGACTTTAAGGACATCAAGAATTCTGCTACATAACTTAATTATCCTAATCCGATTCATATTCAACGTCATACGGTAGCTTTTAATTAACGCAAATTGTCTTTCTCATGAAAATGTGGATAACAATAGATTGAAGAGTCATGAAACAGGTTACAGAGGTGATCACATGTATGGTAAATGTTTATCTTGTGGTTAATTTCACTTACGTGATTCGTCCATCCTGCGTCATGATGAGTACTTTAGGTGTGGTAAAATAGGGCTGTTCAATTAGACGCGAGTAATACTGAACCTTGTAATTCGGATCGTATTAATTTAGGTGATTCCGATAATCATATACTATCCTTATTTAAAACTTCCAGTGGTTCACTTCACTCAGACCATGAATTGGTGCTGTTCAGTTGTGTCTCGAATTTATCCGTAAATTTACATAGTATTGTCTTATATTTATACTCACTGATGATTCCTGTGTATTTGATTGTGCTCTGATTACGAAGAAAATATATTCATTTTTGCTCATTTAGTTTCACATTTCTTTAATATTACTATCTCAAATATTCTTGGTTAGTATACCATTTGGAATGCTTCTGAATATCAGATTGGCATCATGAAGGGGCCTGTGATTGGACAGTTAGGTACACATTCCGATTTCGAGGATTGCATAGTATGGTTTGAAATATGTAGCATGACCAAGACCGATGTCAGAGATGATAAAATTATGGCTGATACCCTCATATTCATCGGAAAGAATGACTACAGCTTCCTGAAAACTTTGTAGTTTCCAGTTGAGCCCATTTAACTTCCTGATACAACTCTCAAACAACTACTTCAAAACCGTGTAAAGCTTACTAATTTAGAATACCGTGAAAGAACGCAATTTCATAAAATGATCCGTCAGAATTACCAGAAGGGTAGCGAGTCAATCCTTGAATTGTAGTTGCCTTAATGTTGTTACTGAATCGGCGCCTTTCTAGAATTATATTGATTTGACTTATAATGTTTATGTAAATAGTTTAAAACAATCGACCAATCACTCACTAAGTATACGAAATATAAACTTTTCCGTTTTTACCATGTTTAACTTTTTTGGAATGACCCAATCAAATTAAAATAATATTAAAAGGAGTGAGGTAACATTCGTTAGAAACCTTCTACGTAGTGAAAGTGAAAACAGGATGGACAGGTTTTTGATTATTTGACTACAGTAGCATTACCATGCACAATACAAATGAGAAAGAAACAGTTATCTGTAGCGTTGTAAAGTCTAACATTTTGAACGGATACATCATTGTATACGATTGTACATTGATTTTAACCAATTGACGATCCATATACCTAAAGTAAAATGTTATCCTTGGTATGAATTGGCTAAATGGACAGTGATGTAGAGTTTGAAATATGGCAAAAAACATCCGCTACAGACGACGCAAGTGACCACTTTTAAATGTTACCTTAGTATGAAACAAAAAAACTTATTCGGTTCAATGTATCATCTGTGTATTAGCCATATGTTTACTGCGAATAGTTATGGGTTGTTCATTTAATTACATATTTTAGGCTCACAAATTATGGTTATATGTTCTGCATATTTACAATTTATTTGATGGATTAATTTGATATATTGACGCGCTGCATAACCAACACATTCAATTTACAGTTAAATGTTTTATGTTATACATCAACCAATCATAATAATGCAATGCAGGTTCATACTGCATACTTCGAATTTGAGTTTTTGATTGTGTCTTGTTGAGTGTCTGGATTTATATTGATTGGTACTATTTCGTTATATTAATTTAAATTCACATCTACCATTGCAATACGAATGGATCCGAATAACTTGGGGAAAATGCCCAACAGCGAGTCGCTCCGGGAAGTAAGAGATTACTTGGAATACTTTAATGTTTCATGTTTGTGACATAACTTCAAGGGAGATATTATTTCAGCTCATCTTATTATTGCGATTGTGAGAGAAGCTTGTAGTTTGTTAAAGAACCTTACTTATCCTGACAAACATATTCTACTTCCGTACAACCATCTAAAGAGGTTATCAACAGATCATTTTCACGTAACATTCGGAACATGTGAAATAACTCAGTGAGACAAGTTAGTTTATGCTCCAATCTGACTACTAGAGATTTCATTCCACTTCAGACGCTAGCTTTTGGGTGCAATTTTAGTGAACAACTCTATATACAACTTTATGATCGTGTGATTGCTGATATACATGGTCTCAAACTAGAGGACGAGGCCAACCAAATTGATTCTTGAATGACAATTCACCCAGTACATTTAGAAGTCAAGGATGATCTCATCTTCTTGAACTGTTCTAAGCAACCAATAAAGGGAAAATTAAACGGATGAAAGCGTGAGTAAACGGAAAATTCCATTTTTCTCTTTGACGTTGATTATGTAGGGGAAACGTTGATTTTCCTCCCTCATGTCCTGTGTTTGGGGTGAAACTTGTAAGGAAATATATGTAAAATACCGTGTTACGATATGCCACTTCCTGTACTTGAATCTTCATAATTATCCATAAAATGAGGTACTGTTCAATAACAGACGACAATAACTATCATTCAGGAAGAAGCGCTGGAAGTGGATAGGACACATATTGAGGAGAGCACACAACTGTGTCACAAGACAAGCCATCACATGGAATCCTGAAGGCCAAAGGAGAAGAGGAAGACCAAAGAACACATTACGCCGAGAAATGGAGATAGACATGAGAAAAATGAACAAGAATTGGATGGAACTAGAAAAGAAGGCGGGAGACAGAGTGGGTTGGAGAATGCTGGTCAGCGGCCTATGCTCCATTGGGAGTAACAGGCGTAAGTAAGTAAGTAATAACTATCATTAGCACATGTTAAAAAATACAGACGCAGGGAATTCCCCAAATGCATGTATCCAAGCTTCGTTGTTTGTTTAAGTAAATTGTTCCGACATGCGTGGTGGTCATCACAAATATTTCGTGTGATGCAAGTGAGTGGCGTGCTCTCTGTTTTTATGTTCATTATCACTAAATACCTTGTTTGTCCTGTAAGATTGGTCCAGTAAAAGTCGGTGAGAGAGCTTGTAGACGTAGGGCGGCATTGAACTTGTCAAGCGTTCTTGGTTGCCATAAATCGACTATTATCACATGGTGAGATAAAATGCGAACAGCTTTCATGAAAAAACCACACTCCCTTTCGTTTAGTCAGTTCGTTAACGAAAACACGATCAACAAATACTGTTTTTAGGAGTGATTTATGTTGCATTAATAGCAGTGAACACTGTGTAGCGGTAAATAAATCCCCAAAATAAATAGCTCTGTAAGTTTTCGGCATTGGATGCTGACCATATGTTTTAGTGGACTCATCAAGCTGAAGGCGCTCGGTCATGCATCCGCACCAGATCACGTGTGGTAACGCTGTGCACAACATCTACCGCAATCGCTAGCCAGATTACATAAGAGAATTCCGATATTTTGGTAATCGACAAATACACTCTTCCGATCTCCTGGACTCTGTCTTTTGATTTCTCTTGGTGGTTACGAATTATATTGGAAGGTGTTACTGGTAGAAGCGTTGTCAAACACTGAATACCTGTGTCATCTTCAACTGGAATTAATTGCAATGAGATTCCATCAGTTATGATAACATCCAGTAGCTACATCAGTGAAAAGCTTCTGGATGACAGTTGTACGTGAAGGAAGTGAATTCGTTAATATGTTTCTTCTAGGATGTCATAACGTCAATTTGTATTCTCAAAAGTCCATAAACCGTAAAGAGCAGAGCAACATGATATTTATGAATTTGATGGCAAAAAGCTGTCTGAACATCAAAAATGCTGTCTGGATTCCGTATGACTTTCCAGATGTCGTTCTGGACTTATCGAGCAGCATCAGAAGTGTCCTGTGTCCGTGCACAATTGTCCAACCACAGTTCATCAGCAGTGGGGTTTATTACTATTTCGGATTGCAAGACAACCTGCTAAGATATGTTGAACTTCGGTTGTGTGATTGTGATCTTTATACGTCGGACTTGTATATTAATGCAGATGGAATTTCTACTTCAACACTTATGGCCTGTATTAGGATGCATCGTTGCTCCAAGTTTCAGTGACGTGTTATTGGTAGGTATCTGTTGAGGGAATATCGGGCCGGCAGAATTCGGCGAAATTTCTGTGGATATCATTTATGAATTGAAAGAAATGACGGACATGGGTCTGTTTAGTGTCAAGTTCAATAAATACATAGCTCTTAAGCTGGTCACTGTAGTATATAGACGTATTATGCAATAGGCAGCATATGGTTGCGGTTAAACAGATGTTTGTGTGGATAGAACTTTTTCTCTGTCCAACGGACCCTGTCGATGTACACCTGTAAGTCAGTGACCAGCCAGATGATAATTGGTCAGTCCTAACAGACTGTGTGCTGTACTGCAGAACATATCGTCGGCTACTTCAGACTTGAGTGCTAACATTAGGCAGCTACTGCTGAAGTTTGCTGGGTGTGAACATCCGTAGCAATTGGATTTCGGACTATCAAGTTAGCAAGTTACCTTTGTCATCTGAAGAGGAGGTGGGAACTTTGGACACACGTCTTTAGCAAGAAAACATATGGGACATATTTGTAATTTGCTCTAGGTAGACAAATTCCATACGATTATAAGAGGCTGTTAAGAAAGAGTCTAACAAGGTGGTTGGGGACGGGTTAATAATCCCACGTTTTTGTACGGTTGGGCTACTCTCAGTGTGAATACATTGAACGAGGATGGAAAACAATTAGAATTTGTTATAATTACTACATGAAACTGAATACTCTGATTTCACAACAGAGTTTCAATTTAGTAGACAAAAACTCAGATATGGCAAACCAATTTATTCTTTCGAGCAAAATCAAACAATACCTTTTTGATACATGAAGATCCTACATTAATCATAACTTCGTTCAGTTTTCCTTTTTAACAGGAGAACTGAAGATATTTGGCTGATAAAAAAGTTCATATTGAATATTAATTATTTCACTGCATTTTTGGATGTATTTGTACTCAACTTCTGGACTTGGTTGTTTGCATCGTTCCTTTCGAACCTTTTGGTTTGGTATTTGGAAGTTTTTGCTCTAGGAACCTAAAAAACTGGAGAAGGACATTAGGGGCGTCTCTTTGTAATTTGCGAATAAACTTTGGAACCTAAATTGGAGTTCGGTTCTATTGCTAATTTGGGTTCGTAAGTTACAAGTAGATTGACATACTGTGCCTCAATAATTGAAGATTAAAATCTCGGGCGCAACATACTTTACATAGGCCAACATCTTTCCGATCCTGTTGTATTATGACTGCCCTTTGTTTTTCTCCCTTTTATTTTGTTATAACGCTCGGTTTTACTTCGTCTAATGTCATAACGTTTGGTTTCCCAAGGTTTACACGTATGGGACGTTAATTTACCTTAAACGATTATTTACACTAGATTCCCTCCCAGTGTCTGTTTTATAGGACTTCAACACAACTCAGATCAAGAACACGTGATTAGCCTGACCACAACGTAAATATATTTCCACACCGAAACCCGACACAATCTAACAACGATGAAGAATCAATAATAAGTGAGTCATAATAATAATAATAAGGATAGGGGAATATGTAGAATTATGATTCACTATGATATTAGTACTGCTCTAATAATAGACCTAATCCCAAAATTGTAGATTCGTCATGATATAACTGCCTAATCTATAAGATCTTACGTGGAAGTCACACCATTGACTACACCAACTCACTGTATCGTATCAATTACCAATACCTGATGAACAACAAGGTTAGGATAGAGAAAGAACAATATATTTAATATGAATGAGATATAGGATAATATCCAGCAGGGACCACGCCTGCATGGCCGAGCCATGCCACTCGATCAACTCCAGTCCATTTAATTCATTCATCGCGCCTTCTCCATTGTTAGGTATTTCCCCGAGTTAAATATTGAATATCTATTTTCTGAGTAGTCTCGTGTTCACAGCTTTGTAGATTGTGTGGCTATTGTCCAATGCCACTACAAATATATAGGTCATCTGACAGCTGTCAGACCATCTATATATCTGACCAAGCAGACAACCAATCATTATCATCCTCGCTCACACATTATATATTTACTCCAGTCTTCTGCTGATCAGCATTCTACCCCAAATTCCCGTACCATACTATTTATGTCTGTCAGCATAAGTCGCGCAGACCACAGTACTACCGACGATGTTGTATATAGGGTAGGACCGTATTGTGGTGTGTGCTACTTATATCGATATGAGTAGTGTATTAAACTAGCCAGGAATTGAGTGTCTAGCAGTGGAAGCTCAAGAAGATCGAGGAAGAAAGAACGGGAACTGTAAGAAATTGGTATGGAAATTCAGGAGCATTGTAGTCTGAAACGATTGACAGATACTTGCAATTATTTATTCTTACTACAAGCGCATCTACATCGGTGTCAGGTGCGGTTGTAGAGCAGAATGGGAAACCTGTTCGAAACTATTCGTAAGAAGTAAGTAGGGTTATTCTCAGAACTCAAAGGAGGGTGTAACATTTCAAATTTAGCTGATCGCCTCGTCTTATACTTTATGCACCATCCAACTTAGTCACTTCATCTGTCATCCACCACCATGGACCGTATATAGAGTTTAGAGTTCAGTGGTTATGATTTCATCATTGATCACTGAGTGACTAATAGGATAGCACACGCGGAATTTCTATCACGCTACTCATATTTCAAAAGACCACCTAACAATGCTGATATAAGTCGGAAATCGAAAAACTGTCGTACTTGTTTACATGAGTGATCATATAATAAACCTACTTGAAATTCTTCACCTGCATTTTATGAATTGTGGCAACGCACTCATGCGGATTACTGTGGCTCGTTTATAATCTTAATTTATTCTTCACTCGAAATGGACAGACGTGATGCTCACGAATGGTCTTAATGGATAATTCATTCACAGAGCGACGAGAAGGGACCCTCAATAGACTAGAGAAGGATAATGGAACACATTTCACAGAAACAGATTTCAACAGATGGCTGAATGATACTAAATGCCGCAGTTCCACAGTTCCACCAAAAACAGATGAAGATGACTGAAGTACATGATTTCAATCGACTTTGATACTTATCGTGCATCTTCTGAAATTTAACAGTTCACTCCTCTCATTAGTTGTCTAAGAAAACTTTGGTCACATTGGAAATTATGGGTGATATCAAAGTCACCGCATTCAAATACTATCGTACCACACGAATGTAATGACTAAACTATAACACGGTTGCTTCTAATACACCTGCTCATGACTGAAACAGTGAGATGCACTTCGAAACTCAGCATCACGTCATGATTTGTTACACAAACCATTTTAAATTTCTGACACTTCCGGACCACAGTTATTATTGATATACCAAAAGGAACACTACAAGCCGAAGTGTCTGTTCATGAGTAAAGCAAAAGTTAACAAGTTGCACTCACAACAAAGTGGTATATTAAGTAGTGAAATGATGACAATTGTTTAAAAATGAATGTTACTTGTAAGCTCCTTCTGGGGCAATAACCACAAATGAGGTCACTTAATAAACGAGGGTTCCGTTGTACGTGGTGGCACTAACATCGTAATGAGGAAGATTGAGTGGCGAGACTATAATTGATGAGCGAACCAGTCAGGTATAAAATAATAGGTCTTAGATTCTGCCGATAAATCCATCCACCCGTTTGGCTAAATATAGTCTTGGCATCATAGGTGATGTCAGTTCGTGATGAAATCTCTAAATCTAATTCCCGACCCTAATCACCAACTGTAAATCATAATCCTTATTGTCTAACTGCCTGATAACCCTCATGTAGTCCAAGTAAATAGATAGACACTCTCAAGGTCAAATTAGCGTCACTGAAAGATCCATAAATTATAGTCTCACCGATTAAATCCGTTGGCTTGATTCAACGATAATCCCGGCCACAACTCAAATGTAATGTAGAATGGCCTAAAAGTATGTCTACAATCGCAGACCGTGCTAAATAAAGTAGGAAGACAAACGACGGGGACGGCGTTCATGATTTTGCGTATAATATAAGCAGCCGAAATCAAAGGTGATATCAAAGTAACCACATTCAAATACTATCGTACCACACGAATGTAATGACAAAACTACAACACAGTTGTTTTTAGTACAACTGCTCATGACTGAAACAGTGGGATGCATTTCGAAACACAGCACCACGTCATGATTTGTTACACAAACCATTTTAAATTTCTGACACTTCCGGACCACTAATCGTGGACCAAAATAGCGCTACCGAATTCCCACTGGCTGACGTCCAAGCAACTAAAAACCGAATAGTTATTCATAACGGTATTTCATCAGCGTTGCAAAGCATTGTATCGACTTGACAGTCACGTAAGACGATTGATGAAATTGATGAACCTGTCAATAACAACTCGATCGGCAATCGGACTGTTAGTTGTCACGAAAGGGTATTGTTTCCTTGTGGTCTTCTTTATCTAATATGGATGATTTCAGTATGTTTTGCTGTCAGTTTCCCATCGAGTAAACAGCTTAGAACTCTGTCCGTCTCACTGAATGCATAGCGTCACAATCGTTCGTGCAAGTCATCAATGTGTTGTTATTGTAATTATTATTAGCTTTATTCAATATTATATTTCTGACACAATATAGAATTTTGTCACAAGATATTTTAACAAGCTTTTTCTCATTATTAATTGATCGTTTTTGACAATAAACACTTAGTGGTCTCCAGTTAGATGTCAGCAGTTCAGGAATCGACATCTGAACGATGCACAATATTTTCGATGCATGTTGCTAGCAACCACGATGTCTCTGTTTTGGCTATTTTGTCAATTGTACAGTGATAAGTCGTTTCACAAATACACCTGGATAGGTTATGCGATTAATAGACAGTGATGTGTTCGAACGGACAGAAAACACATAGCTTTGCAATATCTAGATTGCAGAAGCAGGTAGTCCAGATACTGAAGCAGACCATCAATGTAAGCAGTCGAGCAAACCTCCTGCAAACTGAAAACATCACTGTCGAATTTAGCATAGCACTGATAACAGTCCATATCGTTATCATAAATTTCGGTTGGCAGTACTGATCTTCCTATTTTGGGGAAATCTTCAAACGTTCAATGATCTTCCTTCATAAATTGCGGAAATTTTGGTCTAATACCACCAACTCCGCGCTGCGCAGCTTCCCGGACATACTGTTAATAACCAGTGTGATTTTTATACCTTTTAGGATGAAATTACAAATAATAAATATGATTTCTAATATTGTCATGAAGTTCGTTCATCATTGCATCACCGATGTTCGGGTTTTGTTTTAGTGTGTCAAACAGACACGAGACAATGAAGCGTCGGCTTCACACCAGTTTTTCAAAAATATCACGCGATTCAGGTCAGTTGTTTGTACTATCCAGAACTTCAATTATTGCATCTGTTCAGTCTGACGACAGCTAATTGTTCCTTTTAGACACAACGGTACAACTGGCTAGTCTAGGTTTCTCTATTAAGAAATTGTAAATGGTGCAATTACTGAATTGTCTCCACCTGTTCATCTCTCAACAAAGCAATAGCTAGACAAATTCTTATTCGAGACGATGAAATGTGACATAGCTGTACAGAAGACAAATAGAATTCAATATATTCTTCGGGTGTACATTCCAAAACTCACATGTCCGTCATAAGTATATTACATCATTGCCGTAACGTAGAACCAACGTTTTTGGAAATAGGAGTCTACTACCACAGTGGATAGAAAACAAGTTTCCTGAGGGTTTCAGAAAATTGCCTACGTAAAATCAGTTTCAGCGAACTGAAGCTTCAACTGAACTACGACAGTCTATCTTTGTTCAAAAGCTCTAACCAACAACTGTGGTAAATCCTAGGTCGCTTGGTAGGTCTATTACTTCGTGAATTATTCATCGTTGGGATCTATGGTGGTGAAGTAAAACCATCTGATTTCAACAAAACCAGTTGAACTATCCTTGGTTACAACTTATGCTCTCCCCAACAATCATATAGTCATTGCTTACTGTTCGCTATCTTGCAAACATTTACTTAACTGATAACATGCAAAGTCTTGTGGAACATAAGTTTTACCAAAATCAACTACTCATAATCCCTCTATTTGAAATGAGTCAATTTCTACTTTATTCCACATTTGGGAAAGTAAGAGTATGAAGTTTTGGTTTATTGGACATAAGAACAATGAGCTTAGAGCATTTTTATTGTGCATACACTCATTCTCAATGAATCGCTTGTTCGAAATTCTCCTAATCATCAGTATATTTAAGTAATAGAAGGATTTATGATAATAATTTATATGGGTTTGTAGTAGTGCATATTTTTATCGCAGTCAGGCAATGGTGAGGTAGAGAGAATCTCCCGTGACTATACAGATCGCAAAAGCTTGATCAGCTAACTAATAAAGTAGTTGGCATTTTTTTCTCTCCGTAGTTATACTTCTGTTGGCTTACTAATCCATATGCATCTGGAAATCAACACACTAACAGAGCGTTTGCATAAAGGCTATCTGACTTTCTGTATTTCTACAACATTGATTGTTTTTCCATATTATAACCCTACATCTCAATACAAAATACTTGTACCGTTCTCTTACGTTCACGTGTTTGCTCTCTTCCGTTATCAAAGCACGCTAAATCGATCCTCTTGTAACTTACGAAGAAAAATAACAATAGACTCAAACTTTAATTCAGGCACCAAACTTTATCCGCAAATTAAAAGTAATTGAACGAAATATCGTTGTAGTAATGTTTACAACAATTACAGAATAAACCTTCATTTTCTTAGATTCCGGAGCAAAAACTTCCAAATACCGAAACAAAGACAGAGAGAAAACAAAATGCTAGAAGGCAAAGATATAAATAAACAACTTCAGATGTTGAGTAAACCAGATACATCGAAAACACAACGAAATTATGAGCAAATACAAAAGTTCTCAATCAATCAAATGTCTCCAGTTCTCTTGTAACGCCTAAATAAGCTAAACTACTAACCATCGGTTATTACTATGCATCTTATGGTGGCTTGTTATAATAGCTTCATACTAAACCATTGTTCTTGATTGAAATTTCGATTTTTTTGACCATTAACTGATCCTCGATTAGATTTTTGTCCTGTGCACATTAAGAATCAAATCAAATATTTGAAATTTATAGCCCGTAACTCTTTTGCTATCTTTGGTTTACCTTTAAGTTTATCTGAAGGACTCTGGTTATTCGTTTTGAACATATAAATACTGAGAAGATTGACATTCAACATGAAACACTTCAAAGTCAAAAATGTTTACGCGTGAACACAGGTTTAGTATGGCACCGTTTGGCCTTGCAGGTGTGGTCATTTTTTGCAACTCATTCCTCGTAATGTTAAACACCCCATTTTATTCCCAGACCAAGTGTTATTTTTAAAAATGCTAAACATGACACCACTGATTGTTAGGTTTAACGAGTCAGTATAGACATTGATGTGACCTTTAGGTAAGATTTTATAGACGAGGTGGTTACATCGTGACAGGCCTACAATTTTGGTACCAGTTCTATTGTTATGGTAGCGAACAAAAATGCTCTCATGCCGAGCTATATCACAGCTCCACGAAATCCTTGGCAGAGCCTCAATGTTGGCAGCAGGATATAAATGCAAATATATGCCGTACGACAAACAATTTAGAAAGATCACCCTTCAAAGAGGATTTCACGGCCTGTGTCGTTTGAGGCTTGACAGTATATACATACAGACTATCCTGGTCAATTTTTCGACAGTACTTTGCACTTGTAGTCATTGATTCTATTACTAAGTGACCTGAAGTTTTCTTCAAAAATTCACCAAATTCTGACTTTGCAATTCAGGCACTAGGAAACATTTTTAGTTGAGAAAAGTTCACCATGGTCCAAGTGTGCCTGTTCCAACTCCTGTTGTTAGTTCTATTACCACTGTGTGCATGCTAGATCATATAGACTATATTTATACATGTGAAGCCGTATCAACACGGCATAGACCCAAAGAGAAGACGTACAATCAATTACAGGAATCTCAGACCAGTTAAGCTGCAGTGGCTGTAGTATTCGTACAAACTACAAACTAATGATACTGAAGATGGCACAAGTATTCAGTGTTTGACAACGCTTCTACCAGTAACACCTTCCAATATAATTAGTAACCACCAAGAGAAATCAAAAGACAGAGTCGAGGAGATCGGAAGAGTGTATTTGTCGATTACCAAAATATCGGAATTCTCTTATGTAATCTGGCTAGCGATTGCGGTAGATGTTGTGCACAGCGTTACCACACGTGATCTGGTGCGGATGCATGACCGAGCGCCTTCAGCTTGATGAGTCCTCTAAAACATATGGTCAGCATTCAATGTCGAAAACTTACAGAGCTATTTATTTTGGGGATTTATTTACCGCTACAATACCTTTGCAGCTGATTTCCTGATAATTACGATTTCCGAATATAATACGTCCAGTTGCATATATCTGTAGTGGCATTGGACCATAACCACACCATCTTCAAAGCTGAACACAAGACTACTCAGAAAATAGGTATTCAATATTTAACGCGGAGAAATACCTAACAATGGAAAAGGCGGGAACAGTTAATTGAATGAATTAGAGTTGATGGAATGGCATGGCTCGGCCATACAGGCGTGGTCCCTGATGAACGTTACCTTATATCTTGTATTCATATTAAATATACTGTTCTTTCTATAGCCTAACCTTGTTCTATATCATGTATTGGCAATCGATAAGATACAATGAGTTGGTGTAGAAGATGATGTGACTTCCACGTAAGATCTTATAGATTAGGCAGTTATATCCTGAGAAATCTACAATTTTAGGATTATGTCCATTATTAGAGCAGTACTAATATCATAGTAGACCATAACTCTACATTGGTAAGCCCGACTAAAGAAACGCAGCCATAATTCTACATATCTACGTATCTTAAATTGCATTATTTTGGAAGTTCCTGATTGGAAAATCAATGTTAACAATTCAACTCATCATAAAACATCATAGAGGATTCGGCGGGCAGCTCACAAGCAGGTAGACACTTTGGACCTGCTACATAACCCAGCTCTCCCATCCCATATACAGCAACAAGTACAGGTGAAGACAGCCATTATGTCAACGGCCTCTAAAGAAGAAACTGAGATCCGAATGTACAACATTTAGAACTTTAACCAGTCGCACTCGATGGAGATCTGGATGAGCTAGAAATGTGCTACTTACCTGAGCAGCATCAATGCTAAACAAGGTTCTAAGTCACGGATTAGCAAATCGAAGACAGGATCACCACAAAAGATAGAACACACGCTACGGAAGTCACCAAACTGCATCTCAGGTTAAGCAGTGACTTGAGGTCCTGAAGGGAAAAGGAAAAGCGGTCGACAAAGAGCACGCTGTGTTGGAAATCGAAGGCAAATATCGAGAGAATGTGTAGCAGTTAGGAAATTGGGAGAAGCCGAGGTGATGAGCCTAGGGCATTATAGGCTGGAGCATCACGGCCTAAGGTTTATTATCCATGAAGATCTAGTAAATATACTCGGCATTTCCGTTTATCCTCATTAGAAACCGGTTATTTACTGTGGGGTCTCGCACTTAATTTTGTGACACCCGATTTGTTAAACCAAGTAATGACAAAGATTTTGAAATTGTTTAATCTCTTGTAAATGATCTTTGGTTGAAGAGTATTTCCAACCTGCACACAAGTGGAAGCGATTCGGTCCACTTTGAAACGTTTGCAGCTGAAAGTGAAAATTTTAGCTGTTCGTGAGAGCGTTCTACAAACCTGTCGGCTTGTTGATAGTAGGCGGTCGTTCGGACTCATGTAATTATTAGTGGTGTTGTCGGACAACGGAAAATTCCCTATTTGAACTTGTGTGTACATTCTATACTGATAGTTGAAGGACAGGCGAAGTTTTCTCCCACCGTTCAGCCAAGGCGCTGGTCATCGTTTCAGCAGTAATGTTCTTGTATGGTACTGTTCCTGGCAATCCTGTGCAACGTTCCACACAAGACAAGAGATTATGGTATCCATTTGAATATGGTAAGTGTGCTACTAAATCCAGATGAACATGGTCGGAACGAGCTTCGGGAGCTTTGAATGAGCCTAGAGGACATTTGTGTCTCATGACCTTAGATTTCTCGCAGCATACATAGAGGGACGTGTTCAGTCACTCACGTCTTTATCAATAACAGGCCGGCAGAATCGTTCTACTATGAGGTTGATGGTTGCTCGAGCACCTTGATAAGTAAACGTTTGCACGTACTGAAGACGTTGAGTCGATAATGTTTCGGCACGACTGGACGATCCCTACCTGTAGATTTGTTAGATAATATCTCCATCTGTTTAGCACGCAGTTTTAAATTGTCGAGGATAACTTGTGCTGAAGACCAGTGTCTTCTTTTTGAAGCTGGGCGAGTTTAAGAAGGTTGATTCCTTGAAAACCGTTCAAGGAAGTTATTCGAGACAATGCGTCTGCAACTACATTGTTCTCCCCAAGAATGTGCTGTATATCCGGAGTAAAGCGCGAAATGTAGTCCACTTGTCGGGACTCTCGACGGGAGTACTTGTTTGAAGGTGAGCCTAAAGCGAAGTTAAGAGGCATGAGATCGGTGGAAAGAGTGAATTCTCAGCTTTCGATAGAGCATTGAGAGTGCCGTGCAGCATAACACATGGCTAGAACGTCCTTAATGAAAGTGCTATACCTCGATTCTGTGTCTAGAAACTGTCTAGTAAAGAATTCCAAAGATTGCCATATCTGTTTAACCCATTATTGTAAGACTCCTCTGATTGCGCAGTCGAATGCTTCTATCGCAATGCTGATAGATGTTTTGGTGTCGTAATGTGCAAGCAATGTTACTTAGGGTGTGAGCTCCTAAACTGTAGAATGCTTCTTTGGCGATGTCGTCCGTATTGATGTATTTCTCATTTCCACGAATTTGGCGTTTTGGGTTACCATAAGAGACGCTCTGTTCAGTGCGAATCGTTGAAAGACACCAACCAGGTAATTGAACGTACGTAATTGTTGATTTTGGTCTGTTCTGGGTAATCCAGAATGGCCAAGATACAGCCAGTCCTCTAGCGTTGTGTTGGAATGGGACAAGCACAACCTGCCACTAAAGATTTTGGGGATATATTCATTGATAGACTTCAACAAAACCATTTTATAACAGTGAGTAAATATGATTAACTATATTATTTTGCTCATATTGTTTACCGAGATACTGAATGAGAAGTGCACAATAGTGAAAGAAATTTAGCAGAATATGTTTTTCCATAACGTCAATGTTGTTGTGAAACGAAGCGATAAAATGAAAACTGTACCTTACTTGTACCGGGATTCTTCACAATAGCCATGAGCTGAAATTACATTTACAAGGGCTTCTGATATAATAATATTGCTTAACCCTTGATAATTAAAGACCAGACGACTGGGACAGATGCATTAGTTTGTACTAATGTTATGTCAACCTACAAATAACTCCAGATCAGCTTATACTAATGTTTTCGAGTGACTAAACTACCCTCATCGAACTCTATTAATGTAATAGAACCGTGTTTTAGAGCGATAGCTTCGTGAAAATAAACCAAATGGCTCATATAAACACGTTTAGAATATCCTGTATATTGAATTGAGGAAAATGGCGTTGGGGCTTACCATGATCTTCTGCCGCGCAGTTTCGAATTTCTTGTTCCTCAGCTGTACAAATGGCCTTAAGGCGTATATCTAAAGTAAGGACATGTCCAATATTTTTGTGCAGCAGAATCGCTTTATTTAGGAGCTAAAGGACTTACGTCTTGATCCTCCAACCCAGTGTTCAGCTGGACCTATTAAAGATGATCGTAAGTCAATATATGCTGTATTAGTTTACATTTAGTGTTTGCCTGGCAAGCCACTATTATGGGACCTGTATGTTCGTTTATTCCGTAATAATGTACCTGTAGGCTGATAGTCCATATGAAGGTGGGATATTCTTCCTGGAAATACAGTTTCCCACAGACTACCCTTTCAAACCCCCTAAAGTAAGCGTTGTATCACTCTCAAGCCAGCCTTGTGACAGATCAGTTTCATGACGAAAATATATCATCCGAATATAAATCTCAGTGGTCATATATGTTTAGATATCCTCCGTGGACAATGGTCTCCTGCCCTCACAATATCGAAAGGTAAGCATTCGTATATAAATACTCAATTTGTGTTTTTAAATTAGTTCTACTCTCAATTTGCTCACTATTGACGGACCCCAATCCAGATGATCCTCTATGCCCAGATGTCGCACGTCAGTACAAAACAGATCGTAAGAAATATGATGAGTTAGCTCGAGAGTGGACACAGAAATATGCTATGGGACCTTAATGCAGTCATTACACAAAACATTTCGATAGACATATTTTCTCCTTTCTTCTTGTACTCATTGATGACGTACGTGTTACATTTAAAGTCGGTTGATTTTTTCAGCCCTCGAGTAACCTTACTTTCTTATTCTATTCTTACTGGTTTGTCAGTTGTGCGTTTGTGAAAATGCTTTTAAGGTTGTCGCGAGTATTTCTTCTTTTTTCGAATTAGACTTGTGCCGTGTTTAGTGACAGTTGGCGGTACAGTTTGGTTCACTCAGACGTTTTCATTTGTTTAAATATTTAATTGTATCAATTCACTTTACGAGAAATTCATTACTTGAGCAATTGCTGCTCGTGATACTCATCATCTAATCTTCTCAGAATTTAGTAATCTGTTTATATTTGACCAAAGCTATTAAAACTTGTGTTTATTCAAGAGATTGCTTTAAGGAAAAGTCTGATTTCATGTTGGGAAGAAGATTGCATCAATGAGAGTATCGGATTTTACGGCAGTCTAATCTTGTTTTTCAGTAGTAGTCTGTTTACTCGTGTTAAGGCGTGTATTTTCGTTAGCATAATACGCTTATTAGTTTGTATGAGATTTTTAGTGACGATCTTAAGCATAGTTCTCTAGTTAATTCATATAACTACTGTTAATTCATCCGTTTTAACATCGTCCCTGTATGACTTTCGTTGGCTGACGAGATTAACGCCTCTGGATTTGCTTCATAGTACTGGATCATGAACAGAATAATTATTTATCTTTGAACTTTTCTGAAATTCGTAATATGAATTAGAAATCGTTCCAATCTATGCAGTTAAGTAGAAGTGTTGGTAGGAAATGTTACTGTTATTAACCAGCGTTGTTCGAAGAGCAACTATTTAGTCAATATCAAATCTCCATTTATTACTTAGAGCCTTCTTTTGATTGCCTATTGGTTACTTTGATGACCCTAACACTTATGATCGCGTTGTACTCGATAAGAAAATGCTTTGGATCGCATAATTAATGAGAATGTTTTTATCGCAGAACGTTTGTGAAAAGAAAGCTGAAGTCTGTAGTTTATGTTACTATATGGACAGTTGTTCGTTAATCAATAAGGTAATCGGTAATATTTGATACTGACTGCAAAGCTTATTTCCAGTAGTGGTTGAGAGTGTTTACAGTTCGTATCTTAATCTTCATGAAAGATATTGTTGCTTATGTGTCGTCCCTTCGTCTTCGATCGTTTATTCATTGGTACACTAAAAGGTACAGGAAATCACAACTCTTATAATTTGTCAGTAATTTGTATGCCATGTAGTTTCTGGCTAGTGATACTGGGTCCTTGCCATGGTAATCGATGACGCTTCACTATCTCATTAAGCGATTTGTAACATTAGACTAGTATCCTATTCTTAACCACGAAACAAGCAATACATACAGGAAACCTATGGTCAACATTATGTAACCTACGCTGTCACTGAAGTATGTGGTGTATTTCCAAATTATATTGTTGGTGCACTGAAAAGTGATGAGATTCTACCACATCCTGACACTTGTTAAAGCCTCTTCTTCCGAATCTGAATGCACAGTGTTTTAGATTCGAACAAAACAGTCAGTCTATTTTTCGAACTTTGGTAGTGTAAAGTAAGAAGACAATTTGACTCGACAATGGATATTGTTTATTTGCCCAATTCAATCTGAATAACAATCTGATCATATTTATTTACAATTGATTGATCACCGGGTAGTGACCAGTGCTATGTGAGTCAAGTCTTTCTCAGTAGTGCTGGTTAAATGTGGTCACTAGTGTAAGTGGTTCGACATCGCGTGCATTATGTTAAAACAGGATGGTGTTTAGAGGTGGCCATCAGGAGACGCTATACATAGGTTTTGTGATGCCTGGTACTCTTCAATAAGGTGTAACTGTAATGTCACCGGTAGCCCGGATTGCGTGGTACTAACGTCCTTGATTGTGAATTTAATTGTAACTCGTGACCGGATGTGTTAGGGAGCATCAGTCCCTTCAAAATTGCAGGCACACCTTGTTCGAGGGTGTGAGATATCACTGGACTTAGGTTAAGCTGGGGATCCTGCCGACTGCTTTCGGCTGTCACCTTGAATGATGTTACGTATATTTGTCATTTATATATGGAAGCTAACGAAGGATGAGTAATTGTGTAATGTGCTGTCATTCTGAACAACGGAGAGAGAGAGCGTTGTATGATGTCGATAAAATAAGTTTTTATATCATTCTAAGCATTGAAGTTGATTTACCAGGTTATGGGATGCAAGTTTAGGACAAATTATTTTTTACTCATTGTCCTATAATCCACACATCCTTCGATTTGCATTTATCTTTTAATCGGTTGACATTCATTGTTTCTTCTCGCTGTGTATGTGTAAATGCCTTGAGTATGTATGTGATCTTTGATGGAAATGTCTACTGTACATATATATAACACCAGGTTTTCACTGTGAACTGTCTTTTTAATAGTACTAGAAGTGGGAATTTGTGCTTACTGTCTGATAATCTCAATGGATTATTGTATTAAAACTGTAAGCATTTAATTTCTAGACTTAATTGTATTTTGAGGATTTCAGAGTACTCGTGATCAAACTGTACAGACTATTGTTAATTCATTGTCAATATACTCTATAATTTATTTTGAACTTTACTCGAGTGGACAATATTGAGGCGAGTTTCAGAGTAATGAGTAAATCTGGAAATTGGTTGACGATGTTGGTGCTGTAGTGAAGCTTAATTGACCACGTTGTATGAAATATGTATCATGTAACCGAGCATCCTTTCACCTCACATTTAGATGTGGATTGTTATGTGGGTGTTTTTGAAGAATGCTAGGTGTGTGTAGATTCAAATGTGGTATCATTCCATGAATTCACTGAGTGTAACGTGTAGGTGTAGATTACTTGATTAAGGTTCGAGTGGTTATCGTGACCAGCGATTAGAATTGTTGAATGACATAACTGAGAATCGATCGCAATGATTCACGTAGGTGGATTGACAGTTCGCTTACCCATTGGATTTGCAGACTTATTTATGCTGCAATTTCATTCCTTCTACTCGAGTCATAATGTCCATGTCTAGTGTTTCGTACTCTCACTGATACTGTTACCACTTTCTTGTTTGTCTTCATAATTTCATCTGATTGTACAGACTATCAATATTTCTTTGTCTATGTTCTTTGGAATTTAATCGAGTGTAGAATAATGGTTTGAGATTCAGATATATATAGGTCGGTAAAAGTCACAAAATGTTTTGTCGGGAATTAAAATAATTTAGGGAATCAATACTTCAATAGCAGGAACCATTTGTCAAGTTTAATTTTGGTGGTCAGCTTCGTGATCAATCAATTATAGGAAGCAACATGCCAAATCTGGAAGGAGAGCTTATAGAAATGCCGAAGTGTTCCTTTCAAGACGCTAGGTATGTGTGTGTTGATTATGATTCAGTGCATGAAATCGACTTTAAGGACATCAAGAATTCTGCTACATAACTTAATTATCCTAACCCGATTCATATTCAACGTAATTAATTAACGCAAATTGTCTTTCTCATGAAAATGTAGATAGCAATAGATTGAAGAGTCATGAAACAGGTTACAGAGGTGATCACATGTATGTTAAATGTTTATCTTGTGGTTAATTTCACTTACGTGATTCGTCCATCCTGCATCATGATGAGTACTTTAGGTGTGGTAAAATAGGGCTGTTCAATTCGACGCGAGTAATACTGAACCTTGTAATTCGGATCGTATTAATTTAGGTGATTCCGATAATCATATACTATCCTTATTTAAAACTTCCAGTGGTTCACTTCACTAAGACCATGAATTGGTGCTGTTCAGTTGTCTCTCGAATTTATCCGTAAATTTACATAGTATTGTCTTATATTTATACTCACTGATGATTCCTGTGCACGGTCTTCTCGTATATGCTGTGGGGACTCTTTCTTCCTGTACTATGTCCTTATATTGAATCTATTATATATTACGACCACTGAATTAAATACGTATATGATTTTAGTGTTCTTCTGGTTGTGCTAATATGGTATGGTAACTTGGACCGATGTACATGTGTGCTTTGTCCTACGTTGTAGCTGACTAACTGGAGATTCGAATGGATAATCGCATGTTTCTTTCTACTGATTTCCAACTATTATTTGTATGACATTTTAGCATTTTTTATGAGGTTATTTTATCAAATTTTCATACATGTGTTCACTCCATAGTATTTTTTGTATATCAATTGTATCTTCTTGCTGATCAAATTCCTGCCGTTATATTGTGTTGTGTATTCTAGTTCGCTGTGTCATTCATATTTACTTGTAATTATGAAGGACATGATGCTCTTTGACTAATTTTATTTCGTGTCACCACGATCTTTACATTCAAAGATGTTAACATTGGGTCCTTCTGACCAAGAGTAACTTTCTGTAATACTAATTTCCATTTACAATTGATTGTTTATTGAGTACTGATTCATTTATTCCTAATTTGTTAGGTTAATACTACAAATGTAAGCATAGTTATTTTGATTGCCTCATTGACTAACTGATAATACATTTCTCTTATAATATCAACATATTAGAACATCACTTTAAAGAGGGAGTTTATTTAATCACTTATGTTAGAATGGTTGTATGTTGTTTCTTTTTTCTCCCAAGATTTGGGAAGTATGCCTCATTTATCTCTACTATCAACAATAGATGTTCATCAATATGATAGAAAAAGTGTTTCACAATGAATAATGTGATGCTCTTATTTGAATAATCCGATTAATTTCAAAATGTTTCACCTTATGATGAAACCCTTCATCAGTAGTATACTTATGGTGAATCTCTAATCAATCAATCTATCATATTTTACTAGTATAGGGGTTGTGGAGATTATTAAGTTTTTGATTGAGATCATGAACCGATTGATGTTAGACCATCACAATTGAAAACCTGGAAGCACTGGACGGCCGTTTCGTCCTATTGTGGGACTCCTCAGCAGTGCGCATCACAATAGGATGAAACGGCCGTTCAGTGCTTCCAGGTTTTCAATTGTGATGGTCTAACATCAATCGGTTCATGATCTCTATCATATTTTAATAGTAATGAATTTTTCAATGAGAGTCAATTGTTATGTTTTTCTTCTATCGGTGGATAATATTTAATGTGTGTTCACTAGGCGAATCATTAGTCGAATGATGTAAATGGTAGCATAAAGATAACGATAATTAAGGATTTATTTGTCGTTGTTATGACCTTGGATGTCTTGTTTTGCTATCACGCGACCTATCGACCAATCCGGATACGACTTATACGGATCTTTACACCAGTGACGTTTAACCGGTGCGGGCAGTCTAGCGTCCTTACTGGTCTTATGTCCTCCGAGCCCTCCCACTTGAGTCCAGAACACAATACCAGCTTCGAATCAGAGCAGATCGTTTATTTCAGGCATACTTGGTTTATATATCAATCACACAGACCGCAACGTACCATAAAATAGGAAATAATATTTGTACACAAATAAGCCCAAAAAGTGGCTGTGAATGTGGGAGGCAGTAGTTAATAAACTGAACATAACTTAAGAACCGTAAATCGTACAATAATAAATTATAGACCAAAATAAAGCTTATCATAAAAGGAATATAAATATACATAGTGTAATTATTGAATAGTTATACAATAAGAATATTTATAGAATATTAGTCCATGAATAGTCCTTGGAATTTACCTGTAATTTAATCTTCACCGGATATAACAGTCGTGTGAAATGAATCAGAAATTGACAGATTTATATGAATTAAACTAAACAGTAATTGACAGTCATTATTTCATAACATATTGTATGAATACAAATACACAATATCATACAATAAGAGGTAGTAAACAGATAACCCTAAACGTAAGTTTCATGCTACTTGGCACTTGTCAGCATGATGTACTTGTAATCTTAAGGGAACTGATGTTCCCTGACGGATTCGATCCTATTTCACTCAACTTGGTCGATAGGATTCGATTTGCACCAAGAAGGACCTGATATACATAAGATTGGTCAATCAATTTGTAAATATCATACAATTAACCAACGATGACCAATAGATATAAATAATTTGCTAAGTTATGGAATTACTTCCTGCTTCATTGCGTCAATTTTGTTTAGTAATTGACAATTTCTATAGTGCAGTTCCAATCAGATACAAAAGGAACTTGATAAAAATCTTGATACATCGGGCTAGAATGATTTGCTCTGAAGACACCATCGAAGAAGAATTGAATAATACTCGGAACCTACTTAGCATGAATGGGTATCCCATGAAATTCATCGACAAACATATGATGGAGAAGAAAACAAGGACAAAGATACCCACCGTCCATAAGAAGGTACTATTCATAAAACTACAATTCATAAATGACACCATTGAAGAAACCTTAACTCAGAAACTAAGAAGAGCCGTACAAAAAACATTTAATGCTGCCAGATTAAATGCAATCTTCAACAACTATTCTAAGATAAGAACAGCCAACAAAGACAGACTGCCTGAATTCGCCAAATCTATGTGTATCTATCGTTTCAACAGCTCCTGTGGAGCCAGTTATATTTGGCGTACAATTCGGCAAGTCCGTCATCGCATTACTGAACACCATCCGTCGTGGTTAAACAAAGGACAGGTAAAAGTGATTAAAAGTTCTATTCTCTCTCACTTGGTTGACACAGGTCATCAAGTCGAATTGAATAAAGCTTTTAAGGTTATCTACAATATCCCATCTAATTTGCCACATGGTTTACGAGTCCGCCTCCTGCACATTGCGGAAGCCATCGCAATCCATGTTCACAAACCTGACCTTTGCATACAAAAGAGATTCGTACAACCACTTTCCCTGCCCTGGCCATCAGTTTAAGATTTCCTTCAAAAGAACTATTTTTCATACTTCTTCCATTTTTTTAACTTTTGTAATTTTATTTCTGTTGCTTTTGAACTTAATAACTTCTCAACATTCATCTCTTGATTCTTACGTAACTACCATCCTATTGACCATCCGTTAAAATTCTGTTCCTTCTTTGTTTCTTACATTATGCTACGTAGCAACTTCTTGATCACTTTGAATATTAATAATCCTCTTTCTTCCAATTACTCAATGTTAATTTAAATGTCATTATGTAATTATTATTACGTAACGTATCCACTCGATGAGTATTATATCATTATTGTAAATCATACTTATATATATTAATGTAGAGCCATGATGAAAAACTAATTGAAAAGAAATTTCTTCGCTCAATTCGTTCCTTCTTTATTTACCAAATGGCAAAATGGGAATTTTCACTATATTGACAATAATGTTTAAAATCTATTGACTTGGTATAGTTCCCGTTATATCTTCAATTACATTACTCATCAACGCACCGATTTGAAGCAGTCAGTAATTTATTTAACGAGACTAACTGATTATTTATTGTTCCTGGATTGGATTTTTGAAAGATACATCCTAATATTGTTTCCTGAAGTATATAACAACTGTAAGATCTAAAACACGTGTTTCGTCTTACTTTTTATTCAAAATTGTATCTGTTATTTTGTCGAATTACTGAAATTTGTTTAAAAGTCCTAGATAATTCACTTGGCATCAGTGCTTGAAGTCACTTAATTCTGGTCTGAGTGATGTTGGTAGATGCAGACTACTTGGTTGAAGTCCACGTGACTATCGTAACCAATGGTTGGAGACTGGGTGACATGACTCAGAATCAATCACAATGGCGTCGGTGTATACACTCTCTATCTTCCCTTAAACTTAGAGATTAAAATCACTTCATATCTTTCTTTCTACGAACTAATTCTTTCTTCCTGTACTATATCCTCTTTCTTTTATATATTACTATCACTGAATTAACTGAGTCTATAAATTTAGTGTTCATTTTGTTGTACTAATGAGGTATGGCAACTTGGACTGATGCATATATGTGCCTGGTCGTACGTTGTAGCTGACTGACTGATTTAATATTGTGATCGTGATCAAGTATCAATTTGTTCAAGGAATATGAATCCCATTCTTGCTTATATATGTTATGTTCGATAAAAATTTGAAAATGTTTTTTATTGATTGTCACCTTAGTAAATATCGAATGTTTGATATGATCCTAACACCAAAAAACACTACTTATTACATGTCAGGAGTGACATATGACTTTAAGGCACTAAGTTGTATTCCGGACCAAGCCCCAATCGTTATTATTTGGGTGACTAAATAGGACCATGTACTCATATATACCCTGAGTGTAGATAATCTACACTTAATGATACAATCTGACGTCGGCTGGATAACTATTTGAAACTAAGGCATGCAAAGATGGATAGTGGCTAGCAGTGTAATCCAAAACGCGCGTTTCGTCCCATTTGCGACTCGTCAGCTGGAGGTATCTGTATCTTAGTTGCAGTCCTAAACATCAATGATAAGATTCAAACAAGCAATATCAAGTGAGTTAACTATTTGGTTGTTTTTGCAAACTTCGTCAGTGCAAACACTTGAATCTACCACAGGACCTATAATTCTATTATCTCGTAAAACACTAGACAAGATTGTATTGTTTAACATCATTAACCTTCACTCAACTGTGAAACCATGCTCTTGATCCAACGGTTGTTGAAACAGTCAGTCAGTAACAACGTAGAACTTCGTACGTATGTACATCAGCTCGAGTTGCCATACCACATTAGCACAGGGTTGTAGTTGTCGACTTAAATTCCCTAGTGGTAGAGGTAGTAAGAGTATAAGCAGTAATCGGAAAGATTAGGATTTGAAGATGTTATTTAAAGAGTATAATACAGTGAAATAAATTTAAAAAGAGAAAAACGAGACAAGGAGGATTCAAGAGATTATAACTTTGGAGAACACAAAGAGTGGATGCACCTGCGCCATTGCAAACGATTTTGAGCCATGTCATTCAGGGTCTCTAACCATCGGTTGCTATCATCTCGCGGTCCCCAACCAGGTAGTCCACACCTACCAACATGAATCGGTCCACTTATCAGTGACTTCATGGATTTGTGATATGTTTTGGACTGGCCGCCCCTAACTTCCTTCCAACCTACCCCTATACAACAAAACATCGCACATCGAGGCAGTCGGTGGTTGGGCATACGTAACACGTGTCTCAGCCATCTCAACTGATGAAGTTTCACTACCTCATCAGTTGATTTGCCATCCTTACCTAGTACCCGTTTCCTAACAACTGCGTTACTTACTCGATGGTCCCATGATATACGAGCAAAGTTTCGAAGACGCCTATGATCAGATAATGGTAACCTACGAATATCCTCTACTCTTACCGGTAATGTTTCACAGCCATAAAGTAGGATGGAACGAACTGCTCCGCAGTAAACCCATCCTTTGGTTGATAGACAGATATCTCGGCTACGGTTCTTGAAACTTCAAGAATGAATTTCAAAAATCGATCACTAGTATATACATAGTTGTTCAGATGATATCTAGTTATTATTTACAAGCTAATTTCTATAAATATAACAATCCCTTGATATTCCATCGAAATTCTCAGTGTTTTCACATTTCTTAATATACACACATATCTATTACTAAATTGTCATTTGATTATTGATTTATGAATAGGTAATTGTTTGTAACTCTATAAAATTACGTAATTGTTTATCGTTTCCTACGAATATTAAAATACAAGAATGTTGGTTGATACTTATCAATTTATTATGAAATAACAAACAGACAAACATACAGTGTGTATTAATGTATTGAATGGTTTACTGATTTAGTTACTAAGTGATTGATGATAGAAATATGGTAACAAATGGTTAGTCAGATGGTAGGTAATCGATAGATAAACAAAGAATATTTAAACAAAATAAACTTAGTCTACCCATAGTTACTATGCAAGAATTTATTGATGTGGATTTGATGAATGATTCCTTTGCTAATAACCATAATTTTCCTACATACTAACGTCTTTTTGTATGTCTTGATAGGTTTTCTGATTGAACGGTTGGATCAGTTTCCTAAGCTCTTTTAATTAACTCAAGCCGAATTTATACGACAACTTAAACTCTAGAGAAAAGATGCGAAATGAGAAAAGAACTCCTTACTGTAAACTTAGTTTTTGTACAGAAAAACCGAGGGTGTTAATAGCATTTCAAATGGCCTTTGACTTCTGGAAGGTCCTGAAATTCCACTAAACATAGTAGCAGGATAGGTAATTATCCAATCAGATATGTGACAAGTGATGTCACTTTTTAAATGTTTCTAAGGAGATTTCACGCAATGCTGACTGGATAACATGTTTCCCAGCCTTTTCAGGTCTCTTCTGGACTCCGAATCTCCCCCAACAGTACTGTATTGAAACATGTAGATTGTTCACATTTGTCTGTTATATCATTTCGACTGTTCGACATTTATGACATTGAAGAATATGCACACATAACACTGCATCTCCTCACGATGCTTCACTGCCTTGTGAGTCAGATCTTTAGGTCGGATGCTCCGGGTGTGGCCCCCTAAGAAAACCACCTGTTTCGGTTCGGGAGCCCGGGTGGTGTTACAGCCCTCACACAAATCTGATGAGATTTGTGCGGCTCATATGTATGTGGTGCCCCCTTGTACTAATACCTTGGTGTTCAAATAAATAGATATTCTTGCTTATTCACATGGTATTCGTGATTGTCTGACTGACTAATGAAATGCCAAACGCTTTAAATAATTAAATTGACGGTAACCAACAAGACTGATTTTTTCTAAAACTGGATCGCAGAATATAGAACCAAAAGTCAACCGATTGAATGTTTATAAAAAGGATCTTTAAGTTTATCACTAATATGTATTAAATATCCTTTCAAAAGTTTGTCAGTTAGTTGTCCGATATAGAACTTGGCATACGTGTGCATCGGTTCACGTTTCCATACCATGATTTCGAGTGATGTTAGAGGTATGAGTGGAGTTGTTACTCCCTTATTTATCGATGTTATGTGAGTTCCTCAAAGGAAATAATTGAAAGAGTTTTGTGAGTGGTAGTGCGCAGACCGAATTGCGACACTACAGATCATTGTGGAGTAATAAATTGAATGCAATTTGTCACAATAGATAAACTTCCTTCACTATGAGAAAGAGTTATGTAACCCACTTCGACCCTGTAATCTACCTGAAAATATCGTCAACATCATACAGAATTCATACGACGGAGTACATTGCAAAGTCGTGCATAGATGACAGCTAATAGATACATCCCAAGTGAAGACCGGAGTCAGACACGGCTGCTCACTCTCCCCATTTCTCTTTCTTCTGTTGGCTGACTAGATAAAGAAGACCTCCACATCTAAGGGGAAGCACGGAATACAATGGACAGCTTGGAAACAGCTAGACAATTTGAACCTAGTCTTTTTTATCAAAATTATTTATTTGAACATTGGTACAAGAAGGCACCAAATACACATGCGCAAAACAATAACAATGAGGCCAGTAGTAGTCGTCGTTGACTTATGTGAGGGATGTGATACTGCCCGGGTGTCAAAACCGAAGCAGGTGATTTTCTTAAGAAGCCACACCTGAAACCTTTGGCCTAAAGCTCTAAACCATAAGATAGTAGAGTAATGTTAGGAGAGACGGTCCCATGGTAGCCAGTCACAAACAATAGGTTCGTACGCCATTTGTTCATTCAGGATCTTGGATTCCGTGTGCACCATTGGTTTGGAATCAGAGTTTCCCAACTCCCCCAGGTGGACTCTACGTATCCACCAACCCGGCTAAAGTGCCAGGCATCCGCTTTTCGTCATCTTAATTTCGTAAACAACAATTCTGCCTTGGGAAGGTAGTGAGTAGGACGTCCCTGACAGTATTTATACACCTGTATTCATATGAGAGCATTTCGAGAGGGAGAGCAGACTTATCTCGCACTCTGCCGTACACACCAACAAATGCAGATTAAGACAGCCAGTGTAACAGCAGTTTGTGCATCAATTGGCGTCAACATACACAAGGGAAAAACCAATGTCCTCAACACAATACAGAGAACACTAAGCAAGTCACACTTGATGGAGAAACTCTGCAAGAAATGGAAACATTCACGTACCTGGTCAGCATAATGGATAAACAAGGAGGATCCGATGCAGAAGTAATGGCAAATATTGGGAATGCAAGGGTCTCATTCATACATTTGCAGAACGTATGGAACTCAAAATAGCTGTAAGCTCACATCAAAGTCAGAATCTTCAATAAGAAAGTTAAGACAGTTCTACTGTACGGAGCTGAAACTTGAGAAGTACTACAACCATCATCAAATAGGTGCAAGTATTTATAAACAATTGTCTACGCAAGATAATCTATCCGTAGGCCGTATACCATCAGCAACAGACTACTGTGGGAGTGGACAAACCAGCTTCCATCTGAAGAAGAAATGAGGAAAAGACTATGGAAGTGGATAGGAAATACATTACAGGAATCACCAAACTGCAGCACGAGGCAAACCCTAACTTGAAATCCTGAAGGGAAACGTAAAGAGGAAGTTCAAAGAACACACTGCACCAGGAATTGAAGGCAGATATCAAAAGTATCAAAAGCAACTGGAAAGAATTGCTTAGGATAGAGTTGGACGGAGAATGGAGGTGGGCGGTTCATGCTCCTCCATCAGGATTAGCAGGTTTCAGTTAGTAATACCATGGTAAATGTATATATATGTAGGTAAAGTGTTAGGTCCCGATAAACATAATGAATGGTAACTTTGGGATTCTTTTATGGACCAATATGAAACGTATATTTTTATCGTATATTTGTTAAATAACTAGACTGTTCATATTCATGTCCCTCTTATTATGAGCTTCATGTTGACCTATGAACTATTATTGTACGACTTATCATTCTTGAGTTATGCTCAGTCTATCAATTACTACCTCCCACATTCACAACCATATTGGGCTAATTCTTATAGAAATGTTGTTTCCTATTTTATGGTATGATGTAGTCTGTCTGATTGGTATATAAACTCAGTATGTTTGAAATAAACGATTTCATTTTGCAGAGGCTGAGATTGGTATTCTGGACTTAACTGGCTGGATTAGTCAGAAAACAGGGTCAATCTGAACTCTAGGCTGCTCATACGGGTTTACGTGTCATTGATCCGATCGATAAGTCACTGCTCTCTAATTGTCGGTCACAAGATATAACATAAAGTTGTCAAACACTTTACGATGCTTTGATGATATGAGTTACACAGATTAGAATAAAGTTTATCTTAAGTAGTATAAAATACTACTCATTTGTATAAGTAATATAACAAATTAAGTGTTCCTTAAATCTTCTCTATTCTTATTAAATGTAAATAATATACGTGGATGTGTCACTCAACTCCGTGGTTTGGTTGAAGTTAGACATTAACACTGTTGGATACCGGCCGGCTCAGTGGTCTAGTGGTTACGCACAAGACTGATAGTTCCTGGGTTCGAATCCCACGAGACGGGATCATGGTTGCGCACTACTGAGGAGTTCCATAATAGGGCGAAACAGCCTTCCAGTGCTTCCAGGTTTTCCATGCTGGTCTAGCTTCAATTGACTCATGATTTCAACCATTGAAAATAACATATATTTTATAAAATAAGAAAGTTGAATTAAATGTAATTATTTAAGTATATTTATTAAAACAAAAATCATTTACGTTATATTAATGCATATTAGTCTTTTCTGTTCACCTATATTAGTGTTGTAAGGTTATTTGTATGTAAGATTAGAGTGTTCTAGTAATTCTGAAGAACTATTGTGGTGTATGATACTTATATCGACATACAGCCTCTGCCAGGGAAGTCCTACTCACTGTCTTCTCGTGACGGGGGTGTTGTTTACGAAAATGAGAGGACGAAAAGCGAATGTCCTGCGCTTTAACCGGATTCCAAACCAATGGTGCACATGGGCACCAGTGTCCTGCGGGAACAAATGGCGTATGAACCAATTTTCGTTCACCGGCTGCCATGGGACTGCATCTCCTTACGATGCTCTACTGCCTTGTGGGTTAGACCTTTAGGTCAAAGGCTCGGGGTGTGGCCCCCTAAGATAACCACTTGCTTCGGTCTGGGCACCTGGGCAGTATCGCAGCCCACACGCAATTAATGAACTGAAATTGTGTGGCGCATATATATTTGGCGCACTCCTGTACCAATATATGTGTTCAAATAAAATAAAGCAGAGAGACAAAAGGATCAAACAGTAAAGAATGGAAACAGAATGCAATTTGTATGAAAATGCCAGAACAATGAAGTCTAAGTCATTTGAGATTATTGATGAACATTTTACAAATGAAGCATTTACTTTATGATTGTTAGATTTTATTAACAAGTTCTGTAATTTTGTGCTCAAATACATTCGATTGTTCCCACTGGTGTTCTTGTTCACTATAGAATAATCAAACCCCATTTCAGAAAGGTATGATAATGTTAGTTGAAATGGTCACATACGACTCTAATATACTAAGTAGCTGCCTTAGATTAAATACTGTGTGAAACTACTCTCAAAATGAATACGAGACAATGAAATGAATCGAAATAGAATTACTTTCTACTAATAAATTAATATGTAAGTTAGATCATTATCAATAAGCCTGTTATTAGAAAGCAAATACTTGGATAACCAGTAAACGAACGTCTACTTGGAAAGTGTAATATTGAGATTAGATGGTGGTTGGAGGTAGTCGACACGAAACCCTGGACTCGGGTTTCGTGCTACTTGGCACTCGTCAGCAAGGTGTACCTGTAATCTTGAGGGAACTGGTGCTCCCTGGCGGATTCGATCTCGTGTCACCCAGCTTCACAGTCAGAGACGTTACCACTGAGCTATCCGAGCCGTGACTAACCTCCTGTAGGACTGAGATGTAATCACAATTGATTGATCACTGGGTGGTGATCAATCTCATGCTTGTCTAGTCCTTATTAGTGCAGATCGAATGCTATCGATCACCATCTAATCTCAATACATAGTGCCCGCAGTGTCGAGTCACCTAGACTGGTGGCCACATTTCAACATGATCGATAGCATTCGATCTGCACTAATAAGGACTAGACAAGCATGAGATTGAACACCACCCGGTGATCAATCAATTGTAAAGTGTAATATCTGATTAGAGAACTGAGTGTTTAAGTCGGTATGTCTCGATAACCGATATATATTATTTCAATATAAAGAATATAAGCCATTACATTGCGTGAACTGATTGTGGAGGATACAAACTAGTCATATAATGTTATAAATGTTTAACTGTTTACCATATCTAGTCACATCTATAGCAAGTAAGCAAATGTATTTAGGTCGTCAAAAATGTACATTATTAGTCACAAAATTACTGTCATCAACGAGAACCGAAGTGCGGACAATCTAATGTATTTGAATACTGAAATACAGAACATCTTAGTAAAATCTGAGAACTATGGAGTAAATATTTCATTTGCAAAATGTCAATTAATCATCTCAGACTTCATTGTTCTTTCATTTCCATAGCAACCATTCTCTGTTCTCGCTCTCATTTCTTCGGTTTTTTTAACCTTCTACTGCAAGGTTCTTCACTATCGATTAATGATACATACTACTTATATCTATCTACATCAGTAGAACATAGCACAATACTAAGAAACGGTGTCTTTAGTTCTTCCAATGAGTCATATAGATCTAGCATGTAAAAGAAAACATTATCTAATGACGTCTGTGAGAAGATAAGACTGTCTGAATTGTTAAAATGTCGATAGAATGAAGGTCAACTCAAACACGTTAGTTACATCTTTGACTGAATCTATTTCTGGAATTAAATCTGTAGCCATAATTCGTAATCTATTTCTCGGTAACGAACTGAGATGGTGTGTGTTACTTATATTGACATAATTAGTATATGATGTTAGTCATGAATAGAAGGTCTGACAGCAGAGAGACAAGAGGATCGAACAGTAAAGAATGGAAACAGAATGTAATTTGTATGAAAATGCAAGAACAATGAAGTCTGAGTGATTGTGAGACAATCGATTGACATTTTGCAAATTACGTACTTACTATTTGATTGTTAGATTTGATTAACAAGTTCTGTAATTTCGTGATAACTACAATGGATTGTCCTAGCTGGTGTTCTGTTCATTATACTGTCTTTAATGAGATTGTAATTTAAGATCGACCTTAAAGCGAAGCTAATGTGACAATGAGAATATTCGCCTACTTACTAAGGCTAAATGAGGATTATAAAGCAGTATGAAGAATAAAGATTATGATTTACAGTTGATGGTTAACGGTTAAGAATTAGATTTATGGTTTTTATTATGAAATGATGTCAGTTAAAATGTCAAAATGCTACTTGAACAAATAAGTGAATGAATTCGATACCGAAATCCAAAACCTTTTTATCGTAAATCTGATTGGTTTGTCCATAAATTATAGTCTCATCCTATCTTCTATATGGAGTTCATTCTCATTACTCTAAGGTTGGTTAAACTGTTACCGGGATCAACGGATTATATGACAAATGTTTTATTTTTAGCAAGGTTATTTTCTACGCGATGGGGTTGTTGACCGTATGCTCAACCTTTTACTTTTACCCGGGCTTGGGATGGGCCATAACTCTAGAACAGATTGTATTGATCGGTATTCCATATAATCCTTAAACTTCGTATATAGTTCGTCCTGGTAACAGTATTTATATACCTGTAGTCATATGAGAGCATTTCGAGAGGGAGAGCAGACTTATCTCGCACTCTGCCGTACACACCAACAAATGCAGATGAAGACAGCCAGTGTAACAGCAGTTTGTGCATCAATTGGCGTCAACATACACAAGGGAAAAACCAAGGTCCTCAACACAATATAGAGAACACTAAGCAAGTCAAACTTTATGGAGAAACTCTGCAAGAAATGGAAACATTCACGTACCTGCTTCGGTTTGGGCACCCGGTCAGTATCACAGCCCCCACACACATCGAATGAGATTTGTGTGGCGCATATGTATTTGGTGCATCCTTGTACCAATATCTATGTGTTAAAATAAAATAAATAAATACCTGGTCAGCATCATCGATGGGCAAGGAGGATCCGATGCAGAAGTAATGGCAAATATTGGGAATGCAAGGGTCTCATTCCTACAGTTGCAGAACTTATGGAACTCAAAACAGCTGTAAGCTCACATCAAAGTCAGAAATCCAAAACCTTTTTATCGTAAATCTGATTGGTTTGTCCATAAATTATAGTCTCATCCTATCTTCTATTTGGAGTTCATTCTCATTACTCTAAGGTTGGTTAAACTGTTACCGGGATCAACGGATTATATGAAAAATGTTTTATTTTTAGCAAGGTTATTTTCTACGGGATGGGTTTGTTGACCGTATACTCAACCTTTTACTTTTACCCGGGCTTGGGATGGGCAATAACTCTAGAACAGATTGTAGTGATCGGTATTCCATATAATCCTTAAACTTCGTATATAGTTCGTCCTGATAACCGTCACTAGATAACACCCTAACGGTGTATTAATCAGGAGAATACGAAGTGTTGATTACATTTATTACTGCACCACGCACGAATAACCAAAATGACAGGCACGCTAAACAAGCATGAAATAGTAGTGACGAAAAGTAAGTGAGTGAGAGTGTGAGTCGAATGAGCCAATCGAGTCAATGAACAGGATACAAATGAACATATACATACATGGTGAAGTCAATGAATCATCGAATCAATTAAGCGACTAATATTAAGGCTAACAGAACGACTATATGAGTAGGCAGTAAGCAATGCTCAAGCATACATATTCATACAAGTGCAACAATACTCAAGACACAATGATATAAGACAACTTGTTATGGTACGAATAGTTCTATCCGTTAAATAAGTTAACGAAAGGGCTTAACCAAAATTAAATCTGAACAAACTCAGTTGCATGTGAGCTTCTATAACATACATGCAGGTGCTAACTTAGAATCATGAAAGGAAGAGAACGATCAAGGAACAGATTGTGCCGAGAATTGAAAGTAGACATTAAAAAAAAATGAATAGCAGCTGGAAATGATTGCCCAGGATAGAGTACGATGGAGATTCGTCGTGGGCAACGTATGCTCTTCTATTAGTGGTAAACGGCATAAGTAATTAAGTTTTATTTCTAACCTGAAACTCTTTAACAATTGACATATACACACACTCATTAAGTGTAAATTAAAACTGATACATTTTATTTGGACATTAAATGGGCATCATGGAGGAAAATTTGTAGTTTATGATACGTGATTAGAATCAAATTTCATTTTTCACAAACGATTTATATCAGCTCCCTAATGCTCTAGTGCGGCCGAGAGTGGGAAGAGTCAGGTCTCTCTTTCGAATCTCTCTCACATAGCCACGTGCATAGAACCACTGTCTTCTCGTAATATTACTGTTGTTTACGATATTGAGATGACGAAAAGCAAATGTCCGGTGCTTGGTGGACACGAACAATCCATCTAGGGGAGTTGGTAAACTGATTCCAAACCAATGGTGCACATGGGCTCCAGGATCCTGATGGAACAAATGGCATTTGAACCTATTGTCAGGTTCGCACCTCCTAACATTGTTCTACTGCCTTATGGTTTATAGAGCTTTAGGCTAAAGACTCTGAGTGTGACTCCTTAAGAAAACCACCTGCTTCGGTTTTAACACTTGGGCAATACCACAGCCCTCATGCAAATCGAATGATTTAGGTGGCGCATATGTAATTGATGCCTTCTTGTACCAATGTTTATGTGTTTAAATACATAAATAATAATATATCACCTAGTGAGGAACCATTTTAAAAGAAAGAATCACTAGACAAATTCCCTCATCCTAGAATTCAGTGGTTCTCTTCAGTACTATCCACTTATAACATCACAAAAACATCCTATGTATCGCTAACATTATATCACTTTTAAAATCACAAAATCATATTTCGAATTTCAATAGTCAATATTCACAATATATATATACCATAAAATACTTCGGATCCGTTGGCCGGACACTATTAGCAACAACCTACTCTGGGAGAGAACAAACCAGATCTCAATGGGTGAAGAAATCAAAGAGAGGAGCTGGAAGTGGATAGGACACATATTGAGGAAAGCACCCAACTGCGTCACAAGACAAGCCCTCACTTGGAATCCTCAAGGCCAAAAGAGAAGGAGTGGAAGACCAAAGAACACATTACTCCGAGAAATGGAGATAGACATGAGAAAAATGAACAAGAATTGGATGGAACTAAAAAAGAAGGCCCAGGACAGAGTGGGTTGGAAGATGCTGGTCGGCGGCCTATGCTCCTTAGGAGTAACAGGCGTAAGTAAGTTTAACCCCTTAGTTACTAATATGATTAATGGAATCAATTAACAAATGGTCCATAATTAAATTGTTTGCTTAAGTTTAAACATTAATCAATAGAAAATTGAAACTTTTGATGTTTCGTGACTTAGAATAAGTTGCTTCTTCAGAAAATACCCAAGTAATTGAATTGAATTTACAAAATTTTATAAAATATATAAGAAACAAAATAGAATATCATTAGTTTAATCAAAATCAGTTTAATTATTGTAAATATCATCCAAATCAAATGGGATTCTTTGTTAGATTTATTTGTATGTATGTTAGTGAATGTAAGAAAATATGAAAGTGGAAAGTTAAGTTTATTTGTTAGTATTAATGGTATAAGATGTGAATGAATCTAGAGCGATTGTAGGTTCGTACTTAGTCAGTCATAGACATTGCAGAGCTTAACATAAGTTACTACCCTGTAAGTAGTATCAGATTAACACAGCAAGATGTAAATATTGCAAGACGAATTCATGAGTAGTAGAAGTAGGAATGGTAAAGGGTAGAAAGAATGTATCAAGAGATTGTGAAGCTAATGAACTAACGGAATATAAAGGTTAAATGTAGATGACTATGACCAGTGTCAACTAAAATTTCTTACAATTGGTTAAAATAGTATTACAGATTTCAACCACGTAATGGGGATACGCCTACAGGGCTCAGTTCAACAGTTTACAACCAATGCCTTTGCATTAAACAGATTTCTCGGAATGTTATAACCAATGAAATCCAGGATGTTCGTTTCATCCTATGTACCTGCATCTCAGAGTTCATGTTCATTCTGGGATTCAAACCCAGTACAGTTCGCTTCAAATGTCATCGTGTTATCTGCTTACTCACTGATTCCTGACAGCCATTTGCTTATCCAATAAGGTGATTCTAGTAAACAATAACATATGAACTTTCGAAATATTGTTTGTATCCAGTTGAATCTTCAGGAGTGTTCAAGTCTATTTACGAAGAAATACATTTTCAATTTCATAAAATAAGCTCCTTTTATGATCTATTCACAAACTTTTGAACATGATGCATGTTTTGTAAAGGTGAGTTTTATACGAAATTTGTTTGACTGACTGACTGATACAACCTGCAAAGACAAACAACATCGTGGAGTTCTAGGCAGAATTATGCAACCGTTTTTCTCCCCTGTTTCTGATAACACTTGAATTATACATTTGTTAAACGAGATTATTTTATATTTTGTATGTATTTACCAATTCACGTGTATATATGATCACATATATACACCCAACCGTTGCTTCTACCTTGACGTGGAGGTGGTGCTTGCCTATCGTAATGAACCAATCGAGCTGGGTGGAATAATCGTTCCTCAAGGTCCTACCATGCCAGACAGGTCGGTTGAACAACGGTAGGACTGAAAGCAGGAAACCCAAGTTCTGAGGGTCTAATTGTACTGCTGACTGTAGGGAAGTGTGACGTCAATTTTAATTTCCCCCCAGACATCCAGCATAACAGCGACGCTACCTTTCATCGGAGGGAGAGTGGGGTTAGGAAAGGTCACCCCTAAAAACTCACATTTCACCTTATCCCATGGATATCCGTCTCCGGCTGTACTGTCTCAACAAGTATCTAGTTAACACAAAAATAGCCAACAAAAAAGTCGTGTGTGACCGGCCACAAGCAATTGTTGCTTGGGCACTGTGGTCACGCTCTCAGGTCACCAAGACCACTTGTAACCCGATTTTCTTCTCAGGTACCTCCAGAAGAACCCTTCCACAGTGTGGACAACCAGGAAGTGATAACTGCGCTCATAACTCTAACAGCACTCACGATCGCTGTAGCTGACTGCATAATTGAGCTATACAGTTGTTGAAATATTCATTAAAACTGATGATCCAGGCTTGATATATTTTTTTCTCATATCATAAAATCAGAATTCAAAGACATCATCATAGAACTTAAGTTTTTATCAAATTATCAGTTAAGTTAGTTTTCAGCATACTCAACTCCCTTCTGGAAGTATGATCGATCTCAGGGAATTTTTAGAAGAGTCCGTATGATCTTATAACAAACGTCTTAGGAGAAAGATGATAGAAAATTTCTCACAATGTAAATTCAATGTAATCAGTTATGTAATGCTATGTACTTAAAGATTGATTAACTATGTATGCTTCAAATAATAAGAAATGAATAAATAATTAAATAAAGAGGGGGCATAAATTACAACCCGAGCTCCCAATTTTGGGGAAATCCCCAAAATTTCCCCAAAGTTGGGAGCTTGGGAATGTACCACAAATTACTATTAAATCTGCGGTCATAAGATCAAGACTGAAAAGATGGTTCTTTTTTTCATGTAAAAAATTGATTAAATCTTTAGAGAATGTTTACGTCATGAAAGTACATTACATATGATATCATTTGTTTATTGATGACTTTGATAATGAAGTTGTAGTGTGGCATCGAGTCACAGTTGACGATGATCACCACTACAGGAAGACTATGTGCTAGTTAACCGATAAGATCCCCCTGTCGGCCAAATATCAGAAGGCAGTTGATGGCTAAAGTCGAGATGTATTTGTTGGCGATCTTATGGAATTGAAAGAATATCAAGATCGTGCCAGGTTATAATCAACGGAAGAATGTATGTCTTTAGTACAGTTAAACAAACAAGTACAGTAAAACAATCCTTGGTACAATTGGTTACAATAATAATTGTTTCCATTACACCAATCGTATTCTTTTGAGAAAAGTAGGTCACTACAACGTAAATGACAAGTAATTATACTGTTTATAGTACGTTGACTGTAAAGCCTTAATTTCCAGGGTGATTGGAAAAATGCAAAGTACAAATGATTTTCTTTAAACTGTAGTATAGATAATATATTGAATAAATTTAGGCCATTCATGTGATACCTTCATCATGTTGTCATGTGCTCAATATTGTAATTAATTTATCAAGTTCATCCATCTACAACATTAAAGTCAAGATCATTATGAATATAAATAAAAACAATTAAATCTAGACTATCATGAAAAACCTGGAAACACTGAACGGTCATTTCTTCATAGTATGGGATTTCTCAGTAGTGCGCATCCACGATCCCACACACACGAATCGAACACAAGACACAACGGTCTCGCTCGCAAACGCTTAACCACTACACTACTGAACAGATCTAGTTTCAATTGACTCACGAATTCAACTATTATATTACTAAAATCTCCACAAACCACCTCTCTCATTATAATAATATTCATCATGTGTTCACTAGTGACTGGGTTCATTCAAGATGTATTTTCTGGAGTTCTAGTGAGAAACCACTGCCAATGCAGTTCAACTAGGTTTGTTGTGAAATATTAACTAACTGAATACAATAGTGAACGCTGACTCAATTTCGTGGATTGTTTGAAGTTGGACATGAACATTGTTGGTTGCCGACCATCTCAGTGATATGGGGGTTAAGCATTCGTGCGCAACACCGGAGGTCCTTGTTTCGAATTCCATTGGTGAGGAATCGAGGATAGACACTGATGAGAAGTCTCATAATAGGACTAAATGATCATTCAGTGCTTCCAGGTTTTCCATGGTAGTCTAGCTTCAATCGACTCACGAATTCAACTATTAAACTACTAAAATCTCTACAAAATATGTGCTCCTAAGATACACTAATGAATGAATACAAATGTAAACATCTTATTCATACATGGTAAAGATCAACTTTCAAATAACCAATTCTAATCACAAGAATAATAAATAAACAATCAAATAATGACGCATAATGGATTTCAGGTTTTCTTAAGGGTGAAATTATCCACAATATTAATTATAAGCAAAGATGGATAGTGGCTAGCAGTGGAATCCAGGACGCGCGTTTCGTCCTGTTTGGGACTCGTCAGCTGGATGTACCTGCATCTCAGAGTTGATGTTCACTCTGGGACTCGAACTCAGTACCGTTCGCTTCAAACGCCATCGCGTTATCCACTTAGCTACTGAGTCCTGATAGCCACTTGCTTGTGCAATGGGTTGAAGTTTAATTCACTTGATATTGTTTTATTTGAATCTTCCCATTGATGTTTTTGGACTGAAATTGATCAGTCTCTTATTGGCATATGTGCATACTGTGCGTATGCCTCGATATTGCCTTAATTTACAAGCATTATAAGCAAAGATGGATAGTGGCTAGCAGTGGAATCCAGGACGCGCGTTTCGTCCTGTTTGGGACTCGTCAGCTGGATGTACCTGCATCTCAGAGTTGATGTTCACTCTGGGACTCGAACTCAGTACCGTTCGCTTCAAACGCCATCGCGTTATCCACTTAGCTACTGAGTCCTGATAGCCACTTGCTTGTGCAATGGGTTGAAGTTTAATTCACTTGATATTGTTTTATTTGAATCTTCCCATTGATGTTTTTGGACTGAAATTGATCAGTCTCTCTCCTGTAGAATATTGAAGTGTAATTGTCATCCGAGATTCTCTTTCAAGACCTAATATTCTTGGTTTATACCGTCAAGTATTCTTAAACTTTCAACGAGTTAGTTAACAAATGATGCTTGCTTTTGCTTGATACCATCATTGAAAACCTATAAGCACTAGAAAGCCGTTTCACTCTAGTATACAACTCCTTGGTAGTGCGCACCCACGATCTCCTACGAGTGATTCGAACTCAGAGCCTTTGGTCTCGCACGAGAACTCTTAACCTCTAAATCATTTAGCCGGCATCCAACATCGATTAATTCGTGGTCTCAATCAAAAACTTAAAAAATCTCCACAACTCCATACTGAACTTTTGTTTATTTTTTAAAGTTTATAAGAACCACATTGAAAAGTATTGATCTAATCTGACTTAAATCATACGATACCTATGTGTATGCTTACATAAGAGTGAGGCAGAATTTACTCACCGAAGACAATGAAAAGTGATTGGGCAATGTCGTGGATTGATTAAAGTGAGACATTAACAGAGTTAGATGACGTCTTAGTGGTCTAGAGCTTAGGTATTCGTGTATCAGGTCTAAGGCGTTGGGTCCGAATCCCGTCTGCCAACAACAACACCACCACCATTTTCATCGCACTACTCATGTTTGTGCGCAGTGTAGTTCGACACAGCTAGCGCATAATCTATCACTAACAGGCATCACGTTGATCGATTGATGATTTGAATCATGAAAATAATCAACAATCTCTACAACCCTATACTGATAATTATTATGATATACTTGCTGATGACTAGCTTGGAGGGGTGAATTTCGGAGTTGTAGTGAGAAGTTGTGACCAGTGGAGGTAATCCGTGTGGTGTGTGAGCCAGCAGTTATCCATCGAAGACAATGTAAAGTGGTTGGGCAATATGTTTAACCAAAAGAAACCCATAAAACACCACTAGAATAAATGAGAGAGTTGTTCTCTTCAAAAACATTATCTTGACTATTGAAAATTATAAAAAGCCCCTTCTATTTCAACTGTGAATTTTAACATAAAATATATGGAATATTGAGATTAGATGGTGGTTGGAGGTAGTCGACACGAAACCCTGGACCCGGGTTTCGTGCTACTTGGCACTCGTCAGCAAGGTGTACCTGTAATCTTGTGGAAACTGGTGCTCCCTGGCGGATTCGATCTCGTGTCACCCAGCTTCACAGTCAAAGATGTTACCAATGAGCTATATGAGCCGTGACTGACCTCCCGTAGGACTGAGATGTAATCACAATTGATTGATTGCAACATGGTCGATAGCATTTGATCTGCACTATGTAAGGACTTGACACACATGACATTGATCACCACTCAGTGATAAATCAATTGTGAATATATTTAGCCGTGGAATTCAGTAAACTAGTTTTGTCCTACATTGAAGTTATCGTCTAGATTGTAGGCAGAAATATTCATTTAAATTCAGCCTTAAAATGATTGATATTTATCATTGTTATTTGTGTACACACCTCAACGGAACTAATCAAAATCAAAGTGGTTATCAAATCTGAAGATGTGATATGCTTTTGAGAACTGACATTATTTTGAATATCTTTCATAAAGGATCTTTTATACTAATAAATAACTAGTTTCCAGCAAAATGTATTAATCAATGTGACACCGAAGGTCATTGGGTTCGAACCCCGCGGGTAGAATCATGGATGCGTACTTCTGAGAAGTTCCATAAAAGGACGAAATGGCTTTCTAGTGCTTTCAGGTTTTCAATGTGGTCTAACATCAATCAGTTCATGATCTCAATCAAAAACTTACTAAACTCCGCTACCCCATACTGATATTGTGGAATAAGTGAGGAGTTTATTAGACCTACTTATAAACGTGTCAAATGATTATTAAAGTTTGCTTTAGTATCAGGTAGTCAGTTAGATATTCTAGTCGATCGATGTTATGTGCTAGTTAGGACTTATTATGAAGTCATGTACTATATACAGTATACTCTTAAGGAAGTGATACTGTCTGTCGGATTCAAACTTGCACCATTTAGCTCTATTCTATGAGCCGTTATCATTGAGCTTTTCATTTCATAACAAACATTTTGTTCAACGGAACAATGTAAAACCGATTGTTCATTGAACAATGAAGTATGCCATACTTCTTTAATCATTTCATTCTGTTGAAATTCCATTGATATTCAACCATATTAACAATCTTGAATTCATTATCTTATAATGAATGTAATAATAACAAATAATTAACTGTATTATTCATTTCAATGATCAATAATACGTTTTACCATTGTCTTATTGTATTTGTATATGTGTTCAATATTCAATGTTAGAAAAAGACTAGAAAGAAGTGATAAGATCAATCATGTGATTCAATGAAGTGATGATTAATTTGTTATTAATTGTTAAATGACATTTTGTTACTAGGTTATATTTCATTTTGATTGTATTGTATTATGTATATGTTACTTTTTGATTGGAATCATGAGTCATTTGAAGCTAGAGCACTGTGGAAAACCTGTAAGTACTGGACGGACGTTTCGTCTCAGTATGGGACCCCTTAGCAATGCATATGCACGATTCCGCACCCTGCGAGTTTTGAACACAGGACCGATCAGTCTCGAGCCAGGCGCTTAACTAACTAGACCACTGAGCCGGCATCCAATGGTGTTAATGTCTAACCTCAACCGTATATATTATTGATTCAACAGTGTTTACATGTAAGCGATACATATATAACATCATAGATGAGGAAATATTAAGTGTCATATACTGAATTATAGTCAGAGAGGGGTTTTGTAAAGATTTTAGTAGTTTAATAGTTGAATTCGTGAGTCAATTGGGGCTAGACTACCATGGAAAACCTGGAAGCACTGAATGATCACTTCATCCTATTATGAGACTTCTCATCAGTGTCTATCCTCGATTCCTCACCAATGGAATTCGAAACAAGCACCTCCGGTGTTGCGCTCGAATGCTTAACACATAAATCACTGAGATGGTCGGCAACCAACAACGTTCATGTCCAACTTCAAACAATTCACGAAATTGAGTCAGCGTTCATTATTGTCTTCAATTAGTTACTATTTCACATCAAACCTAGTTGAACTCGATTGGCTGTGGTTTCTCACTAGAACTGTAGAAAATACATCTTGAATGAACCCAGTCACTAGTGAACACATGATGAATATTATTATAATGAGAGAGGTGGTTTGTGGAGATTTTAGTAATATAATAGTTGAATTCGTGAGTCAATTGAGGCTAGACCACCATGGATCGTGGATGCGCACTGCTAAGAAGTCTCATACTATGCAGAAATGACCGTCCAGTGTTTCCACGTTTCCCATGATTGTCTAACTTCAAATGACTCATGAATTCAATTATTGAATATGCTGAATTAAGTAGATTTAATATGAGCAATATTTTAGCGGTCCAGGATCTGATTCAATTTAGATCGCATGATGACTTCTATCGAGTTATTGAAATATACATCTCAGCTACTCTTTTATATTATCATTTACTTAACAAGCGTTAGTGAATAAAAGAATTAAAATAAGTCAACTATGAGAATGGATTTTGAATACGTATATTTCATACAATCATTTGTTTAGACAGACGATCAAACAAACGAAGCGAGGATAGCGAAGCGAAACGAAACGATGCACGATGATGAAGACATGTGAGCCAGCCTGATTTAACTAAGCGTTAATCGACATTTATAGTCAGAGAAAGGTAGGTTATCGACATGTGATGGATAGGATAAGAAATGCACACACACATATGCTTATAAAAGCACAGTCAAGGTTGATAAACAAATAAGTTACAAAGTCAAAACGTGACTCAAGAAGAACGATCATTGTGATCTGTCCAGAAGCTAGGATAACCTATATGGGCTTAATGTAGGATCAACCACTACAGCATAATGAAGACCACAGCAACAAGCATTCATAAATAAGAAGGTGATAATGACATATTTTTTTATTGTTTTAGTGAAATATTTTAACTGTTTAAGATTAATTGTCGCCACTAACCATGAATATAAATAGGTTGTATTATAGAACTCAAAGAGATAGAACACATTGCCGATGAATATACTTTTGATGATGTTGTGTTCGTTAAATTAATTTGAAGTGTAAGAGATTTAATGTGTTCAACAGGACAATCATGAATTCGACAACGTTCTCCATCACGATATTGAAACAAGAAATTGTCAATGCATTTTTTCTTGAAGCTTTGCTAGATTACTTGAATTGCTGATATGATAATATTCTTTCAAGTTCGAACGACAATTCCTATTAAATCATCAAAATGAGGATGTCGTTGAAGTGTGAATAGATGACGGCATACAGTATCAGAAAGCCATCTGCTGAACTCTGTGCCACAATACATTGGGTGTACACTTCACGAACAAACGACTTTCTCATCGCACTTTAAGTGATGTATCCTCTAGGACTGCTCGTAAGCATCATGTCTAGCCACAATTTATAGAATGTAGGGTGAGAATTTCAAGTAGTTTTATTACACACTCACTCATGTAAACAAGTACGACAGTTTTTCGATTTCCGACTTATACCAGCGTAAATGTCAGGACGTTAGCAAGCCTGACGAACAAGTGATTTCATTTTTACTGCACTCAAATGGGGGCAATGAAGATCGTCCCATATTGCAGTTCTGTGTGGGAGGGGGGAGCGGTTATTCCATCATTAATGCACAAAATAGTTCAGGATGTCAAGTTATGTCTTCTCTCCTTTTATAAAATTCAAAAAACCTTCTCTTCCATTGAATATTCCAACCACTTTTCACTGCACTTATGAGAGTTTTACGATTCTTACGAGTACCCTTCAGAAATTCCGCCACATCAATAGATAACAGTTGAACCAACGTACACTCATTTTCGTTAGGTGGTCTTTTGAAATATGAGTAGCGTGATAGGAAATCCGTGTGTGCTATTAGTCACTGGGTGATCAATTAAATCATAACCACCAAACTCTGAATTCCATATATGATCCATGGTGGTGGATGACTGATGAAGTAACTTAGTTGGATGGTAGATAAAGTTTAAGACTAGGTGGTCAGTTACGATTTGAAATGTTTCATCAAACAAGTGTATGAAGTTCATGCAGTCGTTTTATGGTCATGCGACTGCCAAAGCCTTCATTTAGGTCCGAGAATAGCCCTATTTACTTCTTATTAATAGTCTAAAAAATAACAGGTTCGTCACTCCACCTTACAACCGCACATAACACAAATGAAGATGCAGCTGTAGTAAGGATAAACTTTTCCCTCGGTGAAAACGGCCTGGGGAAAGCCTCAGCACTTAAAAGCTGCTTGTTAGAAACTACTCAGATAATACTTTTGTAAAGTCGGGAACAAATCTGGAATGAAATCGTAGAGCACTAATTCTTAATCTGAGTGCTGAGATATTCGCAGGTGGCGGTAGATTTATGTCCACTTGTGTATCACAAAAGCATCTAAGTAACTTTAAAAGACGTAAACTATGAGGTTTCATATTTTCAACGTGAACTATGATATCTTACTGATGCAACTGTACACCATTATGTTAAATTTGTGCTAATTTTTTACAAAGCTTTTCTAAATACATAATATTTACAAGTTGGAGATGAACCATCTATTGTAGAATTACGGTCTACTTCGTTATTAGTACGGCTTTAATAATAGACCTTATCCTAAAATTGTAGATTTATCATGATGTAACTACCTAATATATAAGATCTTATGTGGAAGTCACTTCACTGTCTACACTGACTTATCGTATCGTAACAATCATCAATATATGATGATGAATACATTTAGGCTGGAGATAGAACAATATATTTAATATGGATAAAAGTTACACACGAATGACCACGTCTGCAAAGCTGGGCTATACCATCCGATTAATTCATTAATTCCTCCCGCTTTTTCCATTGTTGCATTTTTCTCCGCGTTATATGTTGAATATCTATTTTCTCGGCTGTCTTGTGTTCAGCTTTGAGGAGTGTACGGTTAGGACCTAATACCACTACACTATTATCAATTGAAATTTACAATGTAACTTGGAAATCTAAGAAAGACTCATTGTTGATATGATCTTTGTAAGCTAGATATTTCAGTTAATATATTGAGAATATCAGTGAGGATTTGTAGTGTGGCATCGAATCGCCTTTGACTATGAACACCACTACAAGGAGGTTACGTACCAGAAATCGGAAGGTGGTAGCAGGTTGCAACGAGATATATTCGTCGGCGATCTCTTGGTATCGAAAGAATACCAAGATCGTGCCAAAGAAATACAAGCGGAATCACTGAGCAAACGTAAGTGCGTACAAGGTCATAATCAACGGAAGAATGTATGTCTTTAGTACAGTAAATCAATCACTGGTACAATTGATTTTAATAATAATTGTTTCCATTAAACCAATCACGTTCTCTTCATAAAAGTAGATCATTACAGATTAATGTAAATCTAAACAGAAATCTTTGACTAGAATAAGTTTTATAGTTTCTAGATGTATACCTACTAATTATTAAGTAGATGAAAGCATTTCTCATTGATCATATGATGAATAGTTATGCTGTAATATTTACGGTTCGTTTTATCTGGTAAGTTGGAATTCACTAAAGTATTATGTTCGTAATAGATATATGTCGATGGTCTTAGATGATTGAAATGTACTCATATGTTGACATTGACAGATTAAATGAATGTAAAAGTACTCAAAAAGATACTACATATTACAAGTTTATTGAACAATCAAAAGGTGAATGGTTTGTAGTGACCTACTTTTATCAAGAGAACGCGACTGATTTAATGCGAACAATTATTATTATAACCAAATGTACCAGTGATTGATTTACTGTACTTGTTTGTTTAACTGTACTAAAGACATACATTCTTCCTTCCGTTGATTGTGACCTTGGACGCACTTACGTTTGCTCAGTGATTCCGCTTGTACTCTTTTGGCACGATCTCAGTATTCTCTCTATACCTTGAGATCGTCAACAAATACATCTCGATTACAGACATCAACTGCCTTCTGGTTTTTGGCTTACGGGGGGATCTTATCGATATCTGGTACGCAACCTTCTTGTAGTTGTGGTCATATTCAATCGCGACTCGACGCCATACTACAGGTTATCTACATACTTATAACTTATTCAATAAGAATCTGAAGATTCTCATCAACTGGATTGTTATTGACATTCTGTAAACCATTTATAATCTTATTGATCTTGGCTATGCATTTACTTAAAATAAGACTTCATATAAACTATGAGACATTCTAACCGTTATTGTTAAAAACAATTTAGGTCATTCATATGATCGTCTTGATTGTACTGTAAGTCGACTATTGACCGCAATCATGTGACATATTTCACCATTTCATAACTGTGTAAACTTCTTTTTATTATAAAAGTCAATAAGAATATCATCAAATTTACTTGACTTACATCTTGGAAATTCCACTGTAATGAATCATGTTATCTCACTGGTATATTTGACAATTTTCAGCTACAGTATCTGGGTGGAATGAATAGTGTGAGTTAATGATCAATCACTTTTCAACTATAGTTATCTAGTTTCATCAAATGTATAAGTGATTTACGGCAAAACTATGATTTATGGACGAACCAATCAGGTATAAGATAATGGGTCTTGGATTTTGGCACGAAATATATCCAACCATTTGGCTAAATAGAGTTTTGGCATTATAACTGATGTGATGAAAATCTTAAATCTTATTTCTAACTCTAATCATGAATTATAAATCATAATTTTAATTCCTCACGCAGGTCTATAGCCATCGTTCGGTCCTATTGACTAAATGGACACTCTGAAGGTCGGTCTAGCATCGCTGAAAGGTTGTCCATGAATTATAGTCTTGTAGTGGCTCACATTTATCACGAGAACACGACTGGTTTAATAAAAACTATTATTATTATAACCAACTGTACCAGTGTTTGTTTTAATGTGCTTTTGTTTGACTGTGCTAATGACAGCTATATTGTGCTTCCATTCTGATTCTTACACTTTGATTGTAACTTCGCGCGAATTCGGTTGCCTTCTGTAACCAAGGTTGTATTCTGGCACGATCTCGGTATCCTTTCGATGCCACGAGATCGCCAGCGAATATATCTCGATTTGGTCCATTAACTGTCTTCTGATATTTGGCTTCTCGGGGATTTTATGAATTTATTTGGTTACGTTCAACCCTCGCCTTCTGATTTATTTGGCACGTGTTTCTTTGTAGCGGTGTTCATAGTTAACCTCAACTCGACGCCACGCTACGGTCTCATCCTGATTCACTTTGGACTTGGTTAAAGTTTTATGTCATAAATTTCATAACTTTGTATTCGTATCCTTATTGAAAATTGAAATTCATGACTTCTGAAATGGTGAAACTTTGAAACACAGATGAATGAATTGTGCGGACTTTTTTTTTTCTCTGAGTTGTGTAATTTGCTTGTGAACAGAAGAACAGTGAAAGTTTCATTATTAAATTATTTAGCTCAGAGAAAGAAACTTGACGAAAACTTATGAACTTAATGAAGATTTCAGTGAAAGTAGAAACAATCTCATAAAAAATTTCAGTTAACTAGAATGGTTCATTTCTGATAAATTAGTTACATGCCATTTTTACCGGTATAATCAATAGGGTATAACAAAGTTTTGCAGATAGGATAGAAGCCCAGAAGAGTTATAGAAAGATGACATTAGTAAACCAGTAAAGATTTACATCAAGATGTTCATGAAGATTTACCAGTTAAGTGTTCGTAGAATGGAAGTGTTTATTAAGTTTATAATTGTGATAAAGTAATGAGTGAAAGGTTCGTGGTATAATTTATGATAATGAAAAGCGCTTACGTTAGGTTCATATTCCAGGAGTTAGGAGATGCTTCATGAATGTGTTCTGTAAACATGGTGGTGAAAAAAAAAGAGAAAGAAAGGGTAGCAAACTATTTAGATGTATAACTTAAACAATGCTCAACCATTTGTAGTATAACAAGAAAAGGTGTGTTAAGTTAGTCGATCAAACCTATACTAGCCTCCATTACTGAAATTAATCGTAGTTAAAGCGTTCAGATAAAAGAATACAGTAAGAAAGGACAATGTATTGTGACGTGTGACAAAGTGGAATAGGTTTAGATAATAGAGAAAAAGTCGGAGTTAGAAACGGGAACACTGTTCATTAAAATAGAACATGTATCAAATCATTCATTTACCACCAAATGCCGACATCAGAGAGTGAGTTAATATGTTATAAATTAACTTAGTAAAATAAAGAAGCCAGTATAAAGTCGGAAACATGAGTCTTAGGAGAACAACATCAGTATCCCTGATTAAGCACCTTGTTCTTAATCATGCAGAGTCTGAAACTAACAAAAGTTTATATTTCATAAACATTGGCGGGTTGAAATAATCTCCCTTACCACTCATACTTGCTGGTCAGTGACTTGATAATCAGCCACCCGTGTTCTTGTCTACACCATTATTGACTATGATACTATATTTGTCACATAAATGATTACTTACTTACGCCTTTTGCTTCCAGTACAGCATAGGCTGCCGACCATCATTCTCCAACCAACTCTGTCCTCAACCTGCCTTTCTGCTTCTATCCAATTCTTGTTCATTTTTCTAATGTCTGTCTCCATTTCCCGGCGTAATGTGTTCTTTGGTCTTCCTCTTCTATTTTGGCCTTGATGGTTCCATGTGAAAGCTAGTCTTGTGACGCAGTTGGATGCTTTTCTCAATATGTGTCCTATCCACTTCCAGCTCCTCTCTCTCTGATTCCTTCCTCCACTGAGATCTGGTTTGTTCTCTCCCATAGTAGGTTGTCGCTGATAGTGTCTGGCATTTTGCGTAGACAACTGTTAATAAACACCTATATCTTCTGGATGATGGATTTCGTAGTTCTCCAGGTTTCCGCCCCGTACAGTAGAACTGTCTTGACATTTGTAATGAAAATTCTGACATTAGTGTTGGTTGACAGTTGTTTTGAGTTCCAGTTCCTGCTGTTTCATCAGATCCCCCGTGCTCATCAGAAAAATTATTTTAAATAATTGATAGACCGTATTAAGTTGAACATCTATTAAACCTACTCTGAGTATACAACAAAACTAGATAATTTGTTACAATAATCCATTTTACATTTGATTATACAAGTAATGCACAGAACCAGAAGTCACAGCAGTAGAAATATAATTGGGTCATTTTTGATGTTAAGCTGAATAATTGATGATTGCATAATTAATTACAAATTATCAACCTCAAAAGATGTATTCAATGAATGATAAAACAAAAGATAAGATGGATGGTGGCGTGTTTCGTCATATTTGGGACTCGTCAGCTTGATGTAACTGCATCTCAGAGTTGGTTTTCACTTTGGGATTCGAACCCAGTACTGTTTGCTTCAAACCCCATCGTGTTATCTACTTATTTACTGAGTCCTGAAAGTCTCTTGCTTGCGCAATGGGGTGAAGTTTAAATTCACTTTGTATTGTTTACTTTAATCTTCTAATTGATGTTAAGGACTGCAATTGATCAGTTTCTTATTGGCATATATGCATACTGTGCGTATCGCCTCGACACTGCCCTAATTTCCAAGCATTCTAAACAAAGATTGATAGTGCCTAGCAGTGAAATTCAGGACTCACGTTTCGTCCTATTTGGGACTCGTCAGTTGGATGTGTCTGCATCTCAGAGTAAACAATACCAAGTGAATTTAAAACAAAAGTTAATTTACAATAATGGCTAAACCATTTTTGTAACCCGAAATTATCTGTCATCTAACCTGTTGTTTATATTTTTCCAAATACTTTATTCATGTTCACACATATTCATATTTTATTGAGAATTTAATTGCTTATCCCCTATTTAGTTATACAAAGTGTAGATTTCCCGACTTTGTTTAAATTAACTGAATTCTAAATAAAAAAAGCTATTCAGTATCACACATTGATTTATATTAATTGAACAAACAACTGTATTTAAATACAACTGGTTTATAAGAAAAGATAGTGTTGTGTGACCTACTTATATTGATATGAGTAGTATATGTCGCGAGTTAAAACGTAATATCTGGCAGCAGAAGATGAGGTAAAGATCAAGAAAAAAAGAGCGAGAGCACAATGGAATTTGTAAGAAAACGCATGTACAATGGAATGGGAGACAATGCATTAGTGTTTGCAACGAAAACAGTCCAGTTTGATATGATGGATTGATATTTTGCAAATTGACGATTGACTTTACGGTATTTAGATTTTATTGAGATAATCTGTAATTGTTGTGTCAGGTACATTCGATTGTCCCCACCCGTGTTCTTGTCCACTACAATAATAGTACTTCATGAATTCATTCTATGTTTATTATTGAATATGTTTCTGTTATATAACAATAAGAATGATGAGTGATAACTGTTGGGGTCTATTTATGGATCAATATGATACATGTAATTTTATTGTATACTTGTTAAGTAGCTAAACTATCTGCATATTCATGTTCCCCTTATTATAAGCTTTATTTTGACTTATAGATTATTAGTGTACGATTTGTCGTTCTTGAGTTGTACCCAGTCTATTAATGACAGTCTCCTAATATTCATAGCCATATTTTGGTTAGAACTCGTACAAATGTTGTTTTCCTTTTTTGTGGTGCAATGTGGTCTGTTTGGTTTGTATATAAACCCAGTATATTTGAAGTAATTGATTTATATCGCGAAGGCTGAGATAGGTGTTCTGAACTTGACAAGCAGGGCAAAGCAGGTAGAAAGACCGATAAAGACTTCAACTGCTTGTACGGGTTTTATGTATTACTGGTTCGGTTAATAAGTTCCTGTTCTGTAATTGGCGGTATCATTGAGTCATGTATTAACAGAACACAAAACCGCAATTTATAACGGTTTCATTTTGATAGACTTGTTTATTTGTTTCAAATGAAATAAAATTTTGATGATGTATGATTTATCTCAACTACAAAATAACTAAGAAAAATAGAAAGCAGAAAAGAATGGAATTCCAAACATGCATTTTGTTCAATTTGGAATTCGCCAGATAAATTTACCTACATCCCGATGCTGATGTTCACTCCTACACTCGAACTCATTAGCACTCAGTTCAACCGTTATCACGTTATCAATTTTTGATTTCAAGTTAAAATAGCTGTTCGCTTGTACAATACGGTGTAGTTGAAACAAAGTATGGACTTATTAGCTAAGTAGGTAAAGCGATAGCAGTGGGAGTGAATGATGTTGAGTTCGAGTCCAGGAGTGGGTATTAATGCTGTTATGCAAGTATATCCAGGTGAAGATTTTTAAATAGAACGGGATGCACGTACATGATCTCAATACTAGCTGCCATTCATATCTTCTTAGAATCCTTATGACCTGATAGCAATACTCAGCAGTTGGCATGGTATGCACACATATTTGAAAGAAACTGATCAGTTACAGCTCCAAATTTCAATAGAAATATTCAAACAACTGATGCATATAGTAACAGTTCATTTGATAATATCCAGTCAGTAAAAGTTCAACTAGTATAAGGAGATGAGATTAAGTACTCATTTTTCAACTTGTTTGAGACTCGTCAACTAATTGTTTTCAACTCAATTAGATCAGACGATGTTATCGATGGACTCATCACTTTGGTAACCCGATATCTGACTCTAATTGATTGTTATTGATATATATATCGACAATCCTCGTATATAATTATCGACTTAACTGTAGTGTTTGAATTAACTAATGATTCTTTTGTACTTGTTGAATGCTCGGTTTCGAATTCTAAATACAGTACATTCGTTGTGCCTGTGTCTTCTTAATTCAATTGCGTTAATCCTGGAATTCCTAATTCATACTATAATTAGAATACTATATTGGCGTCGCGATGGAGCCTGCAATGGAAAAGTTAGATATTCATTCAACTTCAGAAGCTTTTGAAGATTACTTTGAAAGGTTCGAAATCTGGGCTATGACCAAGGAAGATGATGAGGATGTTAATATTGTGGCACACTTCCTCACATTCATTGGAAAAGAAGCATACAGCTTATTAAGAACTCTGGCTATGCCGGAAAAACCCATTTCACTTTCTTATACAGCTCTCAAGGATCTACTACTAGACTATGCTCAGTATACAAATTTCAAATGTCGTAAAGGAGGAAGATTTCGTAAAATGATTCATGAGGATATAAAAAAGTCCACTACATTACTACGTCATCTCAACCTAGTGCATACTCAAGGTTATGCAGACAATTCATTGAATTTGGATGCAGTTCACGAGGATGGGGACAAGTTTGGTCAGTGTTTGTCCTGTTGCAAGTTCCACTCTTCTAACTCATGTAAATTTCATAATTCTAAATGCTTCAAATGTCGTGATATTGGACAAGTTCAGTCAGTTTGTAATGCTAATGTTCATCTTACTGCAATTAATATTAAGTCTTGTAATTCTGATTCTACTGAGTCGAGTATTCATGATGATCATTTATCTTTATCAACGATTTCAAAAGACAGTGCAGAGTCATATGGCAGTTCAGAGTTAAATGAAATCCAGAATTCTTGTGAGACAACATTTCCTAATCAACCGATTTATCAGAATTCTCATGCTATTGTACCAAGTATGACTTTTCCTAATGATTCACATATTTCTAATGAAATTACTTGCAATTCTGAGGAAAATATGTTCAATGAACCTAATCATAATCGAAAACCTGATGTGGTTTGGATAGATGCTGATTTTTCTAACGATCCTACGCTCTGCAATGACAGTCCTGATGAATTTCATGAGAATATTTCAGAAGAATCAAATCCTGATGTCATATCATATATTACCTATCCTCATGATGTATTTGATCTTCGTGAAAAACCTGCCCAATGCGAAGCACGAGTACTAAGTGACCTCGAGTTTTATTATATTTCGGATGATTTCATATCAACTGCTGTTTACTCTTATCACAAAAACAGTTCTAATGTTTACTCTAAACAATGTGAGATATATGTTTTAAATGAAGCCACATTATTCATAACTTGGGAGTATAAAGATCCAACATTATTTCGTGGGGGGGGATAGTGTTGAAAAATCTATGGTTCGAATTCTAGATATTAATGATTTCATTACAAAACCGACATGCTGGTTGTATACAATTCCAGGTGAGTCTGTTCCGATTTCGTTTGTTAATTCCAATACTAATGAGCACTTTCTAGATACTACAAAGTTTTTATCTTATACAATGTCGGACAGACTCAGGATGAACTTAACAAGAAGACGTACAACCGATTACAAACACTTATACTTCTATTTAAGCTGTGGCGGATGTGGTGTTTGAATTAACTAATGATTCTTTTGTACTTGTTGAATGCTCGATTTGGAATTCTAAATACAGTACATTCGTTGTGCCTGTGTCTTCTTAATTCAATTGTGTTAATCCTGGAATTCCTAATTCATACTATAATTAGAATACTATATTAACTCATGTTAGTGAATAACGGAATTAAATAAGTTAAATACGAGAATGAATATTTGAATAAGTACATTTTGTACACTCGTTGATCTGGACAGACAATCAGAGGGACGAAGGGAAGAGAAAAGAACAAAGTGAAATGACGCTCAGTGAAGAAGGTGTGTGAGCCAACTCCCTTTAATCAGGCGTTAATCGATATTTATAGTCACATAAAAAGAAGTTACAGACATGTAATGAGTAAGATAAGAAGTGCACACATACACACGCTCATATAAAAACACTCAAAGTTGATAAGTGAATTATTAACAAGGTCAAAATGTGACTTAAGTAGAATGGGTAAATTGGCCAGTATTTACTTGAAAGTATAATCAACGTGTAGCTACAGGGAATATAAAGCCATTTGTACAAAGATCGCATGTACTGAAGGATACTGATCAAATGTAATCCTAAGTACTAACGTTGTGGAATCATAAATCCTCAAAATTAATTTTTATTCATTTGATGTCTTAGATAACCACGTAGGGAGTTTCAAACATGCCTTCATATGTTCCAGTGGTATGAAAATCTACTTAGTTACCAATAAATCTTTTTTCTAAGATAGTGAATGTGCAATAATAAACATTCCATTCTGACACTTAGTTTACTGATTTTTTTGGTATTCTGTAATAAGCCAACGTTGAATTCTTATGTTTGTAGCATATACTATTATATACCTATGGAATTCATCCTAGCTTTTAAATGGACTCCAGTAAATCAAATACCATGTGATTACTGGGTCATTTATACCTTCACAATGACTATTCTTTACATAGAATACTGTGATCTTAAGCATGTAAACGTCTTATATTCATGTCCTTGTAAATTTACGCCTAAACAATGAATGTGAATTCATCTTTAAGCTGTATTGGTTTTGACATTTGTGCAAGCTGATAGTTATTGTTCTTGATCGCTCTCTTATTACAAACTCCTAATATAACACATCCAGTTGCGCACATGTAGTTCTACGTGTCTTAAATCTCGCTTTTTGAAAATTCTTACTAAGTAAATCAATTCTTTAGTTCCTTAAGTCCATCATGTTTCTTTCTGACCATGTATTGATCATAGATTCTTTATAATCTAAAATAAACACCGTAGTATTACAATTAGAAACGGAAGTTGGAACAGCCTCACCTGTTACTGGAATTGTATATGTTTAACATGTTGGTTGTGTGTAGTTAAAAATTCGGTTACTAGAATTATTATCACAGATTTTTCAACATACCTCACGACAATCCGCGTGACTATTCGAAGTGCGTTTCCACCATACTTTCGAAGTATTAACACATTATTCTATAGAGATCTAGACAATTCACCAGCGGAGGTGTACAAATATATAATCTGAAGTTTCGACAGATTTATTTTTTAATGGTTTTCGAGATATGCAATTAACATGTTAAATTTGTTTGACACTTCTTTGGTGTATTGGATGTCCAGGTTTTAAATGAACAGTTGGCACAACAAGAAAAATTAGGAATAAAATGGACATAGTATCAAAAGGCACCTACTCATAACAGGTTATACGCTTCTCAGGCCTTGTTCAAACGAACTGACAGAAGGAACCATCAATCAAAGTCATTCCTAAAATTTGTAAATTCGTCAAGAAAAGTTGTATTCAGTTTGTCCAAGTCCTACTGTGTTCTACTCTAATATGATTGCCTCTACGTTATTTAGTGGATGAGATTCTGAGTAGCGTGGACCATTTTATTGTTTAATGCCAAATTACATAGCGGCCTACGGCATTATTCCTCTAATTCTGTTGTTATGTGACTGCTCTCCGATTTCTTTCCTGTTTTAGTGGCTGGCACTATGCCAAGCCCACATAGGTTATTCCAGCTTGTGTTTATATGTTAATAACTTACTCTATTCACATGTGTCTGCAGCGCATTTTTGTCCGACTACAAATATCAAGTTACGCCTTGCTTCGTTTCCTTCATTTTCTGTCCACCATCACGATTGTATGAAATATACGAAGTCTAAATTCGCTCTCACATTTGATTTATTTAATTCGGCTATTTACTAACGTGATTTAAGTCGTTATTCATATAGAACGGTTGTCGGTATGTATATTTCAGCGGCAATTATCATATGACTGGATTCAGATGGAGGGCCAATAAATTGTTTTATTTAATCCGGTCTTCTGCCTCCAGGCATTCCATTTCCGATTCGTGCTACACAATACATATATCTGTCAACAAGCGTGGCCTACACCACAGTGGGACTTAACAGCGTTATTCATTTTTTCATATCACCAACCAATCTTATGTATGTCATCACTAAAAACCGGGAAGCACTGGATAGCTGTTTTTTACAAGTATGGAACGCATTATTGCACTTCTAGCACCCACTGGGGGGAATCGAACCCAAGATAAAACGGACTAATAGACCGGAATAAGCTAACAGATCCGACTTCAGTATGTATAAACAAAAAGCATTCGACCAAAGCTATGAGTTCGTTGACTGAGTCTGAAAATCGTTATCTTAGTCCTTTGTTATCAGAAAAGCGAATGAAGACTCGTGGTCCAAATATTAGACCTTGCATTATACGATATGGCTGTACAACAACACCAGTTTTTATGTGTTGGCTCCCAGGCTTCTAGTGAAGAATTTATTGACCCAATCAATCAAAAGCCCAATAATACAATTGTACCTCAGCCCAACCTGTGAACCCAAGGAAACTTATGTTTAGCTGATAAATATTTTGCATCAACTAGTCCTGGTATTTTGGGGAGACTGACATAAGACGGATTTTCAGACGTAGGTTGCTTTGAAAAGGCCAATTATTGAATATTTGCCTATGTAATACTACCGCTATATGCGGTGAAATTTATCTCTATTGAATGCTCCCAAAATATTTGACTGACTGTACTCGTACAACGATGGCACTAAAGAAGCAATTACGTGATGTAACGGGAAGATAGCGTTTTACGAAAACAGTTATAACGGCAAGACAAATATGAAACCAAATGATGATTTTTTGTATCGAACTGTTTAGTCAATCAACTTATGAATAAGGACGACAATGAATAAGACACAAACGAGTAAACAGTCATATACAGAAAATCACATAAGTAAGGATGTATAAGTTTGGAGTGTTGCAGTTTTTATTAGTGTAGAATTATTAAAAAGATAAAAGTGAGTTTGTGGTCACATATTATTGTGATTATTAATATCTACACGAAAGTTAAGAAATTTCGTGTTAGCACATGATACTACTACTCTGTATACAGGAACGAACATAATTACTTTCTAGTCAGAAGTTCGTTCTGCCTCAGTGAATAAACACCCGAAAAAAAATATAGAGCTCACGCGATAGAGACCTAATATTTACTGAGTGTTGTAAGCTTACGTATACTACGACATGACGTTTAGACCAAACTCCATTTCACACAATAAAGCCCTTGTTTATGCATCAAAAATGGAAGAAATGGCGAAAGTGAAGCGCTTTGGAAGCGACAACTCTAGAGAGCTAATTACTTCTCACTTCAATACGGGATGTGGAGATTATTAAATTCCATTTATATCACGAATCATTCAAAGTTGAAAATTCAATAGAAATTTCAGAGCACTAGACAGCTGGCCCGTACTAGTATGAGACTCATCGGCGAAGCGAATTCAAAACTTTGAATCCGGGAACCAAATCTAGGCCTTCAACCTCCAACTCGAACTCTTAACCTTCGGACCACTGAGAAGAGGTATAATGGCGTGTTGGTTCAACTTCAGATTCATATTTGTGTAGTAAAGACAGAAGGCCTACGGCCTATGCTATTCCTTTTCTAGTATGCTTCTGTGAGTGTCCAGTCTTCTCTTGAAAGCGTCAATTGAAGGTGCGGACACCACTGCTTCAGGCAGCAGGTACCAAGTATTGATGACGCGGTGTGAAAACCTGTATGCCACGAGTATTTTGTTCGTTTTTGGCTTTTCTACTCGCCTGCTTTGTCCTCTGAGGTGTCCCGATCTAGTGGGAAGAAAGAGAGAGTAAGTTAGGTCCGAAATCATTTCTCAGTATTTTGTACATCAAAATTAGATCTCCCCTTAGTCTGCGATAGGACAGAGTAAAGAGGTCCAGCTTTTCAGGCCACGCTTTGTATGGTAAAACCAGAAGTTCTGGAATTGCACAGGTAGCTGTCCTCTATACTTCTTCTAGGATATCAGAGTCACGTTTTAAACAGGGGCTTGCAGCCTGAGCACAGTTCTCAAGCTTAGTTCTCACTAAGGATGTGTATACTGTGGCGAACGTGATAGTATCTAGCTTAGTGAATGTCCGCTTTAAAACCCAGATGGTTCGAAACCCCTGGACTGCGACCTCCCGGTAATGAGCCGTCGTCCTGAAATCGTGACCCACTCTCGCCCCTAGATCCTTATAAGACCGGACCACGGGCGATGGTACTTCCCCTATGTTGTACCTATTAACCATTGAATCCCCAAAGTGCATGTAGACACACTTTAAAGCGTTTATAGGCATTAGCCACCCTTTAGACCAGTTACACATATTATTTAAGTCTGCCTGAAGTGCACATGCGTCTGTGTCTCCAGTTATTGCTCGCCAGATTTTTACATAGTCAGCGTATAATAACATTGGAGACTGTACTATACTTGGAAGATCGTTAACATACGTTGTAAAAAGTAAAGGACCTAGAACGGAACCTTGAGGTACTCCACTAAATACTGGTCTCCAGATGGAGCACTTGGAATTTGTTCTTACTTCCTGTCTACGACCTGCTAGGAAATCCTTAGTCCATTTTAAAAGAGGTCCGGCAATACCAAGGTTTTCTAACTTCAATAGCAGTCTATTAGTTGGCACCTTGTCAAAAGCCTTACTGAAGTCTATGTAGACAACATCCACTGAGTTTCCATTGTCTAGCGCCTTTATCCAAAACTCCCTTGCTATAAGGAGGCTCGTTGTACAAGATAAACTCTTTCTAAAACCATGTTGTTCTATGTTTAGCAAGTTATCGGTTTCCATAAATGCCGTTTTTGTCCGTTTGACTATTCTATCCAATATTTTCACTACAACACTGGTTGGGCTCGCAGGTCTGTAGTTCGATGGAACTTGTCTCGGTTCTATTTTATGTATGGGAGTGGCGATTGCGTCCTTCCAGTCCATAGGTAACACACCTTGGTCAAGTGATATATTGAATGTCATAGTCAGTGGGGCCGCGATATACTGTGCAATATGTCTCGAGATTTTGGGGTGTAGTTCATCTGGTCCTGTTGACTTTTCCATGCTTAAGGTGCTAAGAGCCTTAAGCACATCGTCTTGATCGAAGTCTACGTTGAGCAGGTGGTTTGGTGACTGTTTATTTTGGTTCTCTGTCTAGAGGAGGTTCCTGAGTGAAAACTGTTCCAAAATAGTCAGCCATAGCTTCTGCTTTTTCCTGATCTTCCTCTATCACTTCAGATTTACTTCCTTCTTTAATCAGTTGGGAATCCAACGATGCATCCTTGTTCTGTAGTTTGTGTACGAGAATATTCTCTTGGGTTGCTTGAGTGCAGATTGTTCCAACTGCATTTCATATTTTCTCTGAGCTTCCTGAATTTTTGTTATACACTTGTTTCTTATCGATCTGTAGCGTTCCATCGTACCCGCTGTGCCAAGGTGGATGGCAACATCCCAACATTTCTTCTTTTGTCTTGGTAAACGTCGAATATCCCGGTTTATCCAGGGATGGCCGTGCCCCTTCTTCTTTGGAACTGTCCAGGGTATGTATGGTTAAGTTACCCGATTGCATAACTGCCTGAAAAGAGTTCGTGCCTCTTGTACTGATGCCCTCGAGTCTATTTCTCAGTTTTCAGTCGATGCTGCGGAGTTGATTGCCTTCATATCTGCCTTCCATATATTAGGACGGGCCGGCGTGTCTGTTTGACAGGCAATCTCAGCCATGAATTTGAACAAGATGACTGCATGGTCACTTCTCCCTTGTGGTGGGAGAAAAGACATTTGACCAACGTCATCACCATGTGCAAAGACTAAATCTAAAAGAGAAGAAGAGTGCCTTAAGTCATGTCTTGTGAGGGTTCTAATGTGTTGGAATAAAGTTAATCCAATCGAGGTTTCTAACAGTTTGCAGTCGAATGACGTTATCGATGACCCTACTTCCAAGTTAACCCAGTTTACATATGGTGCATTAAAGTCGCCTACTACAAGGCTTTTACCGTTGTTACACCAGGACTTAAGTTTACTTAGCAGAACACCATCTGCTACACATTCTAGACTGCGATATACTAAAACAAATCCAATATATTGCCGTCTACATTTCAGCTTACATCGCACCACTTCATATGTCCCTGAAATATGTGCCACTGTCTCAGCTACTCTTATGGTTAGGGTACTTTTCGTGTACAGGATAACCCCACCTCCCCTACGGTTTAATCTATCAGCCTTACTGGTTATAATACCAGTCAACTGAATTTCATTATCTAATAATTCTGACGTTAACCACGTTTCCAAAACAGCAATAACATCTGGTTTTTCTTTATCTACCATTGACATGAGCTTCGCCATTTTATTTAGTAGGCTGCGAGCATTTATGTAGCATACCTTTAAGTCTGTGGAGAACTTTCCCTTACCACCTAGAGTGGTTTTGGGATCGTTTTGCTCTTTGAAATCCTGAAGAACGAGGTTTCTTTCACCGTTTAGGCGACGCTCATTTATTTCCGCTTCTGCATCTCGTTTCCTAATACGATCAGCTAGGCTGAGGTCCTCACGGGCGTATATTCCGGATCCAATCAGTTTACGTGAGTTACCTAGAATCAGGTTTCTTTCTTCGACCGTGGCAAATGTAATCTTCAAGAGGCGGTTTTTTCGAGGACTTTCAAACTCCACCTTTTTCTTATTCTATAAAGTTTACAAATATTAACTGAAACTGTATCTGGGAGTAGTTTGCTTATTAAGGACTTAATATGACTGATATCATGTTCGAATCTGGCCTTTGGTTCCTTATCGGAAAACTCTCCAAACTTATGAAAAATGACTGACCTCTCAGAAAGATCTGTCTTGACACGCAGTAGAGTTTTTATTTCTGTTACCGTCTCTTCCAATGACTTGCTAACCAGCTGTGTCTTGACTACAGCTTTTTTCTTCTCATTTCTTTTTCTCCGCACTGAAGTCCATTTTTCATCACTCAGGATAGCCACAACGGTACTACTTGGAACGGCGACAGTCTTATCTGGGTCTTCAATTTCCACTAGAGGTGTATGATTACCGATGTCAATATCGAGCCGCACTTCTGTCCTCGTGAATGTTAACTGAGATTTCACTTTCTCGTCAATAACAGTCGTGTGTTTAGCGGGTCCGGTAACAGCACGTACTACACTGACACCGTCAGCGCTCATGTTATCAGCGCAACCGCCGGCGTTTTTCTTACAGGTCAAATCCAATAGGCTCGCAGCCTCCTGAATTAGTAACTTCTTATTTGTATAACAAAACATACAAAGCCAATGCGAGTTAGGCTTCGAGCATCTTTTGTATGCCGTAGGACGTGTACACATCTTATGGTACCACTTTTTACATTCATCACGCTGTATTTCTTTCTCAACAAGGAACAAGCAGTTTGGTTGTACACATTTATAAGTCTTACTAACCATTGGATTTTGATTAAAAAAGTTTAAAACACAATATGATCACAATGTGAACATGAGTGTCAGTCCATGAGCAAAAAAGGTACCACAGGACAAAGTTTAGCAAAAATTTCAAACCTTAACCAAGGTACTTTTAGCTAAAGTAGACCAGGAATGCTTTTTGGTTCAACAAGTACACATAGCAAGGATAATCACGACAAGTACGAAAGTCACTGCGTTTTTTGAAAATCGCGCATTTGTGTGCACTAATTGGCAGATTTGAAATCAGATATGACAATAGGAATCGGCCGCTTCCCTTCCGAGACTTGTGTAGATTGGATAATAAATTGTACAAAGTACATTTCAGCCTTCACAGGCTCGCAGTCAAATTTTTGCGGTTTCAAGGTCGACATGAACTATTGTGATTACAAACGGGTTCGCCGTGCGTAGTCAGTTATTCGAAAACTAGTCAAAAAGAACGTCATAAACCTTTTTGGATACGTTAAGGATATAAGTAAGAAGTTTCGCAGGACCTATAAACCGTCGTGTCACATAGACTCAGTGTGAAGAATGTTAAACCCTGAGATGTTTCTTGACTCGGATACAGAAAATGATCTTATGCAAGACACAGTTGTTGCTTTTACTTCACGGCACTTGACAGAAGCGATTGAGGGGCAAGTGTTGTACCAGGAAAAATATCACAAGGAAAAGGTAGTCTTTCCATAAATTTTCTCATTCAATAGATCAAAACTTTAACAGTTGCTCTGGTTATTTGCCTAAATATTGATATTGATCCTCCGGATGTACAAAAAATTCCACCTTTCTCAAGAGTGGAGGCATGGGTCGACCCAACCGATGCTAACAGTCTACACGCTCTAGGCAATATCGGAAAAAATCTTCAGGTAACTGAGTTTTCTCTTTTTTTTTCAATAAGTTGTGAATGTCTTGCTTTAATATTATTTATTTTGATTGATACTTATGGATTTACCGACTCGCAATGATACTTTCCACGTTTTGGTCGCTTTTGCATCGTAGAATGTTTTAATTTTTAAGCGTTTTAGTTGACATGTACCTTAAAAATTCATGTGATCGATCGCTTGGAAAGTAATAATTAATCGCTCACTAATCAGCCATCTTGCTTAAAACGTTTACGTGGATAATTCAGAAGCAGAACACTTTTCGTCTAGTCCAGATTATATTTGATCAGTTTTTCTAGCTCACTAAATTAAGTTGTTGAGTAGTAGCTAGTGTATCTGATTTTCAGTTATTTGGTCACATGTTTTAATCTTGATTCGTCTTTTACCTGTGTGTGGGACTGTATCTCCTGACGTTGCCCTACTGTCTTGTGGATCAAACCTTCAGGTCAAAGTTTCCGGACGCGGTCCCCCAAGAAAACCACCTACTTCAGTCTCAGCATACGGCCAATATCCCAACCCACACACAAATCAAGTGACTTTTGTGGCGCATATGTATTTGATGCCACCTTGTACCAATATTTATGTTCAAATAAATAAGTAATACCACGTCTGTTTTTCGTTTTATCGCTTGTTTCACTTGGTCGCGACACATTTAATCATTATACCAGGTTTTAATTCTTTCTAATAATCTGAACTTTTTGAAATAGTATTGGATTTAATTGTTGTGATCTTTGGGATTTTACAGAATAGTGATTATAAACCCTATATGTCAATACACCAAATCAATCATGATAGTTTAATTGCGTTCATTGTTTTAGTCTCGCCATCTCTTCTGCTATCAAAAATGTTGAACTTCAAAATGGAACACCATTCTACTAAATTCTTTATTTTTGTTCATTTACTCTTCGTAACTTCGTATTCAGATATCTTTTACACTAACAAACAGGTTTTACCACCTAGGTCAAAGTTATCTGGATATCAGACATATTTGTCCACCTTTGTGAACGAACTCATTAGCAGCATGCAGATATCTGGTTAGAATGATCGTAATTGTGCATGTACCCAACGGTCATTTCCTAGTTATTATTACTGACAGCTTTGTTGTAGTCCTCATATTGCGCTCGTGTAATTTTTGTCCACCTTAGTTGAGATGTCAATAGAATTAAAGAGCGGCATTGTATGTCCATGGAATGGAAATTCACGTAGAAACATTGCAGAAGTCATTTTCTTTGAATAAGTATTATGAAATTTAATGTAGTTCAAATCATTGTTAGCCTTCCTGTTTTGTTAGTTTTAGTAGTAGTACTTACTATCTCTTTAGTTAATTGAATGCTCTCTACTTTAATTTTTCAGGCCCAATACGAACGATGGCAGCCTCGTGCCAGATATAAACAGTGCCTTGATCCAACTTTAGATGATGTGAAAAAATTGTGCCTTAGTTTAAGACGCAACGCAAAAGATGATAGGATTTTATTTCATTACAATGGACATGGTGTCCCCAGACCCACCGAGAATGGAGAAATATGGGTTTTTAACACGGTAAGTATAAAGTGATCTTTAAATTTGTTCCTTGGACATTTTTATGCTTTGTGTCGTACTTTAGACTATTGTTATGGATTACTTGGTAAGTTTAATTTTAACCTCTACTATCTATATGTTAGTCGTCCAGGATTGGCATTTTTCAATAAAATATAATAACGAAAAACTTGTTTATGTATTCAAACTTAAGCCACACGTCTGGTGGTTCTGGCCTACTAATATTTGTTGACTTTGTGAGTAGTTTTAAATGTGTAAACCTTAATTTTATGTCTGTGATACCTCGGTTAGTCAGGTGTGAGTTTTGTAGGCCTGACCTTTTCTAGGTTTGTCGACCACTACCTCGCAGATATATTCACTCTTTGTGTTCTTCTAGATCTTGAGTTCCAGTAATCCTTCATACAAACCTTTACATGCCATTATTTTATTTATTATTGATCTTGTTAATTTCATCTCGTCGTGCTAATGTGCTTATAGGAACTTAGATAAATACACACGTATGCCAATCTCTACATTGGTTTTGGCTGATTGATGCTCTTGTTCTCGTCTACCATCTTTTATCTACCAATTAAACAATAATAAGCACTTAGTATTCACGTTTTTAGTAACAACCAGATATTTTGGCAATTAAACAGCACTACGATACTTGTTTTTAATGGCGATAAGTTGTATTTTGTGTCTAAATTCATTTAATTGTAGTTATTATTGTTCTTGTTCTTACTATTATTATACTGGGGAATCATTCCACATAATTATAAAACATTTTTTTCATATAATTATGTATGATTTTTTGAAGGATCAACTTCATTTTACCTTATTGTACTAATCTCAGGTATGTGTATCCTATAACACAATCTCTTTTGACTCTTAAAAACTAATGAGTTAATAATGAAATCATATGAATTGTAAACAAATAAGTCTTCAGTTCGAATCTGATTTCATCCACTTCAGGTTAGTAAGTCGGATAATGTATGATTTATCTACGGACAGCAAAATGTATCTTTAAGCTGAATAAATCACACTGAGTATTGAGTAAATAATTTGCATCAAATAATAGATTTAATCTTTCTGAAAATATTCAATAGTATTTATTTTGATATATGCTTATTATTAATTAACTTTCATCATCTTGTTCAAAATTGTTTTTATTTTGTAGAAATTTACTAAATATATACCGTTATCATTATATGATCTACAAAGATGGTTAGGTGCTCCAACTGTTTATGTATTAGATTGTCAAAATGCTGGGAGAATAATACATATGTATGAAGTTTTCTGTGAACGTCGAAAAGCTGAAGTGAGTAATATACTGAAAAGAAAGAAAAATGATCAAATGTTTTGTCATGACTTGTAGCCTGTGTGCCCTGTTAATGTATAACATAACGATACCGCCAATTAGAGAGCAGTGAATTATCAATCGGATCTATGACACGTAAACTCGTACGAGCAGTCTAGAGTCCTTATTGGTCCTACTTCCTGCTTAGCTCAACCAGTTACGTCCAGAACAATCTCAACCTCTGCAATATGAATCATTTATTTCAAACATACTGTGTTTTTATACCAATCAGACAGACCACATCGTACCATAAAATAGGAAACAACATTTGTACAAGATTTAGCCAAATGTGGCTGGTGAATGTGGGAGGTAGCAATTAATAGACAGGGAATAATTCAAGAATAAAAAATCGTATAATAACAGTACATAGGTTAAACTAAAGCTTATGATCAGAGAGACATAAATACGAATAGTTCAGTTATTTAACAAGTATGCGCATAGTATTGGTCCATAAATGAATCTCAAAAGTTACCATTCATTATTCTTATCAGAATAAAATGTTTTTAGATAATTTCCTTATAATACAAGTTTATGCATATTCAGTCTTTTTAGCTATACATTTTTTAATTATCCGGCTCAGGGTGTACTATACCACGAAAACTATCTGTCCATTTGACTATTAAGCATGTTAGTTCTAATGCATATATATATATAGACCTTAAGTTCAGAGCTTGTGCTTATGAGGATCCTCCAGGAAAAACATTTGTTTGGTTTTCCGCGTTCGAGTTTTATCCTATCCCTCACATAAATTATAAAGCATAAATCTACAGTTAGCTACTAAATTACACTTAGATCTCACTTAGGTATGTTTCTTTAATTACAGTAATACAAGGTCATAGAATGAAATATTATCTAATATATTATGTTATAGTGCAAAACATCCATATCTATCATATTTATTGTTCTGTGTACGACAGATGTATTGATTTTCATTCATTCATGATTGACTACTGATTAATTTGACAAAGTAACAATACTATGTAAATAACTACTGTTAAATTCACTTTTGAAGTATAGTTCATAAAATTGACCTACATTAATATATTAGAAAATGAGTTGTTTTGTATTTATAAACTCATTAGCATATTTCATACTGATGTAATGAAGTTCTGATTTCAATTAATTTTTTAAGGCGAAAATATACTGCTGAAATCCATGCAGATGACGTTAAGATTCAAATTTAAACGTTGACAATTTCTTGATAGTTGAAACATTCGAATCACTAGTCTCTGGTAAAATGAATCACTTTTTGAATTGTCGACTATTGAACCTACTATGTTATTGATCTCAATGAAGATTTTTGAAAAATTCGTAATTCTCGTGACTTCATTTAATGTTACACAATTTAGTCCAGAAGTAGTTGGGACATGCGTTACTTATGCCGATTCATCGCCTACTTCGACACGGAATGTTTGTCGACATGGAAGTAGGTTGGAAGAAAGCTATGGGCTAACCAAAGCAATACTCAGCATCAATCTATAACAACATTGACTATTGAAGCGGACCATGTTTCTGGGGCTAGATTGCCTTTTAAGAGTTCGCCCGATAACCACGACCAGTGGTTGTAGGCACTATTTGGTATGCCTCAGAATCAATCTAAGTATCCCAGATGGTTTCAATCTTTGTTTATCCTTGAGTTTGAAAGTTTATTTCAAAAGTAGACAATTGATTTTGTGGATTCCTTTTTTCTTCTTAAATCATGCTGGCGTCTGCTGGGATCACCGGGTAAGTAATAGTGAGGTTAGACGCAGGGTATTAGGGAATGATGGTAAATCAGTTGACGAGTTTGTTAATCTTCATCGACTGAGATGGTTGGGTCACGTGTTATGTATGCCCGAACGCCGATTACCACGACGTGCAATGCTAACCGGTGTTGGAGATGGTTGGAAGAAGGTTAGGGGCGGCCAAACCAAAACGTGGCATCAGTGCTTGAAGTCATTAACTTCTAGTTTGAGCCATGTTGGTAGATGCAGACTACTTCGTTGGGGTCCGCGTGACATGGCTCAGAATCGGTCACAATGGCGTCGGTGTATACACTCTCTGTCTTCTCTTAAACTAAGAGATTAAAATCGCTTCATATCTTTCTTTCTACGAACTAATTCTTTCTTCCTGTACTATATCTTTATTGCAATCTTTCTTTTATATATTACCACCTCTGAATTAACCACTTATATGAATCCGGTGTCCATCTTGTGTTAATGAGGTATGGCAACTTGGACCGATGTATATATGTGCCTGGTCCTACGTTGTGGCTGACTGACTGACTGACTGACTGTTGTTTTACCTGGGTGCGAAGCTTCTAAAAAATTCTTTAGTGTTTTTAGGATTCCCTCTATCCAGTCGAATATGTGTTCACAGTTGTTCACATGCATTGATATATGCGAGGATACGTCATGGAGTTTGACCGCTAATTGATGTTCGTGCAGGTGAAGGTGAAGAGAGCGCCCACTTTCTCCGATGTAATGTTTTTCGCATTTGGAACAATTTATTTTATAGATGATGTTCGGTTTTTATTCTTTTATCATTTCGTTCTTTGGTTTGCATAGGATTGATCGAAGTGAATTTGTTGGTTTGTGTGCTACACCTATTCCGCTTGAGCTACAAATCTTCATCATTTCAATCCTCTCTTTGTTCTCCTTCCTCTTTTTATTTCAATCTCCTGCTGATAAACATGTCAGTTCTTACTGCATATACTATTTATATCTGTCCATATAAGTAGCGCACACCGCACTACCACTGATGCTATTATATCTTTCACTATTTTAGCTGTGCTGATGTGGTAGTGTAGTGAACGTGAACACTAATGGGGGCAATCAAATGTATTTGAATACAAAATTACGGAACATCTTAGTGAAATCTGAGAACTATACAATAAATAGTTCATTTCCAAAATGTCAATCAATTGTCTCACACCTTGATTGTTCTTTCATTCCCACACCAGTCATTCTCTGTTCTCATTCTCTTTTCTTTGGTCCTCTTAACCTTCTGCCTTCAGACATTTCACTTTCGATTGATGATACATACTACTTTTATCTGTCGGCATCACACCACAGTAGGACAACGCAAACCGATACATCTGTGTACCAGATTCATAATGTCTATAAATGATTGACTTTAATCCAAATAATTTATAGCGAATCTTTCATTGTCGCTATTGGATAATAGTTTCATCTGATTGAAGTGATCTTTACAGAATTATTTCACTCGTAACAAATCCATTCAATCTAATCACGTTATATTGGATTGATTGTCTTTGTATATTTTGTTAATACTGTTGTTAGATTGACCTTTAATCATATGATCGATCATTTTACATCAAAGTTCATTGTTGTTGACTAATTCTTAATAGACACAATTAACTAAACATAATGTGGATTCGATACCTTTTTCAAACTACAAATGCATGATAGTGAAATTTTAGATACTAGTTGTAATATATATATTGTATACTAAGTGTCATGATCATCTGATTGCGAATCAATTAGAATCATGCAGTTTGTAAATGGCTAATTATGTAAAGTAAGAATATGTGCATGTGTTTATGCTAAAGGTTCAATAATAAATGTATATAACTCATGTTGAAGTGATCCAGATTTTGAGTAAATGAATAATCTACTTGTTCATAGTATTCCTCTCATACTTTTGTTTCATATTTACAATGTCATCCTGAAACAGTTTGTAATTTCTTTGGAATTATTTGGTTTATCACTAAACAGAAATTTCATCTAACCTTCCATGTATTAATGCATACTCTGTTGTGAGGTAGTAACTCACTGAAGACAATGGTGAATGTGTCGCTCAATTTCGTGGATTACTTGAAGTTAGACATTAACACCGTTGGATGCCGGCTCTGTGGTCTAGTGGTTAAGTGCTCGGGCGCGAAACCAGTAGGTCCTGGGTTCGAATCTCGTAGGGGGCGAGGTCGTGGATGCGCACTGCTGAGGAGTCCCACAATAGGACGAAACGGCCGTCCAGTGCTTCCAGGTTTTCCATGGTGGTCTAGCTTCAACTGATTCATGATCTTAACCATTGAAAATACTCTGAAATGTTTGTGCTGTAGTTGATTGACAAGTATATCTCAGGTTTCCCGGAAACTATTAGTGTTAGTAAGCCAATAATCAATCAAACTGAGTCTCTCATTTTTCACAGTGTAGATAGGAGAACACTATGGAACCTTCTTCAGGACTATGGTGTACCTAAGAAAATCTTCAACGTCATACAGAATTCATACAACGGACTACAGTGCAGAGTTGTTCATGGAGAACAGCTGACAGATGCATTCCAAGTGAAGACCGGTGTCAGACAAGGCTGCTTACTCTCGTCCCATTCTATTTCTTCTGATGGTTGACTGGATTATTAAAACCTTCACATCTGATAGGAGACACGGAATGGAATGGACAGCGTGCATGCAACTAGACGATTTAGACTGCAGATGACCTAGCTCTTCCACCCCATACACAAAAACAAATTTAGGTGAATACAGCCAGTGTAGCAGCAGTTTCTGCATCAGTGGTCCTCAACATACACAAGGGAAAAAGCAAGATCCTGGAATACAACATGAAGAACACCAGCCCTGTCACAGGTGGGGAGAAGCTCCGAAAGAGATGGAAACTTTCACGTACCTGGTCAGCATAATGGATAAACAAGGAGGATCCGATGCAGAAGTAATGGCAAACATTGGGAATGCAAGGGTCTCATTCCTACAGTTGCAGAACGTATGGAGCTCAAAACAGCTGTAAGCTCACATCAGTCATAATCTTCGATAAGAAAGTGAAGACAGTTCTATTGTTTGGAGCTGAAACTTGAGAAGTACTACAACCATCATCAAAAAGGTACAAGTATTTACAAACAGTTGTCTACACAAGATACCCAATTTCCGTTGATCGGAAACCATCAACAACAGACTACTGTGGGAGAGAACAAACCAGCTTCCATCTGAAGAGAAAATTAGATATCCTGAATGGAAACGGAAAAGAAAAAAATCACAGAACACACTGCACCGAGAATTAAAGGCAGACGTCACAAGTATGTATACTTGCCTAGGACAGGAGTGGATGGAAAATGCTGGTGGGCAGCCTATGTTCCTCCACGAGGGGTAGCCGGTGTCAGTAAGTAAGTAATTCATCTATCGACTGTATTTAGCATAGATGCATAGAGTTTTAATTCTATATAGCAAATAGGTTAGTAAGATTGTGAAAATTCATCATCTCCAGTTGGATTATTATGAAATATGTATGTATTAGTTCACGATTTTCTCCAACTTGCAATAATGATTTGCATCTGATTGAATTAAATACAATCTTTTTTTGTTTTAATAATAAATATATTAAATGAAAATTTGATTTTAGGCAGCTGTAGTTGAACAAAGACAAATGGAATGTGATGGTAAAACTGATCAATCAGAAACATTTCAATGCAATCATCAAACATATTCTGGATCAAATTTTCCAAATATTCATAATCAAGTAATATTTAACGAACGTTTTAGTGTTTAAAAGTAAATTTGGTAAACTGTCAGTCAATCAGTTACAACATAGAACCAGACATATATATATATATATATATATATATATATATATATATATATATATATATATATATATATATATATATATACGTGTTACGTATGCCCAACAACCGTCTGCCTCGACGTGCGATTCTCAATGGTATAGGAGTAGGTTTGAAGAAAGGTAGGGGGGACCAGACCAAAACATGGAACAAGTTCATGAAGTCATTGACAAGTGGACTGAGCCATGTTGGTAGGTGTAGACTACCTGGTTGGTGTCTGCTCGGTGATAGCAACCGATGGTTAGTGACCCTGATGGACATGGCTCAAAATCGTTTGCAATGGCGCAGGTGCATCCACTCTTTGTGTTCTCCAAAGTTATAATCTCTTGAATCCTCCTTGTCTCGTTTTTCCCTTTCCAAATTTATTTCACTGAATAATACTCTTTAAATAACATCTTAATACCCTAATCTTTCCGATTACTGCTTATACTCTTACCGCCTCTACCACTACGGAACTCGAATCGACAACTGCATCTCTGTGCTAATGTGGTATGGCAACTCTAACTGATGTACGTACGTACGAAGTTCTACGTTGTTACTGACTGACTGACTGACTATTATCTTACCCATTCCTAATATTAAGTTAATGTTGTGTATATCCTGTCAGCTTAGATTGACTTTTCTTTTTTCCATTTTTTTCTTCATTAATATATTATTTATATTGAATTCATTAGTCGGTTTTAGCCAGACCACCACCTTCTAAAACCTGGAAGCACTGTACGGTCGTTTCGTCCTAGTATGAGACTTCTCAGCAGTGCGCATCTAAGATCCACCATGCGGGACTCGAAGTTCCTGGGTTGGGGCCCCTCATGCGGGATCTTGGATGCGCACTGCTGAGAAGTCCCATACTAGGACGAAGCGACCGTACAATGCTTCCAGGTTTTAGAAGGTGGTGGTCTCGCTGAAATCGACTCATGAATTCAACTATTAAAAGATTGGAAAAAATTGTCACAATCTCCACAAACCCCCATTCTAACTTATTTATATCTTTAGGCCACATTACCATCGTCCTCCACTGCTCATGTTGTCAGTATGGAAAATACATTTATGTTGGCTGCATGTAGTAAGGATGAAGATTTACCACAGAATCCAAATCTTCCAGCAGATTTATTTACTGCTTGTTTAACTACACCAATTCGTATGGCACTTCGTTGGCACTGGTTACGTCATCAAGAATATTTTCCTGGTAAATCTTATTCTCTTTTTCTCTCTCTTAAGAAGTGGATATTGATGTTAGACAAATGGAATTAACGTGAACACTTTATTTCAAATGGGTTTTCTGTTAGTGTTAAAGTAGATTAAGAAGAAGCTACTGTGCGTTCTAGATCAAGACGTGGAGTTGTTGTGGTTGTTGATCTGAACCACATTAATGTATATGAACCAGCCTGGTTAGAAGTACTCGCGTTGATCCTCAGTCAGTCGTGATCAAGCTAGAGAGTGGCAGATATATGCATTAGGCTAAGTTTCCATACTACATTATCATGAGATCGATTTCGGTAGATTAATAACAAAAGAATCGAAATCATTTAGCCGCCATAGTAGTGGGGAAGACTAAAATTTGATATTGTAGGTCGAAAAAATGATGAAAGTCATAAACGAAAGAATATTAGAACTCGTGACCTTGAGTAAGGCAATGATTGAATGCATCTGTCCTATTGTGATCCATTATGAACCATCTCATTTAACATCTCGAACTACCAATATGGTATTTATATCGCGGATATCAACCAATTGGTCTACATCTTCCAACATAACTCAAACCAATAGTCAGTGGTTTCATGAACTTATGTCATGTGTTGGTTTAATTGCTTTAACCTTTTTCCAACGCATTCCCATTTCAGCCAACATTACCGTATCGGGGTAGACGATGATTAGGATTACAAACGATTGTCCTGTTAGTTATGGAGTTAACAAATGGCATAGATTTTTACCAAATTCTACATCAGTCAATGATAATAAAGATGAAGCTTTGATTATAAACGAGATGATCTTGGTGGCTGTTAGCTGTATGAGGGACGTTGTTACTTCCCAATAATCCATACTGTGGTCGAATGATTCTTCAGGTGCCTAAAAAGAATACTAGGTTAAGGGTGGTCATTTAAACCTAGGAAATTGAAAACAGTGCCTAGAGGACAACTATACATAGAATAGGTTGTAAATGTAGTAACTCTAGGAATTTTTAAAAGGTCTTACCTATTTATTTATTTGAACACAAATATCAATACAAGGGGGCACAACAACAATCGGTCCAGTAGTGGTTACCATTGATTTGTGTGAGGGCTGTGATACTGCCCGGGTGCCCAAACTGAAGCAGGTGGTATTCTTAGAGAGCCACGCTCGGAGCCTTCGACCTAATGGTGTGGTCCATAAGGCGATGGAGCAACGTTAGGAGATGCGGTCCCATGGTATCCGGTCACCAGCAATAGGTTCGTACACCATTTGTTCTCTCAGGATCCTGGAGCTCATGTGCATCATTGGTTCGGAAACAGGGTTTTCTTACTCTAGGTGTCCACCAACCCGATAAAAGCATGAGATATTCGCTTTTCGTTCTATCAATTTCGTGAACCACAATTCTGCCTCGAGAAGGCAGTGAGTAGGACTTCCCGGACAGTGACTGTATACGCGTGGCCATGTGAGAACATTTCGAGAGGGGGGAGCGGAATCTCTTCACCCTCGACGGTACCAGGGTATTTGGGGGCTTATCATCAGCGAGACTGAAATCCGTAAATAGGGTATGGTTTTCTTTATCTCGGGTCAACTAACTTATTGACTATGATTAATCAAATTATTTGGTTATTTTAAATCATAAATTCTTTTAGCCTTAATGTTTTTTTTTCTCGTAACTTTTTGATCACGTTATCACCAATAATTGTATACAGGCTACCTAGACGAAGCTTTATTAGATCGTATACCTGGCTCTCATTCAAATCGTATGTCATTACTTGGTGAAATTAATTGGATATTCACTGCAGTAACTGATACAATAGCATGGTGTAGTTTTCCATTGGATATATTTCAGAAATTATTTCGTCAAGATTTATTAATTGCTAGTTTATTTAGAAATTTCTTATTGGCTGAACGTATTATGAAATATTATGGATGTCATCCAGTGTCAGCTCCTCTGTTATTACCAACTTATCAGCATAGTATGTGGTAAGTATTGATAATAGTGCTAGTATTAGTTGTTGTTATTTTCTTTTCTTTAATCATATTTAACACTATAAATAGAACTGTGTTGTCAGTTGAATAAATTTGGATCCACTTGTGCTGAATGAGATCTAAATACTGATGGTTGTCGAGAGTTTGATTAGCCGGTTATTATTTAATGGTGGTTAAATGGTATAAATTTTCCGCTTCCAGTGAATTATTTGCATGATACAACACGATTATTAATGAGCAACTGGACCTTCATTCACTCCCCTATTAAAACCTTAAAAATATACTGCTAGTGAGTGGTATAGTTAGATTTGTTTTTCGTTACGTGTTTAGCCATTTAAAATCGTTTTTTATTTGCAAGTCTTTTGGTGAGAATCAAACTAGTCTTTGAAAATTCGAAAATGTTGTAGTAAGACACCATGATTACTGAAGTTCAGTCGTATTAAGTGTGTTAAATTAAGCAGTTTCCACATTACTGGTAAATGACCGTTGTGAAATAATCTGGAATTGATTGAAGTTTAAAACAAGATAGATCGTTAAAATTCAAATCAATATTAGTATGAAGATAATATTCTCATCACTGAACATTATGATCGTGGCTTCGGTCTCTTGCAAAAAGATTCCTGACATCTCAATTCACTATCTCTTCTTAGGGATTGGAACCTAGGTCTTCTAGGGTAACAGCAAATACAATACGCTAGTACCTGAGAGTTGGCATTCAACCCAGCTAAAATTATTTTTATGAGGTTGAGATGCGGTCGTCAGCCTAATTGATTCTATAATCTCATGCTTTCTATGCGGATGGTTAGGGGATTGAAGGCGGCCGTTATTAGTACTTCATAGGTTCATGCTAGTGACTCACATCTTGATTCTTAGTGGATAATGATCCTGCCTTCGTGGGATAGTCATAATTTAAATATTTCGGATTAGTAGATACTCGTTAATGTAAAGTTTGAATATCGTTCTGAGGATGACATGTATTAACTAACGAGTAGTACTAATTGGGACGAGATTTCTGTGTCAAAGAAAGCTTCTTATCGATTGGCTCCATTTTATTTATTTCCCGTTTTGATTTTACCTACCTCTATGATGAGAAAACTATACTGAATAAAAAGTACTAGTCAGTGATGACTAAACTACACTTTTTCCTTATTCATTAGTTTAAATCTGAGAGGTACAATTTTTCGTTTCTACTGTATTTAATCTTTCGTTTTTCTTTGTGTATCCATGTGTTGTTAACTCGATCTTTATTTTGTACTGTATTTATTCCCCCCTTTCTTTCTATACATGTATCTGCGTGTTATTCTATTTGTATCCGAAATAAAAAAGGGATGCATGGGATCATACTGTAGATCGTGTGATACATTATCTACCAAAAATGTTAAAAATCATTGAAGGTGGTAGCCTATACACTGAGAAATTATTGCCAATAATAATTCCCAACTCAAATACGGTTGTCAATAATAATAATGGTGGACTATTAATGAAAACAGTCAACAACAATTATCCGAATTCAAACAAAATTACTACCACTACTACTACTACTAATAATAATAACAATAATAATAATAATAACAACAGTAATAATGGTAATAATAATCGTATACCAGGGCCACCTTGTCCAACTGGCAATATTCCATTGGATGTGTGTACAAATCGTGCTCGTCATTTTTCTACACAACAACAAACTCACCTATTACAACAACAGTATCAACGACAGGAAATTCCACAAGGAATCCACTCAGGGTTATTACCATTGAAACCAGTCAAATCAACTGTTCCTTCAGTTTGCTTATATCCACCAAATAAGTCACATAGTGATAATAATAACGATAGAAATAATATCGCTATTTCACAGCAACCATTGACGAATCCAACTAATCCTGACTTGATTACGAGTTGTGATGTTGCGTCAACCATGACATCAAGTACGGTGTCCAATGTGACTGTGTCGTCGACTTTCGTGTCTACAACAGCAACGACAGCTGTTACAAAATCAAGGGCAGTTGGTAAAGCTGATCATTTGAGAAATCATTCAACCAACCAATTGATTGATACTCATGAGAAGAAATCTCAACTCAATCATGATTGTCTTCAGTGTGACAATAATGATCATTCTACAGCTAATGTACTACAGTATGGATTGCCTCCTGTAAGTATTTATTTTCATAAAGTGCCAATTTTAATTTGAACTGGTAATTTGTCTAATAAATACATAATTTAGGCTAACATTAGTTTGTAAGCAAAGATGGATAGTGGCTAGCAGTGGAATCCAGGACGCGCGTTTCGTCCTGTTTGGGACTCGTCAGCTGGATGTACCTGCATCTCAGAGTTGATGTTCACTCTGGGACTCGAACTCAGTACCGTTCGCTTCAAACGCCATCGCGTTATCCACTTAGCTACTGAGTCCTGATAGCCACTTGCTTGTGCAATGGGTTGAAGTTGAATTCACTTGATATTGTTTTACTTGAATTTTCCCATTGGTGTTTTTTTGGACTGAAATTGATCAGTCTCTTATTGGCATATGTGCATACTGTGCGTATGCCTCGATATTGCCTAAATTTACAAGCATTATAAGCACACAAGCAAGTGGCTATCAGGACTCAGTAGCTAAGTGGATAACGCGATGGCGTTTGAAGCGAACGGTACTGAGTTCGAGTCCCAGAGTGAACATCAACTCTGAGATGCAGGTACATCCAGCTGACGAGTCCCAAACAGGACGAAACGCGCGTCCTGGATTCCACTGCTAGCCACTATCCATCTTTGCTTACAATGCTTGTAAATTTAGGCAATATCGAGGCATACGCACAGTATGCACATATGCCAATAAGAGACTGATCAATTTCAGTCCAAAAAAAAACACCAATGGGAAAATTCAAGTAAAACAATATCAAGTGAATTTAACATTAGTTTGTTTTATCATTATAAGTATAATTTCACCTCTGTTGTCCTATCTCCGTTTTCATTGTTCAAAATATCTCTGAAAGTCTTCAAAAATCAGACTTCTTGTTGTCTTGCATTTGTTTATCCCTGCGTTATGCTATTCCTGTCCTCGTGTTAAAGATGTTTTACATTTTGAGAACAAAATAGAATCTTAGGTGGGTTAAGTTTGTTGATGAGTAGTGATAAGTCGTGCTACTGACACGCGTAGAATGTTGGTTCCTATAAGCCCGACTACATCTACCTGTTAAGTGGAACAATGGAGAAAAATATGAATTATGAACGAATGCTTTATTTCAAGGTTTGTTTATGTACAGAAAAAACAAACAAACGAGAACATTCCTAGAGTTATGCATTATACTAGGCTTCTGAAAATTTCTGGAACCATACCCAATATAGTAGCAGTGTAAGTAAGTATTTAATAAAAGCTGAAACACGTGATTCTGCATTTTCCAAATATTTCTCTGAAGATTCTATTCAACTCTGATTGAATAAAACATTTCCCGACGTTTCTGGGCCTCTAGAGACTTTGACGAGGGATATTTCGAGGTTCTCCCGACAAGTAAAATAAAGTTACAGCAGGATCGCCACTGGCTTCTATTTTGAGCCATATCTGATAAAGTCTCGAGCCACTGTCTTACACCATCTCTAGGACCCAAACCACGGAGTCATGAAGGTCGAACAGAAGCCCGTCATGTACAGCTTTCTTTCATACCACGAAACCATGTCATACACTGACCACCTCTCCGCTTTTTCCAGCCAGTCCCAGCGCCGGCAAACAATGCACGACGTGGAATTCTCTGGGACAACATTCGTAGAACATGTCCAAGCCACTGAAGTCGACGTTTCATGATAGTGAGACCAACTAAATTATCGTCTCTGTGTCCGAACACACGATGCTGAACCTCTGCATTACTAATATGGTGTTGCCACTGGATGTCAACAACCTTTTGGAGACAACGTTGATCAGACAAACAGAGTGGTCTAACACCCTCAACTCGGAGAGGTCAGGTTTCAGAAGCATATGGCAAAACTGCTCTCACCGACGCGTTGTAGATCCGACCTTGTACAGCCAGATTAACATCACGAAGGCGCCAAAGATTCCCCAGATTGGTACAAGTCGCTCTGGCGTTCTCTACATTAATTTATCTCATCACCCAGGCGACCACCAGCACTTATGCAGCTACCCAGATACACGAACTTCTCGACTACTTCTCTCTGTTCACTGCCCAGGGTGAGTGAAGGTACAATGCGGTTATTTATTTACTCATTTATATCCACAACCAAATACCTTAGTATATCAGTTCGCGTATTTATTGGAGAAAGCAGTGTGTACTCATGGATTTATTAGAATTTTTCACTTTACAACTTGTTGTGAGGTCAAATGCTTCGATAGTGTTCTTTTGACTTTCGGGCTACTTAATCTGTAAAATGGTAGGGTATTGTGTACTAGTGTGTGCTACCTATAAACAAGCGTTGTGTTCCCTATTAATGTTCTCTGCCCCCCTTTGTTATTGTTCCTATTATTATTAAGTATATGCAATATTTATAAGGTATGCTATAGGAATGAAATATTTCATATTTTAGATTTTCAGTGTGTATTTATTTTTTGTTTTGATCTCATCTTCTTTAATCAATTATATGCATCATATTTTATTTATAGGAGTGTCTTCAAACTCAACATTATCCAGTTACTGTTACTACTATTACTACTAATACTGTGACTACTGCCATTCTTAATACATCTAGTCGAACTTCTGAGTTAGTATCAAAATCGAAGGTATTCAATCTATTGAGCTCGGATTTAGTTGCCCCACCTCCAGGATTTAATAATAATAATAATAATAATAATAATAATAATAATAATGCTGATAAGCTTCAGTCGCAACCGGTAACAGCCATGTTGATTGATTCAGAACAAAATAATCATCCTCCTACTACCAATACTACTGTTGAATTTATCAGTAATGATACTAATGATAGTAATAAGGATTTGATTGATATAAAATCAACTCTTCATAAAGTGAAACAGATGGATCACTTAGAAATTACTGAGTTTACTAATCAAAATACTAATGACGAATCCCACTTTACCAATGATGATAATAATGATAATGAACCGAAATTTCTCACTACTACTACTACTACTGCTATGAACAATAACGATTCTGCATCAATTGTTCACCATACCATAACAAATGAAACAGAAGAGTCAGTTGAACAAGCGGATAACCAAGTCTCGAAGACAACGATACCGAGCGGTTTTCATCCTTCTCAACAACAACAACAACACCGGAACACATCAAATACTCATCACGATCATCGTCAAAAAGATTCATCTAGCCGGAACAATAAGGTTAAATATTTTGAACATGATGATAACCAGGTATTTTTTGTGCATTTGTACGTGTGTGTGAATGCATGGGTCCATCTTTAAAAAAAGTTTTGTTAGTCTTTTTTATCATGTATAAATTTCTGTGCTTAACTTCGAGCCATACTCTATGCATGTATTCAGCCGTTCAAACGAAATTATATCGAGTGAGACTCTTACTTATGACTTAGTGGTTTAGAGCTGAACTATTTAACCACTAAGCCACATTTCAAAGTTATTCATATTGATAATCTTTCGTGTCAATTGAATTCTTTCTAATCATCAACACTGATTTCGTATTAATGATTCGGGATTATGTATGTATTTGCTATGTTAGTTGATTGAAAGTGAATCGATAATTATACTGCCTCTGGAATTAATACTGAGTGATAGAGGATCGATTTCTTGAAGAAATCATTGTGATATTACTTATCTGATTGGATCTAATCGTTTAACATACATAATTTATAGGATGTATCTGTCACAGATTGATCTCTTTTGCGATACCATTAAAGACGATGAAGGCGTACATAACTGTTTAGTACCAGTATGGAACTACTCAGCAGTGCACACTCACAACTATAGCTGTGATCAAACTTAGAACCTTCAGATTTCATGGTAAACGCTTCACCATTAGGATTACTGAATCTTTGTCCAATTTAATAGTGTCAACTTCTATAAATTTGCGATATAGCTCAAAGATCATCTACTGTCTATTTTTTTCGAACTTCTTTCTTGTCCTATCCGTTCAGAGTATCACTGATAATCCTCATTTTAGAGATCTTAATACTCATATTCAAACATTAGATTTTTAAATCAAAGTCATTTTCATTTGAATTCCTCACTTAATTATTTGATTCTTTCTATAAACTAGAATAATGAAACCAGTCAAGAAAAAATCTGTCATGAGAATAATGATAACGATGATGATGATGATGTTGGTGATGACGATGATTCGACAGAGAATTCTGAAACAGATGACGACGACGATGATGATGACATTGATGTTGACGAGGAAGACGATGATGATGATGATGAAGAGGACGATGATGGTGGTGGTGACGAAGAAGAAGAAGACAATAGGGCGGAACAATACAAATGTAATAAAACTACTTTAAATGTTCCAAATACCATCGGTTCAACAGCAAAAGTTATGAATACAACAATAAGTCCCACGATTACTACTACTACTACTACTACTACTATTATTGATAATTGTTCTACTCAATTATCTTTGCATTCAACGGAAAATTGTCATGAATCGAATAAAGTTGAAAATAAACCATCCATAGGAATTGTTAACAATAGAACTAACCTTTTTAGTGGTATTGGTAATAGTAAATTGATGAATAAAAAGCATGATAAACAATTTTCTCGTAGTATATCCTGTTCTGATTTATATACACATACAAATTGTAATGATCAACATGTTTCACAACCACAAATTACACGTCAACAACAACAACAACAACATCAACAACCCCATTCGAAATTAACACATGAACAAGTAAACATGAACACATATAATGAGAATAATACTACTAATCAATGTCAACACTTACCACAAGGAGTAGTAGTAGAACATCAACAAACACCATTAAACTTGAAAAATAATAATCATGATAGTACTGTAACTACTGAAAAGGCAACATTAATCAAATTAACAGAATCTACTAAATTGATGAATATAACTTGTAAAGGTATAGTACTAAGTGAAACAACTAATAATCAAGCACAGAAACAATCACATGTTCATGTACAAAATAATGAACTAAAACAACAAGATATAGAGAATAGTGTAGTAGTTTCTGCAATAAAATGTAAATTAAACAATGACCTATCATCAATGAAACAAGTAAGTTCATTTTGTTTTGATTTGTATTTATCTAAACACGTGAACATAGATACATAGAGCCAATAAAATATGTATAGGTCACACAATAAATCATTAAATGTATGTATAGGCTCGAATACTGTCTAGGTACCGAAATCGGAGCAGCTGGTTTTCCTAGGGGGCAACTCCTCGAGCCTTTACCTAGAGGTGTGATCCACAAGGTAGTGCAGCGAATTTAGGGGATTATGTTTCCACGGTAGCTTTTATTATTATTATTTATTTACTTTAATACATAGATATTGGCACAAGGAGGCACCAAAGACATATGCGCCACACAAATCTCATTTGATGTGTGAGGGCTGTGGTACTGCCCAGGTGCCCAAACTGAAGCAGGTGGTTTTCTTAGGGGGCCACATCCGGAGCCTTCGACATGAAGCTCTGATCCACAAGGCAGTGGAGCAACGTAAGGGGATGCAGTCCTATGGTAGCCGGTGACCAACGATTGGTTCACACTCCATTTTTTCCTTTAGGATACTGGAGCCCATGTGCACCATCGGTTTGGAATGAGGGTTTTCCAACCCTCTCTAAGGTAGAGAATCCGTGTCCATCAACCCGGTTAAAGCGCCGGACATTCCATGGTAACAAGTAACAAACATTAGGTCTATACTCTGTTTGTTCCCTCAGGATCCTGTAACTTATGTAAACCACTGGTTTGCAATGAATGTTTCCTAAATCCCATAGATGTGTCGTCCATATCCATCAACGGACTCTTTCCACTCTCAGCCGTACCGGTGTATTTGTTTTATTGATATTCTTTATTCTTTGTAAAGTACAATGAAAATATTACTACTGTTAAATTTAATGGTTTATATTACGGATTGACCTTAGCTATTGACGACCAAGAAGTGATATACAGAAATTTCATCCCATCATGGGACTGTTCAACAGTGAGCATCCGTTAACCTACTCGGGATTAAACTCAGAACCTTTCAGGTCTTGCGTTAATCATTCAACGTTTTGACCATTTATCTAGCATCACATAGTTTAAGTATGTAACTGCAGTCGTTTCGCAATATTGTAGTCATCTCTTCGTGTTATTGGTAGACGTGGCTAAACTCTACTGAATATGTCTCATCATTGCAACTTTGTGAAATACGTGTCGAAGTTAGTTGCTGATCAGTTTACATTCTATGGATTATTGCTGAAAAGGAAGGCGGGAAATAGATCTACTAATAGATCTATAATTCTAAACCTTTTATTGTCCCCGTCGTCATAGGGCTACTGTTTGTCCGACTCTATTTCTTTCTAAATTGTTGCAATGTCTGTATCGATGTTTTCTGACGAAAACTATCAATCCTTTCCTTTCGTATGCATTTTTTTTAAATTTCAGGCTGATAATTCTAAAAATTCTGGAAACTCACGTATTTTCACTCCAATGAAACCTCGTCAACCACCGATTCACACACAGTATCCACATGGTTATGAAAAGTTGTACCTGTTACCGAATAGTGGTGATATTCAGAAAGTGACTGGAGCCTGTCGGCATCGAGTTATTAGCAATCACTCCAGCAATAAATCAGCGACAGTAAGCCAACAGCTAGGAGGACCAATAACAACAACTACAGTTTCATCCGCACAGACCAAACATATCAAACAGTATTTTGACTCTAGAACTTGTACAAAATTACCAAATGCAAATGATCATTGTAACAATAGAGTTATTCTACCAAATAATGTTAATTATCAAAATGAACATTACCCGGATCCAAATAAATCTCAGTTGAATTATTATCCCGACACGTTATTATTACCACCACCGTCATCTAACCAACGAATGAATACATCATCATCTACGTTACCACAATTGTCTCATTGTCAACAGTCAATGACTAATCAATTCGTCAGTCCCACGGTGTCGACGGTTTCTACTACGGCTGCCACCACTGCTACCACCACGACTGCTACAGTTTTTTCTGGATCAGTGATAGGTGGAAGTGGTCCATCGTCATTTTTTACTAGTCAAATGACTGCATTCAAAATCTGGTTACAAACGGCTGATGAACGACGTCCTGTAGCTACGCAATTACCAATTTTATTACAGGTTAGTGAGAGATGAAAACAATTATATTGTATTTTTTCAAACAGTTCTTCTGTCTGTTCTGCTACGATTGTTGTTCTGGCTTTATTGACCCTTACTAGTGTGTACATTTGTAAACGGTAGATCAAGAGTTTACATCTGACTCGATTGATATTTTAGAGGGATTTTCACGTGGTTCTGTGTAGTTAACGTAAATTTGGCTTTCAATCATTAACTTCCAGAACTGTATAACTATAAGCACCAACTTAACGCCATAGAGTGAAGTTGTACTACTGACTTTACTGAGGTCTGACTGTTTTTAGGTGTTTCATTCAAACAACCATCATCATGTTGAGCGATGTTGCTTCCCTGTAACGGAAAAAAGTGTTGGTAAAAAGATCGAATAAAAAATAGCACACCTCCCTTTGCCCCACTGATTTTTATCGCTATAACCTTGCAAGTATTGTGCGTTAACATATCGAAAACTGTCTCCAAAAAGCCAGTTCTCGACCAGTCCTAATCAGTTGTCTTTTGACACTTGTGATCACACTTCTAAGCATCTCATAGAGAAGTATCTTTCCGTGGTATTTGCAACCACTTGCGCATCATAAAAAGTACTCGAGAACAGCTTGTTGATAAACAAACTTTTTGTTTGATCGTGGCCGGCGCTAGTATCATTAATTCCTTGTCAATGAGTTACTGAAAGTTGAATGTATGAATGCTTGTTGTGCTCGGCGAATGAGTTGAATCGTTATTAATAATGTCTTGGAAATTTTAAGGGTGTATTTTCGTTAGTTAATTACCAATTGAAGCTGTAAATTCTTACACATGTGGTTATAGAATAATAGTTTTTAGATAATTGTTTTTTCAAGTCAACTATATCAAGCTTCCTCTGTCATAGATATCTACTCTCTTCAGGGATAATCCTCGTCGTCATATTTGGGGACTGGTCTGGATAGCATTTAAAGGTCCAAATTGATACAGGTGGTTTTTTGTGACCAGTTCCCGAGCTTTTGATCTAAAAGTCTAATTTACAATGCACCGCAAGCAACATCAGGTGATACAGTCTCATCGTATATAATGACCAAGATAGATTCGTATGCTATTTCATTCCCATAGGTTTCTGCGACCCATATACCCCATTGGTTTGAGGTTGGTATTTCCCAACTCCGCGTAAAGGGAGTGAATATTGAATATAGAATCATTCATTTATTGATTACGCATATTTTTATTATTTACTGTACTTGGATGTGCAGTGATTTACCCGTGACAGCGGGAACTATGATTCATTTAGCCTTAATCGATGCGGATTTTCTAATATCTGGGTTCCTTATTCCTGCCATCTAAATATTTCAACAAGTTATCTGTTTTTGTACGTTTTAAAACATTATCATGTCTATTAATCGCACAACCTATTCAGGCGCGTTTATGAAAAGTTTACGAACTTTCGCTATACAAGTTACAAAAAAGTACAATCTTAGTTGGGTGTCGACTGCCGTTGAAATTCAAGGATGTTATTTCGCTAGTTGAATGTGCACAAGGACTGTAATATTAATGTTCATACCAAGACTGAAACCTAGTATCATTCGCCTCAAACCCTCTCTCGATTATCATTTAAACCACTGATTTCAAATTACCCTCCTTAATAACCGTGAATAAAAAATTACTAAGCCTTTCAAGTAACTTCATTCCCGTTGCCACATGGGTTTATTAGCTTTTTCAATAACTCATTGAACAGTGAGTTCAAATCTCAGCGTCAATACCATAGCTGAGATGCAAACACACTTAACTACCGAGTCCCAAATAATCTGAAATCTGTGTTCAATGTCTCACACCTTGTCACAATTAAAAGTTACCACATCATCAAGAGTAGTCATTTATAGATTACGATGATTGTTCGAACAAAATAGTTTTTACCCACTTTACATCTAGTTTTTTCCTATCAATCGTAAGTAATCATCTGGAAACCTTCCCGGACCTAGGTTTATTTGTCAGTTGACGATATACATGTCAACAAAGTGTATGTATAGTTTTACTTGGTCTTTGTCGTCACACCGTCACTGCCACTGATCTATTCAAGTTATGATCAATTCCCCTCATATATTTACATAGTTTGATTATTGAGTTTTGTTGCTGTTTAAATTCTATCGTCCAAGTGTCAATGTATTATTCTTAGCTCTCCTCATCTAAATTTCAAGGGGTTGAACTTGTACCGGGAGGTTCACTTGTTGACTTAGAATATGCAGATGACATAGTTTTATATGGTGAAGACGCTGACAAAATGCAGAGTCTTCTGACCGCTCTAAGCAACAATGCAAGCATGTTCGGCATGCGATTCTCTCCCTCGAAATGCAAAATGTTGCTTCAGGATTGGGTTACATCGACACCCGAACTAGTGATAGGGAGTGAAGTAGTTGAGTGTGTCGACCGCTTCACTTATCATGGAAGTCTCATTAGCCCTTGTGGTTTAGTGTGTGACGAAATCTCAGCACGGATACAGAAGGCTGGACTAGCTTTTGCCAACTTGCGTCATTTATGGCGTAGGCGAGATATCCGTCTATCAACCAAATGACGTGTTTACTGCGCAGCAGTTCGTCCCATCCTACATGGCCGGTAAGAGTAGAGGATATTACTATGTTACTAGTATTTGATCATAGGTGTCTTCGAAATATTGCTCGTATATCATGGGACCATCGATTAAGTAATGCAGTTGTTAGGAAACGGGTACTAGGTAAGGATGGCAAAACAAATGATGACGTAGTGAAAGTTCATCAGTTGAGATGGCTGGGACACGTGTTACGTATGCCCAACGACTGACTACCTCGACGTGCTATGTTCAGTGGTACAGGGGTAGGTTGGAAGAAAGGGGCGGCCAAACCAAAACATGGCACAAGTCCATGAAGTCACTGACAAGTGAACTGAGTCATGTTGGTAGGTGTAGACTACCTGGTTGGGGACCGCGAGACGATAGCAACCGATGGTTAGAGACCTTGAATGATATGGCTCAAAATCGCTTGCAATGGCACAGGTACATACACTCTTTGTGTTCTCCCAAATTCTAATCTTCTATATTCTTTATGTCCCTTTTCTTTTCCTCTTTCCAAATTTGTTTCACTGTATTATACTCTTTAAATAACATCTCCAAACCCTAATATTCACGATTACTGCTTATACTCTTATTACCTCTACCACTACGGGATTTGAATCGACAACTGCATCTCTGTGCTAATGTGGTGTGGCAACTCTAACTGATGTACGTACGTACGAAGTACTACGTTGTTACTGACTGACTGACTGAGCTTATGTTTTTCTCTTATTCATCAAATATGTTTTTATTTCCGTTATTTTTATTTTTAGATTTTACTAAGTCAAAGTCATCGAATACGTGCAATGCAATTACTCAGTGAATTTCTTGACTTAGGACCATGGGCAGTAGCGCATTGTTTAACAGTTGGAATATTTCCTTACATTGTTCGTTTATTTCATTCACCAGTTTCAGAAGTCAAACCATATTTGGTATTTATTTGGGGCAAAATTATTGCCAGTGCACAAGTAAGTAAAACATCGTTCTTTTTGTTTAGTTAATCAAGGCAGTTTGAAAATGATGAAAAAGATTTTATGTAGCTCTAGTGAATGTTTTTCAGAAATTGTTACATTCCATTAGAGAGGTTCGTTGTTTTCAAAAATATCTTCGTTAAGTTTTCAAGTCACGCGTATACAACCACTGTCAGAGATGTCCTATTCTCTCTGTTTTCTAGCGGTGGGGGGGGGGTGTTTTACGAAATTGAGAGGACGAAAAAACTATCATTAACGTTTCACCATTTCGTCAATTATAATTTGTAGTTCAAATGGATAATCAGTCGTTGAGGTAAACATGATCGGTAAAATTTTACTCAAGAGACACGAGTCAATCAGCATCGAGAACGCGACTATAGGGGTTTGCCATGCCATGCATAATGAACAATAGAAATACTTTCCTATATTTCTGAAAATGTAATAAACGATAGCGAAAAAATTATTTCTTTTTTGCACCCGTAGAGTTATAAGTGACAGTATTGAACATATCAAATGCTTAACTGTCTCTGTAGGTTGTTTGTATGGGGTAAACCTAAACACGGTGGCAGTAAATTGTATGGCTGAACTAATCAAATAGAGTCCCCTGTATTTTCAAGCTAAATTCATTCATCACTACACATTGTTGCACAGTCCTAAACATCATCCAGAAGATTCCAACAACCGACACAAATGAATTTAAATGATTATTTAAATGATCATTTCTTGCTTATCCTTGGTGTAACCCTTGTGGAGAAGCATAGAACATCCTTATCTTTTACCTGGCCTTATGACCGGAAATAACCGTAAAAGAGTTGCAGAGGCGGTTATTATCATTTTTACTGTTCATTATTTCGATTTCTGTATTTAATTATTCATTTATCTGGTTGTACTGACGTGATACCGTAACTTGAACCAGCAAACATTTGTGTCAGGTTGTTTTTATTTATTATTTATTTTAACACATAGATATTGGTACAAGGAGGCACCAAAGACATATGCGCCACACAAATCTCATTTGATATGTGTGAGGGCTGTGGTACCGGCCAGGTGCCCAAACCGAAGCACGTGGTTTTCTTAGCAGACCATGCGGAGCCTTCGACCTGAAGGTCTGATCCACAAGGCAATGGAGCAACATCAGGAGATTCATTCCCATGGTAGCCGGTGACCAACAATTGGTTCATACGCCATTTATTCCTTCAGTATACTGGAGCCCATGTACACCATTAGTTTGGGATGAGGGTTTTCCAACTCCCTAGGTGGACTCTCCATGTCCACCAACCCGGGTAAAGCGCCGGACGTTCGCTTTTCGTCCTCTCAACTTCGTAAACAAAACTAATGCCACGAGAAGGTAATGAGTAGGACTTCCCTGGCAGAGGCTTTATATGCGTGTCCATGTGAGAGCATTTCGAGAGGGTGGGATGACTCTTTCCACCCTGTGCCGTACCAGGGCATTTGGGGAATTTGTACTTTACTTATGACTGAATTCATTTTTGTTTCACTCGGTGGGTTGACTAACTTTAAAATCTAATGCAGGTTTAATAATCAGTTTAGTACAATTAGGGCATCAAGAAATTATTCACCATGTAATATTGAGAAGAGATGTGATGCATCTAAATTCAGTAATTATTCATGAATATGATTAGTATTTCAGAAGGGAAGGAATGTCTGCCCAAAATGAAGTATGGTATATTCATTCTAGTTGATCAATTTGATAAAGAAGCTATATTAGCATTACCATTGATCCCTATACTTAGTTATGCGTCTGAACATCTCAAGACACTAAGTTGAATTATCTATGTGACAATAACTGAGAAGTCTCCTTTTATCTGTCTAGTCAGTCAGTTAGTTATCATTAACATAGAGCCTGGTATGGATGTGCATTGATCACACTCCATTAGCACATGACGAGATTAAATCGACAAAATGATAAGCAAAATAATCGAAATAATTGTAATAGGAATGATATGAAAGACACTGGACATGGAGAATATGGTTTGAGAACACCGAGTAGAAAGATATATACGAAGTAACACTGGAACTCAAGAGCGAAAGGAAGATAAAGGACAAATGCACACATACTATCGTGAACGATTTCGAACTATGACACTTAAGGTTTCCAAACAGTGATTACCGTCATCGCGTAGACCTTAAGCTATGGTTACCAGTAGGACTTAAACCGAGAAACAATGATTTCAGCGATTGGTGTGAGGTTCACGAATAGCTACCATCCTTCCTTTAACCATTTCCAACGCCAGATGGTGTTCCGTGTCGAGTTATGTTGTGGTTGATCATACGTAGTACTTGTCAATCATTTTAGTCGGTGAAAATTCTTAAGCTTATCATCAATCGACTTGGTACCTTACCTCGGTAAAGGCGAGAGCTGGCAAAACGAGGACAGTATTTCTACAGTTGGATTACATATGGAACTCAAAACAGCGGTAAGCTTACATTACAGTGAGAATCTTCAATACGAGCGTCATGACGGTTCTATTGTACAGAGCTGAAACTTGAGAACTACTACAACCGTCAGCAAAAAGGCACATGTATTTATAAACAGTTATCTACACAAGATACTGAATGTCAGTCGAACGGACAGCATCAACAACAGACTACTATGGGCGAGAACAAACCAGCTCCTGTCTGAAGAGGGAATTAAGAAAAGACTGAAAGTGGATAGAACATACATTGCGGAAATCACCAAACGGCATCACGAAGCAAGTACTAACTTGGAATGCTGAATGGAAACATTAAAGAGAAAGATCAAGGAACACACTGAACCGGGAATTAAAGACAGACATCGAAAGCATGAATGGCAACTGGAAAGAATTGCCTCGGACAGAGTTGGGTGGAGAATGGTGGTGAGCGCCTTATGCTCCTCCATGAGGGGTAACAGGCGTAACTAAGTAAGTACTTTACATCTGTATTCACGTGTTCTCTCCATGTTTGTGTAATGTTTTTCTCTTTTCAATATTTCTTCATTTTCCTAGACTGAATTCGGTCGAAATGATTCAGTTCGTGATTTCGGTTATAAATATTTCATCGCTTGTTTAAGTGATACTGAAAATCTTTCGGTAAGTCATGTTCGTCTGTTCATATTTGTTTTAAATTGATCAAATAACGCTGAATTCCATTATAATTGAGTTGAATTTATCACCCCACTCTTTCCTTTGTTTCTGTTATCTGTAGAGTCTGTGGAGCCAGTCAATTTCCGCGTTCCACAGTTATGCTTTTATCATACACCTTGTCATACATTGTGTTGAATAAAGCAGATATGTTAATGTATGTATTGTTGTGCGCGTAACACCTAAAGCTATTTTCCCGTTCGTTTAGTAAATGAGTGTTGTATATTCACCTAAGATTTCATTTCAAGCCTCAGGAGTTGTACTAAACTGTCTACTATAAAAACACTGGATGGAAAACACAAATATTGTAAAGGAATAGGTTTCTAGAAGGGGTTTTGTGGAGATTGTAGTAATTTCAATAGTTGAGATCATGAGTCCATTGAAGCTAGATCACTATGAGAAACCTAGAAACACTAGACGGCCGTTCCGTCCTATTGTGGGACTCCTCAGCAGTGCGCGTCCACGAACCCGCCAAGCGAGATTTGAACCCAAGACCTATCAGGCTCTCGCGCAAGCGCTTAACCACTAGACCACTGAGCCTTCAGGATGTATATCCTGAAGCTCAAGTGAGTAGCAGTGACCAGTGGAGATAGTAACTCACTGATGACAATGGTGGATGTGTCGCTCAATTTCATGGATTAGTTGAATTGACGTTAACACTGTTGGATGCCGACCGCCTTAGTGGTTTGGAGATTAATTGTTCTCACGCGAGACTGATAGGTCCTGGGTTTGAATCCCGCGTGTTGGTATCGTGGATGCGCACTGTTAAGGAGTCCCACAATAGAACGAGTCGGCCGTCTATTGCTTCCAGGTTTCCCATAGTGGTCTAGCTTCAATTGACTAATGATCTCAACTATTGGAATAGGGTTCCGAAAATGAAATCTCCAGTGAAATTTCCATGCTAATATCCTGCAATCATTCAATAAATAAACGGGAAAATGTCCGACAGTGCTGTTCACAACATCGTTATTGAACACTGAAGTCTTTACTGATTATTTCAGGGTTAGAAGCTATCATCGGTTTCGTGTCACAGTGATTAGCCAGTATTATACCAGTCGACTAATCAAAATGTTTCACGGTTCCATCTAATCTTTGTACATAATGAATAGATGAGGTATCTATATTGTTGCTATTGTTTCCTAAACTGAACATCACTCAACTTTACTGAATATGTATAAGATCATTGGATCTGATCCTCTTTCAAAATGGCTTTTTTTTTTAAAAAAAAGATAGAAACTAAGTTGTTTGCTTCAATTTGTCCAATCTGTACACACTGTGCACAGTTCTTTCTCATCTATGTAAGAAACGCTTTGTTTTTTTTATTTATTTATCGACTTCGTCGGTGTTTTAATGAAATAATCAAGTTTAAATGATTAGTGTATTTGACTATTAACTAAGTTTTCACTCTATTAGATCGAATTCAGTCTAGACAACAATCAGATGATAGTATCATTAAGTATTATATAGTTACTATGTAAGCTTGCTATTCGATGTAAAATTCATTCGAGCTGGTTTAGAAAAAATGTTTCACATCTCATTCATATCCATTTGAATTATTCTTCAAAATAAAATGAATTAAGACTAGGAAAGTGGATAAGATCAATTTATTTTTGTTCATTGTTCCTGATAGCTTCTTGGAAGTGTCCGTGTTCCTTCATGATATTAGCTTATTATGACTACCACTTCAGAATCCATGGTATGTAGACTTTCAAATAAAATATTATCAAAAATTGGTTTCATTGTTTGATCACTCCATGCGGCAATGAAATTCTGATCTGATTGTTTCTCTTAGGATTTGTTCTTGCGGTGTTTCAACCATTTGAAGTTGATGAAGCCTTAGGTCTATACGTTTATCTGAATTAGAATCCGCTTATCGAGGCTTACGAATCCACTACGTGAATGTGATTGCATGGGGAAATTGTCGGAACCTCCTGGTCGTGGCTTGCGGGCGTCACATATAAGTTTTCACTCATGCATCCATTGGGATACACATAGTTATACATATCCTGTGAGCGAACATCCGCTACATGAACACAGTAGTTTTTACTCATACATTCCATAGCATACATATAGGTATATTCACTTACGTGGGAGGGTAGATGGTCTCCACTCCCTTTGAACGTATGTGCTACAATTGACTCTCTCATGCATTATATCCATACCACCGGTACAAAGACTTTGATCCATACACTTTATGACATAAATATAAGCACAAGCACTCTCTCAGGAGGGTTGGTAGTCACCTCTCCCTAGTATTTGCTGGTATATCTTTTTATTATGACTTTAATCTGACGGTTTAGGGGGTTGATTTTGTTAGACATACGACAGATATTTCTTTAGTTTACGTTACTTGTGCGAGCCCAGCGCATAGCTTTTGCATATACTTAAATACGAAACTAAACAAGTCGAGATCCATGGGATTCGTACACATAAGTATACACATCGGACAGCTCGTCGCAGTCTTCTCAAGTCTCGAAGAGTGAACTGCGAGTAATCCATGTACAGAATAGGAGTGGTCTGATCTCTTCATTGTTTATTCTTAAGTTTTTTTTAACACCGTCAGGCCTATTCATAATATCGCGTTATCTTTTTTTCCCCATTACTCTCTATACCCTAACCTATTTTTCATTTCTATACATTATTTTAACCAACTCACAGCCTCTTACTAGAACAATCACAGCGTTTGCATTGGCTAAAATGTTGGAAAAAGATGAATCTGAAGAGGTTAGTACAAGGACATCATATTTTGTTTTATATATATATATATAATAACATTTTACACTTATGTGGTTGAGATGATACGCGCTTTTATACAAATATCTGTTGTTGTGACTATATCTGGCGCATTGAATTCATATGATATTGATATTTTAGCTTGATTCCTTAAACATGCACAATTGAACTCTCAAAAGAGGGAAAGTTTTTCATTTCAGGTTTAATTCATGTACACAGAAAGTCAAACCAAGATACACTATCAGTTCATGAAATCATTCATTATTGATCTGATCCATATGACTAGATTTAAACTACTTGGTTAGGGTCTAAATCATAAAGGCTATCAGTGGTTGAAGACATTGATTGACACTAATTATAATTATTCTCAATAACTCAAATACGTTCAGCTTATTTCCATTCTTTGATCTTGAGTTTTGAACTATTTTTTAAAAAAAGAACTGTGAATTCATCTTTTCTAAAAACTGTACACTAGGTTAATTGAGAATCGTTAAAAGACTACACATTTGATCAATATTAGACCATCATGGGAAACTTGTAAGCACTGAATGGCTCGGTTCATGATCTCAATAAGAAAACTCAACAATCTTCAAAACCCTTTAGTGATAATTATACATCCCTTATTCTTTTCAGTCTCATTGACCGATATATATATATATATATATATATATATATATATATATACGCGAAACTGAAGGCCCTGGGTTCGAATCCCACGAGCGGGATCATAGATGCGCACTGCTGAGGAGTCTCACAATAGGACGAAACGGCCATCTAGGTTTTCAATGGTGGTCTGAAAATTAATTAGTTCATGATCTCAATCAAGAATATATATATTTGTATTGAAAAATTGTTTTCACAAATTGTCTATTTTCTTTTACTGATTTCTTCATTTTGTATAATTTGTAGCCTGATCCATTTTTTCAAGATGTTTATTTAAAACAAAATTTTTTACCAATTGTACAAACACAATTATTTGATAATACTCCAACAGAAAATGAAGAAATGCTTATACGTATGAGATTATGGCTTATACTTGCATTAGCTAAAGTAAGTTATTCTGTTTCTTTCTTCTTGATCGGTCCTGGCGATAAATATTGAGTGATTGCCAGTTAGATGTTAGCAGTTCACTAAATGAACATCTGAATAGTGTGCATTCTTTTCGTTGTATATTGCCAGCAACTATATTGTCTCTTATTGAGTTTTTTTGTAACTTTGACTACGAAAGATTGTACACTTTTCGGAATAGCAGCAGAATAGGTTATGGGATAAAGAGACATAATGATATATTAAAACAAGCAAAAATAGATAACTTGTTGAAATATCTAGATGGCAGGAACAGCTAGCCCAGATGCTCAAGCAGGCCGCCCTTATTTATTGATTTATTCTATGCTGATCACAATGGTTATACAGTTAGTATTTACTGTTTATTATCATCTCTTCTTTAGTAATATCATCTGAATAATACCACTGCTACTTGTTAACTTACTCACTTACTTACGCCTGTTACTCCCAATGGAGCATAGACTGTCGACCAGCATTCTCCAACCCACTCTGTCCTGGGCCTTCTTTTCTAGTCCTATTCAATTGTTGTTCATTCTTCTCATGTTTGTCACCATTTCTTGTCGTAATGTGTTCTTTGGTCTTCCTCTTTTCCTTTGACCTTGAGGATTCCAAGTGAGGGCTTATCTTGTGACGCAGTTGGGTGCTTCCTCAACGCGTGTCCTATCCACTTCCAGAGCTTCTTCGTGATTTCTTCTTCCACTGGAATCTAGTTTGTTCTCTCTCAGAGTAGGTTGTTGCTAATAGTGTCTGGCCAACGAATCCGAAGTATTTTACGTAGATAACTGTTAATAAACACCTGTATATTCTGGATGATGGCTTTCGTAGTTCTGAAAGTTTTCGCCCCATACAGTAGAACAGTCTTGACATTTGTATTGAAAATTCTGACATTGGTTTTGGTTGACAGTTGTTTTGAGTTCCAGATGTTCTTCATTTGTACATATGCTGCTCTTGCTTTGTTGGTTCGTGCCTTCACATCTGCATCAGATCCACCGTGTTCATCAATGATGCTGCCCAGATATGTAAAGGTTTTTACAACTTCCAAATCTTCTCCGTCATTTGTGGTTGGATTGGTGCATGCTGTGTTGTATCGGAGAGCCTTGCTTTTCCCTTTGTGTGTATTGAGACCTACTGCTGCTGAGGCTACTGCTGCACTAGTCGTCTTCCCCTGCATTTGTTGTTGCGTTTGGGATAGAAGGGCCAGATCATCTGCGAAGTCTAGATCGTCCAACTGCATCCTAGATGTCCACTGTATCCCGTGTTGCCCTTCAGATGTTGACGTCTTCATAATCCAGTCGATCACCAGGAGAAAGAGAAAGGGTGAGAGTAAGCAACCTTGCTTGACACCGATCTTTACTTCGAACCACTTTGTCAACTATCCTCTATTCAGTTGTTATCAGTGATCGAAAGATGATCATTACAGAATCATTGAAAGTTGATCCTAGTCGTTGTATCAATTCATTGATTGTTTTTCTTCTCTTTGAACTCTGATTTAGTAATTTTTAATGCTGTGAATTCATCCTTTCATTTCAGAGGTTTTTTTTAAAGTTGTAGCATGTCTTTTGAGATTTGTTTAGTTTACAGGTTGTATTCGTCACAGATCGGTACTGTTGGAAAGTCTTTTTTTGTCTTAGTACGAGGCTCCTCAACATTGTGTGTGTACAAGTCCTCCATATTCGTTCATTCTTTGTTTATAACTGATTTATTGTCTGACTTTAACGTTTGATTTCAATGATGCCCGTAGACAGAGAACTATTATCGTTTGTAGTTTGAATATATCAATTACTAACTTGATACTTATCAAAATCATCATATATATAAAATCCTATTTGTGTATGTGGTGTCCTATTTACTGTAAAATTATCAATTTTAACGGTCTTGGGTTCAAGTCTCATGTGAGGGCTCGTGGACGATAGAGTTCAATAGGATCTAGTTGACGTTCAAGTCTATAAACATTCTCGATTTTCTGTACATAAAGTAAATGCGAAATATTGCTGTTATTTTCACTTTACTCATTTTATCTCCTGTTCGAGTTGACACGTAGAAGTAGTCTTGTGTTATAAGAAACGACTAGGAAGGCATTGATAATCGATCTGTTAATAGATCTACCAGGTTTATAGAGTCGCTTCGATCACTGAAATGTGACCATGTTTGCCTGATCTTTTAGCGACGTGCGATCAAGTTGCACTATGACCACTAGTCTTAGTGAATTGAACTCATTTTCAACATTCTGAAGTTCGGTGGTTGGAGGTAGTCAGATGGAAAGTTTCAGTCAGTCAGAGGAGGAGGAATAATAGGAATTGGAGAGGGAAGTTGATTATGAAAGTTTGCTTGATCTAGTTTTCGTGTCCGTAAGTAGTGACCAGTTAGAAGTCGTTGAAAAGTTTGTGCACTTCAGAAGCTCCATAAGTAGTCGTGTGGTGTGAGATATGAGATTAGTTCACGTATAATGAAGCTTATGCCAGTGTGGGCCATCTTTCCCTCAAGTGCCCTGGTACGGCCGAGAGTGGGGAGAGTCCGCTCTCCCTCTCGAAATGCTCTCACACGGCCACGCGTATATAGCCTCTGCCAGGGAAGTCACACTCACTGCCTTCTCGCGGCGGCGGTGTTGTTTACGAAAATGAGAGGGCGAAAAGCGAATGTCCGGCGCTTTAACCAGATTCCAAACCAATGGTGCACATGGGCTCCAGTATCGTTCGGGAACAAATAGCGTATGAAACGATTGTTGGTCACTGACTACCATGGGACTGCATCTCCTCACGATGCTCCATTGCCTTGTGGATCAGGGCTTCATGTCGAAATCTCCGGATGTGGCCCCGTAAGTAAACCATCAAATTCGGTTTGGGCATCCAGGCAGTATCACATCCCTCACACAAATCTCATTCGATTTGTGTGGCGCATATGTCTTTGGTGCTTCCTTGTACCAATATTTGTGTTAAAATAAATAAATTGGCCATCTTTGGTGCCTTCGTGATTTTAGTCTGGTTGCAATAGTTCGCATCTACGATGAATCAGTGCTAGCCGTTTTGCTCTGTACTCATGAAACCTGGTCTCTCCAAGTTGAGAATGTTAAATGGATCTCTGTGTTTCGTCTTCGTTGTCTCCGGACGATTCTGACATCTAGTGGCGAAACTATTTTTGTAATACAGAGGTTCATCATCGTGTGTTCAGACACAGCGACAATAATTAATTTGATTTTACCAACTTGAAATACCGATTTCGGTTGCTTAATGGTGCATTGTTTTCCGACTCTTGGACTGCTCCCGGGAATGGTAAAGCGGTCAGTTTATGACACGGTGCCATCGTATAGATCAACTATGTACAGGACAGGCTTCTGTTGTTAATCACCATTTCCATGAATTTAATACAAACAGGTTCTAAAATTTTTTAGCTTGCTGGTGTGTAGTACGTGGTTTATTGTCAAGTTTATGCATTTTACTTTAAACATCGTAACTGTAAATTTTCATTGTGTGATTATATTGTGATATTTTTCAGTCGAAATCTTGTTTCACACATAACTTATTCGTCATGTTAGAATCTTTCCAATGGATTGTTCTATTGAGATGTCTTTGATATGAATGGTAGTCGTTTACTTAATGACACTTTGGTTTCATTTCTGAATACTTACTTACTTACTTACGCCTGTTACTCCTCGTGAAGGAGCATAGGCCGCTCATTAGCGTTCTCCATCCAACCCTGTCCTGGGCAATCCTTTCTAGCTCCGTCCAGTTGTAATTTCTGAATACGTCACAATTTTTTAAGCTTACATTCGAAGTCGGTCAAAGTCATAGGAGTGGTTTTGCTTCTTGGATTATTTATCCATCTATATGTGTAAATAATGAGTGGTTGTACACATTCACAGCAATAAACTGATCGCAGACATTTAAATTAATTGACCACATTGATATGGTGGAACAGATGACGAAATGTACCAACTAATAAGATAGTATGTAAACCATTGGATTGTCCCCGGTGGTCTAGAGGTTGAGCATTCGTTTACGTCACCCAAGGTCCCTGGTGGTAGAGTTATAGATTAGCACAGCTGTGGAGTTCCATACTAAGTTGGTGCAACTATCCTCTGCTTCTTGGCTTCAAATTTTTGTTTAACTGTGATCATCCCTTAATGTTAACTATGCAGTAAGAGAATTCACCACTAAACAGTGAAATGGACGAGAGAATTTATGCAACAAATACTGGTTACTCATAAGTAATATAGATATATAAATGAAGGAATATTTTAATGCACATACATTGGTTTGATCATTTCTTTGGTTAGGAGAATCATTCATAGTGTTTGAGTTTAAATTGTACATAAACCGATATGTACTTGGTGTGAACTGATGTTAAATACGCTCCTAGCTCGTCTTTGATTGCTGCCGCTTTCAAGCTCAGGTAAAGGAGGAGTGTCAACAACCCCATCCTGTAGAAAATAACTGCTAATAAAACGCTAACCCAAATATATATATATATATATATATATATATATATATATATATATATAAAGAAGTTCACTCTATCTGCTCTGGAAACCACATGAAAGGATTGCTCAGGACAGGGTTAGATGGAGAATGCTGGTAGATGGCCTGTGCTCCTCCATGAGGGGTAACAGGCATAAGTAAAGTGATGTTGCATAAAAATATATCATTCATTTTCGTTAGCCTCTTGTTTGTTTGTTTTACTTTTTTATTATTTATTTATAGTTGTGGTGTAAAAATGATGAAGCTCGATGGTTTGGTATACGACATAATTTACCAGAAGTACTTCTGGCTTATTTAAATGATATTTCACCGGAGGTATGTTGTGTATTTTGTCAAGAGAGAAGAGTATTTAATTGACATCAATAAGTTAGATATATTTGTTTATGTATATTCACTAAAATACTTTAATTCATGTTATAATGAGTCGATGATAAAATATCATTTATGTTTGTGACTAAATGTTCAGGTGTTTTTTTCACCTAACACGCATTGGCTCTTGGCCTTTGTATAAGCTTACCATATTTAGACAGGGATTATTGACGTTCAATTTGAAACGATTATGTTTAGTAGTTGAATTCATGAGTCAATCTAAGCATGACCACCATTGAAAATCTGAGAGCACTGGATGGCCGTTTCGTTTAAGTATGGAACTCCTCAGCCGTGCGTATCCACAATCTTGTGCATGGGACTCTAACCCAGTACCTTCGGTCTCGTGCCTAACCTGTAGATCACTGCTTCGGCGTAACTCTTGATCTGTTGTCTAAGGTGGACAACTGTCTCCATTCGACACGGATTGAACTTCACTGATCACGGTCTTTCATTAGAACTCCAGCAGTTCCATCTTGAATTTAGTCACTCGTGAGCACGTGGTCATTATCACTTTAGGAGATTTGTGGAGATCGTAGTTCGAGTCATGCGTGTGGGATTGTCTGTGGGCAATACTGAAGATTGCCAGACTAGGACGAAACGGCCGTTCACTGTTTTCAGGTTTTCAATGGTGGTCCATCTTAAATCGACTCTTGAATTCAACTGTTGAAATACTACGTTTTCCACAAATCCCCATACTGATTATGTTTAAGACCTAAGCTGTTGAACTTTTCAGTTCATCGATACAGTAACAAAAGAAATTTACAGAGTTCAGTTCGGTTTTACTTTAAGTGAAACAGAATGCATTATCAAATTAAGAGTAATGCATATCCACTTTGTTTATTTTGACTGATGCGTCCTAGCGTTTTTTCTTATTTTAACAAGATTGTTTTCCACGGAATGGGTTTGCTAATCTTATACCCATATTTTCTCCTTTATCTTCATTGGAGATTGTCAGTAATCCTGGAAGGTGGTTATATGCAGTGTTATCATGACAGGTAGATTGTTAAAGATAAATACGTGTTATTTACCATATCCTTAAACAATCTCTCTGTCTTAATGTTTATATGGACATTTCAGGTTCGAGCAGCTACAGTTTATGCTCTTGGCAATCTCATTGAAAATCAAACTACTGATTCATCGAAACAAAATCATGCAGATCAAGTGAGCTACATTAAAAAAAAACTTGTTTACGGGTTAAGTTAATTTCTTTTAGCTTAATTTAGTTTAATCACATAAGCTTTTCTTAACCTTCTAGATAGCATAATCAGTATAGATTGATAGGGTTAAAGCTATCACGAGTTCACTTAATCTGCGAACGAGAAACAAGACTCGGTGATTGAAGTCCAGTAAGCTAGCTATCGATGCGTCCCAGCCTCGCTTGGAATGGGGAAGTATATTCTGCAAACAGCCAGAAACGAGCGATAACAACAAACACGATTCAAAACGTATATATACAATGCAAAACCGTCCTTGGGGAGAGTTACCAAATAGCATACTAAAAGACGCAACGAACCAATAGCATTTAAGATATTTCCCAGTGGGAAATACAACATAAAGGTGACAAGAGCGCCTTTAGTGCGAAAATAAAGAAATTCAAATTTTCTAAATATAATTACAAAATTAGGTCCTTTCTTAAGTGAGTTCTGGGGATCTAACGTCCCTAACATAGATGTTAATAAGTAATAAGCTATTTAGGTTTCTTTACACATGCTCTGTTGATTTTGATCTGGATTAGTTATAGTTGCTTCTTGTTTGAGATTAGCTATTGATTTATGAATGTTATTAAATGTTGATCCCTGACTTGTGTCTGATTTCGATTTGTTCCTAGACAGGATAGGATCATATGTGTATTCTACTATGATTAAGAAGCTATTCAATACACTGTAGATCACAGTATTCCATCTAATGTCAGTTTTTGTTTATTCGTTTAAATGTTGTAACAGTTGATCAATTCTTACTTCTTCTTATTCTGTTAAAGTTATATTCAGTTATTCTGCGCTTTATGTGATATACTGTATTAGTAGTAGGACTAATTATTTTATCCTTTCATGTACCTGTGTGTTTCTATTCATATGACACAAGGTTTTAGTTTCTTCCACAATGTATATACAATCTTAAATCAGATTGTATGATATCTATATTGTTCCTTATTCATATTTGTAGCTGAGCTCTTTTAGAGAACAATTGACTATCTTTATGTTATCAGCTTCCTCAAAGGTGTTTAAATTAATTAGTTACTCTGTACCTGTTATAGGTATGACCAGTGTTTCTTATTTACTTACTTACACCTGTTACCTCTCCTGAAAGTGAATAAACCAACCACTAGCATTCTTCATCCAACTCTGTCCTTGGAAATACTTTTCAGTTGTTTCCATTTGCTATTCATCCTTTTCATGTCTGTTTCCAATTTTTGGCCTTCCTCTTTTCCTTCCCTCTTCATGATTCCGAGTTAACAGTTGCTTCGTGATGCAGTTTGGTGATTTTCGCAGTGTATTTCCTGTCCACTTTCAGAGTCCTTTCCTAATTTCCTCTTCGGCTGAAAGCTGGTTTGTTCTCACCCACAGTATTCTGTTGTTGATGCTGTCCGTTCGACTCACATATAGTATCTTGCGTTGACAACTGTTTTTAATTGTGTGTTTTTGATGATGTTTGTAGTCGTTCTCATGTTTCAGCTCCGTACATTAGGAGTGTCCTGACATTCGTATTGAAGATTCTGGATGACCAATCTTATGTTATTTCCAATTCTTGTATTTGTTCTTTATGAATTATATCGTTTAATAAAGGAGCTTTTATTGTTTTTCTGAACATTTTCTTCATTGTCTACTTCATGTAGAAGTTATTCAATAAAAATGTGTCCGTTCATTCTATTGGACTTGCTTATGATGCATCATTTTTATGCATTTTGTTGTCTTCATTTATTTTTATCGGCTTTTCAGTTGAATTCTAATCTTGTGATTGTTTGTTCTTTCTCATATAAGTTGATAGATTGTCCCTATTTGATATTAGCGATAGCATATCATATCATATAACCTTCATATTTCTCAAACAATAAGGACAAAGCTTAACACAATTAAAACATCTAAGCTGCAAATCTTTTCCGTCATTACCTTCGATTCCCAGATTGTGTTGAATGATTTTGATCGAACTCCTCATTTTTTTTTCTTCTTCATTATTTTATAGATAAGTCATGAAATTGGTGGTCAATTAGTCAAATATTCATCACGTGATGCTTGTCCATTAGTACGTTGTATGGTTGTTGAAGCATTTCGTGGTTTAGTGAAACAATTCGAATCACAATTATGCGCTATTGGTATACAATATATCCAAGAAATATATAATAAACAATCTCAACAAAAATCACACCAAAATTCTACAAAATTATCATTACATTCAATAACATCATGCCCTGCAAAAAGACCTATGCGTCATAGTACAATAAGTAAGTGTATTTATTTATTCTTAATATAAGATCAACGATTGGTTCACACATCATTTGTTCCTTTAGGATACGGTAGCCCATGTGCACCATTGGTTTGGAATGAGGGTTTTCCAACTCCTCTAGGTGGACTCTCCATGTCCACCAACTCGATTAAAGCGCCAGACATTCACTTTTCGTCCTCTTAATTTCGTAAACAACTGTAATGCCACGAGAAGGTAATGAGTAGGACTTCCCTGGTAGAGGTTATATACGCGTGTCCATGTGAGGGCATTTCGAGAGGGTGAGTGGACTCTCCCCACCCTGTGCCGTACCAGGGTATTTGGGGGCACGATAAACATACATCATGCCATTCGTTGAGAAATGATTAGAAATGAAATTGGTCACTGAATATTAACAAGTAGTATGAAACAATACACAAAAAATGAGTTGGATAAGCAAACGGTCACGTCTGTGAATGCTAGCTCACCTGTTCATATACTTTACTATAAACACTTTTTCTATATAAGAAGTTTAGTGTTATTAATACTAATATACTTTAAATGGAGGAGCCATCAAATACTTGGTTACGGTGGAAGGTGGTTAGAGTCCTCTCTCCCTCTAAAAATGCTCTCATTTGGCCACGTGTATTCAGCCACTGTCAAAGAAGTCCTACTCACTTCCTTTCCACGGCGGGGGTTTTGTTTACGATATTGACAGTATTATATTTCACTTCTGCAAAGGAATTTTTTTCGATTTTTTATTCTGCTGACTGTCTTTTTTACATTACGTTATTTTTATCCGGAACATGATAGAGTTTCACCGTATGTCTTGTAATAACAACAATACAACCTACACTTTGTCGTACGATATTCCGTAAATCTCCAAACATCCTTTTTATATGTAAACTCTTCATTAGCCGTTTAAAAAATCATGTTTTTCATTAGTTTAAAAAGTGTAATTGGAAAGAGAGCGTGAATTTAACAGATTTCATATACCTTCTAAAATTTTAAGAACTACACTCTAGTTATGAGGACTTGTGGCACTACCTAACTGCCGAGATGGAAATGCTTGAGATGTGGGCTCGAATATGTGATTGAAAATCGAATACCTCTAAATACTTTCCCTATGTCTCCCCCCCTAAATATCTTAATAGGAATAATATTCTAATGGTTTATTGTTTTCAAAAACGAAGGGATCGCTTTAAACACAACGAGTAATATTTTAACCAGACTGGTAGTATTTTGGCCCCTTAACTCCGTAAAAGAAATTTTACAAGTATAGTTTACCTCGAGTCAAACGTTTTGTATCTGTAAGCAAAGATGGATAGTGTCTAGGAATTCCTGTTATCGTCTTAGACTAGGTCTGTTCATAACACTATATATGATTATAAGCAAAGATGGATAGTGGCCAGCAGTGGAATCCAGGACGCGCGTTTCGTCCTGTTTGGGACTCGTCAGCTGGATGTACCTGCATCTCAGAGTTGATGTTCACTCTGGGACTCGAACTCAGTACCGTTCGCTTCAAACGTCATCGCGTTATCCACTTAGCTACTGAGTCCTGATAGACACTTGCTTGTGCAATGGGTTGAATTTTAATTCACTTGATATTGTTTTATATCTGTGTATGTCTGTGAAAGTTACTAATCGCAACCAACTGTCCAAACCGAAATAGAACGATTTTAACGGCCAAAGATTCGAATTCATATCTTTTAAATGTAAAAAGTCGTTACACTTCAAACAGCAAAAAAAAGACTAGAGTATTTTTAATACAGAACATAAGATCCCATGGAATTTTGAAGGTAATGTTGTCCGTTGATAATAACAACGTAACCACTCATCATATTAGGCGCACCTATTTCACAGTCCGTAAAAGCGAAAGGCTTGCATTTTGAATGAAAACTAAACATTTGATTTTATGCTTTAAAATGATTTAATGTCAGATACTGAGTTTCTAATTCCGAGTATTTTTCCCATCATTAGTTTTCTGCGTATTGATCATGCTATTTGCTGTCACACTTCTTATGAAAGGCATGAAGCCAACTCTTCGGAAAAGTCATGTATTCATAATTATTATTATTGTAACAGCTAAATATTGATACAAAGGGGCACCGAATATATATGTGGCACACAATTCACTTGATGTGTGTGTGTGTGTTGCGATACAGACTGGGTGCCCAGGCCGAAGTAGGTGGTTTACTTAAGAGGGGCCACGTCCGGAGCCTTTGACCTAGAGGTCTGATCCACAATGCAATGGAGAAAATATTGAGGTATGATATGTTTATACATATATAATACATATTCAAATAAGCTTCAGTTGTCTGTATTTTTACATACAATATTTAAGTTATTTAGTTTTGAAGAATATAAATTTATGTATCTATTGCGTTTTTTCGTCAAGACTATTCATCTATTCTTGTTCTCCTTAATCTTTTTTTTAAACACAGGTGTAGTTACTCCACCAGGAGGTACGGGGAACGGCGGAGGCGGAGGTCTACTCATATCTCGTCAATCGGAGTTAACTTCTAATCATATCAATTTACATAGTGGTTGGTTTTTAACAAAATCATCAAGTCGAGAAGTTGATCAACAACATAACTATAATTATTATTATTCTCATCAGAAATCTCATTTAATCAATGCACAACCACAAGCTTCGCCAATTTTACGTAAATCTGTTTTCAATCCTGGTTCAGTGTTTTTCACTGGTTAGTTAGTTAGTATGGGTTATTTTGTTACAGATGATTATTTGTTTTTTCTTTGTAAATAGTATTCTTAACATCTCCTTTTATGTGTTTTTTCCCCCATATTTTTCTACTGTATTGTAGTGGTGATTTTCGTAAGTATAAGATTTATGGTTAAAGTTTGTGGACAGTTGATGAAGCAGATACGTCCTATAGTACTAGAGGGTATAACGTGATATAACATGATCAGTTTATGGTGAACAATAATTTTATGAAAGTTAGAATAGAGTAGTCGATAATAAATCGTGCTAGTTGGTATCTGTCAGCATGATGTATGTACCTGCTATCTTCATGAAGCTGATACTCTTTCGCGGATTCAAACCTGGGTCGTCTAGTTTTAAATTACTGTACACCTTGCACGAAGCATATGTCGAGAGTTTACTACTGAATCACTTCAACTGTCGAACATTTACTCATAGTTCATGGAACGTCGAGTCATTTAGACCATTGACTAGATTACAGCTTGATCGATAGTATTCCTTTAGCTATAGTAAGTACTGGACAAACATAGTATCCGAGGTTACTTCGTGGCCAATCAGTTTAATAGGAGGGGTGTCTTATAATCCTTAAATCTACGTACCTTATTGGTTCGAAGTCAGTGTTTTCCTCATTCCCTATGTAGGCGGATCATTTTTATCCACCGATTCAGTTCAAGTGCTGGACGTTAACTTTTTACCCTTTTACTTTCGTAAAAAACACTACTGCTACATGAAAACAGTGAGTAGAATTTCTCTGTCAGAGACTATCAACTCACAACCATATCAGGACATTTTGGGAAAGAGAGAGAGCAAACCATACTCACTCTTGGCCCTACCAATTCATCTAGTAAGCAAGTATGGGTTGCAGCCACATTTACCAAGCTATATTAGTACCAGGTTGCGACGCGTCGTTGATTGTCTTTAATTTTATATAAACATATTTAATATTCAGTGCATTCATTTAGTTGACTTTTTCGTCTATAATTCTCTCATTTTCCTCTTATGTTATTTGAAAAAGTGTATATTGATCGTTTTTGTAAGTAACATGTCTTTTTTTAAGCAAAAAATAGTTTCCAACTTGAGTGTATATAGTGTTGACTATTGAAAATTGAAGTCTAGGTCTGGGTGATTATTTTAAGAATGATTGAGTGACTGAGTGATATGAATGTGAATTGATTGGAATGGCAAATATGCCTTTACTTTTCATCTCTTCAAAATTTGAGTGAATTCTTCCTTACTTTCCTTTATCATATTGTCTATCTTTAATCCTTCTCAGTATCATTATTATTAATATTATTAATGGTATTGTTACTACTCTTGTCACTGTGGCATTTCTGTTGATAAGTTCATTTCACATTACTAATTTGTTACATCTATGTCTCATGCTTCTTTTTTTCTTTCTTGGACAGACTGATTGATGTTGCGAAACGTTGTGAATCATGGCTAACATCGTTGAATTATAGGTGGATTTTTACAATATTTTGTGTGTATATGTGTTTGCGTGTATGTGTAATAGGGAAGTAGAGAGGAACCTCTAAATGGTATGGCGTCAACATACTGAAGATAATATTTGACTATAATAGGGCTAATGATCCAACGCACCCATGTGTCCTGGTATGGTAGAGGCCTCCAAATGCCCTGGTATAGCCGAGAGTGGGGAGAGTCCGCTCACCTTCTCGAAATGCTCTCACATGGATACGCGTATATAGCCTCTACCAGGGTGGTCCTACTCACTGCCTTCTCGCGGCGGGGGTGTTGTTTACGAAATTGGGAGGACGAAAAGCGAATATCCGGCGCTGTAACCGGGTTGGTGGACATGGATAGTCCACCTAGGGGAGTTAAAAAACCCTCATTCCAAACCATTGGTGAACATGGGCTACAGTATCCTAAAGGAACAAATGGTGTGTGAACCAATCGTTGGTCATCGGCTACCATAGGACTGCATCTCCTTACGATGCACTACTGCCTTGTGGATCAGACCTTCAGTCGAAGGCTCCGTGTGTGGCCCCCAAGAAAACCACCTAATTCGGTTTGGGCATCCGGACAGTGTTACAGCCATATCAAATGAGATTTGTGTGGCGCATATGTCTTTGGTGCCTCCTTGTACCAATATCTATGTGTTAAAATAAATAAATAAGTGGTATGGTCGAGAGTGTGAAAATTTCACTCTCCCTCTCATCAATAATTCCTCTCATATGACCATGAGCATAGACTCACCGTCAGCAAGCTCCTACTTTTATTCCGTCTTTTGGCGATAGGGCTGTTGCTTAAGAAATTGACAGGACAAAAACCGATCGTTCCGTGTACCATTAAACTCGATTAATGAATAAGGACGATCCATTTAAAGGAGTTCGAAAACATCCATTCCAAATCAGTGATTCACATGAATTAGAGGCTCTGAGGGAATAAATAAAGTATAAACCTATTGTTGGTCACTTGCTATCATGGGTAAACTTCTCCTAATGTTACTCTACTGCTTTATGAATTAGACCTCTAGATTAAAGGCTTAAGGAATAACCCCCTAAGAAAGCTAATTGTTTCGGTTTGGGCATGCACATAAATTTAACGATTTATTGTTTATATGCTTGTATATATATATACATGATACAGTATACTGTGTGCATTTATAATGAGAAATGTCAGTTTTTCTTTATACTCAATGTATTCAGTATTTTGTTCGTTTAACATTACTCTCTTTTTCTTTTCCTCTCTTTTTCCAATTACATTTTATTTAAGGTAGTGGTAATACACCTAGTACAAATATCTACGTTCAATTTTGGCTTACATTAGTTCAATTAGCTCAAGATCCTTATCCAGAAGTTTCTCGTCTAGCTACAATTTTAATACAGTATCTATATGGAAAGGTAAATAAAAAAAAAGAAAAGACAATCTTATTTTCACTACCTTCTATTAATTTTGCCTATTGGTTCCATTTACGTATCATATATGTCTATTTAAATAGTGAAAAAGAGATAGATTGGCCAAGGCAGTGAACGCATTTACATCATTATGACCGATGATGAACCATGTCTCTCAACATCTCTGATCATCGGTTACGATTATCATAAATTAATAGTCGGAACCTATCGACATTTAATGACTTTATGGATTAATGCCACTTTTTGATTTTGCCCTACCTAGTTTTTTTCTTAACTAATATTTAACCAGCAGACATCAGATGTCGAGATTGGCGGTTGTTGAGTTTAAATAATGATCAGTATACTTACAACATCCTATGAAGTTTAAAGTCAAATATCGACCTCTTCAATAAGTTGGTTGAAAAACTTATATAGGACGTTATATATATGAAATTCATTAGATAGTAAGGACTATAAGAAGTAACATTGTGGTGTGTGCTACTGATATCGACAGATATAAGTAGTATGCATCACTAATCGAAAGTGAAACGCCTGGTAGTAGAAGGTTAAGTAGATGTTGACGTCTACATGGTCCAGTCGATCACCAGGTGAATGACAAAGGGTGAGAGTAAGCAACCTTACCTGACATCGGTCTTTAATTTGAACGAGTCTGTCAGTTGTCCTCCACGCACAATTTTGCAGTTCAATCCATCATATTAATTCCGTATGATGTTGACTATCTTCTGAGGCACGCCGTAGTGTCGAAGAAGCCTCCATAGTGTTGTTCTGTCCACGCTGTCAAATGCTTTTTCGTAGTCAATGAAGTTGATGTAGGGTGATGAATTGCATTCAATTGATTGTTCCACAATGATCCGTAGAGTTGCGATTTGGTCTGTACACGATCTATCCTTACGGAATCCTGCCTGTTGGTCACGAAGTTGGGCATCTACGCAGTCCTTCATCCTGTTTAACATTACCCTGTCGAAGACGTTTCCTGGTATTGAGAGAAGATTGGTACCTCTGTAGTTCTCACACTTGCCGAAATCGCGTTTCTTTGGTATATTGACCAGGTGACCTTCTTTTCAGTCTGTTGGTACCTGTTCTTCATCCCAAATCTTGCAGAGTTGGGTTGGTATTCACTGATTTATAAACTAATTTAATATAGTGATCAGTTCTAATTATTATGACAATACAACTCAACTTTTTTAACTGGACCACTTAATTCTGTAGGTCATACAATATGAGTAAACAAAATGTATTACTTTCATTTTCCCAAGTTGTGATTCTTTCATATTCTATTGTAGTCCCTATATTATCATTCCCACTGACACCGCCGTCTCATGAAATGAGGCGAACACTTAAGGCACTATACTTTTCCTCTTGGTTTTCAGATTTATAGTATCACTGAAAGGCTTGAAAAATGCAGGGCAAATATGTTGTTCATTGTTCACAAAAACCATTGTACTTGACCTATATTGACCAGTTAAGTTCTTGTTATTACAAGTTCTTCAGTAATCGTTCAGATGTTGCCAAATTAGGGTCTTTGAATATAGATTAAAATATCAACCCCAACCATTGTTCACCTTTCTGATACATCTTAATTCAACGGTTAATGATTTTATACGCTAGCACCTACTACTGTGGTGAACGAAGACTAGGTGGAAATTACTTATTTACTGTTAAATGCAAAATTACAGTATGCCTTCGTTAAATATGAAAACTATACATTAAATACATCATTAACCCATCTTTCTTCCATTGTCCTTTATACGCTTCATGATTCTTTCAATTCTGTTGTTATTAGAATTACGTTCTGTTTACAATCCTGTTCTCTTCAACTCGATTTCCTAAGCTAGGCATTGCACTTCGGATTAGTGCTACATACTCCCATCTGTCAATATAAGTAGCATACACCGCACTACTACTATTACCACCATGATCTCATCAACACTTTTTTTTAGACTGCTGATATTCTTCTAGCCAGTGACTGGGATTGCGCAAGTGGTCACTCGTGTGTGTGTGTGTGTGTGTGTGTGTGTGTGTGTGTGTGTAAAATACATGGGTATCATTCAATGTAGTTTACAATGTTTCTCAACTCCTGCTCTATAAATAAGTTCTGTGATTTTGCTTAGTGTGGTATTTGAGTAACCTTGGCTTATTATAACTATTCGTTACTTTGACTACAAACATGATAGCATTAGAATAAGCGTATGTGTGAATTAACAGTTCAGTCTTGAGTGCTGTTAGAGGTATAAGGGCGGTTATCACTTCCCAGTTGCGCACACCGTGGAAGGGTTCTTTGGGAGGTACCTGAAAAAGAAAGTTGGGTTAGAGGTGGTCTTAGTGACCTGAGAGCGTGACCGTAGTGCACAAGGAACAAGTGCTTGAGGTCGATCACACATAACCTTTTTGTGAGTAATTTTCGTGTTAGCTCCGTACTTGTTGAGACCTCACCACCGGAGACGGATATCCGTGGGATAAGGCGAGGTGTGCATTTTTAGGGTCGACCTTTTCTAACCCTACCCTTTCCTGTGGGAAGACAGCATCTCTGTCATGCTGTTTGTCTGAAGGAAACACCTTACTGCTGTCACACCTCTGTACAGTCAGCAGTACGACTTTGCCTTCGGACCTTAGGTTTGTTGCTTTTAGTGTTACCGCTCTTCAACCGACCTGTCTGACATGGTAGGACCTTGAGGAACGGTTGTTCCAGCCAGTATAGCTTGGGTGCTTCATCACGATAGGCAAACCCGACCACCACGTCAAGGTAGCAACAACGGTCGGGAAATTAATAGTTAATAGCTAAAAGAGATTTCCATCTCACATTCGTACCTTCAACTTTAAATGACTATTTTCAGTATTCAGTTAAACATCAATCGGGATTATACTGTGATCAAATAAAGTTTTAGCTTTTATTTCTCTAATATTGTTAGTTTATTTATTTATTTATTTTCCTTGCTTCTCCTTTTTCCCCCTGTATAGATTCGTGAAAAGGTATGTAATATGTTGATTACGTAATAAAATAATAATTTTATTAATTTAATGTTATTGTTGTATTGTAAATTAATTATAGAATGCACCATATAAGTCACTTGGTTTATATGCAGACTGTGATACTACCCAGATGCCCAAACCGAAGTAGGTGGTTTTCTTAGAGGGTCACACCTGGAGCCTTCGACCTAAAGGTCTGATCCACAAGGCAGTGGAGCCACTCAGGAGATGCAGTCCCATGGCAACTCGAACTGATGTACGTACGTACGAAGTTCTACGTTGTTACTGACTGACTGACTGACTGAGTCCCATGGTAGCTGGTGACCAACGATTGGTTCATACGTCATTTGTTCCCGCAGGATACCGGAACCTATGTTCACCATTGGTTTGGGATCAGGGTTTCCTCTCAATTTCGTAAACAACAACTCTACCTTGAGAAGGAAATGAGTAGGATATCCCTGGCAGAGGCTATATACGCGTGACCATGTGAGAGCATTTTGAGAGGGTGGGATGACTCTCCACACCCTGTTTCGTAACAGGGCACTTGGTGGCAAGTTCTCCCATCACATTATCACAAATTTAGAAAGGTCAGTCGATTTTCTCTTATTTACCTCATTTGTGATATTTATTGAATAACTTTACGCCAACTGATGACGTGTTTGTTATGTAGCAGTTTTCTTCGTTCTATTCTATAACTGTGAAATGTGGTCTTTGAAAATGGGAGATATTCGTAGGTTACTAGTATTAGATCATAGGTACCTTCGAACAATTGCTTGTGTACTTTGAGGCTATAGGGTCAGCAATTCTGAAATCAGACATAAAGTACTAGTTACGCACTACAAGTTTATTGATGAGGTAGTGAATCACTATCGAGTGTGAGATGTTTTGATCACGTATTATTTATTTCTATTCAACTACCTCGACGCGTTATGATTGGTGGTGTTAGAATGAGTAGATTGGAAGAAAGCTATGGATAGCCAGACCAAGACGGGATGTTAATTATTGGACTGAGCCACGTAGATAGGTCCCAATTACATAGTTGGAGCTTACGAAATTATCATAATTATTAGTTTGAGACTTTGAGTAACCTGTTTGATAGTGTCATTGTGAACTGGTGCCACATTTTGGTGTAGTGATTCTTTGCACCCTTTTAACATATTCCCATTATTTCTTGAAATCGGTGGTAGCTGTTGCTACGTAACACATAGTTTGTCACTTTAGTCTATAAAGAATAGGCCAAATGAAATTTAGGAAATAAATTAAGTAAGTAGTCCCAAGTACGACATTTATTCATTGGTTAATAAAACAGTTGTTTCCTTGTAACATGAAACTTCTTAAAAGTTCACATTCATGATCTGATTGAGTAATGAGTTGTAGAGGAATTTCATATATTTCCAGCTTCAAATCATTGCATGATATTAAAAGACTATAATCTCTTTAGTATCGATTACATCTTTCCATTGCTTCCAATTCTGACTTTTGGAATCCATCTCAAAATTAGTCAGTCACTAAATAACCGTATGACTATTGTCATAAGTCTATTGGTACTGACTCATCCACCGTACTTGTCTTTAAGCTATCAATGAAGTATAATAACTAATCTTACCTCTTAGTTACGTAAACAGAAATCGATTAAGCCATCTATTCAAACTTGTTGCTTTTAGTAGCTGAAGGTCTAGCTCCTTAACCACTAAACCACCGCTTCAACTACTTTTCGGAATAAAGGTCTTTGCAGCGAAATTAAGTAATTTAATCAAATAAGTTGTTCATTATTCCCTGAATTACCTGAAATCAGTTCAAGTTGTGAATTACGAATGTTTCATGTTACATTTTATTGCTTTCCAAAACTTGGATTTCACCGACTCATTATTTGTTTTTCTCATCATTTCGCTGTTGGTGATTATCAAAAAGGCTGAATTTCAAGCTATTTGTTACAATTCACCAAATAATAATGATAATAATGATAAATTTATAACAAATGAAGATACAACTTTAATTTCATCATTGAATACATCATTCACAAGTAGTAATACATCGAATGACAATGCATCAAATACTGTAAACGAATTGAATTCTACGCCTGATAACAATAATTCAAGCCGTTTTTCAGAAAAGTAAGTTGGTTTTTTTACTGACAAAGATTTGTTTAATTCATATCGATTGGGTTTACTTTATGAATCAGAAGTTAATTGAAGTTAGGAATCTGTACCATTGAAGATGATCATGTTTTGGTCCTTAATGTTATGACTCATAAAGCCGCCGATTATAGGGCAGTGACTTATCGATCGAATCAAGGAATTCACAGACTCAATAAGCTATTCTGGTCCGTTGTCCCCGACTCAGCTAACTCGATCAAGAAGTCTTGATAAGATGTAGAAAGTGTATTCTACAAGCAACCAACAGATACCAGGTCAGGTCAGGCCAGGTCAATCAGGCGTATTTATACAAATATTTATAATCGATATTGTCATAGTAAAATGTTTTTTAAACATTAATCAGTAAGTTCATCAATCGACAGTCATTCAAATATTTAATCGATATGATAAAATGACAAAATATGAGTTTTGGGGATCTATTATCCCCGACACTTAATGAGATGATAGACTATTGCTATGTTTTCTGTACGATTGTCCTGATGTTTTCCTTTCATATTTACTTCTAGACTAACAGGCATTTCATATCGAGGTTGATGATGGTTGGAAACAATATTCGTAATAAGTCTTTCAAATAAACCTGTCTAAGATTATGATAATAACCATCTTGGACATCAGTTTTAAGAAATCCTCCTATCAGTTTGATATGTTTACACTTTTTCTTAGGTATCCAGCAATTTACATACTTAACCTTAAATTATTAATAAATTAGATAATGTGATTTTGTTCTCAAAACGTTTTGTCTTTTTACTTTAGTGCTTCTATTAAAGAACTAAATTCTAATTCTATTACATCAATGACTACTAATTCTGCATTACAAATGACAACTACTAATCCCTCCTCCAGTTCCCTTATTCATTCTGCACAATTCCCTGGTCGACGACATCAACAAACTGATCAACGGTTACGTGTATCTGTCACAAATTCTCTACAATTATCTAATACAATAATCTCTAATAACACTGTAAGTTTATTTCCTGTAAATTATATTATTAAACAATTGTTTTTCAATCAATTGACTGGTAATATTTATGTTTCGTCTGGTGTGTGATAAAATCATCTAATCATCAGGGATAGTTATATATTTCTATGCTTGTTTAAAGAAGGTAGTGTATTGGGGAATGGGATTAGAATTAAAACAATTAGGTATAAATAGAGATGAAGGCATGAAACGAAATGGATTTGGTTCACCGTGTTATAACTTGAGGGTTTATGCCCCTATCACATAATGATACCGCCAATTAGAGAACAGTGATTTATCGATCGGTCCATTTACGCATAAACCTGTACGCGCTGCGAAACGTGGTCATTAAGGTTAGAAGGTACGTGTAAGCTGCTGCTATTTGGTCATATAGATCTTAAAAGTATTGCCAGCATCTGCTGGGGTTACCGGGTAAGTAATAGTGAGGTTAGACCAAAACGTGGCATCAGTCCTTGAAGTCACTAACTTCTAGTCTGAGCTATGTTGGTAGATGCAGACTAAATAGTAGAGGTTTGCCCGACTATCGTAACTAATGGTTGGAAACTCTGGGTGACATGGTTCAGAATCGATCATAATGGCGTCGGCGTATGCACTCCTTGTCATCCGTTAAATCGTGAGAATACAACTGCTTTATACCTTTCTTTCTACCAACTAATTCTTTCTCCCTCTATTATATCCTTATATGCAATCTTTTTTTATATATTATTACCATTGAAGTAACTACTTCTATGAACTTGGTGATCATCTTGTTGTGCTACTTGAACCGATGCATATATGTGCCTGGTCCTAGGTTGTATCTGACTGACTGACATCGTTTTAGCATACATTGACACTTATTTATTGAGTTATGTTTGAAATTATTTTTTTGTTTTTATTATGATTAGGTAACATGTGAATTACCGGCTACTACCACTAATAGTAGTGGTAGTAATAGTAATTACCCGTCATCACTAGATACTGTACACACTCAGTTTTTTGCTTGGTCTTGTCGATGGTTTACTCGTCCACTTTTATCTAAATATGGACAATTGAACAATGGACAATCGAAAAGTCAAACTACCTCAAAAAACTCCTTCGGTAACAATTTGAGATTTTACTTTATCTTTTGTATATGATTTTTGATTTCATTACTCGTTGTTCATGTGAGGTGATCAGTTTCTGTTAGATAATGACAGCAAATCGGCTGGTGTTGTTGGGAATTTTTATCGAATGAGCTACTATTGGTGATAGGGAAATGTGTTAAACATGCCTAGAAACTACATCCTTCAAAATGTGTTGTTGGATGATGTAAGAATAAGGTCATGAAGTCATTGACTGTTGTACTTATATCTGTATCTGTATGTATAGAACACTTGGTTGGAGTGTACTCAATGGATAGAGACATTGGGTGATTTGGAACAGTATCCGTTTTAATTACATGAATACGTCCATTCTTGTTTTTTCCTAAATCCTGAGTGGTAAAATTGCCTTTTAGTTGTTACTTCAGAAATATATTCCGTCTTGAACTGTATTGTGAAAGTCTGACATTTCCTAGTACTATTATTACGTCGACTTTTTCCACTACTCTTACATTTGTTTCCAATTTATCATCACGTTTTACTGATATTTTGCGACAATTCGAAGCGATACACTTACGTTACCTATGACCTGGTGACTGCTATGTATTATGTTTCATTCTTTTTCATGTGAACACTATGATGGTGATTAATATACTTGATAAGCAGTTGCAAACCTTTTCGCTGCAACCTGACACCATACTCGTGATCAAATTTCAAATGTGTTAGATATTGTGGTCCAAATTCCGTCACATTTGCATGGTTACACTCATCGTCTCTCTCTCTATTTATCTACATATATTAAGTGTCTTATCTATTTGTTCCGACTTGAGACGTGGAGGCTTGATTCCCATTTAAACCCAGTGCTTTTATCCCCCATGAAGAGATATATCCATATATGCCGATGCAGTTTGATAGACGGCTCCTAAGTTGTCTTCAATGGTTTATTGATCATATAGTGGAAAGCATTTACATTCCATGTAACTAACCTACATTTTGAGTTATGTTTCATGTATTTTTGTTTAACAAGTGGGATTAGTAGTATGATCACTTTCTTTTATAACATTCGTTCGATTATATGATTGTCATCATTTGAAATCAAATTCTATAATGCTTGTTTTGTCCTATTACGTATGTAAGTTTCTTCTGCAGCTAACAAGACTTTTGCGTTCATTTTAGTCGAATGTAGTGATCACTACAAGATTATCGTCTATTTGTCTATGAAAATATGGTATTTGGAAGCAACATATAATGAAAAAACTTATATCTGAACAGAGATTGTTGTGCTCCTTGTGTTGATATAATCTTGATTATTGTTAGAGGTATGTAAGTGATTGTCATTTTTCAGTCGCTCATATCGTGTATAGTTACTTCATGAGGTACGTGAATAGCGAACTGGATTAATAGTCGGGGATAAGGTTGTTTGTGCAAAGGACAAGTGTTACAAGCTGTTGAAAAAAATGATCTTCATATGAATAGATCTTGATATGTTAACTCCATACATTTAAGTTCTTTCTACAGACGAAAACAATTCGTGAGGTAAGATGAATTGTGTTACCTCTATGGTCGTACTTTTCTAACCTTTTCCTTCCATTGTAGGAAGCCAACATCTTTGTATGAGTTGGTTGTCTGAATTTAACAGCTTACTAATGTTACACCACAGATCTCACCTTGGTACTTTTAGTTTCATCGCTTTCCAATTGATCTACTTGTGACAGAAAAACTTAAGAAAGTGAGTATTCCAGACAATATTTCTTGGTTGTCCCATCATGATAGGGAAATCCTACGATTAGTTCAAGTTAGCAGCCCATGGTCAATTATTTTGATGTTAATTTATTTGTATTAGTGTTGGTATGACTAATGCCTTTCACTGTACTGCTAATCAGCTTTTGTTATTCTTGTAACAATTATCCACAGATTATGAACCAGTCTCATTGGGTACAATCTCTATTGATCCAAAAGCAGTCGCTTATACAGATCGTGTGAATCGTTTAAAAAAACAACGAAAAATATCTCATCTAGGACGTTTACAATGGGAACGTGTTGCTGGACAAATTTCACATCCATTAGTTACATCTAATTCAAATGTTAACACTACAACAACTACAATCAGTCGAAATATTTCATTTTGTTATCCAACACCTATCACTACTACTACTACTTCTTATAATAATATTAGTAGTAGTGTTGGTATGAGTAACATGAGTAGAAGTCGTATTAGTCTTCGTAGCAATGATAGTGGTGATAATAATATAAATAATTCCCTAGATGATTATTGTTTACATCCTATCGCTTTTTATAATCATCATCTCAATCATGGGAATAATAATAATAATGATAATTATTGTTCTATATCAAGTCAAGTGAAATTTCATCCATATCAACCTCATTTAGTGATGATTAATTCAGAACGTAAAGGTGTTACAATACATTCAACGAAAAATTTAAAACTTTTACATTCAATTAATACATTCACTACAAAATCATCATTATTCCCTGATTTTCCTTCAACTATAGATGGGTAAGTTAAGTTTATTGTTGATTTAGTTTGATATGATCTATTGCAGTTGTTCAACAACAGGTTCATACGTCATTTGTTCCCTCAGGATCCTGGAGCACATATGCCCCATTGATTTGCAATGAGGGTTTTCCAACTCCCCTAGGTAGATCCTCCACTATGCAAGATACAAGGTTGACGACTAATCGTGGTGAGATTATGATTTATGGATGACCTTTGGGCAACGCTACAATGACCTTGGGATGTCTAGCTACTTACTAGAGGGTTAAATAAGGGTTCGTGTAAAGAATTAGGACTACGATTTACAATTGGACGTATAACTATTGATACGAAGGGCGACCAAATACATATGCACTACAGAATAACAATCAGATTGTGAAGAGATAGAGAATGTAATGTGCGTATAAGAGAATGGGGGACGATAACTAACAGAAAGTGTACGATTGTGTAGTGATAATTTAAGAGACAGTTCAGTTAGCAAAGGTACAACCAGAATCAACTCTTGCAGTTAAGGAAGTTGCGTCCAATTTTTTATGGAGTTGTGAGGATCCGACAGAAGCCAGTCATGCACAGCTTTCTTTCATACCACGAAACCATGTCATACACTGACCACCTCTCCGCTTTTTCCAACCAGTCCTAGCGTCGGCAAATAATGCACGACGTGGAATTCTCTGGGATGACATTCGTAAAACACGTCCAAGCCATCGAAGTCGATGTTTCAAGATGGTGACACGCATTGGATGATCGTCTCTGTGCCCGAACACACGATGCTGAACCTCTGCATTACTAACATGGTGTTGCCACTGGATGTGAGCAATCCTTCGGAGACAACGATGATGAAATACAGATAGTCGTCTAACGTCCTGAACTCGGAGAGGACAGGTTTCACAAACATAGAGCAGAACTGATCTCACCGACGCGTTGTAGATCCGACCTTTACCAGCCAGACTAACATCACGAAGGCGCCAAAGATGACACAGATTGGCATAAACCGCTCTGGCTTTCACTATACATGAATCGATATCATCACTCATGCCATAACCAGCACTTATGCAGCTACCCAGATACATGAACATCTCGACTACTTTCTGCTCACCACCCAGGGCGAGTACAGGATTAGGATCTTGTCAGTCTTGTAAAAGTACTTTGCACTTAGAAGGTGCAGAGGACATACCATACTTACGGACACTAATTGCCAACTGGTTAAGTGCGGATTGCATGGCTTGGGTATTATCACGCAGTAAGACAATATTATCAGCATACTCAAGGTCGAGAAGTCTTTCTCCAGGCAACAGATCCACACCACCATTACTTACATTCATCAGAGCTGTTTCCAGAATGTCATCGATGGCAAAGTTGTAGAGGAATGGTGAGATTGGGCAACCCTGCCTAACCCCACTGCTCGAATGGTACAATGGAGAGAAGTGGTTGTATGCCCCCACTCTGCCTGAGGTGTTTGTATATAGGGCTTTTAGGATGTTAATAAACTTCTCAGGCACACCCTTCTTCAATAGACAATCCCAGAGAACAGTCCTATCCAAGGAATCATTATGTTATCTCTATATAATACCAGTCAACATGTGTAATCACAAACATGAATTCGACCGTGAAGAAGTCAAGATCTCGGAGATCTATTAATCCTAAGAAATGTTTAAGAATTTTCAAAAACATGATCCAACATATCAGGTTTAATACAGAAAAACGGTTAGTTAATCACGTAGTCAAAGATCAATCAACTTAACTAATTAACAAGAATACAAAGACAATCACATTTACAAATGATAAACTAATTGCAAACAGAATTGCCAGCATAGATTGATTCAGAGATTGAGAAATAATTGATAACTCACTTCTATATGAATTAAGATGTGAAAATCTTGTTTAGAAAGAAGAATAAAAAACTTCTCAATTAGACTATTTCATCCAAAGAACCAAAGTAGGAGATTCATTTGAACTGTGAATTATTTTCGTCATATGTTTTATACTTACTATGCTTAATTGTTTTAGATATTCACGTGTTGGATACGTTACTGATATTGAATTTATAAATGCAGATGAAGAGGAAAGTTTATTGTTAACTGCAACAGATGATGGTTACATTCGTATATGGCGTAATTACACACATCATCTTGGTCAAGATCCTGAAATTCTTACTGCTTGGTAAGATTATTACTTTGTATATATATGACTTAATAAATCTGTTTTACACTATGGAACATTAGAAAAAAGATATTGTGATTTAGAACAATAGATGTTAGCGAACAATAGGCTTTGTGTATATAGCCTCTGCCAGGGAAGTCCTACTCACTGCTTTCTCATGGCGGGGTTATTGTGTACGAAATTGATAGGATGAAAAGCGAATGTCTGGCGCTTTGACTGGGTTGGTGGACATGGAGCGTCCACCTAGGGTAGTTGGAAAACCCTGATTCCAAATCAATGGTGTACATGCGCTCCAGTATCCTGAAGAAAGAGACGACGTATGAACCAATCGTTGGTCACCGGCTACCATGGAACTGCATCTCCACTGCTCCACTGCTCTGTGAGTCAGACCTTTAGGTTTGATCCCCAAGAAAACCACTTGCTTCGGTTTGGGCTTCTGGGCAGTATTACAGCCCTCACGCAAATCAAATGAGATTTGTGTGTTGCATATGTATTTGGTGCCCTCTTGTTCCGTTATCTATGTTTTCAAATACATGAATAAAAATAAGGCTTTGTTATAGTATATAATATTATTTGTACAAGATGTCATACTTTCACTGACTTTTATCTCCGCGACCAATAATCTCAACTCATGTGGTAATAATATATCCTGGATCTTAATTATCTTAAACGTTCGAAGTCATTTTCACTAGACAGACATTTGAGTATTGTGTATTGGGCACTTTACAATGGATTTGCAAGAAATAATGCAATCTTTGTATCACTCCCTTACACCTTTCACTCCTAGTAGAGCATAAGCCGCCGACTAGGATTCTCCAGCTAGCTCTGTCAAAGTGTCTTTTTTCCAATCTTCCCCAAATCCTATTCAGTGTTTTGATGTCTCCCTCTGATTGCCAACTCAATGTGCTTTTTAAAACCTTGAGCTCTTCTAGGGTCACTGATATCCCAAGCCTAAATGAAGGAGGAGGGTTGGGCATGGGGTCTAGCAACTCTATTCCGTGGAAAAGGACCTTTTTTCGTCATATCTCAATGAGTAGAAAATTTTTATTTCCGATGTTTCGTCACTTAATGTTAACCACTTTTTCATAGTAAATAATTAACCGACATTGTTACCCATAAATTTCTGTGTTCTAAACTAAACGGACTCTATGAAACTTGCATACTACGTTTGAGACAATAGTCATCTACTTATTGGAAACTTATTTCCAGAGTTTATTCTCGGAATTCTAGTGAGAATCCGTTACTAGTGGATCTCGATCATGTTCGGAACTGAGGTGGTTACCCATGAATGGGATTAGATGATAGTTACGCAATGCCATAAGTAAATTGATGTTAGATGTGTGAACTATTGGATCTGAACTTGGTGGTTTGTCAGTTAAACACTTTCTGTATGATTTGGAGATCCTGAGTACGATTCACTTTTCGAGTCATAGATGCATGGATTGGCATTGATAATGTTTCGTTTAAAGTTTTGTAAAGTTTAGTTGAAGTTGAATTGTAAAATTATCTACATAGTTCCGTTGAATTAATTTTGTAGAGAACAATATACACACCTTTCATGTGGATGCACAAAATACTTAAGAGGTTATTTGATTCATCTGTTTCCTTCAGGTGATATCCTCTTGATTTTGGTTACAGTTGATGAATCCAGCTAAGTTTTGTTTCTTATTTCTGCCTTCTAATTTTGTCTCGGAGATAAATAGTCACATTCAAGTACGATATGGTTTTATAGGAGATAGAATGTAGTAATCAATTAAACAGTTAACGTTGCCATCATTCAATGTTTGAAGACGATAGTAACATATTTTTTTTGACTGTGTAGAGTGGTGACTTCGAAATATACCGACACTGTCATCGCCATGAAATTTCTTGCAAAATTACTCTTAAACTAGGTTCAGGAATGGTCTAGAACTAGAAGATTGGCTGATGATCGGTTACATAATAATTGTAAAGAATGTTCTCACGGTAATTTACTGTTATAACTTGTGGCCTGAGTGTCCTGGTAATGTATACGTAGTGATACCGCCAATTAGAGAGCAGTGAATTGTCGATCGGATCAATGACGCCTAAAACCCGTGCGAGCAGTCGTTATTGATCCTACTTCCTGCCTAGCCCAGCCAGCTAAGTCCAGAACACCAATCTCAACCTCTGCAATATGAATCATTTATTTCAAACATACTGGGTTTCTATACCAATCAGACAGACTATATCATACCATAAAATAGGAAACAACATTTGTACAAGAATTAGCCCAATGTGGCTGTGAATGTGGGAGATAGTAATTGATTGACTGGGCATAACTCAAGAATGATAAGTCGTACAATAATAGTTTATAGGTCAAAATGAAGCTCATAATAAGAGGGAAATGAATATGAATCGTTTAATTATTTAACAATTATACGCATAGTATTGATTCATAAATGGATCTCAAAAGTTACCATTCATTATGGTCATCGGGACATAACATTTACGCAGATTTTAATAATTGGCCATAAGCTTCAGAATGTTATTCGGTTTGGACAATTTTATGTTGTAATTGATTAACTTTTCTATAGTAATAATAATAATAAATTGAATCATTTCCTTCTTTACACACTTCAAAGGAATGGAATAACAGATTTATATCAAACTGATTATCCAGTTGGTGTTGTTGTCCATTGGAGTCAACAATCAAATCAACTTATTGTATCCGGTGATACACGTATTATACGTATATGGGATTGTTTATGTGAATCTAGATTAAGAGATATTAATACAGGATCAGATATATCAGTGACATGTTTAACAAAAAGTATAGATAATCATTTATTAGCTGCTGGATTCAATGATGGTGGTATACGTGTTTGGGATGTACGTGTACCATCTTTGAATCATATTAGTTGTAATAATATGAGTGGTAGTAGTAGCAGCAACAATGATAGGTAAGTTAGTTATATTTTAACTCTTTTTTTTCTTCTTTACAATGCTTTGCAAACACCATTCTAAATCTTGAACACCGAGTTCAGCTCGATAGATTTTATAGTAATGTGTCATTGAAAGGCATACCAAAAAGGAGCATTAAAGCTCTTTACTCAAACTTGTAAAGAGAACTGTCATTGGAATTAATAACATCAAGTGGTGTTCTTCAACGTTGTCCGCTTTTCCCCATTCCATTTAACTTTGTCATAAACATTTTTTTAAAAGATCTCATCGTATGACTTTTCAGGGGTTGATCTTCTAATAGGAGGTTCTTTTGCTTACTTAGATGATATTGTTCCATTTGGTGACTCTGTCATCATCATACACAAACCTTAGTAAATTCTCTAGAGCTATTATTCATTATACTCAAAAACTTGACGTGATTAGATGTAGACATGATAAAGTTATCCACCGCGGACAGCGAGTGAGGATCGCACGATATTGTGTGTTGATTGGTTTTAGACATTGATACCTTTGAACATCCGCTCAGTGGTCTAGAGGTTAACCAGTCAGTCAGTCATTTCACTCGCAACGTAGGACCTGGTACGTATGTAAATCGGTTCAAGTTGTCATACACTATTAGCACAGAGATCAAGTCGTCTGGCTAAATCCTATAATACTACAGGGTTGATGTCATGTTTTCGTTTGACCCTCTGGTATCCTTCCAGACTACTGTAACACCGGACACCATTACTCTTCCAGATAGGCATAGGGTTAACCGCTCACACATGAAACTGACAGTGCTGAGTTTGACTCCTACACAAGGAATCGTGTATATCTAATTCGTACTACTTGAACGAAATTGTCACACAGTTCATGATTTCAATGAAACTCAGCAACTCTGTACTGTTATAATCGAATATTCTTAACTGACTGATAATGATTCCCTTGAATGCAATTGTTATGTTTTTTGTAATTTTATTATCTTGTATTTTTGTTGTTTTCTAGTCTTATTTTCAACAGTCAAGCTGATACTGCTAGAATTTTCAAAGTTGTCTTTTCATCAACTAATCGATTATATGCTGTTGGTGCTATGGGTGGAATTGGTGCTTGGCATTTATCATTTCCAACTGAGAATAATAACACTACCCCTACAACAATCACTTCAAATACTCCACTTTTATCAACTTCATTGAATTCTAATAATAATGGTGACAGTACACGTCATGATCATATCAATCTATCAAATCATCCACGTAGATATATATCCACAGTGGTTAGATCATCAACAAATAATACTGTTAATAATTCTTCAACAACTCGACGATTTCGACGTTTACCTTGTCCACCACGTTTATCTTTACCAATGAATTCATCGGTTAATTGTGCTGATTTATTGGTAATTTGTTTGAAAATGATTAATATTTGGGCGAATCTTTTTCTCATTTAAGTTTTATACGTTTTCAGTATTATTAGAAAAGACAAAAAACACATCATTCACTGTTAGTTGATGTACGAGTTGGTTGAAACCGTACTTCCTTACGCCTGTTACTCTTCGTGAAGGAGCATAGGCCGCTCACCAGCATTCTCCATCCAACCCTGTCCTGGGCAATCCTTTCCAGTTCCTATTGATCCTTTCCATATGTGCTTCTATTTCCCGATGTAATGTGTTCTTTGGCCTTCTGTGCGTGTACAAATACATCAGTGCATGAAGTCACAGACTATTCATGGTCAATAATGGTATATTTAGGATATGTTTTTAAGAAGTAACTTGAATTTCTAATATTTCGTGATTAAAGTGTAAATGATTGTTGGTGGCCTTGAATGATATTGCTCAGAATTAATTAAAATGATGCAAATGTATTCACTCGTTTGTTTTCCCATTAGATCTTAAGTTTTAAAATTGTCTTACAATTCTATTTATTCCGAGAATTCCTTCTTTCCTACAAACGCCCTGGTACAGCTGAGAGCAGGGTAATTTCACTCTCCCTCTCTACAACTGCTCTCACATAGCCATGTCTATACAGCCATTGACAGGGAAGTTCTACTCATTACTTTCTCGTAAACCTGGGTGTTGTTTGCAAAATTGAGAAGGCGAAAAGAGAATGTCTAGGGCTGTAACCGGGTTAGTGGTCACGGAAAATTCATTTAGGAGGAGTTGGAAAACCCTAGTTCCAAACCGATGGTACACATTGGCTCCAAGATATTGCGGGAATAAATGGCGTATGAATCTATTGTTGATCACCGGCTACCATGGGACTGTATCTCTTAACATTGTTTTACTACCCTATGGATTACAGCTTTCGATCACTGACTGGTTGAAAACTAATTGTTTTGATTATCATTTAAATATCACTCCACTGGAAAATAACACACGAGTGTTTTCAACCCTGTCACTCTAATAATTTGCTTACTGTCAATCATGCTTCATTATAAGCTTCAGACTACAGAATAGCTTTTGAAGCATATGATAACTGTTTCTCGAGCATATCAGGGTATTTGGGTCTGTGATAATAAATACGTAGATCTTTTTGCCAAACTTCATTATATTATGTGTGTGTGTATGTATTGTTACTTTGTTTTACTTAGGTTAATCTATCATCACCACATGCACATCTTGCATTGGCTGGTATTCGTGGTCAATCAAGTATTTCATTACATCGTATTCAAGATGGTAGTTTACATTCTTCTATCAGAAATTTTAATATTACTAACAATAATAATTTTGGTCGTGAACAATTTGGAACTCCTACATGTTGTGCTTTTCATCCAAACGAGGTTTGTATTCCGGTTGATGTAATGCTTATTTCCTTTTGTTTATTTTTGATATATTTATTGTTATTGTGTTTATAAATTTAAAATACCCCAGGGTTTTGATTGTGAACACAAAGTGATCTCTTTAGCGGAGTGATTGATGCATATGAAACTGATCAGTTCACGGTTTACCTACATTGTGGGGAGATACTCTTCTATGAGGTACGAGGGTTGGAATTGGATTAGAAGTGTTCTTAGCGACCTAGATGAAACTGTGCAGTCGAAAGGACAATTTTCTGGTGCCTGTCACACATGGTTGTATTACGAGTAGATCTTCATCTCTTATCTCCTTACTTTTAATGCCTCAGTAGTTGAAAGAGAAATCTCTAGAGCCAGATAAAGTGTGCTGCTCTTAGCATCTAACTTGAGTAACCATAACGCTAGACTTTATCATCTCTGTGTATGATGCTTGTCTGAAGGAAATAACAATGCTGTCAATTAACCGTACAACTTCTCTCTTGAATCTCACTATTTTCTAACCAACCTGCTTCGTATGGTAATATCCTAAGTAAAGAGTGTTCCACTCAATATAGCTTAATGTGCAATCCCATCTATAACATCAGAATTGCCGATTAGGATCGGGAGATGTTAGAGGTAATTGATCTAAACTGATGTCAATAACTAGATATCTCCAGAGATTATGACAGCCGATTTACCAAACACCCCTTCCTAGAAGAACTATCCCTTCATACAGTTATACACTTTCTCAATATGATTAGTTAAAATTAAAGAGAATTTTAACGTTCCTTTCAACATTTACTTCCTATCTTCCAGTTTGATCTCTGAATCAAACGTAAAAGGTTGATGTTGTAGACATTCCTTATTCGAAAGCATCAGTTAAACATGCTTCTAATCTGGGTATTTTGAACCAATCTACTATAGGAAACGATAACAGAGACGAGGAGAACTAAATGTATTTAAACACAAAATTACAGAATCTTAGTAAAATCTGTAAACCATACAGTAAACATTTCATTTGAAAAATGTCAATCAATTGTCTCTAACCTGATTGTTCCTTCGATTCTACACCAATCACTTTTTGTTGTCGTTCTCTTCTCTTCGATCTTCTTAACTTTTTGCCACCAGGTCTTCGACTTCCGATTGGTGAAACTTCTGCATATATTGATAACATTGAACAACTGTTTTGCGGCTACTCAATGATCCCTATCCAATACTGAATGTCGACTTAGTGATCTTGTTTATTTATTTATTTTAACACATAGATATTGGTACAAAGAGGCACCAAATACATATGCGCCATACAAATTTCATTTGATATGTGTGAGGGCTGTGATACTGCCCAGCTGCCCAAACTGAGGCAGGTAACTTTCTTAAGGGGCCACATCCGGAGCCTTCGATCTAAAGGTTTAATCTACAAGGCAGTAGTGCATCGTAAGGAGATGCAGTCCTATAGTAGCCGATGACTAACGATTGATCCACACATCATTTGTTCCTTTAGGAGACTGGAGCCCATGTGTACCATTGGTTTGGAATCAGGGTTTTCCAACTCCTCTAGGTGGAGTCTCCATGTCCACCAACCCGGTTAAAGAGCCGGATGTTCGCTTTTCGTCCACTCGATTTCGTAAACGGCACCCGCGTCACGAGAAGGCAGTGAGTAGGACTTCCCTGTCAGAGGCTATATACACGTGTCCATGTGAGAGCATTTCAAGAGGGTGGGTGGACGCTCCGCACTTTCGACCGTACCATGGTATTTGGGGGCTATTCACAGTTATATAATATACCCTTGTGGGCCACGCGACAACCCAACCCCGTTTAAGTGGAGAGGCAGACACCACCCAGGCTTACATTTTATAAACCGAGCAGTACAGCTCAATCGTGCTTCACAGGAGAACCAGACACTGTATAGGCTTTAATGCTACAATCTGAATAGTACAGCTCAATCCTGTGGCGCAACCCCACAGGTACAAACCACCTTGGTGGACTGTATTGTCTTGTATTAGGACAAAACATTTGTCTAGTGCTTTAAAGTTTCCAATAGTTGTTTAACTATTATTAGTTCATGTGTAATTTTACAATTCTAACAATGTTTATATTGTTGTTTGTTTATTTGTTTTTGTTACATAAAACTAGCCATTGATTGCAGCCGGTTTCCATGATCGAACACTTGTTCTTTTAAATGTTCAAAATAAATCCATAAATAAAGAAGTATAAAATCAATTGAAGACTATTTTATCACACATAGAGACACACACACTTTGTACATGATTCATATATTTCTTTTTTCATTCATTCTTTGCCAACTATTCGATTATTATGAATGATGTGTTTATTGTCTATTTGCATGTTTATTTATTACATAATAAACATGAGTAGATTATCATTTATTGATTTCAGTTCAATAGAAATGATGAGAATCATACTGATCAATGTTTTTTTTTTTTTAATTGATCATTGTGAATATCCCTGTGATCATCATCATAATCATCATGAATATTTTTTATCGTTTCTCATCTAAATGATGAACAGATGACATGAATGAATGAATACTCTTCATTGTTTAGGAATCTCCACACACACACACACACACACACACACACGAAGATAAGCTTATTGTTTCCATATTGTCCATAATTATTTTAACTTGTAATTTAACTTTTGTTTCTTCTCAGTTTGTTAATAATCTGTTCTAGAATTGTTTATATTGTAAGAAGAAAACAAAAAAAAAATGAGATGACAAGTTTTTATGTTGGTTAAATTGTTCTGTTTTTTCTTCAATGTTCACTATGTATGTATCTAAGTTATGAACAAACACCTTTCTTGGTAGTAGTCGTGGTGCTCTGTGGTGGTGGTGGTGGTGGTGATGATGAGGTTGGGGTTGGAGTTTTCATTAACTTAGTCAATATGTTTAACATGATAAAATTGTCATTAATTTTTTATTGAACACTATAATATTCAATGTAATTCATTCATTCAGTACCATTGTAGATAGATACTGTTATAGTTGTGAAGTTTTTATAGAAAAGAATCTAAGTCATTGGATTCATATTTGGAAATGTTTTTTTAACTAAAACATTAAAAGCAAAAAGATGATTGAACTATCTGTGTGTGTGTGCGCGTGTGTGTGTGTATGTCAATTAGAGTGACATGGGGTGTTTCGTCACATGCTGTTCTGCTGCAATTTACTATAATCATGATGTTAAAAGTGTGTATGTATGTATGTACGACATATGAATGTGTATAAACACAAGTGTTCTTTTTTTTTAAACTTATACTCGATCTCCTTGACAACATTTCTATCTATTTGGGGTTGTTTCGTTTTAGAACTATTCTGTTCATATACAATGAGAAAAGAAGTCACATCGATCAAACGGGTTTTGTTTGCATTAAGTCAACTTGGCAATACTTTATCTGAATACAAGATTTCCAACTTGATTAACTCGGTTTAGACAACTGCATATGCCTTGACGTTCGAGAGTAGATACTGATATTGTTTCTGACTGGATAGGTGTTATACCTAGAGGTTAGATTCTTAATATGCCGCGTATAATTTGAGCAATGAGACGCTAGAAACCTCTCTGTTGTGGATGCGGAGGAATAGACCAATAATTATGATGTTAAGTTCAATGGTGTCCTTGGACTTTAAATGGACATTTCCTATTGGTCGATATCTGTTCACTTGTTGAATATTGTACAAAATGTTGTTTCCTATTTTATGGTACGATGTGGTATGCTTGATTGGTATATAAACAAAGTATGTTTGAAATATAATGATTCATATCTCCGAGGCTGTGACTTGTGTCCTTGACTCAACTGGCTAGGACAGACTGCGAAGCAGTGCCAATCGGGGCATTAGGTCGTCCACTCTGTGTTTTGCGTGTCACTGTCACAGGAGCGATCGATAAATACGCTGCTTATCAAAACCTGCAGTCTCAAACCCGTTATAACACTCTCAAGTCGCAAATAAGTCAGCACAGTCTGTACCGATGAATAATATGTCATCGAGATAGACCGCAGTAGCTGGAATATCTTGTAGCACGGTGTTCATAACTTGTTGAGAGATTGAAGCGGCGGTCTTTACTCCGAACAGAAGTCTGTTATGTCGGAACAACACTTTATGAGTGTTTACTGTCAAGTAATGCTTACACTCTTCCGCCACTGTAATCTGTAGGTCCAGTTTTGCAAAATACTACCCCCATTCAGTTTCGCAAATAAGTCTTCTGGTAACATTGAAGTGTACTGATAGGTTTCAAGTAATCCAGTGACATAATTTGCGCATAGCCAGATGCCTCCAATATGCTATTTAACAATCACTATTGGTGCTGCTCAATCAGAAAAAATCACTGGTCCTGTGGTTGCACTTCTTTGCAGGCGTTCCGATTCTTGTTCAAAAATAGGTAGCGCTGCATAATGTACAGGTCTTTTGCATCGAGAGTAGTTCCATGTTTGAGGGTTAATAATGCTTTGGTCTTCGTACATTCTCCCAATCGTTCTTTAAACCGGTGTTCGTTTACAGCAACATAAATTTGGTCACGCAAGTTCACTAATTCCAGATGAAGAAGCAGATAGGTAAGACATCTACATTAAGTCGAACGCGGAAAAATCATACGATGTATCAAAGCAAGCAGTGATAAGAGCCGTTTCGTTAACAGACCTGCAAACCGTCGAGCAGCTGCTCAGTTGAGTGCGAATCGAAGACAGGATTTGATCGCAGTCAAAAAATTTATGAGTAGTATAATCGGGGACAGAAAGTCGATGGATCCGACGACTCCCACTGAATGTCCAACAGATCCTTGCATTCGGGATAGCGATGCAGACATAGACAACATCACTAAAATAGCCGATAGGCTTTATGAGACAAAGGCACAACATCACAGAAGATGAAAGAATCGATGCATTACAAAAACAGATCAATGTTATGTGCCACAAACTGAACCTAAATCAGAGAGATAGAAACCGATTGTGCTCTGGGAGACGCTCAGCTCCTACAATATCCCGGTACTATCACCGTCCGACGTCAGAGCGCGAAAATATAAATCATGCAAATTTAAACGATCTCATCGGTTGTCGGAAAAGGCTGCGACATCTAACACAGCTCCTAGAAACAATAGTTTATGTACAGGACAGAGTAACAGGAGGTCGATTCTTAGTAGACACGGTGGGAGGGATAATCGTCGTGCCCCCAGTGAGCGACAAACATTAGTGCGACACTAACCCTGATGCAGCAAACAAATCCTATATAAAAACACATGGAAAGCGACAACAAACCTTGAATTTTGGTAGTAGTACTTCATTTTGGTGGTAATTCATTGTCGCAGATGTATTCGTGCCTATAATTGGTATTGATTTCTTCAAGAATCTCAACTTACTAGTGGATTCCCGACGAAACGGGCTGGTGAATGGAGACCATTCAATAGTGATAAAAAGAGTGACCACCGATCACGTATCTATGAATTTAGTAGTGTGAAAAGACGAAAGAGAGTGATATAGGTAGTAGTAGTAGTCAACAGAATTGGCGAGGGCACCATATTCTAACGAAATACCCACCGACAAATGCAAGACCCCGAAGGTTAGACCCAAAAATTGCTAAACGAAAACTCCAAAAATTGATGATCACAAGGCTATCTAACAGTTCCTGGTCATCCCCGTTGCATATGGTTCAGGCCATGTGGAGATTGTAGAACCCTTAACAAACAAACCGTGGCAAATAGATATCCGGCGCCGCACATCCACCACATTACTACTGATATGGAAGATTCCTCGAACTTTTCAAACATTGATCTTGTTCGGGCTTATTACATTCCCATGGCGCCAGAAGATATAACAAGAACGGGAAATGCCCTTTGAATTAACTAATGCAGCCCAAACCTCCCAGCAATTCATTGGTCAGGTGGTTGGAGGTTTGACAGAAGTATACGCACATATCGATGATATACCAGTAGCCAGCGCTACTGTAGCAAATCTACGACAGTTGTTTCTGAAACTTCAAGAACATGGCATCACTATTGAGGTGGAATAGTGAGTTTGGAAAGGAATCAATGCAATTCCTGAGTCATATGATAAATTCTCAAGGTATAATGCCAGTTCCAACAGAGGGTGCTCCTATTCGTAGTTATCCGTTTCCCGAACCACAAAAGAAATTACGACCATTGTTGGGACCAATAAATTATTACGGAAAATTTATTCCAAACTGCGCAATAATATTACAAACATTAACGGACACTTTACGAGGACATACCCGAAAATTTCATCTGTCAATATGGGCTATATAGGGATATAAGAACGCTAAGCAAGTGCTATATAAAACGAAGTTAGTACCAGCCGTGATGACAAACGCATAGAACATAGCAATGTGGGCCATACTGCAGCAGTTGGTAAACGGCACATTGGAACCACTTTCGCTTTCGGAGAATTTTTATCGACTTACTTAGCGATAAAGCATTTCCGACATATGATAGAGGGTACCATTTTCACAGTGTATACAGATCATAAACCCGTCACGAAAGCATTAAATGTCAGGCAAGATAACTATTCGCCGAGGGAAATTCGAATTTATTTCCCAATTTATGTCTAGCATACAGGATATTAAAGGTAATAATAACGAAGTGGCACATGCGTTTCCCAGAACAATGATAAACGCCCTCATCCAATATGAAATCCTTTATCAAAAATTACCAGCATTGCGAAATATGGATGTTGAGCTAGACAGACTAGGGTCTGCCAACACAACCACTTTGGCACTAAAAGAAATTCCATTCGAAAAAGTAAGCATCACGTGTGCTACTTCTACGGGCCAACAACGACCATTTATTCCTAATCCACTAAGATAAAAAGTTTTTGGAGCTATGAATAAAATATCGCATCCTGGGATAAAAGCCACAGTCAAACTAATCAGCGAGTGTTTTGTATGGCTAAATTAAGACACATTGTTACATTAGTTCCGCAGTAAGTCTTTTCCGTCATCCTGATAGCACGTTCAAGCATATACATGTCGATATTGTCGGACCGCTGACGATTTTACATGGTTTTAGTTATATTTTCACCTGCATTGATAGATTCACGTGATGGCCTATAGCAGTGTCCATGAAAGACAAATTCAGCTGAAACAAGAATCCAGTAACGACAAAATATGGTCACAACGACACAGCTATCATTCGTATAAACTTCTAAAAGCACTTACTGTAATTTAATGATCTTACGTTATTACCTTATTTAGCCTCACAGACATAAACGAACTGAAGCTTACACGTATTTGTAATAACTTACATGTTATTTACTATCATACTTCTTAATTTCGTAAATTTCGAATATCACTTGGTATTAAGTAAGTAAGTAAGTAAGTAAGTAAGTAAGTAAGTAAGTAAGTAAGTAAGTAAGTAAGTAAGTAAGTAAGTAAGTAAGTAAGTAAGTAAGTAAGTAAGTAAGTAAGTAAGTAAGTAAGTAAGTAAGTAAGTAAGTAAGTAAGTAAGTAAGTAAGTAAGTAAGTAAGTAAGTAAGTAAGTAAGTAAGTAAGTAAGTAAGTAAGTAAGTAAGTAAGTAAGTAAGTAAGTAAGTAAGTAAGTAAGTAAGTAAGTAAGTAAGTAAGTAAGTAAGTAAGTAAGTAAGTAAGTAAGTAAGTAAGTAAGTAAGTAAGTAAGTAAGTAAGTAAGTAAGTAAGTAAGTAAGTAAGTAAGTAAGTAAGTAAGTAAGTAAGTAAGTAAGTAAGTAAGTAAGTAAGTAAGTAAGTAAGTAAGTAAGTAAGTAAGTAAGTAAGTAAGTAAGTAAGTAAGTAAGTAAGTAAGTAAGTAAGTAAGTAAGTAAGTAAGTAAGTAAGTAAGTAAGTAAGTAAGTCAGTAAGTAAGTAAGTAAGTAAGTAAGTAAGTAAGTAAGTAAGTAAGTAAGTAAGTAAGTAAGTAAGTAAGTAAGTAAGTAAGTAAGTAAGTAAGTAAGTAAGTAAGTAAGTAAGTAAGTAAGTAAGTAAGTAAGTAAGTAAGTAAGTAAGTAAGTAAGTAAGTAAGTAAGTAAGTAAGTAAGTAAGTAAGTAAGTAAGTAAGTAAGTAAGTAAGTAAGTAAGTAAGTAAGTAAGTAAGTAAGTAAGTAAGTAAGTAAGTAAGTAAGTAAGTAAGTAAGTAAGTAAGTAAGTAAGTAAGTAAGTAAGTAAGTAAGTAAGTAAGTAAGTAAGTAAGTAAGTAAGTAAGTAAGTAAGTAAGTAAGTAAGTAAGTAAGTAAGTAAGTAAGTAAGTAAGTAAGTAAGTAAGTAAGTAAGTAAGTAAGTAAGTAAGTAAGTAAGTAAGTAAGTATATATTATCAATGAGTAATTACAAAAGATGAATTAAACAGAAAATGTAACAGTAAAATTAGCTTCATATGTACAACGATTCATGTAAATATGAAGTGAGAAACAATTGAGAATCCACATGAAACTCAAAATCAAATTACTCAATCAATAATGAGTAATTGAACTGACAATGATCGGGATCATCACTTTTTGCCATTAAAGATCACTTGAAGAATAATCAATCAGATCAAATTTCAAGGGTTAAGCATGAAATAATCATGATATAAAATATATTTGATGAATTTGTAGAATAGCTGCATTGAAAGTAGGAAGAGGTTACTTAAGAATTGAAATGCGGAAAACAAACTTGATTGTAATCCTGTAAAAATAGAATTCAATGATCATCAATCCTAGTGAAATGCACAAGAATAAGAGAAAATATAATGTGGACCAATGAGAAATGAAGGTATATATGGGTACAACAACAACAACAACAACCAATTACTGTTTTGTTGCCATCACTAATGAAGTTAAATCAGTCGGAGGTTTTAAATGAACATTACGTTGTCGAGTTAAAAATGATAAATTAGTTTCTGTATTATAACATGATAGAAAATTATTGAATTTTTCAAGAGAAGAATTATGACAATTTTGTTTTAGATCGGATTCAATTAAATTTTTAGTTGATTTAATTACTAAATTATACCATGCAGTTAAAAGAATACGTTCTTCAGTTTCATGATGACGTCTCATTTGTTCATGATGAGTCTATAAATATTATTAAAAAAAAAGAATAGAATTCAAAAAAAATGTAAAAAAAAAAACCTTGAATCATTGAAACAAAAAGAAACAATGAACAATTAACAGAAGAAGTTAACACTAACCAGTTTCATCATATATTTATCTATTGGAAGTCTTCTAGAACTCTTCAGACGCGAACTGTCATCAGAATTGATTACCTCAATTGGTGTTCGTCAGGCCTGTCCACTCTCCCCATCCTTGTTCAACTTTGTCATTGACATACTTTTAGAGATAACACTCTCCTCATCTAAATTTCCAGGGGTTGAACTTCTACCGGGAAGTTCACTTGTTGACTTAGAATATGCAGATAACATAATTTTATTTGGTGAAGACGCTGACAAAATGCAGAGTCTTATGACCACTCTAAGCAACAATGCAAGCATGTTCGGCATGCGATTCTCTCCCTCGAAATGCTTCAGGATTGGGTTACATCGACACCCGAACTAGTGATAGGGAGTGAAGTAGTTGAGTGTGTCGACCGCTTCATTTATCTTGGAAGTCTCATCAGCCCTTGTGGTTTAGTGTGTGACGAAATCTCAGCACGGATACAGAAGGCTCGACTAGCCTTTGCCAACTTGCGTCATTTATGGCGTAGGCGAGATATCCGTCTATCAACCAAATGACTTGTTTACTGCGCAGCAGTTCGTCCCGTCCTACTTTATGGCAGTGAAACATGGCCGGTAAGAGTAGAGGATATTCGTAGGTTACTAGTATTTGATCATAGGTGTCTTCGAAATATTGCTCGTATATCATGGGACCATCGAGTAAGTAATGCAGTTGTTAGGAAACGGGTACTAGGTAAGGATGGCAAATCAATTGATGAAGTAGTGAAACTTCATCAGTTGAGATGGCTGGGACACGTGTTACGTATGCCCAACCACCGACTGCACCGACGTGCTATGTTCAGTGGTATAGGAGTAGGTTGGAAGAAAGCTAGGGGCGGCCAAACCAAAACATGGCACAAGTCCATGAAGTCACTGACAAGTGAACTGAGTCATGTTGGTAGGTGTAGACTACCTGGTTGGGGACCGCAAGACGATAGTAACAGATGGTTAGAGACCTTGAATGACATGGTTCAGAATCGCTTGCAATGACACAGGTGCATCCACTCTTTGTGTTCTCCCAAATTCTAATCTTCTGAATTCTTCATGTCCCTTTTTTCCTCTTTCCAAATTTATTTCACTGTATTATATTCTTTAAATAATATCTCCAAACCCTAATCTTCCCCATTACTGCTTATACTCTTGCTACCTCTACCACTACGGGATTTGAATCGACAACTGCATCTCTGTGCTAAGGTGGTTTGGCGACTCGAACTGATGTACGTACGTACGAAGTTCTACGTTGTTACTGACTGACTGAGATATTGATACAAAGGGGCACTGAATACATATGCGCCACACAAATCTCATTTGATTTGTGTGAGGTCTGTGAGACTGCCCGAGCACCCAAACCGAAGCAGGTTGTTTCATTCGGAGGTCACACTCGGAGACTTCGACCTGAAGGTCTGATACACAAAACAGTGGAGCATCGCAAGGAAATGCACTCCCATGGTAGCCGGTGACGAACGATTGGTCCATACACCATTTGTTCCTTCAGGATACTGGAGCCCATGTGCACCATTGGTTTGTAATCCGGTTATTCCATCTCCACTAGGCGGACTCCTCATGTCCACCAACCCGGATATTCGCTTTTTGTCTTCTCAATGAGTAGGACTTTCCTGACAGACGCTGTGTACGTGTGGCCATGTGAGAGCATTTCGAGAGGAAGAGCGAACTCTTCCCATTCTCGGCCGTACCAGAGTATTTGAGGGCATGAATGAGTACAGAAGTACCTAATACTCGTATAGAAATTGATTTGGTTCTAGCAAGAACAACAAATAAACTAGAGTAAAAAATATTGACAAAATATCAATCACTCATATATGAAGTTATCCTTTTTAGACCAGTAAATAACGCTACTTACCTCTAATTTCTCAATAACACGTTCTTTTTCAACTAATAACATACGTAAATAATTAATTTCTTCATTTAATTTATCATTATTTCTACTATTGTTGTTAACATCAGTACTATTAGTATTGTTTATATCAATGATTATTTTCTCTTTATATTGTGGACAATTATGTTGATGTTGTCGATATTGACGTTCTAACAATCGTATCACTTCACGTGCTTTCCATAAATAACCACGATATTTTTGTTCCATTTCAATGTAATCTGTTTCTTTTTGTGTTAATTTTGTCATTAAATTTGTATATAACAATGTAGTGACAGCAGATGGATTATTCATATCTTTATCAATATGATTATGATAAGAATTTGTTGATGATGTTTGTAAATTATGTGTACTGGTAGAATGATTATCATTGACAGTTAATGAATGACAATCATTATTATTAGTATTCAGTTTGTTTTGTGATGTTACAGACATATTGAAATGATGAACATCATTATCATCAACAAAACCAGTATCATTGTCTAATATACCAGTCGTAATAGTAGTAGTAGTACTAGTAGTAGTATTGCCGCCAACTTCGTTCATACTGTTACCAACATTCACATCACTAACATACATTGATGTACGTAAACGACATAGTTCTTCTTGTAAATTTAACATTTGTGATTCCATTGCTGGTGTATCATCTAGCAGATAAGTAACGGAAAACAATTTACTTAAGATGATAATGAATATCATTAACAAACAAGAGAATGAGTGTACTAAATTCAATAAGTAACTCAACAGAAATTGTAGTTAGTTGAAAGTTTTAGTTCAGTTAGAAATGTAGCAAAAGAAAAACGAACTCAATATCATCATCACATGAATGAGTGTATAATAAAAACAATACAATATAATAAAAGAAACGGGGTCGATCGTTTCTGTTCTAAGCTATACTGTAATAAGTTAAGTTATGCAATAATCACAAATGAACTCAAGTTAGGTACATGTGAACAATTAGATAACTATTGATTGATCTGAATGCTAAGCTTTTGGTGCAAGGCCTAAAGATCATGGGCTAGATGAATGGTAAGGTTATAGATGACCACTGCTAAGAAGCACAATATTAGGATGAATACCCGGTGATCTCAAGAAGGTCCTAAGAAGCTCGAAAAGAGCCGAAGACATTCCATTTAATCATGTTTTCGAAGAACATTCCAGAATCTTCACGTACAACTGTCCGATTGGACAGATACTAAAAAGTACTGCACATAGATTGGATCATTGTAATGATGATTTCGTTTTTATTGTAAGCTATAAATACCTAAGTAGTTATACCATAAGTGACACTGTTTGGAATAACATTTCTTGCCACTAGTCTTTTGTCTTCAAACTTGCGACGTAGAGAGTTCTACAGCTCAAGTTGGACGCAGTAAAGCAGGATGAAACACATATCCAATGCTCAACAGTTGCCTGATTTACATTGGTTCATGATTTCAATAATAACAAATTACTGAATAGCTCACAATGATGAACATAACTATTTTTCTTAGCGTCAAAAAACCAACACAGTACCAAAATTAATGACACCTAACCCGATAAGATGAAATTAATTAATGTGCACCGTTCAAAGTTGAGCGAGAGCTTCACTTCAAAACAATAATTTACGCAAACTGTAAGTTTGCTCATCCACATGACTCAATAACGAGAAGTCTAGTTCAATGCCACAGAATGAGTCAATGATTCATCTGATTCCAGGTACAATAAACTATACCTTGTAGAAATACTTCTCTTACAGATAGAATTTCAATTAATCAGCAAATATCCAACAGTAGCGGCCACTCTAACCTGATGATGAGCCTTGCTCATCGTGATGTGATTCATTCGAGTATGTTGACTAGAACGTTGGCATCTTAAGGTCTGACTATGCCAAGCAGTCTAGTGAAACGGTAGTACAATTACAGGTAAGCAAGAGAAGTTGTACTACCAACAGCATAGAGATGTGACATAATTGAGGTGTTAAACTGAAGCAACCACAATCTGGAGAGACGCTGCCCTCTCATACCTCATCGTGTACCATTGATTTTCGCTGTCGACAGTGCGGTCTGTAAATTAATGATCTAACGTATGAAAAGCGAATCACCGTAAAGAGGCTATGTTATATTCGAAAAGAACGACAACTGATAGGGACCATTCATGGACTGTTATGATATATATATCCGTATTGTATAACGACTAAGTAACTAGATTATATGTATTTATATTACTTTTATCATAAGTTTTTATTTGACTTGTTGACTACCATCATACAATTTATTATTCATAAGGTGATCCCAATCACAATGACAGTCACATTGAACTTGATACTGTATAGTTGTCATCTTTTATTTGTTATGTAATGTAATGTGATCTGCTTTGCATGGATATAAATCAAATATGTGTGAAATATATGGTCCATAGAGTGGAAGCTGATATTGGTGTTATATATATATATATATGTTCCCTCGAGTTTATGACAATATTTCCAAGTTGACAAGTTATATTTATTTAAACAATATAAACGTTGTATCAAGGAGACATCAAATTTATATTCTGGGATACTACCCGAGAAAACAAACCGAAGAAGGTACTTTTCTTAGGAAGGCGTACCTCGAGTCCTTCGCCTAAAGACCTAATCCACAAGGCAGTGGAGCAACGTCAAGTGATGCAGTCCCTCGGTAGCCAATGAACAACAGTAGATTTATACGTATTTTTTCTCCAGCATCCTGGAGAACATGTGCACCATTGGTTTGGAATCAGTGTTTTTAACTCCTGTACGTAAATCCTTCATATCCACCAACCCGGATATTTGCTTTTTGTCCTCTCCATTCTGTAAACAACACCCTCGCCACGAGAAGGTAGTGAGCAGGAATTATCTAACATTGGCCGTAAACGCGTAGCCGTGTGAGAGCATTTTGAGAGGGACGGAAGACTCTCCCCACTCTCGTTTGTGCATGGGTATTTAGGGCCCGGTTGATAAGACCACTTATCTCAATTCAGTTTCTTTTTCGAGTCCGTGAAAACAGACATCGTTCAACGGTATGAGTTACCGGAAAGTGAAGTCCGCCTCTATAACGCCTTATCAATATTCGAGATCACCAGATCTTAAAATGTATGGAATAAATGCGAAATTCATTCACGAAGTACTCATCGATAAGTAGGATAATTTTTAATCAAAAAGTTAATTAATAAGTCAATTCCACAGGACACACTTACAATTTGATGCTTGTGCACATGATTGAAGACCTTCACAACAAGATTTAAGACGAGTAAGTTCAGAGAAGATACACTGAAAAATAACGGAGAAGCAGAAACGGAAACGTGGTAAAGTATCAATATATTTGTCATGTAAGAATGAATATATTTCCCATTGATATATAAACACAACAGACGAAATAAATGTTTGTGACATAACCAGGCATTTGTAAATGAATATATACATGTACGGATCAAAGAAGTAATCTCATAGGCAAAACAAAATCAGGGTCAAAACACTAAAAGATGCCATTCATTTATATTCTTAATGTCGTTTGTCCTATAAAATAGAGATGGTTGGGCCATGTGTTGCGTATGCGTGAACACCGATTACCACGACGTGCAATGCTAACCGGTGTTGGGGATGGTTGGAAGAAAGTTAGGGGCGGCCAAACCAAAACGTCGCATCAGTGCTTGAAGTCACTAACTTTTAGTCTGAGCCATGTTGGTAGATGCAGACTACTTGGTTGGGGCTTGAAGATTATAATCCAGTGAAATAAATTTGAAAAGAAAATAAGGGACATGAAGAAATCAGAAGATTATAACTTGGGGGAGCACAAAGAGTGGATGCACTTGCGCCATTGCAAACGATTTTGAGCCATGTCATTCAGGGTCTCTAACCATCGGTTGCTATCACTTCACGGTCCCCAACCAGGAAGTCTACACCTACCAACATCACTCAATCCACTTGTCAGTGACTTCATGGACTTGTGCCATGTTTTGGTCTGGCGCCCCTATCTTTCTTCCAACCTATTACTACAAAGTAAAACATAGCACTTCGAGGCAGTCGGTGGTTAGGCATCTCAACTGATGAAGTTTCACCACTTCATCGATTGAGTTGCCATCCTTACCTAGTACCCGATTCCTAACAACTGAGTTACATACATATTCCGAAAGTATAAAGGTATTTACAAAGATTTTCATTTACCCGTTATTCAATTGATTTGTTTTGTTAATCAATAGCCTTTAAATATTGATAATCAGTTTGATAATTCCACATGTAATGTAGACAAATGTAGCCTGAATAGTGGGACCTTTTAATTAGTCAGTAGTCAGTCAGCGGCGACGTAGGACCAAGCACGTATATACAAGTCCAAGTTGCCATACCTCATCAACACAACAGAATGAACACCGGATTCATAAAAGTAGTTAATTCAGAGGTGGTAATATATAAAAGAAAGATTGCATATAAGGATATAGTACAGGAAGAAAGAATTTGTTATGTCTCAAAGTGACAGCCGATTATATGACAGTGACTTATCGATCGGACCAAGGATTCAGAATCTCGATAGTCTATTCTGGTCCGTTGTCCCCAACTCTGCTAACTCGATCAAGAAGTCTGGGTAAGGTGTAAAAAGTGTATTCTACAGACAAACAGCAGATAACAAGTCAAGTCAAGCACACAAGTCAAGCGTATTTATACAAATATTTACAATCGATATTGTCATGGAAGATTTTTGGACATTAATCAACAATTGACTGCTATTTGAACATTTAATCGATAGTTCATCAATTGACCTATCTGCATATTTAATCGATAAGTAAATTACAAAATTTGAGTTTTGGGGATCTATCGTCCCCAACAGAATTAGTTCGTAGAATGAAAGATATGAGGCGATTTTAATCTCTTAGTTTAAGGGAAGACAGAGAGCGTATACAACTATGTCATTGTGATCGATTCTGAGCCATGTTACCAAGAATCTCCAACCATTGGTTACGATGGTCACGCGGACCCCAACCAAGTAGTCTGCATCTACCAACATGGCTCAGACTAGAAGTTAGTGACTTCAAGCACTGATGCGACTTTTTGGTTTGGCCGCCCCTAACTTTCTTCCAACCATCTCCAACACCGGTTAGCATTGCACGTCGTTTTAATCGGTGTTCAGGCATACGTAATACGTGGCCCAACCATCTCGGTCGATGAAGATTCACAACCTCATCAACTGATTTACCATCATTCCCTAATACCCTGCGTCTAACCTCACTATTACTTACCCGGTGATCCCAGCAGACGCCAGCAATATTTCTAAGGCATCTGTGGTCAAATACTAATAGCTTACGAGTGTCTTCTACTCTTATTGGCCATATTTCGCTACCGTTAATTAAAACAGAACGGACTGCCGCGCAGTATACTCGTCCTTTTATCGTGATCGATGTAAACCAAAAAAATGAGTAAATAATATCATGGATGAACATTGTTGAGGAGCCCATACTAGGAAGAAACCTACACTTCACAACCCTATATATATACTGATAATAATAGAAGTACTTTGATAATTGTGTAGAACTATTCAATAACATCAATAATGTATCAAATGCTTTATATGAAACTGAAAAGCGAAACATAAAACATAACTTCACAGTAAAATAGAAAAACATACATACCTCTTTTTCACGATTTACATTAATTAATTCTTGTCGAATTTTTAATAAATTTTGTTCAGCTAATTCAGCACGTTTTATTGCTTCATTTGCTAAGAATTGTGCATCTTCTATTTGTAAACGTGCTTGAGCTTTTACTTTTGATCGTATATTCCCATCTAAACGTGTTTCTTGTTCTAATTCAGTTAAACGTTGTACACAAATTTGATTATCATTTTCTAATTGTGAACAACGTAAACGTAAACTAACTACTTCATCAGCATGTTTACGTAATTGTTCAATAGTTGTAGATAAACGTAATATATTAGATGCTTCTTCACGAGCAATATCTAATTCATCTTTTAAATGAATACTTTCTTCTGCTTTTGCCGTTAAAATGGTACACTACAGTAGTAGAAAGTGAAGGAGAGAGAAAAGATACAACAACAAGAAGACAGTTGAATAGAGCATCTATGTGCATGATTAACATTTCAATGCATTAATGTTCCGTTGTAATGTATTGATTTAAATTATTTACCAAGTGTTTATGTAAATTGGTTTGCTAAAGTTGTTGAATTCTACAGATTGGAACACGGATTGATCATTGAATACAAGGAATAACTGGATAGTTGTTTTAACTTAGCATAAAACTCCTCAATAGTGATAGGCATACATGACCTCAACCTAGTACCTTATTGACTTCTTGATGACTGTCCTACAAATGATTCGTTCATATTTTTATTTATTTATTTGAAAACAAAAGAGGGCACCAAATATATATGCGCTACACAAAACATTGAGAATTTGAAGAGAAGGAAAAAAAGAAAGGTTGGGAGCGTTAGAAAAAAAAGAACAATAACGAACAGACTAGTGTAGGGTAGTGTAATAATAATAATAATAATGGGGGAAACAAAAACGTACAATCAGAAGAGATTTTTCAGTTAAGGAAGAAGCAACCACTTTTTATGAAGAAAGTAAAGGAAGGTTACAGAAGGATTGCCACAGGCTCCTATTCTGAGCCATATCTGATAACGTCTCTAGTCACTGTGTTGCACCATCTCTCGGACCCCAGCCAGGAAGTCGTTTGGCGGAGGGTGAATATATGATCAATACATCCTCGACCGGAACAAAAACTAGCCTGCTCCTCGCGAGTCAATCTTTCTCGGGTTTTGAACAACCTACGAAGTATGACGGAAGCCAATAGCTTGGACGCCATCGGAAGTAGACTTATCCCCCGATAGTTGTAACAGGAACGACGTGAACCCTTTTTAAAGATAGGGACAACTATCGACTCATTCCATGATGTTGGTACCCTTTCTAGTTCCCAGACCTTTGTTCATATGACAACTGACTTTTAGATATCCTATAGTTGCATGTACACATGTCCAGGTTTATTAATACGACTAATCGGCGAATAAACTAAACTATCTGGAGCAATATTGAAACTTAGAATTATTTAGGCATTCAACTAATGTCTAACTCTACATACTTCATTAATTTGCTTTATATAATTACTATACTGGAAGTTTCATTATTTGTGTTCGTTGAATAAGTGATAGAATATTGTTGTAGTTATATACAATTTTTTTGTTTTATTAAACATACATTTTATTAGGAGTAATCATGACAGTATTGATACTTAGGAAGATCATGGTAATTTGCATGAATGAAGGGGATATGATCAACTGTCAAGTATATGTATATATGCGCCATAGAATGTACCTACAGATTAGTGGATCCAACAAATATACACGTAATACACCAGTTGTATCTTGTATTACTCTAATTGGATAGCTATCAAACTGCATACATAATCATTATTCGTTCCAACTAGTCAGTGTTATCAAGATATTCAACACTGGGAACATGTGTTATCAATACAAACTCACATGCATATCTCTCTTTATCTCCTCCTTGACACTGGATGACGGAATTTATATTCTATTATGAGTTTTCATGTAGTTTATTTAAAAGAAGTCGACAAGTTCATAATGCTACTATAACTATCAACCATAGGTAAACATTCAATGTAGATCCGGAAACAGTAAAAGACTGTTTCGTCCTAACAAAAGACTACTCAATGGCAGTGAATATGAACATCATATGCACTAACTCACACAAAACTAGCAGGTACCAAGTGTATAACTCTCAGATCAATGTAGAGTAAGCGCGTCAAAACAGTTTAAATTCAATAAACATTGAACATTAATAACTATTATTTACCTACTTTTTGTTTTAATTCAAGATTTTGTGCAGTAACTTCGGTTAATTGAATTTTTAATTCTTCTTTATCTAAATCATGATTTTGTATAATAGAGAACAGATGAAGTAAAGAAAACAGCCATTAAGTGACTATTAAGCCCAAGGAATAGAATATGTGATAAAAATAATGAATATCTTATTATGGTTAAGTAGCGTTACTTTAACTGGATGGTTTAATAATAAGTAGATCAGTCCGACATACACCGAATCAGGTGCACTGAACAAGAACCCAAGACGGGAAAATCAATTTAACCCTTTTTATGTAGTTTTACTCAAAGTCAAAAAGTATGTATGTAAAATATAAAAAAACGTGCATTAAATACATCATTTGTATATCTTCCTCTTTCAGTTGTCTTTTACATATTCCATCACTTTTCCAATCCAGTTGTTATCTCAATCGTCTTCTTTTTCCTTTGCTCTTCACTTTATTCCAATTATCTAATGATAATCATGTGATTTTCAATTCCTGTTACATACTACTACTGTTCGTATAAGTAGCACACACCAAACTGACACAAGTGTGTATATCGATCTCAATTACCATAACGCGGATAAGTACAGTGATATGAAATTTCCAGATCACATAACAGAGTAGTAGAGGTAATAAACAGTATATTAATGACAACAGAAAAGATTAGACATCGAAAATTTCAGTAAAAGGTTGAGGAAATTATTGAATTTCATTGAAATTATGAACCGATCTAAGTTGAATTGCCATTGAAGGCCTGATATTTAACTTCTACGCGGGAATCGGACCCAGCACCCTCAGTCTTGAGTTTTGAGTCGAGGACAACACAGTTGAGGGGTTTAATACTAGAATGAAACAGCCTTTCAGTACTTCCCAACCTTCCGATAGTGATCTGACATAGATCGGTTCATGAGTTGAGTCGCATTTACTGAATTTTTAGATAATAACATCATTATCAGCATAAAATTAAGAAAATAAGCTGGATAAATTTCATTACAATTGACTACAAGCATCTTGTTTTGTCAATACTAACTTCCATTGATGTTTACTATTTTCGATCACTGCCCTTTGATTGTTCATACATTATCTTGATTATTTGATCTGATTCTAAGTTTTATAGTTGTTTACGATTTGACTGAACATATTTTTCTTTACAAAGATAAACTGCTCCAAAACTACAAGAAAGATTACAGTGGAAAGTTGACAGAACAAACTGTTTGTCACATACGTGGAGATTTGAATAGTTCACTGGTATATGAAGATTGTACTGATTTCGTTTGGAAATTTAATGAAGATTTCACGATCAAACTATAATGCTCAGAGAACACAACTCCACTAAAATCATCTACATGAGCTACAAACCATGCCCTTCATTTCAATGAATTATTCGTGTTATAAATTGGATTATGGTGTGCACTACTTATATGGACAGATATAAGTAGTACAAGGCAAAAATGGAAAATAAAATAAAATATCAGTAGAAGATTGGAATGAACAGAAGAGGAAAGAAAACAGAAAACAATTGAAATAACGACTGGATTGGAAGAACAATGAGTATGCAAAGGGCAACTGAAGGAAGATATACAAATGATGTACATAATGCACGATTTTCATATTTTACAAAGGTAGTGATTTTACTTTGAGTAAGACTATATAAGAAGGAATTAATTGGGTTTCCTTTCCTGAATCTTCGTTCACTACAGTACAAGTGGAAGGGAACTTAGGTTGAACAACCTTTAAGAAACAGGATACACTATACAACTGTCATATCTTAATACGGCATTTGTTAGAAGTGAGTGTTCACAATCTTCCCAGAGACCTACCTACAGGTTATATAGCGAGTACTTAAATACAATTTCCACTAATCGTCATCCTAAAAATTCTCAAAAAAAGATACCCGTAAGATAAACAGTAGTTGACGGGTAGAACGAATTCCACAGGCGTATGAAATCTTCGCTGTTTTGACAGTATCATATGATTGGTTGAACTATTTGGAAGCAAAAACAACCTACTGTGAGAAAAAAACTTGTTGATTGATACTGTCAAGTCAGAAAAAGTCATTTACCTAAGGTTTTCATTTCAGCTAAAAACAGACAACAATACACCCTTTATCGTGAAATGACAGACGTAAATATTCAAAACACTGGATGCAACACCATGAGTTCTAAGGTTCAATACTTCCATCCGTCGAGACCTGGAGTTTTAGGATTTAATCTTTAATGTTCTCGTGAAAATGGACACGTTGAGTAGTCGCAAACTAAGATGAAGCAGCTTTCTAATGCATTATGGTTTTCAGTGGTTATATCCAACAAGAGACATACATTGATGAAGAAACTATAAGATTCCACAATCATTACAATTTCCCGCGCACTAATCATTAATTACGATTACTCCAACTAGCCTCAAGATGGATTTCCTGTAGTTCTAATGAGAAGTCATGACCAGTGGAGTTAAGCCGTGTCTGTTGTGAAGGCAATAGTGGACGGCTGCGCAATATCGTAGATTGGTTGAAGTTAAACATTAACACCAATGGATACCGGCTCAGTGGTCTAGAGGTAAAGCGTTCGCGAACGAGACCGAAGGTCCAGCGGTTGAGTTACACATATAGAATCGTTGGTGAGCACTACTGAGAAGTCCCATACCAGGATGAAACGGTCATCCAATGTTTCAATAGTGATCTAACATTGATCCATTTATGATATCAATCGATGCACAACTCTATACTGATGATTATTCAAAGGGAAATTAAATCATTTATATGAAACATAAACAACAAAATAACAGAGGGCGAGTGAAAGAGACAAATAATCAGAAAAGCAACAAAAAAATCTTACCACACTCAGTTCTATACAATTCATCACGTAATTTACTTAATTGATTTTGTAAATGGTTTATGCGTAAATTAGCTATAGTTGGACTCATTAGAACATTATTACTACAAGTAATTGCTGATATGGAACTAGCAGATTGATTTAATAATTCTGTATTGATTGAATTTAAGTCACCTTCAATTGATTCAACTCCTGTTGTAGCTGTAACTACTGAAGATGTTGGAGATGATTGAGAATTAATTGATGTTGTTGCCAATATCGCTGGATTTAAACCCAATGAATTGAAATAAGTTTTAAAACGATTTAATTCAGATTGTTGATGGGACTTTTCGTCTTGTAAATTTAATACCTGATAATAATAATAATAATAATAATAATAATAATAATAATAATAATAAAGATGGTAAGTTCATTAATGAAATATTTGTCGACTTTATCGGCACCATATTCCTACACCAAAGCGTACACAAAGCCACATGGATCTCACCGGATCACAATACACAGAACCAAATCGACCGTATCTGCATCAATAAAAAGTGCACAATGACGATGGTGGACGTGAGAATCAAAGAAGGAGCCAATATAGCATCAGATAATCAATTGCTGGTTGCCAAGATGAAATTGAAACTCAAGAAGCACTGGAAAACGGGGCGGACTCTGTAGGCGCCCAACTTCGAGACCAACAGACAGGATTCCTTGAGGATAGATCGTTTACAGACCAAATCGCAACTCTACGGATCATTGTGGAACAATCAATTGAATGGAATTCATCACTCTACATCAACTTCATTGACTACGAAAAAGCATTTGACAGAGTGGACAGAACAACACTATGGAAGCTTTTTCCACACTACGGCGTGCCTTAGAAGATAGTCGATATTATACGGAATTCCTATGATGGATTAAACTGAAAAACAGTACATGGAGGAGAGTTGACAAAGTCGTTCGAAGTAAAGACCGGCGTCAGCCAAGGCTACTTACTCTCATCCTTTCTCCTTCTCCTGTTGATCGACTGGATTATGAAGACGTCAACATCTGCGGGAAGCATGGGATACAGTGGACAGCTAGGATGTAGCTGGACGATCTAGACTTCGCAGATCATCTGGCTCTTATATCGCACGAGCAACAACAAATGCAAAAGGAGACGACCACTGTATCAACAGCCTCAGCAACAATAGATCTCAACACACACAAAAGGAAAACTAAGATTCTCCGATACAATAAAACATGCGCCAATCACATCACACTTGATGGAGCAGCTCTGGATGATGTAAAAACCTTTATATATCTGGGCAGTATAATTGATGAACACGGTGGACCTGATGCAGATGTGAAGGTGCGGATCGTCAAAGTAAGAGCAGCATATCTACAACTGAAGAACATCTGGAGCTAAAAATAATGTCTCCCAACACCAAAGTCACAACTTTCGATACAAATGTCAAGACACTTCTACTGTATGGGACGAAAACTTGCAGAACTACGAAAGCAATCATCCAGAAGATACAAGTGTTTATTAACGCTTGTCTCTGCAAAATACTTCGGATCCGTTGGCCGGACACTATTAGCAACAACGTACTATGGGAGAGAACAGACCAGATTCCAGTGGAGGAAGAAATCAGGATGAAGCGCTGGAAGTGGATAGGACACACATTGAGGAAAGCGCCCAAATAGGTCACAAGGCAAGCCCTCACTTGGAATCCTCAAGGTCGAAGGAGAAGAACATCAAAGAACACATTAGGTCGAGAAATGCAGACAGAAATGAGAAGGATGAACAGCAATTGGATAGATGTAGAAAGGAAGGTTGAGGATAGAGCCGGTTGGAGAATGCTTGTCGGCGACCTATGCTCCATTGGGGGTAACAGGCGTAAGTAACTTATTGACTTTATCGCCGAGCCACCCTATAACTCAATTCAAAATGTTGTATGAAGTTGGAGTATATTGGAAAAATCATTTGAATAACCAAACTATGATATGCTATCAGTCCATGAAGACAATTACTATTGATTTGAGTCGTTTAGGTAAGTGTAGGCTAAAAGGTTAGAGTTTATACGATTGTTGTGACCAATGATTGGAGATGTTTGATAAAGTAGATCCAAATGGATCCCAATGGTACAGACACATTTATATGATGTTTTAAAATTATCTTATACATTTTCTTGTACGAATGAATTCTTTCTTTACGAGTCAAGTTGTCTATACTGGATCCTTTTTACTACGACTATTACTGTTACTAATTCTAAAACTCTGGTGTCAATTTTGATCATTTTAACTTGGCGTAGTTGATATAATATGGCAAAGCAGTGGAGCAACCTTAAGAGATGCAGTTGTGTTGTAGCTGGTGACCAACAATAGGTTCATACGTCATTTGTTCCTTCAGGGTCCTGGAGCCCATGTCTACTGCTGGTTTGAAAGCAGAGTTATTCAACTCCTCTAGGTGGAACTTCCGTGTCCACTAACCAGGTTAAGGCGCCAGACATTTGTAAAGAACATCCACACCACGAGAAGCCAGTGATCAGAACTTCCTTAACAGTGGATGTGTAACGTGTGGATATGTGAGAGCATTGCGAGAGGGTGATCTAATTCTCTCAACCTTCGACCGTGCCAGGGCAGTTGGGAGGAAGAATATCATATGTAAGTACTGTTAACGTGAACGATTAAAAAAGTATTACCCAATGCAAGTCGACTTTTAGTAGTTCTCTGTTAACAGATATCAATCAGTGGCAAGATATTAGATAATTCATAAACCACCAGAGACGTAAGAATAAACACTGACTTACTTCTTGCTGAAGATTTTTACACTGTTCAGCCAATTTCTCTTTTTCTATTAATAATGCTTTGCATTGTTCCACTGTCTTACATAACTGCAATAGATTTGAAATATATATAACAGTAAATAATTTTGATTGATGATTGCTTTACGAATAATGAGACTTAATTAATCCAATAGAGTCAACTCTTAATATGTCCTTCCTTTATTGTGATTGGTCACATATTATAGTTTATCATCACTTTTTGGAGGTTCCTGGAAACTCAAAACTATTAAAATAACTTACATTGTATGTAGAGATTGTCTTATGCAATATGACTTTAACATGTCAATAATACGCTCACTAGAGCATAACTTTGAAATCCCAGTGAAAATTCATAACTCAAGACCAACTACGTCGGAAATAAGAAATCTTGCACAGATGAAGCAGGGTGAGTTCAAAGTGATGCACCAGTCGCAAGACTCGATCTTTGCGGGTTTGATCCCTGAAAAACTGGTCAGTAGGACTAGTTGAGAAGTCACAAACTAGGATGAAATAACTTTCCGGTGCTCACTAATTTTTAACGGTTCAAGAGGTAAGTAACTCTGAGTAGTACTAGTAATCTCAAGATATAAGTAGTTTATGTCAGGAAGCCCAGAATAGTTGTTTGGTCTTTATGATTACCTAAGTTGTTTGTAACAACCGAATAAAGATGATTTTTTATTGAAATACGACGTCGAACACCGATAATCAGAAGGTGATTTCATACCCTATTCATTCCTCCATAAAATTCGAGTTGTCTAACACAGTAACAACATCAACTCTTTTCTTTCCACTGCCAATCACTGTTCATGATTGTTGAAGACTTCATATCAGTCTACATTTAAGCTGCCTTCGCTCTTCTTCGTATTTAGAGCGAGACGGGATCAGTTTTTTGAAATTTTATCAGATCGGTGGGCACCGCTGAAATATATTGATTTTTCTTTATGTTTTAGATATCATACAAAACTACCTCAGGCTAAATAATACTTGTTTCCTAGTTTTTTAATAAAAAAATACACTTCACTTTTTCGAATCATTGCTACATCTTCCTTTTGTGGCTAATCGCTATCCAGTAATACAGATGGTGGACGCGTCCTCAGAGCAGAATGGATTATAGAATTAATTAATAATAAGTTGCAGCGCTGAATACGACGCCTGCTTAGTTTTATTCAATGAATTCATTCCATACAGCTACTAAGTATACATCATGAACAAATTAATTTTGTACTAGTGAATAAAATACTTAAACAGTGAAGCAACTACACACATTATATACCGATTCGTTGCGACTGGAGGCTATGTTTAATGACATGGATAATGGAAAAACACTCATGGAAAGTTGACGTACTAGTTGGCAAATTTCTTAAAACAATAGTAATAATAAATTAAGCATGAATAATGTATTTGTAAAGATGTTCGCGTTAGGCGTTACTGAGGCGGATGAAATGGCTATTTAATGGTTCTAGACTTTCAATGCTTGTCTAACTTAGATCAGTTAGTGATAGCAATAATATTCGACAGTCTCAACAACCATATACTGACAATAAATGAGTGTTTGAAAAAAAAATGGAGCAGATTAATTTGAAACTACATCTCGCTGAACTAAGCAGTAACTTGTAAGTCAAATATACAATAGAATTTATACATTTAAAACTAAATATCACACACAATTTATGTGTCAAAAAGAAACAGTCCATTGTTTCAACTTTAAAGATAGTGAATGTTATCTTCGGTTTCTAAGAACGAGTCTCATAATTAAGATGAAAAATAAAACACATTCTTGAATAATTAAACTTAAGATTTCTATACAAAGAAAGTTCAATATAAAAATGTTTCACATTTTGTAGTGTACTGGTTTAAATTCTAATACTTAGTTTGTAAATAACGATTTGTAATTTTCCATTGTTGATATTCACAACTTTAATCGGACCAGTCCACTTATGACAACATAAACTAATCCATTGAAGCATTGAACATCAACAACTAAAGAATATAAACACCTTAATAAACTAATCATTCTTATATGAATTAAGCGGTATAGTAGTGTTGTGGATGCGGAGGAATAGACCAATAATTATCATGTTAAGTCCAATGGTGACCTTGGACTTTAAATGGACATTTCCTATTGGTCGATATCTGTTCACTTGTTGAATATTGTACAAAATGTTGTTTTCTATTTTATGGTACGATGTGGTATGCTTGATTGGTATATAAACAGAGTATGTTTGAAATATAATGATTCATATCTCCGAGGCTGTGGCTTGTGTTCTGGACTCAACTGACTGGGCTAGACAGGGAAGTGGGGCCAATCGAGACTCTAGGCCGTCTGTACGTGTTTACGTGTCATTGAATCGATCGATAAGTACGCTGCTCTCTGATTTTCCAGCCAAGGACACAACAATTAGCACTGGGTAAAAACCGACAGCAACCTAAAGTCATAACAAGTAGATAATGTATAAGTGTGTTTGAAATGAAAGGTGTTTAGTTCAAGTCTTAATGTAAACATTAACACTAGGATGCAGGCACAACCAATTAACCAGTTCTAAACAGGATGAAACACGCTACTAGCTAGTCACATAATAAATTTATCAATCTCTACACACACACACACACACATAGATATATGATAGCTAGTCAAATTTTTTGAGAATTTATATCCGTAAAACACACAAAAAGGAAAACACAATGAAAAAAATAAGCATGGATACAACAAAATTTCCAACTAAGACTTACACGATCTTCATAATCCATAGTATCACTCATACTTAAACGAGTTGACATTAACTAAATCATGATAACAAAAGAACAGAAATAAGGATAAAGAAGAAATCAAATCAAAACGATTCCCTATTGAATTCATCTATCCATATAGAATGTTAATAATAATAATATGTAATGGTAACAAAGATTATTGTGTAAAGAACATACATTTATAATCAGGAGCATAATCAATGAAAAGAAATGATCAAATCAATAATAATAATAATACAGTAAACAATGAAACTACATTCAACATTGAATACCTTTCATCAGATGAAGAAAGAGAAGTAAACAATTTTAACTATTCAAAACAACTGACGATGATGATGATGATGATCGTAAAGTAAAGAATTTACAAATACCAATCGACGGTCTCTCTTCATCAGCGTTGTAATACATATATAAATATATATATATTTTTGAGTGTGTACGCGTGTGTGTCTGTATACTTCACAGAAAGAAAGAGTACTCAAATTACTTTTCCTTTTCAAAGAAAACAATAAATTCAGGTCAAATCGATAGAGAGTGCAGAAACACACATACAAAAAAAAATAGAACACAATAGAAAAGTAAACACAATACGTAGTACACGTGTGCACATACCTACTGAGGTATACATATCACATGACTAGGAACACACAGATAATAAATGGGGTAGACATGTACTAGTGACATGTATGTTGGAACATATAAGCATTGAATGATAGACACACACACATGCCCATATACATGAAATAAGTAGTATATGACAGGAATGATTATGATTTGAAACGAACTCTAATTTAAAAAAGGCAATTAAATTAACTTTTATGGGTCCATTTCAAGAGAAGAAAGAAAATATGGCGGATTCGGTTCATAGAGTTGAGTACTTTCATAGACTGAGATGTTTCCGATATACATATAATTTATCCTTAACAACCACCTACCCCTAAATGAGACGCTTTCTAGCATAGGATTATGTTAAAAGTAAACTGGATATGATCAAACAAGAATATGCCATCAGACCACGGTGACATTGTATCATGTTGGTAGATATAAACTTTCTAGTTTGTATTCACATGATAGCGAATGTGGTTGGAGACATTGAACAATTTTTTCCCTGAATATGATAATGTAGACAGTTGTTTGTGAAAACTCAGTCAGTCAGCTACAATGTAGGACCACGCACACATATACATCGGTTCAAGTTGTCATACCACATTCTCATTCCCGACCGTTGTAGTTACCTTAACGTGGTGGTCGGGTTTGCCTATCGTGATGAAGCGACCGAGCTATACTGGCTAGAACAACCGTTCTTTAATGTCCTACCATGTCAGACAGGTCGGTTGAAAAGCGGCAAGACTAAGAGCAACAAACCTAAGGTCCGAAGGCGAAGTCGTACTGCTGACTGTACAGAGGTGTGACAGCAGTAAGGTGTTTCCTTCAGACAACCAGCATAACAGAGATGCTGCCTTCCCACAAGGAGGGGTGGGGTTGGAAAAGGTCGACCCTAAAAATAAACACCGCCTTATCTCATGGATATCCGTCTCCGGCGGTGAGGTCTCAACAGGTACGGAGCTAACACGAAAATTACCCATAAAAAGGTCGTGTGTAGCCGACCTCAAGCAGCTGTCCCTTGGGCACTGCGCGGTCACAGTTTTAGGTCACTAAGACTACCTCTAATTCTCAGAAAATAACAAATTCACTTTTCAAAAGCAAGATAAACATGGTAAACTGTCATTCTTTGATTATTTATTTAAAAAGAAATTTTAATGAAAGTCAAAATCTAGCCATATACCATAAACCGACACATTCAAATCGATATACTGATTTTAACTCTGCACGTTCATTCAGTGTAAAAGAAAAAATTTCTACCCCTAAATTCTTTCAGTAGAGCAACCATAATCATTACTTTAAAAGAAGACAAGCCAAAGGAAAAAGATAATACCATAAACAACTTAAGATTTAATAATTTTTCTTAAGAATATTATTGAAAACATATTAAAAGAAAACTATCCTTCTTCAAATAATAATCTTAGTGAAAAATCCTGGATTGGTACTGTGGTTTTACCTCAGGGTCAACGTACGACTGAAGAATTACAAAATTAGATCTTTCTACATGATAATCAACACTCTAAGAAACACTTTAGGTAGAATCAAAGATCCCGTTAACATATACAAATACTTGTGTCTAAATATTAGGTTTCCGTGAGATAAGTCCAGGCTCAGTAGAGAGAACTGTATTCTACAAGCAGCCAGAAGCACGAACAACAACAATAAGCACAACTCAGGTGTACATATCCAGCATACAAATGTCCTTGATGGACTTTACAAAATAGTATGATAAAAGCGACAACGAACCAATAGCATTCAAGGTCCTCACAAGTGAAAAATACGACATGAAGGTGAAAGTGGGTGCTTTTGGCGTGAAAACAATACCAAATAAATTTAAATTCACCCTAATGCACAAACAAGTGGCTATCAAAACTCAGTAAATGAGTGAATAACGCGATGGCGTTTGAAGCAAATGGTACTGGGTTCGAGTCTCAGAGTGAACATCAACTCAGATGCAGGATCATCCAGCTGACAACGCGCGTCCTCCATTCCGCTGCTAGTCATTACCTATCTTTGCTTATAAGGCTTGTGAATTATGGCAATATCGAGGCAGTATGCAAAGTATGCACATATGCAAAAAACAAACAGATCAACCTCAAAGGGAAGATTCAAGCAAACAATACGATGTGAGTTCAATAATATTCAATATCTTTTTGGTGGAGTTTTGTTCTCTGGGCTGAATGGTTTGATCGTGGAGCTTCCATCGTTCTTCTGAACGACATCATCAGCACAAACTTCAGATAGAAGTGAAGTGTTCGAATTTCTCCATATGTGTTTCACAGCTTGTTCTGTGCACCTCGATGTTGATTGGTGCTTATTGACCTTAAATTTGTCATTGTTTAATTCTTTGTTTTGGTTGTGTCTCCCATTGTTTTGATTTTTGTTCCTATATTTGTGCATGATTTTCCTGATTGGTTGGTAAATTGGATTGATTTCAATATGCTTGTTGATTGCTGATTGACCTGAGTGCCAGGCTCCTAAAAATTCTCTGGTGTTTTTGGAGTTTCCTCTGTCCAAGATTTCCACATTTTTTCCAATCGAATGAGGGATCCTCAATCGTCCGTGAATAGAATATACGCGATATTACTGAAGTCTTGAAAAAGACCAGTATACTAAAATTAAGCCTTCTATCGAACACAATCAACACATGTACACTCTATTACTTGATGGGAAATCAAAATAAGACGAAATAAAGTTTTTATATAATTTTTTTTCAAAACAATGAATAAGATTAACACACATACTTGTTGAATCGCTTCCATTATAGCTTGTTGCACAGTTTCTTCCATCCCCATAATTGTTTGAATATAAGTTTGTTTATTATCACAATTTACAGCGCATGCAAGTATTAATTGTAATAAACGAAATGTCGACTCTTCATTTTCATGTTCAGCTTGAGATAAAAGCACACAAAATTATGTCATCATTATCAACAAGATTGTTGGAACAACAATGGAAAAAACAACTTAATCCACATCACACTACTAACTACATGAATCAGTAATATAATGATTCTCCAAGAGTAATATTCCATTCAACTTCTGTGTCATGACGATACGACAGCAGCAAACCGTTAACTACTTATGAGCAAAATGATCAGGATAAAACATAATAAAATTGTTATACTCAGATAAATACATATGAGTGTTCCTCCGCCCCACGGGTGAGGTTAAACCCATCACTTTTCAAAGTATATTTTTTCAAGATCAACACTTCTCAAGACATTGAGTCGATTTCCAAGTAAGAACAACACAGTTTGCAAAATAAAATGAATTTATCTTACTCTGCAAACCTTGTCATTCTTCATCTGTTTAAATTTGTCATGGAATCTGGTTAAACGATTGTTAACTGAGTGTTCCGTGCGGAGTTAACCAGACTAGTAACGAGTTACAGATCAGTTATGTAGCAAAACTTCAAACAAACAAAAATTGAAAATGCACTACGTAATATTAGATGACAGTCCATAGTAGTCAATTGTTTTCACTCCATATGAATATATATGTGAATATCCTTTACCGATACAAAGCTTTCCAATATAGGGGTATATTGATTATTTATCCATAACGTTATTTCAATGTTGAGTGGAAATTCGCAGTTCATGTGAATTATTTTGGTGGAGTTTCGTTCTCTGAGCAGTGTGAATGTAATTATGAAATATTTTATTGTCTTTCTGAACAACATCATAGACAGCACGAATGTGATGACACTGTTATCTTATCTTCCCCACTAGTTCGTACATAGATATGCAGAAAGAGAAGTTGTCTCGAACTAGTTAACGGCTTATTGTGCTACGTTACTTGGTATGTTGAAGACTGAATAGCGTACGTTTGACTTGTGAATGATCGGCCTTGAGAGGAGAGAGGAAAAAGCTACCGTATCACTGACAACTTGATGATTTATTAGCAAGTGAAAACTATAGCAGAATACTTTATCCAACTCATCCAACATGAAAATGTAGGACTAACGAGATCGCAACACACAATGAATACAATTATATTAACCGAGACTATTACAGTACGAAAATTTAATACAATGGTCACGTTTGAATTACATTAACTTTGGAATAGAAGAGAGCATGACAGTAAGTTATAGATTAATCGAAAGCATCTGAATTATAGAGTAAGGTAGATACATGTATATGTTAGTAGTTCACAGATTACGAATTAAGTCAGATAATGCCTAGAAAAATATCTTGAATTGTTTGTCACTTCATTGTTTTTCTTCTCTTCACAACACAAAACTTCAGATAGCAACGAGTTATTCATATTTCTTCAAACATGACTGACAGCTGGTTCTGTTAACCTAGATCTTTATTGGTTATTGTGGACTATTGTGTCCTGTTATCGTTCATACACTTATTTTGATTAAGTTTCTCGTTCACCCGATTTTCAAATTTCTCGAAGTTGTTCATGATCTTTTTACTTGGTTAAAAAATTCGATCAAACTTATATCGACAACATAAGATGTTATTCAATTGTAGGAAGATTTTTATAGCTCACTTTTGTCTGAAGTTTGTGATGATGATGATGATTTCGTCTGGAAGGACAATGAAAGAAGGAGGCAGTTTACTGACAATCATATGATATGTGTGGTGTTTGAATGAACTGATGATTCTTTTGTACTTGTTGAATACTTGATTTCGAATTCTAAGTGCAGTACATTCTTTTGTGGTTATCTAGTACTTGATTGGATTACGTTATTTCTTAGTTCATAATATAATTCAAATACTCGTAATTATCACATTGGCGTCGCGATGGAGCTTATGATGAAATTGTTGGATATACATTCAGATCTTGACGCTTTTAAGGATTACCTTGAAAGGTTCGAAATTCGGGCTATAACCAAGGCAGATGATGAGGATGTTAATATTGTAGCACATGTCCTCACATTCATCGGAAAAGAAGCATATAGCTTATTAAAAACTCTGGCTTTACCGGAAAAGCCCATTTCGCTTTCTTATACAACTCTCAAGGATCTACTGCTAGACTATGTTAAGTATACAAATTTCGAATGCGGTAAAGAAGGAAGATTTCGTAAAATGATTCATGAGGATATAAAAAATTCCACTGCGTTACCACGTCATCCCAACCCAGTGCATATTCAAGGTTATGCAGATAATTCATTCAGGAGTTGCGATGCAGTTCACGAAGATGGACACAGGTTTGGTTAATGTTTGTCCTGTGGCAAGTTCCACTCTTTTAATTCACGTAAATTTCGTAATTCTAAGTGCTTTAAATGTGGTGATATTCGACATATTCAGTCAATTTGTAATACTAATGTTAATCTTATTGCAACTAATATTAAGTCTTGTAATTGTGATTCTACTAAGTCGAGTATTTATAATGATGATTTATCTTTATCAACGATTGCAATAGACAGTGTAGAGTTACATAGCAGTTCACAGTTAAATGAAACTCAGAATTCTTGTGAGACAACGGTTTCTAATCAATCGACCTATCAGATTTCTCATGTTATTGTACCAGATATGGTTTTCCCTAATGACTCATATATTTCTGACGAAATTCCTTGCACATCTGAGGGAAATATGTTTAGTGAACCTACTCATGGTCAAAAACCTGATGCAGTCTTGATAGATGCTGATTTCTCTAATGATCCATTACTCTGCAATGACATTCTTAATAAATTCGAGGAAACTATTTCAGAAGAGTCAAAGCTTGTTGTTCTATCAAATATTATTTGTCCTCATAATGCATATGTTTCTTGTGGGAAACTTGTTCAATGCGAAGCACAAGTACTAAATGATCTCGATTTTGATTACAATTCGGATGATTTCATATCAACTGCTGTTTATCCTTATCACAAAAACACTTCTAATCAATGTGAGAAATATGTTTTAAATGAAACCAGATCATTCGTAACTTGGGAATATGAAGATCCAACATTATTTCGCGGCGGAGGATAGTATTGCGAAATCTGTGCTTTAAATTCTAGATAGTGGTTTCGGTACACAACCAACACAGCGATTGTATACAATCCCAGGAACCAATTGAATCTGTTCCGATTTCGGTTGTTAATACCAATACTAATGAGCACATTCTAGATAATACAGAGTTTTTATCCAATACAATGTCGGACAGACATAGGACAAACTAAAGAAGAAGACGTATAATCGATGACAGACACTTAGACTCTAAATTTAAGCTATGGCGAATGTGGTGTTCGAATGAACTGATTATTCTTTTCTACTTGTTGAATACTTGATTTCGAATTCTAAATGCAATACATTCGTTTATGGTTATCTATTACTTCTTGGTTCGATTACGTTATTTCTAGGATTTCTATTTCATACTATAATTTAAATACATCAGTCGCGCAATTTCGTGGATTGGTTGATGTTAGAAACTATCACCATTGGATGCCGGCTCAGTGGTCCAGTTGGTTAAGCGTTCGCGCGCGAGACCGAAGGCCCTGGGTTCGAATCCCGCTCGCGGGATCGTGGATGCGCACTGCTGAGGAGTCCCACAATAGGACGAAACGGCCGTCCAGTGCTTCCAGGTTTTCAATTGTGATGGTCTAACATCAATTGGTTCAAGATCTCAACATCTAATTATCACAATATGACATTTGTTTTTGAAAGAAATAAGAATGAAAACTATACAATCGACTAATAGAAAATCTTATACACATAAAAAGTGAAAAATTCAACTTACCAATTTCTTGTAGATTTGGAAGGCATTGAACAGATATTCTATCTTCAATTCCCTGTATGAATATAATGAAGAATGTACAATGTTGAATTATCTAAATAGATAAGATGATAAATGACTTAGAACTTTGATTCAATCTCTTTTCATTGGATCATGAACAACATTGTGTCAAGAGTCATTACTAGCCATTAAACATGAATATTATTGCACAAAGTTTATTTATTTATTTATTTGGACACATGAATATTGGTACAAGAGAGAGCCAATATATATACGCCACACAAAACAATGAAAATTCAAGAGGAATACAAAGAAAGAAAAAAAAAGCTAAGGAGCGCAACAACAAAAAAAGAGAGAACAATAACGAAGAGATTGGTGTAAGATAATGTGCTAGTAATCAGGGAACCTAAAGGTACGATCGGAAGAAATCTTTCAGGTAAGGGAGACAAAACCACTTTTTATGAAGAAAGTAAAAGAAGGTTACAGCAGGATCGCCATTGGTTTCTATTCTGAGCCATATCTGATAACGTCTCTAGCCACTGTGTAGCATCATCTCTCAGACCCCAATCAGGGAGTCGTGAAGGACCAACACAAGCCAGTCCTTTGCAGCTTTCTTTCATGCCACGACACCATGTCATGCATTGACCCCCTAAGATAACCACCTGCTTCGGTTTGGGCACCCGGGCAGTATCACAGCCCACACACAAACGATGAACTCTATGTCCATTGCACAAAGTGAAGTTATATTATTTAACAAGTGAGCACTTGTAAAAAGGAATAATTTTTTTTTATCATTGAAGATGCAAGAGAGGTCAGATTGGTTTGATGGAAAATTATTAGAATAGTTAAAACTGTTAAATTGGATGATTTAGTTAAAGTTATATATGATGAACTGATTTCGATTAGACAATTATAGAAAACTGTATCCATGACTACATCAAGTGTTAAACAGACCGATCATTCGATTAGTATTTAATTCATTTACATTCTTAACTTCAATCGTTTGATAATGTTGATCAACTATATTCCAATATGATCAATGCATGAAACGTCACACATCGCACATGAATAATTTATTTAACGAATAGATATGTGAACTCCAGCTGAATAGTCAGTGGTAAGATAGAACTATTGGCTAATGAAACTAAGTATGACATTACATCATAGAAAAATGATAGAGAACAATTACAGTTCAAATAGATGATTTTACAAAGTGTAGTACTTTTTCAGCTAGATTGATTTAATTGCAAAGTTCTGATTGTAGTGACGTAGTACTCATTCATCAGTACAACGTAAATTGACTGACGAGGCTATGAATCTTCATTAGCAGAGATACCTGGACACGTGTTATATACCCTTAACCACTCTGCGTACTTTGAGAAGCAATGTTGGCTGACATAGAAGTAAGTTTGAAGAAAGTAAGGGACGGTCAGATAAAAGTGTAGCATCAGTTAGTGAAATCATTGCCTACTGAACTAAGCAGTGACGTAAACCCAGATGACCCGGTTACAGACCTTAGGTGACTGGTCATATGCTATCTGAAGACAATATGGTAGATGATAGATAAAAGTTCGGAGTGAGTATTGTAAGTGAATTACTCACCTATCCAACGTCACGACCCACATTTTTTTGACTAGATCAACTCACTTTAATACATTATTATTAAGCCTTGGCAGCACAGTTTCTTTTACACACTTATTTTATCACTATAAATAAGTGATTGACCAAGTGTGCATTAGTCACAAAATCAAACTGCTGGAACAGACAACAATGAAATATCTCAGAATAGGTTTCAATAATGCAGATGCATTCATGCCTTGTCTTACCATCCCATCCATAGATCATGGGCTTTGGTATACCTGTATCATCATTATTTTTATTGGCTCAATACAGTGACAACTTGAACCATTTAGCTTCACAATTTTAAGAGTGTAAAAATCATATTGAAACTGTTGTTTGGCAATGAATAAATGATTTATAAAATTTCTGTTTAATTCCAGCGTATGACTAAAATGATACACTCTGTTCACAGAGATTATCAACAATAACCATGTGCTTTAAACGTGAAAAACCCAAGAGAAACTAATCTTATTTACCAAACTAACCTCATTTAGAAATTCAATAACAGCTTTCAATATCTTCTTAAGATTACTGACCTTTAGAGAGAGAAAGGATGGAGAAAAAAAGAATAATGGGGAATATTTGTAGATAAGGATGAGGATGCTGGAGATGTTGTGTGATCCACCACTCAAAGTTGCACAATAATAATCTCACACATCGGTTTCCTAAGTGCATAGAACTAATGGTGAGCTCACCAATCTCTTCACGAGTGCAGAAAGTTGAATGAATTCAGGTTTAGTTAACCCGCTTAGTGGTAAATATCCTAGACTGCAGTGTTTACTATTAGTTATATACACTCGAGAAACCAATGTGTATGATTATTGGTGTACAACTTTAAATGGTGGATCACTGGGCACGTATATTGATGAAGAGTCCAGCCAACTGGGTGAATTAGTGTGCACTGCATGTTGCTTGAACAATGGGATCTTGAATGCACATTGCGACTGCACAATATACTGAGGCCGCGCTTGGCTGAGAGGTGACTTTTTATCTATCACAAGATACATCAAGTTGTGGGTCGAGAAAGTGTCTGCTGGCCTATATAGCCGCAAATCAACTGCAGTTGCTGGTCAAAGGCTCAATCCCAATAGTTCAACCACAGTCCAATCCGGTCTAAATAACCGGTTTGAGACGTTGCGATGGGTTGTGTTGTTGTCGCGGCTAACACAACTGAACCATCAAGCCCAGAGTACGCAACATCTCTAAATATATCCACTAGGATACTTGTTACAAAAACAATGGAGAATTTCAACAAGGAAATCTTTTTTTTAATTTACACTATGGACTGATACTCATTGTGAGATTTTAACACTTGTAACGGAAACTCAGAGCAGACCTTTCCTAACCTGGTATTTTCACTATGAGAAGGACATATCATTGCAGATTATGGTTATCTAAAGAAAACACCTCACTACGGTTAAATCCCAATACAGTCAGCAGTATGACGTTCAACTTGAACATTAAGTTATTGCTTTCAGTCTTAACGTTTTCCAATCGACCTCTGCGTAGCACAGTAGGATCTAGAGGAACAAGTATTCGGCCCAATTATAGCTTTATCAGATCATCACAATACTCAAGTTCAACCACCATGTGCCAAGGTAGCAATCAACTACGACCAAGTCAAACGTACGATAATAAGTTTGTGAAGGTATATACACACATTCACAAGAATTACATAAATCACCTTCAGCCTCCAATTGATTTCAGCATCATAATTTAATTTTTGCAACCATTCATCAGTGAAATGATTTGGAGCACTGAAATGAAACAGAAAATATAAGAAAAAATTAGGACAATTTGAAATTCCTATGATCATAGGAATCAGACATCATTTATTAAAAAAACACATGAAAAATACTGTCATTGACCAACCGATTAAAATTGATTGATCATTGAGTAACGGCAGTTTTAAGTTTGTTCAATGCGATGTAGCCACTAATCTAAATGACTCAACATCGTATGGGTTATGTTTTGATGTTAGATAATTAGATATTCTTGGTGGAAAGACCTGTTTGAACAACATTTCGCGCCAGTTGGTGTTCATCAGCAAGACATACTTTTAACCTTGTAGAAACTGATGAAACGTGTGTGACTCTAATATGAGTCATCCACTTTTACAGTCTGAGACGTACTCACTTAGCTGTTCTGACATTTAATTCCAGTCTCGACCATCTGGAAAGTATTAACCATTACGAATAAATTCACACTAGTGGCTATCTGGACTCAGTAGCTTAGTGGATAACGTACTGGCTTTCAAAGTGTTAGAGACTGAACTTTAACTGGAAATTAGGTGTGAGCCACATCCGAAGTGTGAAGGTTGATGATACTACCCTGATAACTATACCGATGTACGCAGAGTGGAGTTTGAATCCGCAGCTTGGAGGTTAAAAGTCGACGACTTTAAACATTGACATCGCAGATCTACTACTATACACAATCTAAATATAGCATAACCATTCATTTCACAAGTCTCTTTTTAATTTAATCCGTATTTTATAAAGACTTTAACAAATAATATGTGTATACTGCTGTATAAATGTTAATTGTCATTGTAACGTTTTACGTTCACATAGTTACACACACACACACACATACACTCAATACGTAACTATGGCAACTCTAGATAATTTGAAGACATGATAATTTTCTTTTTTTAAAAAAAAGCCCAAGTGAACTGCTTACCAAAAATAAAATCAATACAGCATTAACTCTATGTTCACTTGTAATGAATAATGAATGTGATCTGAATATCAAATTAATACTTTTAATAACTTTATTAAAAGTTTGTGCGTGCTCGTATAAGTAAAAGTGTAGTAGAATAATCCAAAATACAAATAAACGGAAGTTCAGTACTATGGTTGTGATGATGATAATAATAACATTGTTGATAGAAATAGTTCATTATGAACTTGATATATCTTTGGATTAAATTAATACTAACCGATCTGTTATTTAGGACAGAAGTAGATGAACGTAATCAGTTCGAACATTATGAAACGATTTATTGCTAGTTGATTGATTATTCATCAAATGGGAAACTTAGATTGATATCATAAATGGATAAATGCTAGATCACCAATGAGACCCTCGACGGCCGTTTCGTCCTAGAATGGGACTCCTTAGCAGTGCGCATCCACGATTTCACACATGAGTCTCAAACCAGAACCTTCGATGTCACACGCGAATGCTTAACCTCTAGACCACTGAGCCCATATTCAACCATGTTAATGTTTAACTTCAACCAATCCACGATATTACGCGATCGTCCATCATTGTTTTCAGTGAGTAACTGTCTCACAACAGAGTGAGTAAATCTACAACGCTTCTCTGTGCCAGATTTATTATTCGAGCTAGTGACTGGTGATTTATTATGTAACAGACAATGCTGTCTCTTTGAACACCTATCAACGTTACAAAGCCTTGTCAATCTGCATTCACTAGTTATATGTCTTTGCCTAAGACAGCATTAAACAAGATTTGTAATGTTTCTCGAGCGACTACATGTGATTGTCTAAACAACCGTTTTAAAATTCCTCCAGCTTTCCGATAACTAGCACAAGTGTTCATCTTAACACATCATTCGATGACTGCATTCACTTTACTCCTGCAGTAGTGTATCAAATATAACAAGCGCTGAACATCACCAATGACCGTTGACGCTACATAGGTTTCAAAATGGCCATATAAAGTTTCAGTACACCTTTGGCTGTCCATCAAGGTAATTCAGTTCTACCTTCATAAGTTTTAGACCGACCACAACAGGCCACAGTGACTCATAGTGGCCTTAAGGGTGATCAGCTTTATTAATTCTACCATCCAGATGATTTTTTGAGTCTCTTTTTGTTCGGTTAAATAAACCTTTAACGATGGGAATCATGAAAATAACCTTATTCTACATTATCATCACTATTCTATATGGATTTTGGAAGAACAGAACCCCCAATGTTTGCATGGTTGCTTAAGGGTCGTCAGAGGACTATTCATTTTGTCACTATCTTCACCAAAAAGAAATATTCTAAGTCACCAAGTGAATCGCTTAGTACAAGATCAATCCCTAAAAAGTTAGACGATGAAAGTGTTATCTTTAAAAGCAAGTATATGACAGAGTTAAATAAAAATGTGAAAAGCGGATAGCCCAAGAAACACCATTGACAGAAACCAGGCTGGACGACAGTTCGCCATAAGCTCAGACTTGACCAGAAGTGTTCGAGTAGAGAGCCTGTACAAGGTTAGCATACTTGTTTGGTACGCCCTTCAATGACAGATACCGCCATATCATCTCACAATCAACACAGTCGAACATTTCCTTAAGATCAGAAAATACAACTTTCGTCGGACGTCGAAGAGTGTGTTTACGTCCTAGAACCCGCCGAAGGGCGCATATTCGGTCTACGCATACACATCCAGATCTGAGACCAGTCTGGATTTCTGGGATTGGCTCTTCGCGATCTCTAGTTAGACGTCGAAGTATTATTGAGGTCAATTTTTTCGATAATAAATTAGTTAACCTGATTCCTTTGTGATCGTCATAATAGGATTACTGTCCGTCTATGTAAACTGGGAAGGTCAGAAATCGAGACCAGCCAAATGGGATTACACCCAGTAGTCATATTCCGTACAAGATTTCAGTTGATCTAACTGCTAAAATTGGACCACCATCCTTTAAAATCTCAAAGGTTAGTCCATCAGACTATGCTGCTCTCTCCCGCTTTCGATTGTTTATAGCCTTTTCAATCACACTAAGAGTTGAAGCACTTACATAAGTTTCAAACCCAGGTTGCTTGGGTTACTGAAGGCCAGTTGAACTGTCCCCTAAATTATCCCGTTCATCAGTTAAATTAACTGGACTGAGAGTGAATAATGATCCCGTTTTTTTCCGAAATAGTCACACTAACAGCTAGTTTTAATATTCATTTCCTCGATAATTTTGCTGCTGCCATCGAATCTCTTCTGATTTCACTACCCTCCACTTTACACAATCTTTACGCTGGCTTTTGGTCAACCTTCTTTTGGGCTGTCTCCGCTCATTATTGTGATCGGAGCCAGGCTGGATGAGTTTCCGAGTATTCTCAGTAAAGTGTGACAATGAACAGTGAATGTCAAGCTTTCAAACAGGGTTGGTGTATTCAGATGATTTTCATCTAGGAGATTTGAAAAATCGTTGTTCCAAGACAACGTACTCTAAGTCTACTCCGTGTATAATGAAAGCCAGAATGGGTTTATTTTGGTCTCATACATCTTTGGCGTTGTCTTGACGTTATTCGAGCTGTAAAAGACGCGTCCAACAACACAACATTGCATCTAACTCCTCTTAATATAAGTGAGACCAGGCTTATTCAATGTAAGGATGCTCAGAAACTCACTCTATTCAATGATCGTTGTCACAGAAGTCCAGATCCAAAAATATGTATTCGGATGAAGTGGCAGTATTTACACTGATAACACCATTTACAAAACATTGACTTCAGTGGTTTGAATAATATATTTAATGAATATTATTAAGAACCTTCCACAATTTACGTCATTTTCGAACTTCGAGGACTTAGTACTCAAAACTCAAAAATGGTCAGTCAATGGTATGACTTCACGGAATCAAATATAGCTGTGTAAAACTGGCTCATGTTGTCCCATAACGACTCTATGGTCGGGGTTCTAGAGATAGTGCAATTCAATGAATTGAGACATAGTACTAATGTAACTTACCATTACGTTTTTCACAAAAATTGAGCTTCCTTAACTGAATTTTTTTTCTTGGCTGTAATTCTAGCTGAACTACTTTTCCTATCAATAACTGTTCTTATTCGTTTATTGGTTGGCTGTATTAGCCCAACCATACCATTATTTCTTCACAAACTATCGTCTTAGTTCTATAGTTAACAGTCAATTATCCAGATCACCAAACATGTGTATATATGTGCAAAGATACAATGCTTTAAAACCAAAAGCTTTTCTCATTTGAGCAACAATTCTGTCTTTTTTTTCTGTAATTATAATGGAATGTGACTCGAAAGTTACGAAAATACTAAGCTGCCAAATAAATATGAATTCATGACGCTTTACAGTTATTGGAAATTGTGTTAATAATCAAAAGTCATTTCTACATTAACAATAAAAATATACATTACTACTATTAAACTGTTGAAGCTAGTCGGTAGCAAACCCTACCTGACCTAAATCTCGTGCTAGCTGACACTTGGAAGCAAGATATACTTGCAATTATGAAGGAACAGGCGCTCCACATGGAGTTCAAACTCGTATCGCCAAGACCCATGGTTTGAGGCATTACCACTGGAGAATGATAGGTGGTGTGAATTTGTATATACCATGGGTCGAAAGTTTCAAAAAAATTATAGGTATTCATTATTATTGTTTTAATTAACACGAAACATAGGTTCAGGATTTCCTGCCGTCTACCTTAAGTCACCTGATATCGCAACATAGTGCACACAATGTAAAGTTGCATAAATGAGTGGCTACATTCCGAATTAATCAATAGAATTCAATCACTACTGAAGGACTACAAAAACAATAAATCAGTCACTATTGTGACTAATCAGTATCACATAAAATAATACTTACATGGTATGCAAAACTTTACCTAATACAATCCCATCCGTAACATTATGTATAGAATAAACATTTGTTGCTATGTTAAAAGTCCTCAACTAGAAAAGAAAAAAAAGGTTTTAAAAAATTACACAGTACAGTGCAATAGAATATACCCATTCAAAGAGATTTTCAATCGGGAAATTTAGAGACATTCGTAAATATGAAGCAAGAATGTCGATGTTACTGAGAGACGTTTAGCAAACAAATGAAATCCAATAACTTGTTTGAAAGAAACGAACAACCTACAATACAGAAGAATGTAATAACAATTGTAAAAATCAGTATAAAAAAAGTTTATAGAAATTACTGAATTTGTAATATTACAAGAGGAACTTGCCTACATAATGGTGTGTTATCGATAGCAGTGAATGATGGTCGCTAAACATCATCAACTGACTAAAGTTAGAAGTGTGAACCAACTGATACCAACGATGAAAGCTCCACGACCAAACCATCCAGCTCAGAGAACAAAGCTCCATCAAAACCAACTCATCCGTTTAAAAACCGAATGTTCGTTATAAGCGCAAAGGTATATTGACATCTCATTTGTGTGTACACGAGGATACCGCTGAAAAACCAAGCTGAAGCAGGGAAACGTTCTGAGACTGTTTCTTACACTTTCTGACTAAAGACAGTAGCGTGACTTCAGAAGACGCAGCTCGATAGTAGCGTCTAGCCGAAATGTGATTGTATGCAGGGGTGTTGTTTGCGAAATTGAGAGGACAAAATGTGAATGTTTGCTGTTTTACCGGGTTGATGGATATAGAGGATCCACCTGAGGTAGTTGGAAAACCATGATTCAAAACCAATAGTGTGAATGAGCTCCAGGATCCTGAGGGAACAAATGATGTATTAACCAATTGCTGGTCATTGGCTACCGAGGGACTACATCTCTTAACGTCGCTCCATGGTCTTGTGGACTAGACCTTTAGGTCAAAGGCTCGCAGTGTGGCTGCCTAAAGAAACTACCTGCTTCGGTCTGGGTACTAAGGCAGTATCCCAGCCCTCACACAAATAAAATGATTTGTGTGGCGCTTGTATATTTGATGTCTCGTTGAACCAATGTTTGTGCTTAAATAAATAAACAACTAGTACGGGTATCAGATAGACTACAGACGATGATGTTGACATTTTGTAAGAAAATAGCCAATCCAATCTGTTGTCCAGTCTGCACCACTTTGAGAACGATAGAGGAGGCGAGTTTGAATGACATACGTGGTTGACGTCGACAAATTGGTAACACCTGTTGAAGCTAAAATTCAAACCGAGCTAGTCTCAACACTAGCTATTAACCCGTCGGAAATCAAAGATGAGCATTAGCTGCAGTCGCATGACACCAGGAAGACTGAGAGCAAAGTCCCTTTCGACTTCGCGAAACGTCCCACTTACAAGCACTGCATTTCTACAAGCTTCTTACAACTCATTGGAGCACGTCGGTATACTACAGTAATGGGTAATGGTGGTGTGAATCTGTTGCCTGGAGAAAAACTCTTCGACCTTGAGTATTCGAATAATTTTGTCTTAATGTGCGATAAAAGCCAGGCCACACAATCCGCACTTAGTCAGTGTCCGTAAGTACAGCATGGACTTTGCACCTTCCAAATCGAAAACACTTTTATAAGACTGACAGAAGCCTGTGCTTGTACTCATTCTTGGCGACGACCAGTTAGAGGTAGTTGAAAAGTTCATGTATTTGGGTAGTCATATATTACTACCATTCATGTAACTACTATGGATTTGGTAATCATCTTGTTGTGATAATGAGGTGGCAATTTGGACCGATGCATATATGTGCCTGGTCCTACATTGTAGATGGCTGACAGTTGTGGTGGCATGAGTGATGAGATGAACTAACGTATAGTGAAAACCAGAGCAACTTATGCTAATATGACTCATCTTTGTTGCCTTAGTGATAATAGTATGTCTGTGAAAAAATGGATCTACAATGACTCAGTGAGAGCAGTTTTTCTCTATCCTGATGAAACCTAGCCTCTCTGAGTTGAGGGTGTTAAACAACATTCGACATCTGGTCACCATTGTCTCCGAAGGATTGCTGACGTCCACTGACAATACTATATCAGTAGTGCAGAGGTTCAGCAATATGAATTCAGGAACAGCGATGATAATTTAATTGGTATTACCACATTGCAACACTGAGTTTGGTGGCTTGGATACGTCCTAAAAATGTCGTCCCAGCGGATTCCACATCGAGCACTATTTATTTATTTAAACACATAAACATTGATACAACGCAGTGAGGTTAACTGAGGTCTTAGGTAGAATTTGGGAGCTAGACGTAATCCCATCTGTCTGGTCTCAATCACTGATTGTGCCAGTCTATAAGAAAGGGCAAAAGTCCTCTTGTGACAATCACAGAGGAATCAGTTTGACTAATATAGTGTCTAAAATATTAGCTTCAATAATACTTCGACGCCTTTATTGCTATCGTTCTACTGTAATATATTAGTTTCGATTATTTGCTGTCCGCATCTCGAAAACCATAGGATTTTGTGCACTGTTTGAGTATCGACGTAATCTCACAGGCGACCGATCAATAAATGAAAACCGGTAGTTTCAACCCTGTCCACCGCACCTCACGACCACTATCGATTTCCTATGTAAAGGTCAATGGGTAATAACTTATGTCCACTGTTCTCTCTTTTCTATAGATGATGAACATGGAGATGAAGAACCTGGTGAATCAGACGGTTAACTTGTTGGTTACCATATTTCTACTCATATGAGATTGCAGCCGATGATCCAACACCGATTTTGATTATCACATGGCTGGAATAACTCGTGCTTATGGTGAGAACTTCACTTAATGAAGCGTTTACACTAAGCGTTCAGAATCCTATGTGATCAGTTTTTAGCGCACTTCTCTGAGATTTGTTTCCTAGCCTTGGTTTTTTATTACATTGAAGATTCTGGTTAGAGGCTGAGAAGCATGACATAATATTAATATATGAAGGGGTCACTTCTATTGTTATATAGTATTAACTAGTGGAGGAAATGCTATCACGTATATTATTCGATAGAGAGTCCAAAATGGAAAGTGGTGACACTTAAAATATGGGGAAAAATATGGCGAGACTCTAATTAAGGGACGAGCCAATCAGAAGCATTCGAACAATTTCAAGGTCACGGAACCAAGTTCAACACGCGATGCTAACATACGATCGGTTTACAGCGGATTTTAGAGAGGAGGTGATTAATGAGAGGCTACAAAAGATGAGACGGCGAGACTAATTTAGGGATGAGCCAATGAGAAGCGTTTGGGCAAATCCAATTATTAGCCGATCAGAAGACAGTATAAAGTAAAAATATATTACAAGAAAGTAATGAATTACAGTGGATATTCTTCTTTTACATGATTAAAAACTTGTAAGGGTTTGATAAAGGCTCAGAAGTTCTGAATTCATAATGAATACGGTATAGAAAGTCGTCCATGGGGTTAGGGTTAGCGTGCTAACATGCGATCGGTTTACATCGGATTCTAGAGAAGAGGTGTTTATTGAGAGGCTATAACCCTAACCCTAAACTCTGACTTTAACCTCTAACCCTAAACTCTAAAATCCCTTTTAAACCAATCGCTTGTTAGCACCCTAACCCTAACCTAACCTTAATCCTAAACTCTAACTTTAACCCTAACCCTATGGGCGAGTTTCTATACCATATGCATTATGAATTCAGAACCTCTGAACCTTTATCAAACATTAACAAGTTTTTTAATCACGTAAAAGAAGAATATCCACTGTAATGCATTACTTACTTATAATATATTTTCACTTTATACTGTGTTCTGATTAACTAATAATTGTCAAGGTCATTCAACATTAGTTCAAAGGTCGTTCCTAAATTAGTCTCGCCGTAAAATATATAGTGAATTTTCATAAGATTGTCAGCCATAGTTGACAGATATATTGATTCCGTACGCTTGAAATGATGACCGAAAAAAATCCTAATTAGGTTCATTTCAGTTGATGACCACATAAAGGACGTATGACCGCCATGCATTGATGATGACAAACATTATTAGGATATCGTGAGCGTCCTGAAAGACATTTATGTGTATCGACTTCTATTGCTGCTAGCTACAGACAGACATTTTGTTATGAGAACTATTAGGAAAAACTGTACAAATGAGAAAACGGTACTTTTTGTCAATAATATAAAAAAGCCAACTTACCTCAGTCAGTCAGAAAGTAACCACCCATAACGAACATTCCGCTCAACTTGATTTAAACAATTCTCTATTCAGTTCCCCTAATGTGCTGTCGTTAACATCGAAAATCACTCTATAACGTTAATTTTTGATATTATTCCCTCTGTAAATATTTTAGGCGATTTTGTTGTGTTCGAAATACAATACGTGTATAAGGAGCTTGTGCAGATGGATTGTCAGTGTAGCGTTATTGAGATTGTGTTTTAATTTACATCATGGACTTATCAATATTAGCCACCATTGAAATCCTGGAAGATGTGGACAGCTTTTTGTCTCCGTATGAGACTGCTCAACACGTGGGGCCGGAATTCAGAACGTTTGCTCTGGCGCGCGAACGCTTAAATTCCAAACCACCGTCATCTAAGGGTGTTAATTTCTAATCGGAGTGGCCATCTTCCATTGTCTTCACTGGGTAACTGTCTCACTCCCGGCACAGCTAGATTCCACTGTTCACGGCTTCTCACTCGAACTCAGAGAACTACTCATCTAAGATAGTCACTCGTGAACACTGGATAATTATCAGTGTGTGGGTTGCAAATATTGCTGAGTTTCAATTGAGATCATTAACTAATTCGTGTCCGATCACCACTGAAAACCCGCATTGATTAGTCTTCTCACGCTTCTTTCCTTTTTGTTTGATTTCAGATATTTACTCAGCTCGACTGCGGGTATTCTAGTTTCTTAAATGAACTCAATCTGATCAATTCGGCAGCTCTTTGAGGGTTTGCATATCTTGTTATCTGAGTGAGTGGGATTTTTACAAGGCTCAAAGGTTTCTGGAAGAAGTAGCAACTATATTACCGAGCAGAAGTTTGATTGGTTTCAGTATAATAAATCATGCATTTGAGTGAAAATTGTTTAAAAGGAGACCACATCATCGAGAAGTTACATTAACACACATCCATTCGGAAAACAGACATATATTTGTAGAATTATGGTCCACTTCGATATTAGAACTGCTCTAGTAATAGAACTAATTGTAAAATTGTAGATTTGCTTCGATGTAACTGCCTAATCTATAAGATGTTACGTAGAAGTGACATCATAGTCTGCCCAGATTCACTGCGTTGTAATAACCACCAATATATAGTGAAGAACAAACTTAGATTAGAGATAGAACAACATATTTAATATGGACGAAAATAAGGCCACACCAGCATAGCCATGTCATACCATCCGATCAACTCGAATTTGTGGTGGTTCCCAAACAAAAAGAGCTTACACAAAATATATTGATACACTAGGTTAATAGTGATATACCAAAATAAACCAATAGTAAAGAAACCTAGATGCCTGTCCGTCAGTAAAAACCAAAGTTAACAAAATACCGTTAGCAATACAAAAGGTATATTAAACAAACAGACACTAACAGTTACTAGAAAATGAATGTTACTTGTGAACTGCCTCGTGAGAACAACGACCACAAAGTGAGCAAACTTGATTGACAGGTGTTCCTCTGCAAGTGACTGCACCAATGACGTAATGAGGAAGACGGAGTCCAATTGTATTATACAATAGTAATCCGCGCCAAACGTCCAACGTTGAGTCGGAAGGCCTATAATGATGTTATAATACTTTTATAGTCTTCAATCAAAACGGTAGCCAATAAAACAGAACGAACAGCGTAGATAGTGTTTTATATTTTAAACAACGCGGTAGTAGTATCGTATATCATTCATCGAAGCAATTATCATCGTCTTTTTACCAAGTGATACAGCGAAAAAAACAGATATTGAATAAAAATGTGGTTACAAATAAAGTGTGACAAATCAGAGAAAAAATGTGGTTTTTAATTTTGTTGTTACGAGAATCACTGAATTTATGTCACCATAAATTAATTCAATTCATTATTCCCGCCTTCTCCATCGTTTGGTTTTTCTACGAGTTGAATGTTGAATATCCATTTTCCCATTCGCCTTGTGTTCAGCCTTGAGAATTGTGTAGTCAGGGCCCAATGCCACTAAATATTCTCCATATGGTAAACAAAGTCACCTCCAAACAATCAGTAATTCAAAAGAACGACTGCTGACCACGACTGTCAAGCAAATCTTTTATTTTTTAAAGATACTATAAGGCATTCTGGAGTTTTAATTGTCCTTCATATCTAAAATCGAGTATACCTAAACGTTAAAGTATATTCAGGCCGTTTTCAGTCTCTAAGGACGTGTATATATTACCGAATTATTATAGTATTCTAATTGTCGTATGAATTAGGAATTCCAGGATTAACGCAATTGAATTAAGAAGACACAGGCACCGACGAATGTATTGTATTTAGAATGCAAAATCAAACATTCAACCAGTACAAAGGTATCATTGGTTCATTCAAACACCACATCCGCCACAGCTTAAATTGGAGTCTAGGTGTTTGTAATCAATCGTACGTCTTCTTCTCAAATTCATCCTAAGTCTGTCTGACATTGTATTGGATAAGGATTCTGTATTATCTAGAATATGCTCATTAGCATTAGAATTAACAATCGAAAATGGAACTGACTCACCTGGTTCCTGAAATTGTATTTGATCTACATGTCGACTGTGTGTACTTAAGTCATCGATGTCTAGAATTCGCACCATCGATTTTCCGACATTCTTCAGAACAATACCCGTAGATGGTCGAAGATCATTTCCTCGATAGTATGTAACTTCTGCAGACTCCAAACATCTCATATTCGACCGAAGAATTCTTCCTTTCAATAGCTTCGCTGGAGTCTCCTTCGTCACCCAATGTTTGGCATTTCTATATTGCAATAGAAAGGTATCTACACCCCTCTCCAGCTCATTAAATGTTGAGGGGGCTATAGAATCAATAGCAGTCTTTAATGTTCTTACAAAATTCTCTGCCTGACCATTAGAACACGGACGTCTTGGAGCAGTAAATAGATGTTTGCACCCTATACCGTTCAACCAGGTAGTGACTGCGTCTGCAGCAAAATGTGAGCCATTATCAGTCACCAACACCAGGGGAACACCTTCTCGACTAAACACCTTTCTTAATGCTTGTATTGTGAAATCAGAATTTGGTGAAGTTGTGAAAAAAACTTCAGGCCACTTTGAAAAAGAATCAATGACTACTAGTGCGTAGTATTTACCAAGAAATGGTCCACAATAGTCAGCATGAATCCTCTGCCAGGCCACGAGCGATACTGGCCATGACACACACTTCGAAGGATGATTTTTCAACTGATGACATTTCTCACAATTCTTTGCCGTACGACATATATCTGCATTTATCTCTGGCCACCAGCATGTGAGCCTTGCCAAGGACTTCATTTTCTCAACACCTAAATGACCACTATGAAGATCTTCAAGAACAGATTTATGCAATGAAGGAGGAATGACAACACGATCGTTCAAACACAGAATACCATCAGGAGTAGTAGATAACTCATCCCGCTTTGAAAAATAGATAGGAAATCTCCGTTTCAAATTAGCATTCCAACCTTTCCTTATAGCACTGAGTATACATCCAAAATATCTACGAGTTTCTCTAATGACATCTGAACGTCTCACTGGTAAAGGTTGCACTAACAAACAATCCGAAGTATTAATAGGTTTATCTTACAATGACTGTCGAGAAATGTAATCAACATGTTGAATCTGTATGGCACTTCTGTGCTGAACCGTATAGTCATATGCACTCAAAGCAATACTCCATCGCTGAACCATAGCTGCTGAGGAACGTGCTAAGGATTTTTCGGGATGATAAATAAACTTTAAAGCTTCATGATCAGTAACAATAGTGAATTTCTTTCCGAATAAATATTTATGAAGTCTTTTAACAGCCTAAAACACAGCTAATGCTTTTCGCTGAGTCTGTGAATAACCTTGTTCAGTAACAGTAAGTTGGCGTGAAACACAAATAACTGGTCTACCTTCCTGTTCCAAAACTGCACCAATACCCGCCGGTGATGCATCAGTAATGAACACAGAATGCACACTGTGGGAGTAAGTTCGAAGAACAGCATCACTTTGAAGAAACGTTAGTAGACTTCGTAAGCATGACTGTTGTTCCTCACTCCATCTGAATGAATTGGATGTTAAAATATTAAATAAACAATTTGCACGACAAGAAAAATTAGGAATAAAACGGGGATAGTATTGAAGAGCGCCCACTAGTGGACGTAATTCCGTAAGATTTTTGGAGACGGTGCATTAGTCAGTGGAGCTAGTCGTTTCATATCTGGGCTAAAACCATAACCATCAACTAGGTATCCAAGGCATTCAAAACTAGATACACAAAATGAACACTTATTTGGATTCACTGTTATATTCTTCTCAATTAAACGACGCAATAAAGCAATAAGTCTCTGGTCATGTACTACCTTATTAGAGCCATGAACAATGAGATCATCTTGATAAACTTCAACACCTTCAAGATTACTAACTACTTTATTCATAACTTACTGAAATATGGCTGGAGAACAACTTAGACCAAATGGAAGGAAATTGTATTTGAACAGACCAAAAGGAGTGTTGATTGTAGTCAAAATAGATGAAGATTGATCTAAAGGGGTTTGAAGATAAGTATCCTTTAGGTCAACTTTCGAGAACACTTTAGAACCATGAAGTCGATTTAGAATATCTTCAGCTTCTACCGTCGTGCACGTTTGCTTCAACAAACGGGAGTTCAGAGTTAATCTATAAGCACCGCAAATTCTAGGGGTCTTGCCGTCCGACTTCAGTGGCGTAACGATAGGAGTACCCCATGCTGAAGACTGAATTGGTTCAATTATGCCTTTCACACACAAATCGTTTAATGTCTTATGTACTGCTTCTCGAAGACCATAAGGAATTATTCGTCTTTTAAGAAAGACGGGATCACCCTGTACTTGAAGTTTTATAGGCTTAATTTTCATACCTCCACTGCACTTAGCACACATAGCTATCAAATCTTTAAGTAAAGTATCCGAACTTTCTTTAGAAACTAGGAAGGACAACTCCACCTTAAGCCTTTTCAAATTCTTTAAACCCAATATTGACAGTCCTGTTTCGCTAACTAAAAATTCACAAGGTATGTATGAAGAATTATCATCTCTGATTAGCAATTCACAACATCCTCGTATGGGCAGTCTGTGTCCAGTAATCCCCAGTATTGATACTTCAGTGGGTCGTACAACAACGTTAGGATCTTAGGCTTTCCAGTTCTTGAATGAAATGATGGACTCTATACTGCCTGTGTTCAGAATAAAGTCATGAAATGAACCAAGCGATGTATATAATCGCTTCTGAATATGAGCATTACCTTTCGAAATAGTGGACAAAGACAAATGATCACTAGAAACATCCGAATTATTGAAATTTAAATTACAAGATTTAGTACAGCTCGAAGCAAAATGGACAGTAGCTTTGCATACTGACTGAATGTGTCCTACCTTACCACATTTAAAACATTTAGCATTCTTAACAGCTCTCTTTCCAAACTCGGTATGTTAATTCCTGCATTTAATCGATCTCTCAGTTGCACATGAAGTTGATCACCGAAATTACACTTGGCAGCTTGTTTCTGTAATTCAAGGATGAATTCCCGAACCTTTTGGTCATTTTGACGAACCATCTTATGAAACTTTGCTCTTTCACGGCATTCAAAACTGGTGCATTTTACATGACTTAAAAATAGCTCTTTAAGAGTTGCATAAGGGAGTGAGATAGGTTTTTCTGGATATGCCAAAGTTTTTAATAAGCTGTACGCTTCTCTCCCAATGAATGTCAGAAAATGTGCCACAATTTTCTCACCTTTAACATCTTTCTTGGTCATGCTCCAAATTTCGAACCTTTCCAAATAATCCTCAATAGCTTCAGGAGTTGAATGAATATCCAACTTTTCCATTGTAGGTTCCATCACGACGCCAATATAGTATTCTAATTGTCGTATGAATTAGGAATTTCAGGATTAACACAATTGAATTGAGAAGACACAGGCACCAACGAATTTATTGTATTTAGAATTCAAAATCAAACATTCAACTAGTACAAAGGTATCATTGGTTCATTCAAACACCACAATTATCTAATTGTTTAGGACAAAAATCCCGCTTATTCAACAGTTGATCGGCTTTCCGATGGTTTACTTTTTAGATACAAAAAATTGTTGACCGGCTGGTTTTACTGACTCTTTTGATTAATTCTTATGGTTGAATGAAACTTTCTAGCATTAAACTTCGCCTCATGACATGTGAAAATCAAACAAACATTAGATCACCAGAACATGGATCCTTAAAAATAGCTAAATTATTTTGAAGAGATGTATCTTCAGTATCGCATCTCTTCTCGCAAACGCTGTTAATTTTATCTGCCACACTCCGAAAATGCTAATTGATAATTATTCTAAAAGTAGCATTACAATTAGTGGTTTATTTCTTCAATGATATTACAAACTTCAAATTTAGTGATTTATATTAAGATAACTCGGCAACCTAAAATACGTGAACTCTTATAACTTTAATTTGTGATCCAAATCCAAAGATTTTGTACTGCTGTTAAGGCACTAAGTTTTCGTTTCGTTTGCGGAATAGGTGGATTTATATTTTCTTCAAACATAGCAGTATGCATCGATGATTCTTCTGTACTTGCCTACAGCTAAATAGAATCTTTGGCATTACCAGACAAGCCTATTGCGCTTCCCTGTGCAACTCTCGAAAATGTAGAGCGTACTTATTTCAATTGCTGTGAATAACGAATTTTCATGAAAAGATTATTCACGACGTCAATTATTACGCTACGTTATCTAGTTATTCAAATCCAGTGCTTGCTCAGGGTGATACAGATAACGTTTCATCAAGGAATTGCAAAGCGCATATTTGGTACATGTTGATCCTGTGTTAAATTTTACTCAATTCACGTAAATTTCCTAGTGATGAATGCTTAAAATGTGCAATTGGGCATATTTGGTCTGTCTGCAGAGCTATTGTCATTTTTGCTACTAACAAAGATAAACCCTGTGGTTTGGATTTGATTAGGTTGGGCGTTTCGGGTGGTCATTTATCTCAATCCACGATGTTGGAAGGTAATGTTTCCTATTGCGATTCGACTGTATATTTGACATGATTCTATCCATGACTTTATTGTTGACACGTGCAGTATAGAGTTATATCCCGGTGCAGAACTAAATGAAGCTTTGCTAGCTTAGCAAAGCCCTGAAACTAAACGCTGATCAAAACAATCTTATGTTCCACGTGACATTCGCCGTGAGAGCTAGTAGGACTTTTATCCAGAAAATAATTAGGGCACCACAATTAATACGCAAGCATCAGATGAATGTTAGAACAACTGTGTGATGAAAGTTTCTAATCAACTTCTTATTACATTTCTTATGTTATTTTACTTGAGATGGATTGTCCTAATGATTAGCAGATTTCCGTTAGGATATTCTATAAAAGTGAGAAAAATATTTCGAAGGAATGAAATCGTGATTGGAAATCTCATGCGATTATGGTTGATGCTAACTTATGATTCATCATTCTCCAATGAGATTCTTTAAAAATTTGAGGAAAATGTATCAGAAGAATCAATTCCTGATAAAGTCACATCAAATGTTAGTTTTTCTCATAACTTACTTATTTTTGAGGAGAAACTTGATAAATATAAACAAGTTTAAATAAAATTTAAAACTAATTGCAGTCAGAACGATAATAAATCAAACGTCGTTTATCCTTATATGAAGTCACCTTTAGTAAATCTGCTTGTCAAGGTGAGAAAAATGTTCTGAATCAAATTTCAGCATACGAAGATCCAACATTATTTTGTAGTGACCTACTTTTTTTGGACAGAACGCGATAACCAATTGTACCAGTGATTGTGTCATTATACCTGTTTGTTTAAGTGTTCTAAAAAACACACTTTTCCGTTGACTGCGACCTTGGGCGAACTCCCGTACGCTCAGTAGTCCCGATTGTAAACTTGGCACGACCTCGGTATTATTTCGATACCACGAGATCGCCAAGAAATACGTCTTAGTCCAACCTTCAACTGCCTCCTGATATTTGGCCTTCGGAGAGATCTAACCTGGTAACTGTAAAGTAGTCTTCCTGTTGTGGTGATTACAGTTAATGACGATTTTACCCCACACTACAGTTTCATGATAGAAGACAGTGCTGCAAAACTTATGCCACGGCGAGTAAGCCAGGTTTGCTCAAAGCCGCCCGCCGTTTCATCTAAGCGAACCTAAGCAACCTGACATGAGTCGGTCAATTCGGAATCCAGTTGCTGTGGATTTGTTGAGTATCCGTTGGATTTGACGAACGTTGTGTTCCCATTTTTAAGCGGTCTATTTTGCTCTTCCTATCTTGTAATGCACACGTTGGTACATTAGCTCGTTCGTAACTTGATCTAGTGAACCTCACCGCCTTTGTTTTAAACTTCAAAAGGTGCAGAAAATAACGTAACGAGAGCCATCGAAAGCTTACTTACTTATGTCTGTTACTCCCAATGGAGTATAGGCCGCCGACAAGCATTCTCCAACCAACACTGTCCTGACTCTTTGTTTCTAGTTCTATCCAACCGTTCTTCATTCTTCTCATGTCTGTATCCATTTCTCGTTGTAAGGTGTTCTTCGGTCTTCCTCTTCTACTTTGGCCTTGATGATTCCAATTGAGGGCTTGACTTATGACGCGGTTAGGTGCTTTCCTCGATGCGTGTCCTATCAACTTCCAGCGCTTCTTCCAGATTTCTCTCTCCGCTGGCATCTGGTTTGTTCTCTCCCACAGTAGTTTGTTGCTAATAGTGCCCGGGCAACGGATCCGAAGTATTTTGCGTAGACAACTTCTAATAAACACTTGTATCTTCTGGATGATTGCTTTCGTAGTTCTGCAAGTTTTTGCCCCATACAGTTGAACCTTTTGACATCTGGGCTGAATTCAATGATGTGCAATAGAAATTCCGAAACGTAGGGTAGAATATTCGTTTCCTTTCCCAGAATACTCATACCCATTACATTCACGCCGAAAGTGTACTTCTTACTGTTTAATTCTGCTATGTAGAAATTCGTCACTTCAGTTGGTAGTAACAGATAATTTTGGTCAGGGTCGTCTTGTTCTGTCTCCTAGGAATAAAAAAGAATGGCAAGTAGATGTTACACGGATCGTGGATCAATAGTGGCATGTCTGTGTCCTTGCCATCATATGTCAGTGTAATACATAATATGATGAGTTCTTACAAATATTCTCGACTGATAGTGAAATATAAACGGTAGGGTTCAACATATTCTTGGACATTGTAGTCCATAGAAGAAGAAAAAGCACACGTTTCATAATATAACAATGATCTCATTGCCCATACGAAGCAAACAGTATGTACAGATTCAATTTTTACTCAAGAATCATCCATGAGCAAATCGGACCGTAACTTTTCTAACACTTGTGTTTGTGTGGTATTCTTTATAATATAAAGATGGATGGGAATGCAACTGTTCAATATCAGAATTTCTTTGTAGAATTCAATTCATTGATAAACTGGTAAAAAGCTATGTTACAAGCACAAACATTACGAAAATTGTCGTGTGTCGAACAAGTGCCATTATTAACTGATAAATAACGACAACCAAAATCCTCGACAACATGCGGTATGTGCGCAAGAACACTTAGCTTGACTTCTTTACGGTCCCTGAATCTATGGTTCCACTAATGAGTACATTTTGTATCTTACTGAGTATAGATTCAAAACGTAGTCGGATAGGCACACGGTAACCTAAATAAAAGAACTACAATCGATTACAGAAAGTTGAACTCTTACTTAAGCTGTGACAGTAAAGGTATTTGTACGAACTGATGATTCGCTTGTACTTAGCGGCCCATTGATTTCGAATTCCGAATACAACACATTCGTTTGTACTCAATTAATTCTATCGGGCTTAAATCGCATACTTCTGAGAATCCCCAGTTTTTTCAATAATTTGAATACTTCTAATTTTCATGACAACAACTTGAGAATGTTGTCGTTTGAAGACGTTTAGTGTTTGCCGTCCATAAGGGAAACACACAAACAAATGAATTTGGAAGTTTGAAACATTTGAAGTGAACTCAGTGATAATCGAATTGTAATCAATTCAAATTATAGGTATATTCATGACTTTTCTTTTGACGTAGATTACAAATGTAGGCTGAGACCATGTTTTGTGGCACGATGGACTTACTCAAATAGTACGTTTCGCTTATAATTCTCAAGTAATATTTGACTTTGCGAAGGGAAGTGAGCATAGACGAGTGATGTGTGTGCACTCACCCAACTTATCAAGGTAATATACGTGGTCCGAGGTCTTCGAAATACTGGATTTGATTTTCAGCACGAACGCAAGTGGCCACTTCTCAGAAGCACTATTTTACAATGAGATACACGTGATATCCATGTCAGTCTATCGCGTCCTTTTAAGCAAAACAGCTACAAATCGTGGACTTAGTTAAGTAGTTGACACGTATGAAAACTCAAATTACCTATTTCCAGTTATCATGAATGAGTGACTGATAGCTAAGTTTATGTGAATAAAATTTTTCGAGGTTGATAAACTAATCTGGTTACAACAAATTTCCAATTATCAGTTCAGTGGTTCAAGATAACAGTAAATTAACGATAAATTTTATTTTGACTGACCTGTTTCGTAATTACTTGCTTGCTTACGCTTGTTACTCCTCATGGAGGATGATAGGTCACCTACAAACATTCCCGTCCAATTCTGTTCTACGTAATAATATTCACTTCCTGTAGCTGTTAATCGCTGTTAATCCTTTCGATGTTTTCTTCCAGTTACCGACTCAATGGCTTTGCACTTTTTTGTCTCCTTCCGGATCACAAGTTAGCACTTGCCTTATGATGCAGTTTGATTATTTTCACCCTCATTATCTTTTCCAGCCAGATGCTGGTTTTTTCTCTCACACTGTGAGCTTCTGCTGACGGTATCCGGTCAACGGGCACTCAGTGTTCTGCATAGACAATTGTTTAGAAATACTTGTGCGTTTTATATTATGTATGTAGTAGTTCTCCGCGTTTTAACTTCAAGCAGTGTGACTGTCTTGACGTCCGCGTTGAAGATTCTGACATTGACGTTGATTGACAGTTGTTTTGAGTTAAATATATTATTCAGCTTTGAGAATATCACCAGTGCTTTGACTATCCTCATCTTAACATCCGTATCAGATCCTCCTTGTTCGCCGATGATGCTACTCAGTGACTGTTCATCAGGTGTGGTTCGGTTGGTGTTCTCTGTGCTGTATTTCAGGATTTTAGGATCTTGCGAGAGTAAGAAGCCTCGTCTGACAATGTTTCACAATCGAAATGCTTTTGTCAACTGTTCGTTATGCACAACTTTGCGTTATAGTCCGTCATATGAATTCCGTGTGATGTTGACGATTACAAAACTATCTTGGTCCATTGGTTTTGATTTTTTTCACTCGCTTTTATTTTATAACACTGTCCAAACCACCTGCTATTTATCATTTTCTTATCATGCTTCAAATGGAATTAAAAACTCAAGCTTCCAGACGTCATGCTAAACGTAGTAAAACAACAAGATCTAACACTACTACCGACACTAGTTCAGGCAGTTTCAACGAGACGAGCTACTCTATTTATCTTGAAGCAGACAAACTTACGCCCACTCTCGCATTTCCAGACTTGTTGAAGACTCTATTAGTAAACATTGATGATAATCACAACTTCAATTATATGGAAGATGTAGGAAAGTTGCAAGTTGACATGTACATTCACAATCCGTTTAGGTATCTCATCAATCCCTAACCTTGCAGAAACTTCAAATCAGAAAAATGACACAAATAATTTCATAGATCATGTTGCTTATGAGGTATGTGAAAGAATGAGGCGATCTAGCAATGCAACTGTGTTAATATACCGGAAACATATGTCCCCAAAAGTTGCAAGTCTGATTTACTTAGAGCTGGCAATATGATACATGCACAAGACTAAAAAGTATTCATCTTTGCATACACTCACCGAAAATATTCGGAATCCTTTCATCTGTAGACGCAAGTGATATGAGACAAACACAGGTTTTCAAGAATACACCTGACAAAATCCCCATTAAAACTGTAAGGAGTTCTATATCGAAGGCATTTAACCTTCAAGATAGTCCAATTCATTAGGCTTAATAAAAAGCAGATTCGATTCTCATATATAAGCTGAACAGTTAAAAGGATCCGAACGGCTAATCTGCGCACTTACGAAGTTTAAAAACTTTCGTATAGTCTCAGATAAGACCACCGACTAGAGACCTACATAAAAACGTACCTTCAGCGAATATAAAGATGTTGAGATCATAACAAATCACGATGCATCAGCTGCGTGACCCACTGATGCAACTATCTTATACCATGTTCCCCAGTACTCTGATTTACCAACGAAGAGTGCTATGTTGCTTATTATGCCTGTAGTGACATTCGATAACCAATGTACATGTATGTACAGAAACTTCTGATTCCAGACACAATAACAAAAATATTATGATGGCCCTATCTCAAAAAAATAAGACTATACTTCCCGATTCCACGCTTCACCCTAATCAACGTAGGGGAGGTAATAAGGGCACACTTGATTCAAACGTTCCAAAAAAGGGCAATACAATCATTGTGTAAGCAGGCTTTATATTAGACAGACCGCAGTGAGCCAACGTGCAACATGGCTACCCTGAAACCTTTTAAAAATAAACCTGCAGACGTAAATTTTCACGAAACTTTCCCCTTGGGCAAGATGGATTACTAGGCTACAAAATATCAGCCTGTCTTGACTGCGCGCCAAGTCAATTTCAAAAAAATAATCCACCATATCAAAATAATAATAATTTTGGCCTTCAGAAATCATTGGTCCCACTAGCAATACAGTTTGTTGAAGCGATAGCTCATACGATCAGTCAAACATAATAGAACACAGTCTATGCAAATCCAAACTACATAACATCAATAGGGAAGCTCTCGGTTTTTTTACACTCCATTCTCCCTTTATAGACTTATTACATATCAATGCACGTTCACTTCTGGGCAAAATGTCAGCCTTGAAAACATTAGCTTTTCTAGCCAAGCCTTCTTTCATACTTATCACTGAAACATGGTGCTCTCAAGCATTATCTAATTCAGAATTAAATATCCGGAACTATCGACTTTATTGCTGTGACAGAGAAACTAAGCGAGGAGGTGGTTGTATTATATATGCTTTGGATACCCTAACAACTAATAAAGTTGAAGATAGTGTCCTGAATAGTTTACCAGAATCAGTCTGGATATCAGTCAACACCCTGAATCATAGTCTACTACTTGGATGTATATACAGAGCTCCTGATAGTCCGAATAGTGGGAGTGATCTTATTATCAATGCATTCATACATGCATCCTCTCTAAACTTTAATGCTAAGATTATCACTGGGGATTTCAATTATACTGGGACTAAGTGAAATAACGGTAGTTGTCCTTCATGAAATGATGAGTTCTCGGCAACCATTAACATGCACTGCTAGTCACAGTGGGTTCGTGCCCCAACTAGAGGCGATAGTATACTCGATCTAATACTTAGTAGAGATATTAACTATCTATAGAAGCGTGAGACAAATTAAAGCAGTGAACATAAGATACTAGATATTGATTCCCCTATCTGAACCCCTTATAACCGAAATATTCAAAAACCTATCAGTATAGAGATTAAAAGCATGCCAAATGGGACATCCTGCAATCTACTTGTGAATTATTGTCACAATGTGATTTATTGAAAAATTGATGATAGTTGTCAGTGAATTGAGTATATTCAACTACCGAATGATATTTTGTTTGTTGCCTCGATCACAGTACAACCAAGCATTCATAAATGATTTGCTATTTGATGTACTCACCAAGCAATCAGTCAATGGAGATGGCCTGTGTTAACCTTTTCAGAAAACGTTGTGAATTTATAAAGAAACAATCATGCACTGAATAAACCGTTTGTCGGTCGGACTTAGTTAGTTTGATGACTTGAATCGGACAAGTCTCTGATATACCGCAATTGCGAGTAAGGTGGTTTATAAGATGAAACTGATGAATATGAAATTGTCAATAACAGAATTCCTGAGAACACAGTCTTTTGTAATATGACAACCAAAACCTGATATTCTTTCGACCACACTAGGTTCTGCGTGTTGACCAATTACTTCAAATGTTCTTGGCTTACTTAATAGCCTACGACATAAAAACTATCACCAAGACGATTTATCACAGTCGCACAGACCAATATATTTGGCACGTATGATTATCTCAAACAAAACGACCACTTAACTCATTTGAAATCGGATAGTAGATGGTATCAGTGTTTATTCATAACTGAAGCAAGACCTTCTATACATTGACAGGCAAACTACTTGTTTTAATTCCAGTCTGTTTTCAGGAAAGTAGTAGTAGTTATTTATAAAGTGAAAATTTCTATCGTCTTTATAATGTGTGCGTAGTTAATCATCAATCATATGAATGCATAATTAGATAGCGACATTCCTCATTGTAATTAGGATTCATATTATGCTCATCACACGTTATATAATATCGTATTACTTGATTTCTCAGATAGAACACGGTGATAGACAACAAGAAAGTATATTTATTGATATTTTTACAGAGGAGGACAACGAAGGTCAACAGAGTGACATTTTTTAAAAGTCACACTCTCACATAATGTACACTTTTATTATAATTATAGCTAATTTAAGAAAAGTATTTCTTGTGTGGAAACGCATATTAAATTAGAAGAACCGAAGTAGATAAAATGCCATTTTGTAATGTTCAAACGCATCATCGTGACTGAATCGTCAATCCACAGTGCTCATCCTAAACTATTTTATGAGGAAGAAAGGAGCACATATTGTGTTCAAGTCATCGAATACGGTCCATCGTGGGTAATATACAGAAGTTGAGTAATGTTGTCTTCTCAATCAGTTCGACCATACATTTCAGCTGTCAAGCGCATTATGGTGTCGAATAAAGAAAAAATGTGCAAGAGTTAAGTGTTCGCTCAACCAAGATTTTGTAAGTTATATAAACAATTAATATTGTTTTTGATTAGATCCTATAGAAAACATTACGGTTTCTTTATAAATACTGTTCCAAACAAAATACAGCGGTCAAATTGCGAGCGAGGTACACAACGAACGATCAATGCTAGTCATAATGTAACTGAAGTTACGCCTCACTATCTCCTTGATTATCACCGATAAGAAATACAGTGGATGTAGACGTTTCAGTTAAGAAACCTTTCTTCCTGACGAAATCGTATTGTGAGGCATTACAATCTTTATGATAGTTGGTTTAATAGGCATGTAATAGTCTTTGATAAAATAGAGGACTTCTCAAAATTATCGAAGACATTCTGGCCCTCTGAATTGGAGAACGATCAAAATTATGTAACGTTCTATGTATCATTAAACAATTAGTCGAAGTAATCAATAATTTTTACGTGTCAAACAACAATCTGTAAAGAGAAAGGTGATTTTCAATGTATTTGACATTCCCAACTACGGTCAGTTGATGTGCGGTGGAAGCCATAGACTGACTTGTCCGTCTCCGGTCCTTACTTTGGGTGCATCTGTCAACTATATAGAATGTTTCATATACAGATTTTATTTTCTGATTGAATATCACTTGGCGGCAGCTGAAAATACAATTCGAGTTCAGACGTGGTTCGAGACAGTGGATCAATATTTAATATTCCACGAAGGGTAACAATGTGCACATAAATATGTACCTGTGTACCTGTGTGTACCTGTGTACCTCTAAACGAGATTTGCGAGTCATCTAGCAATTTGTTCATAACATTTAGCATACAAATACTAAATCATTCGAAATTGTTTCTCGCTCCTTCCATAACCATAGCTTACTTAATTGGTCTTCATGTATTAGGTTACTTGCCACTTTAAAGTATAATAATTTGCATGTTTGACTTTGTGAATAATTGATCCCATCGATTCCGTGTAGTAAGCAGCTGAAGATGCATCACGAAATTAAAATTAATCCATGTCACTCTGCTTGACCGATTCTTCTTGCTCCATTTAATCTCGACTGTTGATCGAAATTTCAGTTGACTGGCATACCCGAGATCAGTTTTCTTGTATGTTGACATTTGGCTCGCTTTTCCAATAATATACAGTTGTTTGTGATAAAATGTAGAAGTCACCATGAACAAGAGGATGTCACAGATTGTACAGAAAATGAAATATTGAAGAATCTTATCCAGTTATCTGGCACTCATTAGGAACATGTTAAAATGACATTAGTTCATTGCGAAGTGTTGTTAGCATATTTGAAGCATCCAACTCAGATAATTGCCCAAATCATTCACACTATCAGCATGCCGATTATTGAACTTCTCAAAGATATGCAAACTAATCGATAACTCACTTCTCCAACACGTATTCAATTGAGGTCACACACAGTTTGCAAATCGCCGTTCGAAATCTCACAAAAATCAAAATTCAACCGGCTCAAAATAGGTTCAAATGAAAGGTTTGTGCACTGGTGAAGCTAGAATGACTCACCATTTCACATTGGAATCCTGTGTACACAAGTGTTACGTTCCACACTTCATTCTTCAGTTGTCTTAGCACACTATCAACTTTTACTGATTAAAATAGTCAATTATTACAATTTACCAATTCTTGTCCATTAGATGCACAGTAGTGTAAACCTGCTGTCACATACATTATTGTTTTCAAGTATTTCAGGCACTGACATCACATAGACTCTTGCCGTCTATTCCTTCATTTGATGAACGATGCAACCGCTTGCATTGAGCCCTCAAAAAATTTCATTATGAGATTGTAGTTAAGCATCCTGATAACATAATCCACAATACGTTCTTCTGATAGTTTTATGCGAACATCAGTGACAGGTTAATCGGTCGTTGCACATTTATCTGGATAGACACACTTGATTGCTGACGAAATGTATGTTTGTGTTGAATATTGACTGAAGCTAGATCTCATAGTTAAGGGGAAGTGGTCACATATTACAGCAGACCAAATATATTTCGGAAACATCATGTGGTATCTAAATTCACCTTAATTTTGCAACGGAATTTAAATGAGTTATTTTCAAGGAAACACTCGTTTTTGAATATTTTATAAGTATGTCATGTATGTCTGCCTCAACAGTTTCGAATTCGTATATTCATGTGATGCTATTTAGAAGGCATTTTGACTGATTCAGACAAAATTGGATGTTTGTAATCTACCGCCAGAAAATAGTGAAGCTTGGTATAATGGTGGTTGTTACAAGTCAGTAAAGCGTATCCTCAATCTTGAGGAAATGAGTACTCTTTATGTGGATCAATCTGATATCACTCAATTTCGCCGTATGAGAATCAACTACTACTTCTTCGCTGGAACCACAACTAACCTCTCTAATACAGAGCCACTGCGAATCATAAAGACGGTTACAAATGAAGATTAATTAGTTTACGACAAAACAAGAACAAGAACAAGAGGTGTGGCAGAAAACATAAATTCACAACAATTACCGGTTTCTAGACATCTGCTCCCCACTCGATATTATGACATGGGAACGACCATCACCTGGTGAAATTGTCCATTGTGTTGAAACTTTCATCCTACAAATGATCACTACTTTTCTACACAAAACATTGAGGATAAAGCAAATAGCTTGTCCGTTAATTCATAGAAGAAATCGCTCTGGCAATGATAAACACTCTTACCTATTATCATCTAATTTTAAGTTATTCTAATTAGCATCTTCTCAGAGAATCATCTAGTTTTGTTGTCCTCAGCGTATCAAACTATGAAACACTCAAGAATAATTTTGATTCATTCACATCCAATTAATGAATGCATTCCAAGTACATTTACTTTCAGACTATATCCAATTATTTTGTTGACAAAGTCCACATCACGTTCTGTGTATGAACAGCACAGAGTGATACGTCTTTGGAATGAACGCTCTTTTTTAGATGAAGTCGTCGCCGTTCATCATGTCTGGATCGCTAATCACATATAATCGATAAGCAAAGAGCCACTGCGATTTCTAAAGACGGTTACAAATGAACATTTACTAGCCATAAAACACGACAACGACGACGACGGCTCTAGTCGATAATACACTAATTTTCCTATTGCATCGCACACCGATTTCACTAATAATTAGGATAAAATTACATATGTGCGAAATACTTACAGCTATTACAATAATATGCTGCATGTCATGCCGATCATCGTTCATGCCTATTGATCACAAGAATATCTTACGTTATACCGAATAAAATATCCTACGACAAAACAAATCAAACAATATGCAGAACAGTTATCACATTGAATTAAAACGAAATCAATGTTGAACATATGTCATATTTGGTAAATCAATCTTATTTCGAATTTTCTTCCCGTCATACTTCAGAGACGTTCATAATAATTGACAACAGCACAGTTACAGATGTCATGATTGGCTAGTAATCGAGAATCAATGGAATACTGCTAATCACGTGATTCGTATGTTAAACATACGATTAACTAGTTTTTCTTCATTATATGATCGAAATGATATGTTGAGACAGTTTCGCATGGATAATTTCATGTGAAAGTATTGACAAATTTCATAGAACTCTCTCCATTTGTAAATTCTAGTATAGCAAGAAAAAGTAATGTGTCAGAAAACCTGAATTCACAAAATGTACTGGTTTCTAGACATCTATTCACCACTAGATATCATGACATCGGAACAGCCCTCACCTGCTTGATATCGGCCATTGTGTTGATGTCTCAAAGTACATCGAGATGAATAGTAAACTGAGAACGTTGAATCAAGTGTAGTTACCCAAACAACTGACATAAGATTGTTAAAAGCAATTCCATCTATCTACAAATATTTGGTGGTCGATATTGCCTTGCTGTGAATAACTCACACATAAATGCCTGTCACACAATTCTTCCTTTCGTGTCACGACATATGAGACTATGATAGACAAAATCATCATTACCTGAAGTTGTGGATGGATATACTATACTGCTGATTAGGTCTGTGCTTGAATCGAATATTGATTAATATGGAACAGTCGAATGAAGTGGACCAATTTATTCAGGAAATTAAACGTCCATGATATGTCTGTCGTCTTTTATTGAAATTGGAATTCGTAAATTAAAAGAATTGAAAACGTTCTCACTATTCAGCATGTGAGTATTCAACCTTTCGAATATGCTTGTAAAGTCTTTCATTATTACTGCTATCATCATGTTTATCATTGTTATTTCTGCCAGCACTAACCTAGGTTTGTTCTTGTTGTTCAATTCAAACCCAAATATTCGTTTGGATATCACCTGATCAATTTGAAGTCAAGTCAGTCTGTTTGTGGTCTAACATTCAGTTGAATTATTCACTCACACACAGTAGCTTGTGATGTAGGAGAGATATGTTGGACAATTCAAAAACGTCTTCACAAAATACATGCAATTGAGGAGGCATTTTTCAGAGAAATGAAGTATGGGAAAACCGTTGAGTAGTGATTTTGTCTTGTCATAGGTTATGCTAATCAAACATACTTTAATCAAGATGGACGTAGGACCAATTTATACTCATTTTTTGAGTCACATTGATGTTGCTACTAAACAACTGATCGCAAACATACCAGTCACATTATTATTGACAACACGGACTAAATTGAATTCTTCCAACATGCATCTAATGCGCTTCATTCGTTTGAACATTTCAATATATACAACATTGCACATCACAGAGAATCACTAATGAATCTTATGAGTATACGTTATCTTGGTTGAGCGAACACTTAACTCTTGCACATTTTTTCTTTATTCGACACCATAATGCGCCTGACAGCTGAAATGTATGGTCGAACTGATTGAGAAGACAACATTACTCAACTTCTGTATATTACCCACGATGGACCGTATTCGATGACTTGAACACAATATGTGCTCCTTTCTTCCTCATATAATAGTTTAGGATGAGCACTGTGGATTGACGATTCAGTCACGATGATGCGTTTGAACATTACAAAATGGCATTTTATCTACTTCGGTTCTTCTAATTTAATATGCGTTTCCACACAAGAAATATTTTTCTTAAATTAGCTATAATTATAATAAAAGTGTACATTATGTGAGAGTGTGACTTTTAAAAAATGTCACTCTGTTGACCTTCGTTGTCCTCCTCTGTAAAAATATCAATAAATATACTTTCTTGTTGTCTATCACCGTGTTCTATCTGAGAAATCAAGTAACACGACATTATATAACGTGCGATGAGCATAATATGAATCCTAATTACAATGAGGAATGTCGCTATCTAATTATGCATCCATATGATCGATGATTAACTACGCACACATTATAAAAGCGATAGAAATTTTCACTTTATAAATAACTACTACTACTTTCCTGAAAACAGACTGGAATTAAAACAAGTAGTTTGCCTGTCAATGTATAGAAGGTCTTGCTTCAGTTATGAATAAACTCTGTTACCATCTACTATCCGATTTCAAATGAGTTAAGTGGTCGTTTTGTTTGAGATAATCATACGTGCCAAATATATTGGTCTGTGCGACTGTGATAAATCGTCTTGGTGATAGTTTTTATGTCGTAGGCTATTAAGTAAGCCAAGAACATTTGAAGTAATTGGTCAACACGCAGAACCTAGTGTGGTCGAAAGAATATCAGGTTTTGGTTGTCATATTACAAAAGACTGTGTTCTCAGGAATTCTGTTATTGACATTTTCATATTTATTAGTTACCAACTAAGAATTCTCCAGTACTCTGATATACCAACAAAGAATGCTAATTTGCCTGTTATATCTGTCGTGACATCTGATAGGCAATGTGCATCTAATGACGTCACTAATCCGATATTAATCAGTTTACCATTAGAAGCCCATAAACAAGTACTTAGTTCTAACGCTGTCAAAATTAAAATACCTTCGCCACGTAAGAAGAATGTAAGTACAGAACCTTCTGGTTCTAGACTCAGTATCAAAAATACTACGATGACCGTACCAAATAAAAATAAGACTGTACTTCCCGACACCATGCTTTACCTTACGCATCGTAGGGGATATTATAACGGCAGACTTGGTTCAAATCTCTCACAAGATGGCCACTGCAATCATTATGTAAGCAGGCCTAATATTGGACAGACCACAATGAACCAACGCACCTTACGGTTATCCTTAAACGTTTTAAATAACATACCTGTGAGACGTAACTATTCTCAAAACTTTCCCATTGGGCAAGATGGATTTCTAGGTTACGCACCATCAACCCAACTGGCAAGTGCGTGTCTTAACTGTCCGCCTAATCAAGTTCAACAAATTAACCCACTTAATCAAAATAATGATTATTTTGTCCTTCAGAAATCATTGGTCCCACTAGCAATACAGTTTGTTCAAGCGATAGCCCATACGATCAGTCAAACATAATAGACCACAGTCTATGCAAATCCAAACTAAATAACATCAATAGGGAAGCTCTCGGTTGTCCTTCATGAAATGATGAGTTCTCGGCAACCATTAACATGCACTTCTAGTCATAGTGGGTTCGTGCCCCAACTAGAGGCGATAGTATACTCGATCTAATATTTAGTAGAGATGTTATCCCACTACCTGTAAAAGTATATTGATGAATTTGAAAGCAGTCACCATAAGATAGTAGTTTGCGCTCTCCCTATCTGTCTCTCTTATAACCCACCCCTTCAAAAAACCTGTCAATATAGAGACTATAAGCATGCTGACTGGTCCAGCGTGGTGGTTCAGATCGTGCTGAAGTTCATGTAGTACAACAACCACGCAACTCGCATAAATCTGCCACAGCAGCATCCAGTTCAGGTCAAAAGACAAAAACAAATCCTCCTGCCCCATGCTGGCACTGCGGTGCATGGCATTTTGTTCGATACTGTCCATATAAGCAACATCGGTGCAGGAAATGTAACACGGTGGGTCATAAAGATGGTTTTTGTCGAAAAAAGAAGCCAAGCAACTCCAAAGGTACCAGGAAGCCTACGCCTAGATCCAACACGAATTCGTTGAGTCTAATAGCAAGCTGTGAGAACTCATGCCCAGTTGAGAGGAAATTTATTACCCTTAATATTAATGGGCACCCATTTAGATTGCAAATAGACACTGCATCTGATGTAACAATTCCCTCACGAAAATATTGGATCAGAATGGGAAGACCACGCATGGTTCCAACAACACAAAAACCTCGAACTGCATGCGGTAATTACCTACGTTTGTTGGGACAACTAGATTGTAAAGTGTCTTTTCACGATTCGACGTTTACCGGTGTATGTTACATCACACCAGCTGATATTAATCTACTTGGGTTAGACTGGTTTGACCAGCTACATTTAGCTGACGTTCCTTTAAGCACCGTATGCCATCTGGTGAAACAACCTCATGAACCTGAAGCATATTCGGAAGAACTAATGACGGAGTTTTCAACCATTTCCCAACCTGTATTGGGTCAGTGCACTGCTATGAAAGCAACACTTCGGTTGAAACCTGGAGCTAAACCTGTCTTTCGTCCAAAAGGACCAGTGCCGTACGCAGCATTATCGAACGTTGACGAAGAACTTAACCGTTTTCAACTACAGGGAGTTATTACACCTGTTTCTTATTCTGCCTGTGCAGCACCCATTGTGGTTATTAAGAAGGCTAATGGAACAATCCGAATATGCGCAGATTTTTCCACAGGTCTTAACGCAGCTCTCGAACAGCATCACTACCCACTGCCAGTCCCTGCAGATTTGTTCACGATGTTAAATGGTGGGAAGTTCTTTGCAAAGCTGGATCTCGCTGATGCTTATCTACAAGTGGAAGTGGCTGAAGATTCGAAAGAGTTGCTTACCATAAATACTCATCGTGGTTTGTTTCAGTACAATCGCCTACCATTTGGTGTTAAAACAGCTCCATCTATTTTTCAGCAACTAATAGATACCATTCTATCGGGTATCCCGAGGGTCGCAACTTATCTCGATGATATCTTAATTGTTGCCACATCGTTAGAACAGCTTAGAGAACGCACGAAAGCTGTACTACAACGCATCAGCGATAACGGATTCCGATTACGCCCAGAAAAATGCCAGTTTTTCTTGAAGTCAGTTAAATATTCGGGATTGATCTTTGATGCCGCAGGTCGCAGACCAGATCCGGAAAACATCCGAGCTATAAAACAGATGCCAACTCTCACTAATATCTCTGAGCTACGATCATTCCTGGGACTAATTAGCTACTATTCAGCTTTTGTTCCGTCGACGCATGACATACGCGCCCCGCTAAATCATCTTCTGAATAAGAATACCAGCTGGAATTGGACAAAAGAATGTGAAGCTGCATTTTGCAAGCTGAAAACCATCATTAGCTCTGAACTATTATTGACGCACTACGATCCGTCCATGCCTATCATTGTCGCTGCAGACGCTTCAGCTTTTGGACTCGGTGCTGTCATTTCACATCAGTTCCCGGACGCAACAGAGAAAGCGATTATGCACGCATCTCGCACATTAACTTCAGCAGAAAGAAAGTACAGTCAAATAGAAAAAGAGGCTCTGGCTCTTGTGTTTGCAGTACGCCGTTTCCACAAATTCTTGTACGGTCGAAGATTTACTCTTCTCACTGATCACAAGCCTCTTCTCACAATTTTCGGTTCGAAATCTGGTGTTCCAGCCCATTCTGCAAACCGTCTCCAACGATGGGCTTTGATACTTCTGGGTTATGATTTTGACATTCAGTATCGGCGCACTCAACAGTTTGGTCAGGCTGACGCCTTGTCACGACTTATCAGCGAACACCATACGGCCGGCGAAGATACAGTTATTGCCTCCCTGATGACAGAGGACTACGCGCAGTGCTACCTGACAACTGCTATTCGTGCTTTGCCAGTCTCAGCAGCTGAAATACAATCTGCATCCAAGAACGACTCCATCATAAAGAGAGCGATGAAATACGTCACAAATGGCTGGCCGCCGACTGGACTCGATGGTGACTTGAAACAGCTTTACCACCGTCGGGACTCATTATGCGTCGTAAACGAATGCTTGATGTTTGGAGATAGAGTAGTGGTACCAGAATCCCTAAGATCAAAGGTGCTAAAGCAATTCCACACTGGTCATCCAGGTATAAAACGAATGAAATCCATAGCCAGAAGCTATGCTTATTGGCCCCTCATGGACCAACATATCGTGGATTTAGTAAGCAAGTGCACACAATGTCAGCAAGCAGCTAAGTGTAACGCGAAAATACTACCAGTCCCATGGCCACAGCCTGAGTATCCCTGGTCCAGGATACATGTCGATTTCGCAGGCCCAATTAATGGAATCACCTATCTAGTCGTTGTTGACGCCTTTTCGAAATGGCCAGAAATCGTTCCCGTCATGCCACCAACGACAACCCAAACGATGCAACTGTTGACAGAGATGTTCTCTCGCAATGGGTTACCGGATATAATCGTTTCCGACAACGGTTCGCAATTCACCTCAAGCCAATTTCAAGAATTTTGCAAACGCCTATCGATCAAGCATTTCCGCTCTCCACCTTACCACCCACAATCAAATGGACAAGCAGAAAGATTTGTGGATACATTCAAGAGAACTCTAATGAAGTCGAAAGGGGAAGGGACGCCAGTAGAAACACTTCAGAATTTCTTGTTTGTTTACCGAACAACACCTAGTGATATGCTACCACAGCAGAAGTCCCCGGCAGAGATCCTGATGGGAAGGAAATTGAGGACGATCCACAGTCTCATGTGCCCAAGAACCACACCACCACCATCTCAGACCAAATCTCAGAAGCTTCCAGAGTACGAGGTTGGATGCCCTGTGTTCGCTCGAGACTACAGAGCGAATCATGGTCCTTGGATCGAAGCACGTGTGGTTGGAAGACTAGGCCAAGTTATGTACAATGTAAAGGTGGGAAGAGACACATGGACTAGACACCGACATCAACTCTTTCCATTTGTAAATTCTACTAAAGCAAGAACAAAAGGTGTGGCAGAAAACCTGAATTCACAATATTTCGTGGTTTCTAGACATCTGTTTATCACTCGATATTATGACATCGGAACAGCCCTCACCTGCTTGATATCGGCCATTGTGTTGATGTCTCAAAGTACATCGAGATGAATAGTAAACAGAGAACGTTGAATCAAGTGTAGTCACTCAAACAACTGACATAAGATTGGTAAAAGCAATTCCATCTATCTACAAATATTTGGTTGTCGATATTGCCTTGCTGTGAATAACTCACACATAAATGCCTGTCACACAATTATTCCTTTCGTGTCACGACATACGAAAATATGATAGACAAAATCATCATTATCTGACGTTGTGGATGTGTATATTTTACTGCTGATTAGGTCTGTGCTTGTATCGATTACTGATTAATATTGAACAGTCGAATGAAGTGGACCAAATTATTCAGGAAATTAAACGTCCATGATATGTCTGTCGTTTTTTATTGAAATTGGATTTCGTAAATTAAAAGAATTGAAAACGTTCTCACTATTCAGCATGTGAGTATTCAACCTTTCGAATATGCTTGTAAAGTCTTTCATTATTACTGCTATCATCATGTTTATCATTGTTATTTCTGCCAGCACTAACCTAGGTTTGTTCTTGTTGTTCAATTCAAACCCAAATATTCGTTTGGATATCACCTGATCAATTTGAAGTCAAGTCAGTCTGTTTGTGGTCTAACATTCACTTGAATTATTCACTCACACACAGTAGCTTGTGATGTAGGAGAGATATGTTGGACAATTCAAAAACGTCTTCACAAAATACATGCAATTGAGGAGGCATTTTTCAGAGAAATGAAGTATGGGAAAACCGTTGAGTAGTGATTTTGTCTTGTCATAGTTTATGCTAATCAAACATACTTTAATCAAGATGGACGTAGGACCAATTTATACACATATTTTTATTCACATTGTTGTTGCTACTAAACAATTGACCGCAAACATACCAGTCACATTATTATTGACAACACGGACTAAATTGAATTCTTCCAACATGCATCTAATGCGCTTCATTCGTTTGAACATTTCAATATATACAACATTGCACATCACAGAGAATCACTAATGAATCTTATGAGTATACGTTATCTTGGTTGAGCGAACACTTAACTCTTGCACATTTTTTCTTTATTCGACACCATAATGCGCTTGACAGCTGAAATGTATGGTCGAACTGATTGAGAAGACAACATTACTCAACTTCTGTATATTACCCACGATGGACCGTATTCGATGACTTGAACACAATATGTGCTCCTTTCTTCCTCATATAATAGTTTAGGATGAGCACTGTGGATTGACGATTCAGTCACGATGATGCGTTTGAACATTACAAAATGGCATCTTATCTACTTCGGTTCTTCTAATTTAATATGCGTTTCCACACAAGAAATACTTTTCTTAAATTAGCTATAATTATAATAAAAGTGTACATTATGTGAGAGTGTGACTTTTAAAAAATGTCACTCTGTCGACCTTCGTTGTCCTCCTCTGTAAAAATATCAATAAATATACTTTCTTGTTGTCTATCACCGTGTTCTATCTGAGAAATCAAGTAATACGATATTATATAACGTGTGATGAGCATAATATGAATCCTAATTACAATGAGGAATGTCGCTATCTAATTATGCATCCATATGATCGATGATTAACTATGCACACATTATAAAAGCGATAGAAAATTTCACTTTATAAATAACTACTACTACTTTCCTGAAAACAGACTGGAATTAAAACAAGTAGTTTGCCTGTCAATGTATAGAAGGTCTTGCTTCAGTTATGAATAAACTCTGTTACCATCTACTATCCGATTTCAAATGAGTTAAGTGGTCGTTTTGTTTGAGATAATCATACGTGCCAAATATATTGGTCTGTGCGACTGTGATAAATCGTCTTGGTGATAGTTTTTATGTCGTAGGCTATTAAGTAAGCCAAGAACATTTGAAGTAATTGGTCAACACGCAGAACCTAGTGTGGTCGAAAGAATATCAGGTTTTGGTTGTCATATTACAAAAGACTGTGTTCTCAGGAATTCTGTTATTGACATTTTCATATTTATTAGTTACCAACTAAGAATTCTCCAGTACTCTGATATACCAACAAAGAATGCTAATTTGCCTGTTATATCTGTCGTGACATCTGATAGGCAATGTGCATCTAATGACGTCACTAATCCGATATTAATCAGTTTACCATTAGAAGCCCATAAACAAGTACTTAGTTCTAACGCTGTCAAAATTAAAATACCTTCGCCACGTAAGAAGAATGTAAGTACAGAACCTTCTGGTTCTAGACTCAGTATCAAAAATACTACGATGACCGTACCAAATAAAAATAAGACTGTACTTCCCGACACCATGCTTTACCTTACGCATCGTAGGGGATATTATAACGGCAGACTTGGTTCAAATCTCTCACAAGATGGCCACTGCAATCATTATGTAAGCAGGCCTAATATTGGACAGACCACAATGAACCAACGCACCTTACGGTTATCCTTAAACGTTTCAAATAACATACCTGTGAGACGTAACTATTCTCAGCACTTTCCAATTGGGCAAGATGGATTACTAGGTTACGCACCAACAACCCAACTGGCAGGTGCGTGTCTTAACTGTCCGCCTAATCAAGTTCAACAAATTAACCCACTTAATCAAAATAATGATTATTTTGGCCTTCAGAAATCATTGGTCCCACTAGCAATACAGTTTGTTCAAGCGATAGCCCATACGATCAGTCAAACATAATAGACCACAGTCTATGCAAATCCAAACTACATAACATCAATAGGGAAGCTCTCGGTTTTTTACACTCCATTCTCCCTTTTTAGACTTATTACATATCAATGCACGTTCACTTCTGAGCCAAATTTCAGCCTTGAAAACATTAGCTTTTCTAGCCAAGCCTTCTTTCATACTTATCACTGAAACATGGTGCTCTCAAGCATTATCTAATTCAGGATTAAATATCCGGAACTATCGACTTTATTGCTGTGACAGAGAAACTAAGCGAGGAGGTGGTTGTATTATATATGCTTTGGATATCCTAACAACTAATAAAGTTGAAGATAGTGTCCTGAATAGTTTACCAGAATCAGTCTGGATATCAGTCAACACCCTGAATCATAGTCTACTACTTGGATGCATATACAGAGCTCCTGATAGTCCGAATAGTGGGAGTGATCTTATTATCAATGCATTCATACATGCATCCTCTCTAAACTTTAATGCTAAGATTATCACTGGGGATTTCAATTATACTGGGACTAAGTGAAATAACGGTAGTTGTCCTTCATGAAATGATGAGTTCTCGGCAACCATTAACATGCACTTCTAGTCACAGTGGGTTCGTGCCCCAACTAGAGGCGATAGTATACTCGATCTAATATTTAGTAGAGATGTTATCCCACTACCTGTAAAAGTATATGATGAATTTGAAAGCAGTCACCATAAGATAGTAGTTTGCGCTCTCCCTATCTATCTCTCTTATAACCCACCCCTTCAAAAAACCTGTCAATATAAAGACTATAAGCATGCTGACTTGGACCTCCTGCATTCATTGATTAAACCTTCAGACTGGGATAACGTTTTTTCATGTAATTGTCCCATGGATGCTATCGACGAATTCTATCTGATCATTAACTCTTGTTTAGATTCCAGTGTACCTCTTAAAACATACAGGTTTAGTAAACCTTACGAATTATATATACCAGATAAATATCGTAATAAACTAAAACGCCTACAGAATCGTTATTTTAAGTCAAACGACTTCACAGCAGTTGCACAAATAACAATAATTTTTAATCAAGTTAAAGAGAAACATAGGTTAAAATCCATTAATAAGGAGCTGTTAGCCCTTAATACTAACTCGAAAGTACAAAAACTAACTCTCTTTTTCAATAAACACACTAAAGCAACTCGAAATGTTGATATATCGTGCATCCAGCATAATAGCACATTTATATACGACTCTAAAACCATGGCCGACCCTTTCAGTAGTATATTCGCGAATGGTGTAGAAAACAAAAGTGGCTATGCTTCAAGAGTTACGTGCGTGACTAGCAACTCAATAGAATCTATCTCCTTCACATGCATGAAAATTAGTAAGGCTGTTAATACCCTTAAGCTTTCGAAATATCATGGAGTAGACGGGATTTCATCATTTCTCTACAAATATGGTGGTCCAGATATTCCACTTCTTCTTCGAAAGCTATTTACTCTCTCTATGGAAACCGGTTCTTACCCTTACTGTAGGAAAACCGCGTACATCATACCACGTTACAAATCTGAAGATAAGAATGACATGAACAATTACCGACCAATAAATATTAGTCCAGTTATTTTTAAAATTATGAAAAAAATTATAAGTGATGAACTTTCCAACTATTTACTTGCTGGAAAACTTATCGATGATACTCAACATGGATTTCTTAAAAATCGTTCTTGCATGACATGTCATTTTGACTTCTTTAATTCAGTCTATTCTCTACGTAGCCAAAGATTTCTAGTCTTAGCGCTATATCTGGACATTTCTAAAGCCTTTGACATGGTTACCCACCAACTTCTTACAGGTAAGCTCGCATCTTATGAGGTTCAAAATTCTTTGCTTGCTTGGCTTGATCCTTTTTTCATCGATCGACATCAAATAGTTAAAATGAGCTCTTCATTGTCTAACGCTGTTCCTGTTAGAAGTGGTGTAATACAAGGTAGTGCCTTAGGTCCTTTGCTCTTTTTAGTGTTTATCAATGATATTCGTGAAAGTTTTTATGTCGGTAATCCCCTTCTATATGCAGATGATCTGAAAGTAGTATATTTATTTTCTCCACATAACCTGGAAACTATGCAAAACTGCATCAGCATGGAGCTAAACGAGGTAGCACAGTGGTGTTTAAAATGGCAACTGGAGCTTAATACGGCTAAATTTGGATGGATATGCTTCGGCGATACATCACTCAACCTATACATTACCATAAATGGAGAAGTGTTATCTAGGTTACATACAGTAGTAGACTTAGGACTTAGATATTCCCAAGACTTGTCGTTTACAGAACATTTATTAAAACAGACCTCTAAGTCTCAACGCCTAATAGGTTACATAACTCGAAATCTTTGCAACACTGAGTCACGTATTCTAATGTACAAAGTTTGTGCTCGATCTCTTCTAGAATATTGCACGTTTATTCTTAACAGTGCGCTCATAAAGGATAAATAAAGGCTGGAATCTGTACAGAGACGATTTACACTTCGTATTATTAGAGCTGCTTGTACCTTAACTTATTATTCTGGATGTAATAAACTTGGGCTAGACCCTTTATAAAGGAGGGGGAGACTCAAAAGAAATCCTATCTTTTTCTTCAAATTACTTCATAAACTATCGTTTACATCCGATCACGCGATTCAGTTGTAGATAATTATCATTATTTCGATCTGGCACACAAATTGACCTTAATTACACCGTTCATAAATCAACCGGCTGTCCATTTAATAAATATTAAAAACTCCCGGCCGATGCATTGGATCGCTGTAATATATGTACTACTTAAACAACTACTGAACTAGTATACGTAAAACTTTCTTTTATCACATGTTTGTTCTGCAGGTCTAACATTATTAATTATATCAAATTGATCATGCCTGTAAACTGGCGTGAATTCTGTAATTATTATTCTTCAGAATATAAATTATTATTATTATAATAAAGAGGTTTGAATTAACCAAATATCTTCAGTCCTCTCGTAACAGCAGAATCCATCAGAAATATCGAATGATCTCATCGTTTCAGACAAATGTCATGCTGAATCAACAGTATTGACGAATTACAAAGAACTGGTAGGGAAGACGATTGTCCAAATTATTTGAATTCAATGTGCACATCGCGGAAATTATTATTGAACGTGATGATTCACTATGTGGATTGTATTGAATCAAGTTGATGGAATGAACCGCTTATGTCACTCAATTCGTCTTGACATTGGTTGAGTTTCCGACATCAAATACAATGAACAAATTCATTTATGAGATCAGTACTGAGGGTATGAAATTCCGACTAATACAATTTCGGCAGACCGAAGAACACGAAGCTCTGATAATTGAAGTGCAACACCGGACGAGTGAACAAATGAATGAATGAATATCACTTGGCGACAGTTGAAAATAAAAGTCGAGTTCGGATGTGGTTTGAGACAGTGGGTCAATATTTAATATTCCACGAAGGGTAACAACATGCACATAAATATGCAGAATCCTTCACGTACCTGGGAAGTATCATCGATGAACAAGGATGATCAGATGCAGACTTGAAAGTAAGAAGCGAGGGCGTCATTCCTTCAATTGAAGAGCATATGAAACCCGAAACAACTGTGAACCAATATCAAAGTCAGAATACAAACGTCAAAACAGTTCCACTGTACGGAGCTGAAATACGGAGGACTGCTGCAATCGTACTCGAGAAGGCACAAGTACTTATGAATAGTTGTTAAAAAAAGATACTCAAAGTCTATTTGCCGGATATCATTAATAACACCTAATGTGGGAGAGAACAAACCAGCTTCCAGATTGTGAATAAATTAGGAATAGGACGTGTGTCGGTTTTTCGCCTTTTTAATGACTGAGCTTTGAATAGAACTGTTAACTTTATACTTTCTGGATTGACAACTTATCACCATAGTTATCTGAAGTTGTCTTCATAAGATCAAGTTAACAATAGTTTGTCACTTGGTAGTTACTGAACAGCGATTACACAAGTAACGAGTGATGGGAGTGCTTATTATATGCTGATAAGATGTCGCGACGGAATACATTTAAACAACGTTCGTCGGTGATGAGAAGGCATCAAGTTGGATATTCCCAGCGGACTCGTTGTTGATTGCAGCTATCACAATATAACGTTTGCACAATTTTACTAATTTCAAAACAAAATTTTGTGAAACTCCGGTGAAGAGTCGCAGTTTATATTTTATGAAAACCAGCAGGCAAACATTACATACCATGCTTGATATTTTGTCAACAAGATAACATCACTTAGTACGTAAGCAAAAATAAGGATATACATAGTCACATAATGAAATTGTCAAACACATTAAAATGAATAATTAAATAATAGATTTCCTATTGAAATAAGGAACATAAACAGTCGTTCAGAATATAAAAACGGGTTATTGAGTGTTTCTGAGACACATTTCAATTCGTTAATGAGAACCGTTCATTGATTTTCTTCTTTTATACATCCGTCTCAACAAAATACAACCGATGCATAAAACAAGAAAGGTGATAACCATAATTATCAAAACATATAACCACTGAGGTGTTTCGTTATGTTTGTTGTCTTCAGTTGTTTCGATAGTCATATCCTGAATAAAACAAACAGTTGGAATTAGTTGTCGAAACGCAAATACTCACCGAATATTGATCAGTCCGTTCAGTAGTTTCCATGAGGTTCTCGGCCGGTTTGAAAGTATTAACCTCAACGTGACAGTCATTCACTTTCAAGCTATGAGCATCTTTATCAGTAATAACCATGCACGTGTTGTTTCTTTCACACCAAAAACAGGTTGTATTCAATGTCGACGCGTTGTTGCATGCCTCAATCGAATTGTATTTTGGACAATAGGCTGTGAAAAGAATAACGCGATTTCATTTCAGTTTATCGAATACAAGGTAAGTTAATAACAAAACATGAAACGAGAAATCAACTGTACAATGGTGATTTGGTAGATCACTGAATATTTCATTCATCGCAAATTCAGTTGTTCTTAGACTGAAGATTCATGTTCAATGACGTTGCCCGATTGGAACAACAAACGGAGGATGTCACTGTTTTCCCACTCATCAATGACATTTTTCTTGTAAATTTTTCAGTTGACCTACGATGATGAAATATGTGGAAGTGTGTGGCCGCATTCTTCTCTGTGTGTTGTCAGTTAACGCTCCAGATTATTCGGATCAAACAACATTCTTTGATGATAATAGTAACACTTTTCGGTCACTGGAACATTGAGCGATTCTCTCAGAGTGATATAATCTCCTCTTTCATTTTATCACTATGATTCTAAGCGAATTTCATCGAATCAAACACTTCAATATTAGTTCCAAATAGACTCTCAATCATTTGTAAGATTCAACAATGAATTGACGTATTTATTAACGGTAAGTGTAACGTCCGTTGAGACAGATGACTGCATGTTATTTAATAGTAGAATACAGTTACAAATGAAATTTTCAGTTTGATGAAACAAAGGCGATGTATTCAAGTGTGAAAATAATTATTGCTGAATAAACAAGTTTCAACGTACTCCCGATGTATTCAAACTCCACCGACATGCCACTTTCTATCCATCGATCAGGAACAACAAATTCATAATCTTTCATGTGTTGAGGAAAATCTCAAACAGTCACAGTTTATATAGCTATGACTTTTAAAATTGATCAATTTTCAAACAGCCAGCTGGACATCATAACGACCAATTCACAAATGATTTCACAAAGATATCAGTCCGGCATCTTCCAACAACTCTCGTTCAAATATGAAATCATTTTTTCATAATGCAAATTACAATAGGCAACACAGTATTTTAAAGACCAGAGGAGAAATGTGGCTTGAATTGTAATCAGGACGCATGTTTAGTCTTATTTAAGACCTGTCATCTGCACGTATCTGAACATCAATTTTGATGTTTATTTTTGGACGAGTACTCACCAATTCCGCTTACAACGACGTACCGTAACACACTTAACTACTCATTTTAGACACAATGGCCTGTGGTACGAGACGAATTTTTCATTTATTTCAGTATTGTTTAACAAATCGCTTCATTTGATCAACAGTAATGCAATTGATTTCGATGCCAGCCACCATCTATCTTTGCTAGTGATGTTTATGAATCAAGGCAAACTCAAGATAGTCAGCACATGATGCACATTTATCTAGAGGAGACTGATGAATCGCAGTCCGAGGCACCAATGAGAGGGTTTGAGCAAACATCACAAAAGTGTCAATTACCTTCAATGTTCAAAGACTCAAAAATAAATTTCGTCCGAAAAATGTATACCACTTGACCAAACATTAAGTTCATTTTCTCACATTTAATCGTAAAAGAATGTACTCGCCTATCCGCCTACACTAGATTTTCGTCTAGAAACTTAGCTTCTTGTCTGAACAACACATGAATATTTCAGTGAAGCATGACGATTGAGCATTTTGCAAAGGAAATATCAGTTCGAAGTACCACTCGTTTATTCCTATCTCACACAATACACACTTTCATTTTACGTTGAGTTCTCACTGTAGTACCATGTGTCGTTATTCATAAACCCCTGTCTCGTTCCGTCAACCGTTAACCATAATCGTGATAATTTCAAGAATCGCCCTCCACACGTTCGCGATAAATACATTTAAAAAGCTTGGTTGTTTTACTCGGATTATATGGTTAAATGACAGTGAGCAATATCAATGATGAAATTCATTATCCATGAAATTTCTCAGGAAGAACTAAACTTATTCGGTTAATATGAGTTTTCTTTTGTTTGCTAGACGTAATCACAAAATTTGAAAACTTTTAGGATTGGAACTTATACGGTTTTGTCCACTTGAAACTTACAAGTTTTGTTCAGGATTGCAATTGATAAGTCGCTTATTGACATATATGCAAACTGTGCATATTGCCACAATATTGACAAAGTGGACATCAAATCTGAGAAGCAGGTACATTCAGCTGACAAGTCACAAATTGAACGAAACCTGTATCCTGGATTTCACTGCTAGCCACTATCAAACATTGCTTAACATTTCAGTACTCAGCTACACCGTCATTCATAATCTAGTACGCTACTGCAATCACAAGACAAGAAGTGTAAACTTTTGAGATGGTGATTGAATGTTGTCAACAGGTGACTCTGGAGTCGGATTTCGTGCTATTTGACACTCGTCAGCAAGGTTTACTTGTAATCTTGGAGGAACTGGTGCTCTCTGACAGATTCGATCTCGTGTCACCCAGCCTCACAGTCAAAGACGTTACGACTGGGCAATCGGGCCACGAAACCCGGTTTCAGTGTCTCTTGTTGGACACCCCCAATCGCCATTTCATCTCAATATAGTGCACGTAGTGTCGAGTCACCTAGACTGGTGGCAACATTGCAAGTTGGTCGATAGTAATCGATCTGCACTATGAAGGACTTGGCACATATGACATTTATCACCACCGAATGATCATTCACTCATGAGTACGAACTTTTATTTGACATTGACTACTCAATATTCAGTAACATATAGACAATGTGTACAACAAAGTGTTGAAAACATTCGTTATAAAGATTCTTACCGTTTCTAGTCTTGTTCACATAGGCGATCTTCGATATCCAATTTATATCACCAATTACTCTATTAACCTGAAATTAAGAATTTTTGACGTTCGTGTCAAGATCTGCCAGAATACAAACGCTTATATCAGAACCATTTAAATATTGTACCAATGTGTCATCATTCCGATTATCTTAATCAAAGACATGTTTACAGACTAACATTGAGCATAATGCTAGTCTCTATTTTCTCTGAAGAATGTTATCATCAGTCCACATATATATTCTGAATCACTACAGTAGTCACGATTAGTCAGGTTTGATGAACTGTTTATATTTTATGGATCAATGAAATGTGATTATGTATAAATGCGAAAATGTTGTTATCAAAATGTTCCACAACGATTTCTATGACAGCCGATAGTAAGAATATGAAATACATGCTGACAGTATATTACAGTTTTTCCGCAAAGTACTGCAACATACATTATCTGGTACTCTTCAGCACGAACACGCTAACAATTAGTTGCAATCTTTAACAAGTGCTTGAAGAAAGTGTTTTTGATCACTTTCTCTCGTGTTCAATGGAACTTGTTACATTAAACATTATTGATATAAATAAAATAATATAGTCATCTAACATACTTGGGACAACATGATATTTTCATTCAATTCTACAACTCACTTTTTCATAATAAAAAGATATCTTCCCTTTTGGATATATCAGATAAGTTATATTGGACGTAACCTCTACAATAAGAAGACTATCAGTACTGACAAATTCAGAAATAGATAATAAGCAAGTTAATGTTAGACGTGGAAACTGTGTGTGTCTATCTCTAAAGAAATCAGATTTCAGTAGATATTAACTGTGTTATCTGAAATGTATTCTTCAGTTGAATTTGTTATAGATGCATTCAGGTAGACATCATGTGAATAAAATGAGCATTAATCTTTCAAGAAACAAATGTAATATGTATAGTTTCTGTAGTTGTACTACTGTTGTTATGTGATAGAAATAATAACAGCACTTGGGTCAACCAGCAATGAACAAGCACATTGAAATCGATCCAATTTATCGGCCAGTCAGGATAATTATGCACAATGTAGGAACAAAAATCAAACTAACGAGAGACACAACCAGAACAAAGAAGTAAACGATGACAAATTTAAGGTCAATAAGAACTAATCAACATCGAGTTGTACGGAAGAAGCTGTGAAACGCATATGGAGAAATTCGAACACTTCACTTCTACTTGAAGTTTGTGTGCTAATGTCGTTCAGAAGAACGACATCAAACAGTGGGTAGATATCATATGTATCTTTTATCTCATTGGTCAGTAAAGTTGAAAAATCCTTTAGTTTTCAGTTTGTTTTGATGACTTGAGTCACACAAACTGTCACTAATCAAAATGAGTGAGCATAGAAGTGTTTGGATTTCATATATAAACAAACGATCGTTCAATGTTCACTTACGTGTACCATCCCATTTTTTACTTTTGACAGACCATTTAGCAGCAAGTAATTCCTCTGAAACAACGAAAATTAAAACGAAAACTTTTAGATTTCTGAATAGTGAACAAATATCTCTCTCTCACTAAATGTAAGTTTTGACACGGACTACCATCACATATAAGTTATCATCTACACTCCGAGGTTTAAATGAACCGATACACTTAAATGCTTATTCATCTCACTTGAGGAAAGTACAAGGATTCGATTGGTTTTGATGATGCAAAGAAAGTCTCAATCAAATCAATGAAGAAGAATATTTCGCTTCTGTCACATTTGTTCTAGGAGCTTTTTGATGGGTAAGAGACATTTAATTTCTAACAGACACAACGCATTCAAAATTATTATTTTAATGAGATTCTGTTGATCATCATTTGTTATAACTGACCAAAAACAATGATATAAACTTGATATTCTATGTGTTATATTTTGAGTAAAGTATTGTGTACCAATGAACAGTTCATAGTCGTTCATTCACAAAGTGCCTGAGTTCGATGTTCGTAACCATGTAAATATGATTACAAAGATAGTGTTTAATAGTCCATGGCCAGCTGACTGAAACTCAGAGACACTAAACTTTCATCAATCAAGTAAGTGCTAGAAAGGTATTGTATTAGATCAAATATACTTCGATAGTTTGTAGACTTGAATTATCGAAACACACTACTCTCACAACATTGATTATCATTGCGCATATGATCAGTTAGATTCATTCAGTCCACAAAGAACTATCGCGTTAGTGAAACATCTTCTATATTGTAGTATTTATAGACCAAAGAGTAGATAATCTTCTCTTTGACGAAAACAATAATTGGTTTACCATTTCTAATCAGTCAATTACGGGGTAAGTCTCTGTTTTACCAAACATTTTCATTAATACATGTTGGACACAAATGTTGTGGTACGACAAACATGCATATTGAACAATCACTGTGTAATGGTGAAGTTTCGTAAATCAATCAAGTGAAATACTGAATCATTTACATGAAACAAAATGTGAGAAAAAGAAGGAATACAAACAATAACTAGATAATGCAAGAACTCACTGCTATTCAAAACCTCATATTGAGAATAGTAATCACGTGATTGGTGACCCACAATCAATCCAAAGTACCATTCTTTGATTACATTCACTAAACCTTTGATGAAAACATGAATAAAAACATTTAGAAATCAACTCAACACTGTAATGAATTGCATAAACTATATATGGTTTGTTGTATGGCATAATATTTTTGACAAGTTGATCAAAAGAAGATATCTGAAAAAGTTTCGTCTGTTACAAGAAGCATAAAACTTATTCATTGGTGAAATTGATGTAACTTTCAGTCGTGGAATAAAATGTGAAGAAGGTATCAGTAAATGTTTACGTTCAGAAAACATTTTTGACGTACCAGTAGAGTAAAAGTCAAATCTTTTGACTTCAGTATCAAAATATTTGAACGGGAATTTCGGTTTAAAACTCTAAAATGATGCCTTTCCGCTAAATAATGTAGTCAACTCACTTGAGTACCAAAGAATATGTTGAAACTGCCATTCATAACCGGATGTGGCTGATTAAGACTAATTTTCTGTAAATAACCAAATCGAAAAGACTGAGTATGCGTATTACAAACTGACTGATTACATACATATCGATGTGAGCGATTTTCATGAATTACGAACTCTTCTTCCAGTGGAACTATATCTTCATAAATATCTTGACATTCGAAGAATTCGTGAAGCAACACGATGATCAAACTAAGTGTTATCGACAAAATGAATGAAAATGTGCATCTAAAATGATTCAGATGAAAAAGAAAACGGTATCTCATTGAATTAAATTTAAATGCCGATGATAAAATCAGTGGTTGCTAATGGTATTTCAACACTTACTTCATCTTCCTTTTCAAAATGGTAAATCAAATTTTAAAAGAACTTCTCAGGTTAATATAGACTTCTCCAGTGTCTTGTTGTTTCGTTCTGATTCGATGTTTTAAAGTGACCATTGAGAAGATGAATTGTGATAAGACCAGTAGTTCATCGATAACCAATCATGCTGGTAGATGAACTCATCGCTAATCAATATTCTTCTAGAAATTGAAAATATGAACTAAAATTTATGCACGATTGGTTTAAATTCTTGACCCTTATTGATGAAACTTTTCTTGAATGTGAGTCAGCGTGTTTAAGAAGAAGTGGTTGGTTAACTTGTAGTTCAAAATGTATGCTGATGTGTTCATGAACGAATATATTGTTGCATTGATAGCTGTCAATCAGCTGTCAATGTGGCATTGTTTTGATTCGATTGGTTAAAATAAAAATATCACACACTGTTTTGATTGGATGTTAAAGTTTATTCTGTCACATGATTTCATCATCGTATATTTTGAATTCCAACCACTAATCAAAGCTTTAGCTATTCTGTACATATCAAAAGAGAAACAGATATGTTATCATTATTCACGTAGTAACTGAACCGAATATACTGAATGATGTAGGTTGAAGTAGTCAAGGATTGTAATAAAAGAATGACATAGAGTTGTAAAAACAACAGCGATAACTGCACCACTAGTGTAAAAATATATTTCAATACTTGAGGCAAAGACTGATTTCTACGTCTATGTTAAAACACATGAATAAAGCAATATGATGAGACAATGTATAATGTACACTGTATTCATGCCAATTATTTAAGGTTCACCAATGTATAAACGTCGACACCTCAGTAAATGAACAGTACATACAATGAAATATTTCAGGAACGATTTTTTGGTTGATAAAATGTAGAAGCATTTTGTTTAGTTTGACAAAATCACAGATTGTACAGAATCATGAAATATGGAGGAATGTTATCCAGTTATCTGGCATTCATTAGGAACATGTTAAAATGACAACAGTTCATTGAGAAGTGTTGATTGCATATTTCATAACAATGATGGAATAAATGGTTCAATGAAACCAACTCATTATTCAAAGTCATCGGTTTACTTTCTGCCGCAAACCAAGGTTGATCAGGCATGAAATTTGTTGGAAATGAGTGATCATTCCATATTTCTGATGGATTCTACCGCAAACTTCATCGGTCAAAAATCCATAGAAATCAACCCTCTTTGAGATGTTCCATTAGACAGGTCTCGTATACAAACTCATGTGGCACCTTATTTCCTGCAAACTTTTATCAACCTACATATCCGTAAACAACATAAGTTGAGTCAGCTATGTGAATCAAATCGAGTCGAATTTCTGGTCTATGATTGTTACGTGAAGCATCTAACTCAGATAATCGAAGTAAACATTCACAACAACGACATGCCAATCATTGAATTTCCACCGGATATGCAAACAAATGCATAACTCAATTCTTCAACGCGTATTCAAATTAGGTCACACACAAATTGCACGTGACCGTTCGAGATCTCACAAAAGCGAAAATCAGCTGGCCCAGAATAGGTTCTGATGAGAGATTTGTGCACTGACGGAGCCAGAATGCCTAACCGTTTGACATCGGGATTCTGAGGGCAGGAGTGTCACGTTCTATTCCTTTATTCTTCAGTCTTCTTGGCACACTACCAACATTTACTGATTAAAATTGTGAATTATTACAATTGACCCATTCTTATCCATTAGGTGCACATTTGTGTAAAACTGTTGTCACATACATTATTGTTTTCAAGTACTTCAAGCACGATGACATCACAAAGCCTCTTGATGCCTATTCCCTAATTTGGATGATATTTGCAAAAAGGTGTTTTCTGTTGGCACAGTAGGATTGTGATTTTTTCAATTCGGTAGCATGTTGACAATAGCCAAAATTTTGATTTCTCGAGTTAAGCAATCTCTTGTCCAATAAAGTATTTGTTGTTTGGTTTCGTGAATTCATCAATATAACAATCCTTTACACTGAAATATTGTGCATTCATTGCCGTTCAGCAGTGTTTAATTGTGATAAGAAAACGAGTCTATGTATTTTATGATGTAACTCAGTTTTTGTACTCTGTAAGAATATGATTCAAATTATAAAGTAATTAGTGATGTCTTCATGTATCTACTTGTGTATTTAATATGTTGAACAAATACTCTGGGACGAACAAGTTGCTCTAGTTGAGCTAGTCATTAAATTATAACTAAAATAAAGCAAAGCCCAATAGAATGTTATCGAGGTATGATTCAGCAATTTCCCTACAAGAAATGTGGCCATGAATTTGATGCGAAAGCTTCAATCTGTTGTCAAGTTTGGAGAGTATATTCACGATACATCGCTTAAATTTCTGCAACTCTTCATTGACATTTTGATCAGTGTTCTTCTAAATCATTTTACTGTTCATCATTTGCGCTATATCATCACGATTACTTACTTACTTACTTACTTACGCCTGTTACTCCCAAAGGAGCATAGGCCGCTGACCAGCATTCTCCAACCCACTCTGTCCTGGGCCTTCTTTTCTAGTTCCATCCAATTCTTGTTCATTTTTCTCATGTCTATCTCCATTTCTCGGCGTAATGTGTTCTTTGGTCTTCCTCTTTTCCTTTGACCTTCAGGATTCCATGTGAGGGCTTGTCTTGTGACGCAGTTGGGTGCTTTCCTCAATGTGTGTCCTATCCACTTCCAGCGCTTCTTCCTGATTTCTTCCTCCACTGGGATCTGGTTTGTTCTCTCCCACAGTACGTTGTTGCTAATAGTGTCCGGCCAATGGATCTGAAGTATTTTGCGTAGACAATTGTTGATAAACACTTGTATTTTCTGGATGATGGCTTTTGTAGTTCTCCAGGTTTCTGCCCCATACAGTAGAACTGTCTTGACATTTGTATTGAAAATCCTGACCTTGGTGTTGGTTGACAGTTGCTTTGAGTTCCAGATGTTCCTCAGTTGTAAATATGCTGCTCTTGCTTTGCCGATCCGCGCCCTCACATCTGCATCAGATCCACCCTGTTCATCAATGATGCTGCCCAAATACGTAAAGGTTTTTACATCTTCCAAATCTTCTCCGTCAATTGTGATTGGATTGGTGCATTCTGTGTTGTATCGGAGAATCCTGCTTTTCCCTTTGTGTATATTGAGACCTATTGCTGCTGAGGCTGCTGCCACACTGTTCGTCTTCTCCTGCATCTGTTGTTGCGTTTGGGATAGAAGGGCCAGATCGTCTGCGAAGTCTAGGTCATCCAACTGCATCTTAGATGTCCATTGTATCCCGCGCTTTCCTTCAGACGTTGACGTCTTCATGATCCAGTCGATCACCAGGAGAAAGAGAAAGGGTGAGAGTAAGCAACCTTGCCTAACACCGGTCTTCACTTTGAACGACTTTGTCAACTGTCCTCCATGCACGATTTTGCAGTGTAATCCATCATATGAGTTCTGTATGATATTGACTATCTTCTGAGGCACGCCGTAGTGTCGAAGAAGTTTCCATAGTGTTGTTCTGTCCACGCTATCAAATGCCTTTTCGTAGTCAATGAAGTTGATGTAGAGTGATGAATTCCATTCAATTGATTGTTCCACAATGATCCGTAGAGTTGCGATTTGGTCTGTACACGATCTATCCTTACGGAATCCTGCCTGTTGGTCACGAAGTTGGGCGTCTACGCAGTCCTTCATCCTGTTTAACAATACTCTGTTGAAGACTTTGCCCGGTATTGAGAGAAGAGTGATGCCCCTGTAGTTATCACACTTGCTGAGATCGCCTTTCTTCGGTATTTTGATCAGTAGTCCTTCTTTCCAGTCTGTTGGTACTTGTTCCCCATCCCAAATCTTATTGAAGAGAATGTGGAGTATCCGTGCAGTTGCCGCTACGTCTGCTTTTAGTGCCTCTGCTGGGATGTTGTCCGGTCCTGCTGCTTTGCCACTCTTGATTTGTCTGATGGCCATGCTGATTTCTTCAATTGTTGGTGGGCCAACATTGATTGGGAGGTCCGTGGGTGCTGCTTCGATGTTGGGTGGGTTCAGTGGAGCTGGTCGATTCAAGAGTTCTTTGAAGTGTTCTACCCACCTGTTTTGTTGCTCTTCAATGTTGGTGATTACCTCGCCTTCCTTGCTTTTCACAGGTCGTTCTGGTTTGCGGGGATTTCCAGAGAGTTTCTTTGTCGTGTCATACAGTTCTCTCATGTTTCCTTCTCTTGCAGCCTTTTCCGCCGTCGTTGCTAAATCTTCCACATGGTTACGTTTGTCGGTTCTGATGCTCCTCTTCACTTGTTTGTTTATTTCCGTGTATTCAGCTTGTGCCTTGGCTTTTTCTGCTCTTGTTCGACTGGTATTGATTGCTGCCTTCTTGTGCCTTCTTTCTTGAATATCATCACGATACCTTTTAACAAATATCTACTTCAAATGATAACAATGTCAAGTCATTTTAAAAACGAGGTTGACAATACATATAGTCATTATACAACTCTTTCCATTTGTAAATTCTACTAAAGCAAGAACAAGAGATGTGTCAGAAAACCTGAATTCACAACATTTCGTGGTTTCCAGTCATCTGCTTACCACTCGATATTATGACATCGGAACAGCCCTCACCTGCTTGATATCGGCCATTGTGTTGATGTCTCAAAGTACATCGAGATGAATAGTAAACAGAGAACGTTGAATCAAGTGTAGTCACCCAAACAACTGACATAAGATTGTTAAAAGCAATTCCATCTATCTACAAATATTTGGTTGTCGATATTGCCTTGCTGTGAATAACTCACACATAAATGCCTGTCACACAATTATTCCTTTCGTGTCACGACATATGAGACTATGATAGACAAAATCATCATTATCTGACGTTGTGGATGGATATACTTTACTGCTGATTAGGTCTGTATTTGTATCGAATATTGATTAAAATGGAACAGTCGAATGAAGTGGACCAAATTATTCACAAAGCCTCTTGATGCCTATTCCCTAATTTGGATGATATTTGCAAAAAGGTGTTTTCTGTTGGCACAGTAGGATTGTGATTTTTTCAATTCGGTAGCATGTTGACAATAGCCAAAATTTTGATTTCTCGAGTTAAGCAATCTCTTGTCCAATAAAGTATTTGTTGTTTGGTTTCGTGAATTCATCAATATAACAATCCTTTACACTGAAATATTGTGCATTCATTGCCGTTCAGCAGTGTTTAATTGTGATAAGAAAACGAGTCTATGTATTTTATGATGTAACTCAGTTTTTGTACTCTGTAAGAATATGATTCAAATTATAAAGTAATTAGTGATGTCTTCATGTATCACATTCTTATCACGTGATTGACGTCAAAAATTGACCAGCAAGTCAAACAAATGGGAGAAATCAGTAATGATTGTGAGTTGTAGTTTAATGTATCAAAAGAACGACTTGCATAATACTGGAATTTAATCACACCGAATGTAATGAAAGCATGTAAGGTGCAGATTGTCAGTAATGAAGATAACTTAAATGTTGATTGGATTGATGTTTTCTGTTTAATAAGGCTGTGTTTTGTCCAATTTCATAGTTTACCTATCTACCACTGAATTATGCGGTGGCCAATTGAAAATCTGCACTGCCATATTTGCTTCACAACTTGGTAGATGGAGTTTGGCCAGCGCTAATTACTAAGTAAAATGACAACAATTAACTTGTGCTTTCTTAACCATAAATGTGCAATAAAGTCCACTTCATTTGTTATCATTATGGATCGATTCATCCGAATAATCGAAATGAAATGTATTTATCAACTCACTATTTTATTCACATTTATGATCATTCATCAGAGATGAAAACACGAACAAACGTATTATCTTTATGCAAAAATCATTCTTATTTTCATTTCACATATTTGTGGAAATAATTCAGCGAAAAAATTCACAAGAATTCACAATCATTAGAATATTGTATAAGGGAGATCGGAGTTAATGTACTTTGAGACTTCGTTGAATAAAATAACCAATCCACGTTAGACTAAAATTGAAAACCAGAATGAATTTAACATTAGTTTCAACCTCGAATGTGACACTGAAGGTGTGTGTACTCACAAAACATCCATCAACAAAAACAAAGGAACATCATCCTCGCACCGGAATACCAGATCTCCCGATAACCTGCAAAATATGATACATTCTCTGTCACTTGACTTGTTGTTTAGGATTAAGTTATCTGTAAGTAGCCACCATATCTTCAAAGATACCAGTCTATTGCCAAACATTGACAATCACTCGCGTAAGCTGACTCAAATTGGAAAAATGATGTGAGCATGTTGCAAACAAAAGTACTGAGAAATTCAGTAATCAGGGTACCGAATATCGATCCATTTGAAACTTACGAACTCAAATCAACAGTACAAATAAACGCTAGTTGAGGTACGAAAATTTATTTTCAATTTACAAACAGTCGATCTAAATGTCGGTCTAACAATAATTCTAACAATTATGAAAACAAACTTTCAGTTTTGTATGTTCCCGGAGCAAAACTCTAAACAACTACACCAAAGGCAGAGACAAACCAAATTGTACAAAAAAATTGAAATAAAAAAACAAGTTCAGAAGTTGAGTAAGACAAATACATCCAAGAAACACAGTAAACTTAATAACACACAATATAGAGGTTTTATTCAGTCAAATGTCTTCAGTTCTCCCGTAACAGTAGAATCCATCAGAAATATCGAATGGTCACTCGTTTCAGACAAATGTCATGCTGAATCAACAGTATTGACAAATTACGTAGAACTGGTCAGGAAGACGATTGTCCAAATTGTTTGAATTCAATGTAAACATCGCGGAAATTATTATTGAACGTGATGATTCACTATGTGGATTGTATTGAATCAAGTTGATGGAATGAACCGCTTATGTCACTCAATTCGTCTTGACATTGGTTGAGTTTCCGACATCAAATACAATGAACAAATTCATTTATGAGATCAGTACTGAGGGTATGAAATTCCGACTACTATAATTTCGGAAGCTATAAGCCAAACTTTTAATAAGTCGATTGCATAAATTTTCTGTCGTCCATTGCAAAACAAGCATATTGAAGAAACTAACCGAAATTCACTGACTAAATCACGATATGGTTCGAATAAGGAATATGTTTGAATCGTCTGTTCAACGCACTACTTGATGTGAACTTCAATCGTGTTTAACGCGACAAATGAAATCCGATATTCATTCAATGACATCGCATCCTGTGTGCTACCAAATCTTTTCGAATGCACTGAGGGTATGAAATGCCGGCTAAGATATTTTCGGAAATCACAAGCTTTTTGACCGACCCAATATTTGTTTCTATATATGATAATATGTTTTGTACAGTGGTAAAAATCATTCATAAAATGCATATTTAATTCATCTCCGTTCTTTGTCCGTAGGTGATCATCAGTCGTATGAAAACACCGTTAGAACGCGACAATGATTATTCGAAATAAGATAAATATTGGGTTTGTAGAAAAGGCGAGAATACAGTATAAATGAATAGCTAGACAGAATATGATGATAAATAAAATGGAAGTATATTCCGAGTAAAACAAACGAGGTCAATAGACAGGTATTTGCAAATCACACTCTGAATAAATGTACTCTATTATTTTCTTTATTATCACTTCCTGAAAACATATTTCTTATTTTTGAACAAACATTGGATTAACACAATTCAAGTAGATGTGATACTTTATGTAATATTCAAACGCATAATCGTGACTGATTCGTCAATCCACAGTGCTCACCCCAATCTATTCTATGAGGAATAAACGGGCACATATTGTGTTCAAGTCTAACGAATACAGTTCATCGAGAATAACACGTAGTGGTCGGACAATGTTGCCTTCTAAATCAGTTTAAACATGATTTCCAACTATTAAGCACAATGTGGTGATACGGTTAACGATTTTGATCCATTTTGCGGCATTAGGATAGCGTTCAGTGGATAATCATCAACAACATTGTGTAGATCTGAGATGACGAATCGATAATTCCAAAGGAATCGGTACAGTTTTTGAGATAATTGATTGATATTTTGCAAATTGACTAATTACGGTACAGTTCTCAGATTTTGGTGAGCAATTCTGTTTTGTTCAGTACAAAGGTGCAAGAAACGAGTGTCCACTTGATCGAAATACAGCACAAAAATTATGAAGATAGAAATCACAACGAACAATCGATGATCACCGTTATGAAACTGAAATCACGCAGCACTATCTCGCTGGTCATCTTCAATCAGCACAACAATCAATAGAGATGTTTCACAGATGTGCAGTTTTTAATTGACCATATCAATCTGCGAAGCTGTACAATCGTATTTATAGGTGATCTATTAGGCATGTAGTGGACTGTGATAAAATAGAAAAGTTTTGCAAAGTTATCAAAGATAATCAGACTCAGTGAAGTTTAGGTTGAGCAAAAAGACATGATGGGGCATTGAGAAATCTACATCTGGTCGAAATAATCAATAAGATTCAGGTCTATCAATGATCGATATATAAATGGATAGGTGATTGTGCAATTTATCAAGAGTTCAAATTACTATTTCAAGTTAATATTATACGACATCAAAACTGTCACCAAGACGATTTATCACAGTCGCACAGACCAATATATTTGGCACGTATGATTATCTCAAACAAAACGACCACTTAACTCATTTGAAATCAGATAGTAGATGGTAACAGTGTTTATTCATAACTGAAGCAAGACCTTCTATACATTGACAGACAAACTACTTGTTTGAATTCCAGTTTGTTTTCAGGAAAGTAGTAGTAGTCATTTATAAAGTGAAAATTTCTATCGCTTTTATAATGTGTGCGTAGTTAATCATCGATCATATGGATGCATAATTAAATAGCGACATTCCTCATTGTAATTAGGATTCATATTATGCTCATCACACGTTATATAATATCGTATTACTTGATTTCTCAGATAGAACACGGTGATAGACAACAAGAAAGTATATTTATTGATATTTTTACAGAGGAGGACAACGAAGGTCAACAGAGTGACATTTTTTAAAAGTCACACTCCCACATAATGTACACTTTTATTATAATTATAGCTAATTTAAGAAAAGTATTTCTTGTGTGGAAACGCATATTAAATTAGAAGAACCGAAGTAGATAAGATGCCATTTTGTAATGTTCAAACGCATCATCGTGACTGAACCGTCAATCCACAGTGCTCATCCTAAACTATTTTATGAGGAAGAAAGGAGCACATATTGTGTTCAGGTCATCGAATACGATTCATCGTGGGTAATATACAGGAGTTGAGTAATGTTGTCTTCTCAATCATTTCGACCATTCATTTCAGCTGTCAAGCGCATTATGGTGTCGAATAAAGAAAAAATAAGCAATAGTTAAGTTTTCGCTCAACCAAGATAATGTAACATATATAAACAAATAATATTGTTCCCGTTTAGATTTGCATACCAAAATATAGTAGACAAGATACAAGGAAAATGCACAATGAACGATCAATTATATCCATAATGGTGACTGAATCGTCAATCCACAGTTCTCATTCTAAAGTGTCTCATGATGAAGAAGTAAGCACACCTAAATTCAATAAATAGAAGGGCGACACTTCAATTTGATAAATCTGTGCGATTACTGTTAATAATTGAGATTGTATGAAATCCATTGTCCGGAAATGTTTGTCGGATTACCTTCAGAACATCATCTGCTGTGAGTTTAGCACATGTTCTACTGACTCTTCATGATGTAGAATTGAATGAAATCACAAGTTCCACTTCAATTCCAGCGCCAATCCATTGACATTCATTATTTTTCTAAGATTTGTAATTCACAGATTGACGTCTTTAAAAACCGACGGTTCATCATTCAGCATTTTAAAGTATAATAATTTGCATGTTTGGCTTTGTGAATAATTGATCCCATCGATTCCGTGTAGTTAGCAGGTGAAGATGCATGACTCCAGTAAAATGACTTCATGTCACTCTGCTGGACCGATTGTTCTTGCTTCATTCAATCCCGAGTGTTGATCGAAATTTCAGTTGATTGACGAACCTGAGATCAGTTTTCTTGCATGTTGACATTTGGCTCGCTTTTCCAATTATATGCAGTTGTTTGTGATAAAATGTAGAAGAGTGTTGTTTAGTTTAACGAAATCACCATGAACAAGAGGAGGTCACAGATTGTTCAGAAAAAGAAACATGAAAAAATGTTATTCAGTTATCTGGCACTCATTAGGATCATGTTAAAATGACCATAGTTCATTGAGAAGTGTTGTTAGCATATTTGAAGCATCCAACTCAGATAATTGCCAAAATCATTTACTCTATCAGCATGCCGATTATTGAATTTCTCAGAGATATGCAAACTAATCGATGACTCACTTCTCCAACACGTATTCAATTGAGGTCACACACAGTTTGCAAATCGCCGTTCGAAATCTCACAAAAATCAAAATTCAACCGGCTCAAAATAGGTTTAAATGAAAGGTTTGTGCACTGGTGAAGCTAGAATGACTCACCATTTCACATTGGAATCCTGTGTACACAAGTGTTACGTTCCACACTTCATTCTTCAGTTGTCTTAGCACACTATCAACTTTTACTGATTAATATAGTCAATTATTACAATTTACCAATTCTTGTCCATTAGATGCACAGTAGTGTAAACCTGCTGTCACATACATTACTGTCTTCAAGTACTTCAAGCACCGACATCACAAAGGCTTCTGCTGTCCATTCCTTAATTTGATGAACGATGCAACCGCTTGCATTGAGCATTCAAAAAATTTCATTATGAGATTGTAGTTAAGCATCCTGATAACATAATCCACAATACGTTCTTCTGATAGTTTTATGCGAACATCAGTGACAGGTTAATCGGTCGATGCACATTTATCTGGATAGACACACTTGATTGCTGACGAAATGTATGTTCGTGTTGAAAATTGATTGAAGCTAGATCTCGTGGTTAAGTGGACATGATCACATGTTACAGCAGACCAAATATATTTTGGAAATATCATGTGGTATCTAAAGTCGCCTTGATTTTGCAACGGAATTTAAATGAGTTACTTTTTAAGGAAACACTCATACTTGAATATTTTAATAGCATGTCATGTATGTCTGCCTCAACAGTTTCCAATTCGTATATTCAGGTGATGCTATTTAGGAGGTATTTTGACTGATTCAGACAAAGTTGGATGTTTGTAATCTATCGCCAGAAAATAGTGAAGCTTGGTATAATGGTGGTTGGTGCAGGTCAGTAAAGCGTATCCTCAATCTTGAGGAAATAAGTACTCTTTATGTGGTTCAATCTCATATCACTCAATTTCGCCGTATGAGAATCAACTACTACTTCTTCGCTCGAACCACAACTAACCTCCCTAAGACAGAGTGATACGTCTTTGGAATGAACGCTCCTTTTTAAGATGAAGTCGTCGCCGTTCATCATGTCGGAATCGCTTATCACATATAATCGATAAACAAAGAGCCACTGCGATTTCTAAAGACGGTTACAAATGAACATTTACTAGCCATAAAACACGACAACGACGACGACGGCTCTAGTCGATAATACACTAATTTTCCTATTGCATCGCACACCGATTTTCACTAATAATTAGGATAAAATTACATATGTGCGAAATACTTACAGCTATTACAATAATATGCTGCATGTCATGCCGATCATCGTTCATGCCTATTGAACACAAGAATATCTTACGTTATACAGAATAAAATATCCTACGACAAAACAAAACAAACAATATGCAGAACAGTTATCACATTGAATTAAAACGAAATCAATGTTGAACATATGTCATATTTGGTAAATCAATCTTATTTCGAATTTTCTTCCCGTCATACTTCAGAGACGTTCATAATAATTGATCACAGCACAGTTATAGATGTCATGATTGGCTAGTAATCGAGAATCAATGGAATACTGCTAATCACGTGATTCGTATGTAAAACATACGATTAACTAGTTTTTCTTCATTATATGATCGAAATGATATGTTGAGACAGTTTCGCATGGATAATTTCATGTGAAAGTATTGACAAATTTCATAGAACTCTCTCCATTTGTAAATTCTAGTATAGCAAGAAAAAGTAATGTGTCAGGAAACCTGAATTCACAAAATATACTGGTTTCTAGACATCTGATTATCACTCGATATTATGACATCGGAACAGCCCTCACCTGCTTGATATCGGCCATTGTGTTGATGTCTCAAAGTACATCGAGATGAATAGTAAACAGAGAACGTTGAATCAAGTGTAGTCACCCAAACAACTGACATAAGATTGTTAAAAGCAATTCCATCTATCTACAAATATTTGGTTGTCGATATTGCCTTGCTGTGAATAACTCACACATAAATGCCTGTCACACAATTCTTCCTTTCGTGTCACGACATATGAGACTATGATAGACAAAATCATCATTATCTGAAGTTGTGGATGGATATGCTTTACTGCTGATTAGGTCTGTGCTTGAATCGAATATTGAATAATATGGAACAGTCGAATGAAGTGGACCAAATTATTCAGGAAATTAAACGTCCATGATATGTCTGTCGTTTTTTATTGAAATTGGATTTCGTAAATTAAAAGAATTGAAAACGTTCTCACTATTCAGCATGTGAGTATTCAACCTTTCGAATATGCTTGTAAAGTCTTTCATTATTACTGCTATCATCATGTTTATCATTGTTATTTCTGCCAGCACTAACCTAGGTTTGTTCTTGTTGTTCAATTCAAACCCAAATATTCGTTTGGATATCACCTGATCAATTTGAAGTCAAGTCAGTCTGTTTGTGGTCTAACATTCAGTTGAATTATTCACTCACACACAGTAGCTTGTGATGTAGGAGAGATATGTTAGACAATTCAAAAACGTCTTCACAGAATACATGCAATTGAGGAGGCATTGTTCAGAGAAACGAAGTATGGGAAAACCGTTGAGTAGTGATTTTCTCTTGTCATAGGTTATGCTAACCGAACATACTTTAATCAAGATGGACGTAGGACCAATTTATACACATTTGTTGAGTCACATTGTTGTTGCTACTAAACAAATGACCGTGAACATACCAGTCACATTACTATTGACTACACGGACTAAGCTGATGATAACTTCGAAAAAACGATCTTCATTTATGGAATGGAGACGTTTCAGTGAGGGACCGTTGCTTCCTGAAAACATCAGTCTGTTAATTACAAACCTATGATAAATAATGAAACTCAATGAAATGGAATTGAAATAGAAGTGATGATTTTTTGGGCTGGCACAGTTAAGTGCTCTGATTACGGAGAGGATTTCACTCAATTCTACACAATAATAATTATTATTTGTCCTCAAATGACCTTATGTTCCTTTGTGAAATATCTAAAGCCTTAAAGTTGGTGCAGGAAGAGGTCGTCCGTTCCATTTCTCAAGGTGGCTGAAAGAGGGAGCAAGTAAAAGAGAGGACGAGAGGCAGACTAGCCAATATTCATGAAGGAATGTTTGAGGTATGATTACTCAGTCTAATATTCGTTTATTAAGGTATTTGTTAAGCAAGAACATCTTAATAGGTTAAAGAAAATTTGTGTAAACAAGGTATAAGTGGACATATGTCCAGGAAAACCCAAAGTTTTGGAGAAGCTTCCCCAAAGTGATATAACTTTTATCTTGTCCGTTTCCCTTTCACCTGGCTTCGCAGGCTTTATCAGACGTAACCGTAACTTATTTGTTCTTTTGCATATTTTTTTTATACTACTTTGTAAAATTCAGTAGTCAGTTGTATTCCCGACTACTTAAGTTCATTTTGGGAATTTCCCCTGGTCTGAAGAAATTTAGGGTTTTTCGTCTCATTTCCCCAAAATTTACTAAAGCGGCTTCCCCAAAATGGACCAAATTTGCCCAGAGGTTTGCAGCTTGGGATTTAACTGACAAATGGAGGCTATTTAGAAAGGAGCTGAGAGTATGGGATAATGTGTGGTTATAAAATGTAGTGCTAAAAACAGTATTGCGATATACAACTATCATTCTTCATTTTTTTATCGAAGCTATTGGAGTCTTCTTCATTTTTTGTATTATTATTATTTTCTAGGTATCATGGGGTCTTGAGTAGGCTTCGTGTATTAGCGAATTGTCTAATCTGCTTGTAATAGGATTACTGGGTAGGAAGTGAAACCAATTCAACGTTCGTAACACGATTTAATGAGGTTTTTAGCGTGATAAGTCAGCAGTAATACCTTAAGTTCGTGACATCGCACTAAACCATAATTAAACCAACTGTTCTGCCGTACAGATATGGGTGGATTGAAGTTATCACCCCACCATCATGTTTGCCGGTCAGTAACGCCACCCTCCCTCTTTTTGTGATGTTAGGCTCTCTTACGTTTGTGGTAAGTATGAATACTGCTTTAATCAAAGCCCATAGTTGGAATACACTGTCTCTGCTAGGTCCATGTCACAAGCAAATCAGATAGTTAAAAAGTTTGTTTTATGGGTTAGATGTCCACATAGTATATCACACTGCTATAAAGATAACTAACGATTTAAAGAAGTAGGGACTAATAGCAAATCAAAGGATATGAGAGGGTATAAAATTGTAAAAAAAAATTTTTTAGGGTACGAAAAATAAAACATTGAGAAACTCAAAAGAACTTGTGGCCAGATTTTGAGCTTTGTATGATCGGCCTTAGTAGATCAGCATCGATTACATTAGTGAGTTAATTGTCTATTTGCAATAGAAAAAGAGGCATGACTTTTAGGAAGAATAATGTACATTTAAACTGTAGAGAGATTTGGGAACTGAAAGTTAGAGTTAGGAGCATAAGGCCATGATGAATAAACAATGAATAATAGGAAAGGATAAGCCATATATTCTGTGATTTGGTTATATTCATATTAATAACAGTCGAGCTTGTTATATTCTTGTTCTTTCTAGATACTAGGCGGTCCGTAATAAAGTGCCTAATTGTTCCTGAGTGTAAAGTTCCATAGAGTTTCTTTAGAGAGGTGCTTACATCTATCTGTGTAATCGAGATTCGAGTCACATCACAGCAGTTGGTGTATGAAACTTCTTTGAACGTCTTCTACTCTTATCTTGTCTGTGATATTCATATTAGAGAAGAGAAAAAAGCGTTATTCCGGAGAGGGCCGTACACATATTTTGTAGAGAGTAAGCTTGCCCTCTGTTGTGAAAAATGTTCTCATTATAAAACCAATTAGGCGTTTAGATTTAGAAATAATAGAGGAGGCATGTTCTTCAAAATTCAGGCTTCCTGTGTAATTAATTCCTAAATCGTATACGTATTCGAGTGTTTGGACTCTAATTTTATTTAAGTGAGTTTGCGGTTTATAGGGATGCTTTCCAAAGTGCATGATTTCGCACTTGATGAGGTTAAATGGTAATTGCCATTTTTCACTTCATATGATTAAGTTGTTGAGGTCATTTTGGATCTGGGATACAATTTCGCCTAGAGTCTCAGGCTTAAAGCTGTATACTATTTTGATATCATCAGCATATGAGCATGGTTTTCTAAATTCCATCGTGTTACATATATCGTTTATATACGTAAGGAACAAAAGTGGACGTAATACGCTTCCCTGGATGACTCCACCGGTGATTGGTCTAGGGGACGAGAGACAGTCATTGTACTTTACCATGAGTATAGTGCGTTGTGTATTCCAAAGGACTTTATTTTGACGAGTAGCCTTTTGTGTGAGACCTTATCAAAGTCTAGGAATAGAACTAATACAAAGAGTCCGCTGTATCGTTTCAGAGTTATATCATTCAAGTAGTCTACTAGGCATGTATCGCATGATTTGAACCTAAAAAATCCATGCTGGGAGGTTGCGATGAGATAATAGTTTAGTAGATGTTGGACTACAGCCGCTTTAACTATTTTTTCCATCACTTAAGATTCCACTGAAGTAATGTTTATGGGCCGGTAATTGTCAGCATTTGCTTCAAGTCCTGTTTTAATTTTCGGAATGATATGCGTAGTTTTCCAGGGATTAGTGTAACACGCTGTCGAGAGTGATATCGCGAATGGTTTGAGAAGCAAAACACACATGATCATCACGTTTTAGCATGCTAGATGGAATACCATTTGGTCCATCAGTGTAGGATTGTTTCAATGAACTGATTGCCTTGGAGATATTTTGTACACTGAATTCTACATTAGTAATTTCACAGGGAATTACTGGGATTGGTTCTGAATCATTAAATGGTTTTTTGTTAGTTAGTGAGAAACAAAAACGTTCACTAAATAATTCTGTGATAAGTTTGGGATCTTCGTATACTTGTTTGCCTTTAATAAATATACTCCCCCTCGATATAGAACGTTTAACTTCATTTTGGAGGAGTATGGTGAGTGCAGAGGGGTTATTATTAAGTTCAACTGCACGTCTTCCCTGTGCGGCTGCATTTTGTGTACTTATTGCCTCTGTTCGGACGAGTATTTATGTCTTCGTAACTAAAGAGGAAAATTTATTTAAGTTGTGGAATCGAGTACAATGTATTTGAAGACGTCTTCTTGTACTGACCGGTATATAGAGATCTTTGGAGAACGTAGCTCTACAGTATTCGAAAGGTGAAATTTTGTTTGTGATGTAAGATGCAAACTACGGTTTGGACTGCTGAATAGCCTTCTAGGTACGTTAGACACGCGCCATTTCCCGTCGAAATCAAAACATGTAATCGCGTAAATAGCGGTTCTGTAATTCATCATAAATTTAATGTAAATCGTTACCTAAACGAATATTATCACCCGGCTATTCAACCAATATTTGTTCAATCAATAAAATCTTAGTTACAATAAATAAAGTAGTTGATGAAAGATGAGGGAAAATTACCAGTCACAACAAATGAACGTTATTCTATCCTGACTGGATAGAACACACACAAAAGGAGGAGCAAAGAAATATGGCTACCGCCAAGAACAAGTGTCAAGTAAAACAACACAGATGCAGTTCGGGAATAAACACAAACTTAGTGAATGCGTAAGAAAAACAGAAACTATAATAAAAAATACGATTCTTAACAATTCAAATGTAATCAAAAGGCGACAATGTACAACTAAGGGGATCAATAGGAACAAAGTACAAGTATATACATGGAGGGATTTTCACAAACACACAAAACATTCGAAATGGCTCTTTCAGGTGATACTTTGGATGTTGTGATAAAATATTTTGGTTAATGTGTCTCTATTGTTTGAAGTAAAGAACGTTCTTCAATCAGTGCTTCTTAGGTATTTGTGGAAGTTATTCCAATCAACCTTGCGATAGATTCTACAAAATGTTACGGTTTTACTTCTACCGGTTGTGGTTTTTATAATAATGCTGCATACGACAATGTTATGATCATTACCTGGAAACTCATTCCCAATATAAAAAGTATTAATGATGAGGCCACAGGTAAAGACTACGTGAAAGATGTTTTTATGTCTGGTAGGGCTATTGACATACTGAGTCCATTGTTCAAGCTCTCAGCATTCAATGAATGATTCATAACGTCTCGGCGCTCTGACTGGGTGCCAAGAACTTTGGGGCATGTTGAAATCACTACAAATAAGCTTGCCTGTGAATGGAAGGGATGATGCTAGTGTGAAAACCTTCGATAATACTGCTATTTCACCTATTGATGCGTTAGGTTGACGATAAACACAGCCGAGCAGTAAGGTAACGGAATTCGGCGGCTTTATTACAATCCACATCGAATCCTTCAGTTTGTTTAGTTCAGGCATATCACATAGTAGTGAGTTTGGGCTAGAGAGCGTAAAAAAGGCATCTTCCGCCTCGTCCATTCAATCTATCGCTTCTATATAGAAAATAGTTTTCAAGAGATGTACTTCGGTCGGAAATATTACTGTTAGTCCATGCTTCAGATATCATAATAAGTGATGGTTGGTATATGGATACAAACAGGGCTAGATCCGCCTTTTTGTTGCAGATCGATCGAGCGTTGGTAAGACATATATTAAGCAAGTGGCCTACTAAGTTAAAATAGTTGAGGGTATCTCGGAAAAAGTCGTCGTAACCCTCGCGGGTGTGAGATGAGTATGAAATGAGGCATTGAATGCTATTCATTAGTTCGGTATTTTGATAGCTTAACTTAGTGGGAGATGTATCAAATGAGCTAGTGAAGTGAATGGAGGAGTTTACCCAGGAGGAAAGGGTGAGAGTACTCTCTGATGGAAACTGTACGGAGGAAACGAATTTATGGTTTGCGTGTGGTTTAAAATTACTTGGACTATATGCTTCAACAGAGGTGTCACTAGGGGTCTTATTCCAAAACAATATTGTACAGGTCTACTGTGAAGTGTATGGTTATTTGCAAAAACGTCCTGATGGTTAGACACGTAGACTGTGTTATGGCTAATTACGTTAGCGTGAGAGGGGTCTGCTGAGCGTAATTGGAAAGAGTTGCTACTGTTATTATACATGGAAACCGTTTTTATGTGATGGGTTGGTACTAAAGGGTGTGGAAACTTTTCTTTCTGAGAGTAATTACACTTGTGATCCTGGGGAATGTAGATAGGGTATGGAGTGAAAAACCTATTATTACCATTCTTAATAATGGTTTTAGGCTTCAGGGGGTGATTTGGGTGGCCAGTTCTCTGGTAGTTTTCGTTAGTCTGCGTGTAGGACGGCTTGTTACGCTGAAGCCCACCACCCATTTTGCATTTTTGAGGTGTTGAAGGAAAGTTATACGATAGCAACGGGGAGAACCTGTTCACTGTTCTTACGTGTTTCCCTATTCGGTATCGTGAGTTTTGTCTTCCCACTTTTTATTGTCAGAGCTGGAGTCTTTCATTGTCTCTGTGAGATGAACTTAGGTTCATTCAAGTCTACTTGTGGGGTATATTTAGGAGGACAAATTTTCAAGTGTATAGGTTTAGCTGGATGTGTGTTGTCACACGACTCACATTTTAGTACATTACTGAGCGAACAGCTGAGATTAGTCATGTAGTTGTGGTTTTGGTGTCAGTTGAGGTCCGATTCTTATCCAAAAGTTTCTGATCTGCACACTCACCTAGATCAACAGAGCAATCAGCCGTATGTGAAGTGGTGTCATGCTTAGTGTCCATGTGTTTTAAACTGTAGATCACCAACGTAGATGATCTATGTCGAAATGATTGGAGGCCTACTCGAGTTAGACGTGAATGGTGTGACAAAGTAGCTAATGTCGAAGTCACACCTCATGGTCTTCACCTTACGTGGACTATCCCATCGATGTATCAAGGTACTATAGATGCTTTGAAGACTAAACAACACAGAGGACGATATTACAGAGATATATTAATTAAAGTAGATACAATCGAAAGTAAGACCACTGCCGCATGGGCCAGTCCATGGCATATGATTAACTGATGCGCGTTGGTCGTCCTTGACCTTGATGAGAATCGATGGTTTGTTCGATATTCAATGACTCAACTGCCGGATGATTTGGCTGGGGCTTAATGACATTTCGCTGACCCTACAAAACTACTTGCTGTGTTGCAAACTGTCTCTGGCTGGTTATTAACTGTGACACCCCCATTCAATTCTATCGCTTCACGTCTTCTTACACGACGTTGACAGGGCGTAAGTTCTGGAGTGATTTTTAGATTCTTGTATTGAATTAGTGAGCTAATATTTTTGCCCGAATCAATAAACTGCTTAGCATCGTTACAACAGCCAAACATAAACAGGAGGGGGCAGGTTGATCTATCTGACTGGTTTCTAAGGCGGACGACTTTGCAGTTAACGATCGGCATACCGCTTGCTCTAAGGCAAATATCCTATAACTTAGATGTGTGTGTCCGGTCGGCGAGGTTATACACAACTGCATCGAAGGAGGACATCACTCTTTTCGTCACTTCTCCAGCCACAAACTCCAAAATGCACTCAGCTTTAGTGAGTTGCTCAAGATTTCTGTCTGTGTCAAAGCCCCATACATGAGTGAGGGGTGCTAGTTGCTCAAGTTTGCCGTTAATTTCGGATAGAGAGTTTTGTAGCAGTCGGATGTCACAACTATATCTATCAATACTTTTGTGTGTATGAGGTGGACCATTGGACTCCTTAGTTTTTGAAATTTTAGATTTAGACCTTGATAGAACATACTGTCTAGTAGACTGGGCTGCCTTTCGATGAACGTAGGTATAGTGCCTTGTATGTCAACCAGTCTTAACGTTGGCATATTGCACATAGAGATAGAGGGGCTGTGACATGGAGAATCTGGTGATGATAGAGACATTTGTGTACAATAGGAATATTGTTCAGTAGTTGAAGGTTCAACATTGTCAGATACTGAGTCGTCAGTAATAGAGGTTACAAATTTGGACCTTGTATTTGGCTTAGAAGTTGGTGAAATTTCTCTTTTACTGGAGTTATTGGCCATGATATGAAAATGGGTGAGCACAGTGCTCGTTAAAATACACCATGAAGAGTCAGAAGAACATGCGCTGAACTCACAACGGATGGTGTTCTGAACATAATTCGACAAATATTACCGGACAAATGGATTTCAAACAATCTCAATTAATAACAGTAATCGGACACATTTATCAAACTGAAGTATCACCTTTCTATCTATAGAATTTAGGTGTGCTTCTTTCTTCATCATAAGACACTTTAGAATGAGAACTTTGGATTGACGATTCGGTCACTATTATGCGTTTGAACATTACAAAACAGCATCGTACTGTGAACGAACCAACTAATGAAAATATCATTCAATTGTTGAACATACTAAACTCACTGACACCGATCGTCAATTCGTCAATAACTTACATTGTGACAATAATTCACAAATATTGAATGATCAGAATTCTAATTCTGACGAGTGAAGATAACGAGTTGAATCAATGGCCAGATGAATATGCACTAAACACACATCTGATTATATGCTGAACAAAATTCCACGAACTGTACTGAGGATTAGATTTCGAAGCATCTCCACTGACGGTAATTTGAAAATTTTGATAAATTGAATCATTTCCCTTCCATTTACAAATCGATCATTGACACACTTAAACATAATTGCTTGTTTCGACTATATGTAGAATTCTAAATGCCACATTATGTTCTTTTGACCGACGTAAACTTCAGTGATTCTGATTATGTTTGATTATTTTGTAAAACTCTTCCATTTTATCACAGACTACTATATGCCTAAATAAACACCAATCAATACGAATGTACAGCTTCGCAGATTGATATGGTGATTTCAGTTTCATAGCGGTGATCATCGATTGTTCGTTGTGTTTTCTTTCTTTATATTTTGTCCCCTCTATTCCAGTCCAGTGGATACTCGTTTCTTGCACCTTTGTACTGAACAAAACACGAGTGTGTACAACCGACAGTATTTGAACACAAAATTACAGAATCGCTCACCAAAATCTGAGAACTGTACCGTAATTAGTCAATTTGCGAAATATCAATCAATTATCTCAAAAACTGTACTGTTGCTTTTGTAAATATCAGTTCATCATCTCAGATTCAATTTTTCTGTATTTTCATACCGATCAATATTCGTTTTCATTCTGACTTTCTCGATGTACTACTAGAATGCATTCTATTTCCTGTTTATTGTTACATAGCACTTGTGTGTATATACGTAGTGCACACCACACCTCTTCTTTACTCGACACCACAATGTGCTTGATAGTTGGAAAGCATGTTTGAACTGATTTAGAAGGCAACATTGTCCGACCACTACGTGTTATTCTCGATGAACTGTAGTTTAGGATGAGCACTGTGGATTGAAGATTCAGTCTAGATTATGCGTTTGAATATTACAGAAAGTATCACATCTACTTGAATTCTGTTAATGCAATAAATAAATATTTCTTCGGGAAGTGATAATAAAAATAACAATTGAGTATACTTACTGAAAGTGTGATTTGCAAATACCTGTCCATTGACCTCTTTTGTCTTTCTGTGAATATACGCTGGTATTAATTATCACCTCAATGTTTCTAATCAATTCAGGTTTTCTGACACATTACTTTTTCTTGCTATAGTAGAATTTACAAATGGAGAGAGTTCTATGAAATTTGTCAATACTTTCACATGAAATTATCCATGCGAAACTGTCTCAACATATCATTTCGATCATATAATGAAGAAAAACTAGTTAATCGTATGTTTTACATACGAATCACGTGATTAGCAGTATTCCATTGATTCTCGATTACTAGCCAATCATGACATCTATAACTGTGCTGTGATCAATTATTATGAACGTCTCTGAAGTATGACGGGGAGAAAATTCGAAATAAGATTGATTTACCAAATATGACATATGTTCAACATTGATTTCGTTTTAATTCAATGTGATAACTGTTCTGCATATTGTTTGTTTTGTTTTGTCGTAGGATATTTTATTCTGTATAACGTAAGATATTCTTGTGTTCAATTGGCATGAACGATGATCGGCATGACATGCAGCATATTATTGTAATAGCTGTAAGTATTTCGCACATATGTAATTTTATCCTAATTATTAGTGAAAATCGGTGTGCGATTCAATCGAAAAATTAGTGTATTATCGACTAGAGCCGTCGTCGTCGTTGTCGTGTTTTATGGCTAGTAAATGTTCATTTGTAACCGTCTTTAGAAATCGCAGTGGCTCTTTGTTTATCGATTATATGTGATAAGCGATTCCGACATGATGAACGGCGACGACTTCATCTTAAAAAGGAGCGTTCATTCCAAAGACGTATCACTCTGTCTTAGGGAGGTTAGTTGTGGTTCGAGCGAAGAAGTAGTAGTTGATTCTCATACGGCGAAATTGAGTGATATGAGATTGAACCACATAAAGAGTACTTATTTCCTCAAGATTGAGGATACGCTTTACTGACCTGCACCAACCACCATTATACCAAGCTTCACTATTTTCTGGCGATAGATTACAAACATCCAACTTTGTCTGAATCAGTCAAAATACCTCCTAAATAGCATCACCTGAATATACGAATTCGAAACTGTTGAGGCAGACATACATGACATGCTATTAAAATATTCAAGTATGAGTGTTTCCTTAAAAAGAAACTCATTTAAATTCCGTTGCAAAATTAAGGCGACTTTAGATACCACATGATATTTCCAAAATATATTTGGTCTGCTGTAACATGTGATCATGTCCACTTAACCACGAGACCTAGCTTCAATCAATTTTCAACACGAACATACATTTCGTCAGCAATCAAGTGTGTCTATCCAGATAAATGTGCATCGACCGATTAACCTGTCACTGATGTTGGCATAAAACTATCAGAAGAACGTATTGTGGATTATGTTATCAGGATGCTTAACTACAATCTCATAATGAAATTTTTTGAATGCTCAATGCAAGCGGTTGCATCGTTCATCAAATTAAGGAATGGACAGCAGAAGCCTTTGTGATGTCGGTGCTTGAAGTACTTGAAGACAGTAATGTATGTGACAGCAGGTTTACACTACTGTGCATCTAATGGACAAGAATTGGTAAATTGTAATAATTGACTATATTAATCAGTAAAAGTTGATAGTGTGCTAAGACAACTGAAGAATGAAGTGTGGAACGTAACACTTGTGTACACAGGATTCCAATGTGAAATGGTGAGTCATTCTAGCTTCACCAGTGCACAAACCTTTCATTTGAACCTATTTTGAGCCGGTTGAATTTTGATTTTTGTGAGATTTCGAACGGCGATTTGCAAACTGTGTGTGACCTCAATTGAATACGTGATGGAGAAGTGAGTCATCGATTAGTTTGCATATCTCTGAGAAGTTCAATAATCGGCACGCTGATAGTGTGAATAATTTGGGCAATTATCTGAGTTGGATGCTTCAAATATGCTAACAACACTTCTCAATGAACTATGGTCATTTTAACATGATCCTAATGAGTGCCAGATAACTGAATAACATTTTTTCATGTTTCTTTTTCTGAACAATCTGTGACCTCCTCTTGTTCATGGTGATTTCGTTAAACTAAACAACACTCTTCTACATTTTATCACAAACAACTGCATATAATTGGAAAAGCGAGCCAAATGTCAACATGCAAGAAAACTGATCTCAGGTTCGTCAATCAACTGAAATTTCGATCAACACTCGGGATTGAATGAAGCAAGAACAATCGGTCCAGCAGAGTGACATGAAGTCATTTTACTGGAGTCATGCATCTTCACCTGCTAACTACACGGAATCGATGGGATCAATTATTCACAAAGCCAAACATGCAAATTATTATACTTTAAAATGCTGAATGATGAACCGTCGGTTTTTAAAGACGTCAATCTGTGAATTACAAATCTTAGAAAAATAATGAATGTCAATGGATTGGCGCTGGAATTGAAGTGGAACTTGTGATATTTGGCAGGCACAGTTGGATGCTCGGAGAACAAAGATGATTTCATTCAATTCTACATCATGAAGAGTCAGTAGAACATGTGCTAAACTCACAGCAGATGATGTTCTGAAGGTAATCCGACAAACATTTCCGGACAATGGATTTCATACAATCTCAATTATTAACAGTAATCGCACAGATTTATCAAATTGAAGTGTCGCCCTTCTATTTATTGAATTTAGGTGTGCTTACTTCTTCATCATGAGACACTTTAGAATGAGAACTGTGGATTGACGATTCAGTCACCATTATGGATATAATTGATCGTTCATTGTGCATTTTCCTTGTATCTTGTCTACTATATTTTGGTATGCAAATCTAAACGGGAACAATATTATTTGTTTATATATGTTACATTATCTTGGTTGAGCGAAAACTTAACTATTGCTTATTTTTTCTTTATTCGACACCATAATGCGCTTGACAGCTGAAATGAATGGTCGAAATGATTGAGAAGACAACATTACTCAACTCCTGTATATTACCCACGATGAACCGTATTCGATGACCTGAACACAATATGTGCTCCTTTCTTCCTCATAAAATAGTTTAGGATGAGCACTGTGGATTGACGGTTCAGTCACGATGATGCGTTTGAACATTACAAAATGGCATCTTATCTACTTCGGTTCTTCTAATTTAATATGCGTTTCCACACAAGAAATACTTTTCTTAAATTAGCTATAATTATAATAAAAGTGTACATTATGTGGGAGTGTGACTTTTAAAAAATGTCACTCTGTTGACCTTCGTTGTCCTCCTCTGTAAAAATATCAATAAATATACTTTCTTGTTGTCTATCACCGTGTTCTATCTGAGAAATCAAGTAATACGATATTATATAACGTGTGATGAGCATAATATGAATCCTAATTACAATGAGGAATGTCGCTATCTAATTATGCATCCATATGATCGATGATTAACTACGCACACATTATAAAAGCGATAGAAATTTTCACTTTATAAATGACTACTACTACTTTCCTGAAAACAAACTGGAATTCAAACAAGTAGTTTGTCTGTCAATGTATAGAAGGTCTTGCTTCAGTTATGAATAAACACTGTTACCATCTACTATCTGATTTCAAATGAGTTAAGTGGTCGTTTTGTTTGAGATAATCATACGTGCCAAATATATTGGTCTGTGCGACTGTGATAAATCGTCTTGGTGACAGTTTTGATGTCGTATAATATTAACTTGAAATAGTAATTTGAACTCTTGGTAAATTGCACAATCACCTATCCATTTATATATCGATCATTGATAGACCTGAATCTTATTGATTATTTCGACCAGATGTAGATTTCTCAATGCCCCATCATGTCTTTTTGCTCAACCTAAACTTCACTGAGTCTGATTATCTTTGATAACTTTGCAAAACTTTTCTATTTTATCACAGTCCACTACATGCCTAATAGATCACCTATAAATACGATTGTACAGCTTCGCAGATTGATATGGTCAATTAAAAACTGCACATCTGTGAAACATCTCTATTGATTGTTGTGCTGATTGAAGATGACCAGCGAGATAGTGCTGCGTGATTTCAGTTTCATAACGGTGATCATCGATTGTTCGTTGTGATTTCTATCTTCATAATTTTTGTGCTGTATTTCGATCAAGTGGACACTCGTTTCTTGCACCTTTGTACTGAACAAAACAGAATTGCTCACCAAAATCTGAGAACTGTACCGTAATTAGTCAATTTGCAAAATATCAATCAATTATCTCAAAAACTGTACCGTTTCCTTTGGAATTATCGATTCGTCATCTCAGATCTACACAATGTTGTTGATGATTATCCACTGAACGCTATCCTATTGCAGTAAAATGGATCAAAATCATCGGCCGTACCACCACAATGTGGTTGATAATTGGAAAGCATGTTTGAACTGATTTAGAAGGTAACATTGTCCGACCACTACGTGTTATTCTCGATGAACTGTATTCGTTTGACTTGAACAAAATGTGTGCCCGTTTATTCCTCATAGAATAGATTGGGGTGAGCACTGTGGATTGACGAATCAGTCACGATTATGCGTTTGAATATTACATAAAGTATCACATCTACTTGAATTCTGTTAATCCAATGTTTGTTCAAAAATAAGAAATATGTTTTCAGGAAGTGATAATAAAGAAAATAATAGAGTACATTTATTCAGAGTGTGATTTGCAAATACCTGTCTATTGACCTCGTTTGTTTTACTCGGAATATACTTCCATTTTATTTATCATCATATTCTGTTTAGTTATTAATTTATACTGTATTCTCGCCTTTTCTACAAACCCAATATTTATCTCATTTCGAATAATCATTGTCGCGTTCTAACGGTGTTTTCATACGACTGATGATCACCTACGGACAAAGAACGGAGATGAATTAAATATGCATTTTATGAATGATTTTTACCACTGTACAAAACATATTATCATATATAGAAACAAATATTGGGTCGGTCAAAAAGCTTGTGATTTCCGAAAATATCTTAGCCGGCATTTCATACCCTCAGTGCATTCGAAAAAATTTGGTAGCACACAGGATGCAATGTCATTGAATGAATATCGGATTTCATTTGTCGCGTTAAACACGATTGAAGTTCACATCAAGTAGTGCGTTGAACAGACGATTCAAACGTATTCCTTATTCGAACCATATAGTGATTTAGTCAGTGAATTTCGGTTAGGGTCTTCAATATGCTTGTTTTACAATGGACGACAGAAAATATATGCAATCGACTTATTGAAAGTTTGGCTTATAGCTTCCGAAATTATAGTAGTCGGAATTTCATACCCTCAGTACTGATCTCATAAATGAATTTGTTCATTGTATTTGATGTCGGAAACTCAACCAATGTCAAGACGAATTGAGTGACATAAGCGGTTCATTCCATCAACTTGATTCAATGCAATCCACATAGTGAATCATCACGTTCAATAATAATTTCCGCGATATTTACATTGAATTCAAACAATTCGGACAATCGTCTTCCTGACCAGTTCTACGTAATTCGTCAATACTGTTGATTTAGCATGACATTTGTCTGAAACGAGTGACCATTTGATATTTCTGATTGATTCTATTGTTACGGGAGAACTGAAGACATTTGACTGAATAAAACCTCTATATTGTGTGTTATTAAGTTTGCTGTGTTTCTTGGATGTATTTGTCTTACTCAACTTCTGAACTTGTTTTTTTATTTCAATTTTTTTGTACAATTTGGTTTGTCTCTGTCTTTGGTGTAGTTGTTTAGAGTTTTGCTCCGGGAACATACAAAACTGAAGGTTTGTTTTCATAATTGTTAGAATTATTGTTAGACCGACATTTAGATCGACTGTTTGTAAATTGCGAATAAATTTTCGTACCTCACCTGGCGTTTATTTGTACTGTTGATTTGACTTCGTAAGTTTCAAAAGGATTGATATTCGGTACCCTGATTACTGAATTTCTCAGTACTTTTATTTGCAACATGCTCACATCATTTTTCCAATTTGAGTCAGCTTACGCAAGTGATTGTCAATGTTTGGCAATAGACCGGTATCTCTGAAGATGTGATGGCTACCTACAGAAAAATTTAACCCGAACAACAAGTCAAGAGACAGAAAATGTATCATATTTTGCAGGTTATCGGGAGATCTGGTATTCCGGTGCGAGGATGATGTGAATGGTTTGGAATTCTTGTGAATTTTTTCGCTGAATTATTTCCACAAATATGTGAAATGAAAATATGAATGATTTTTGCATATAGATAATACGTTTGTTCGTGTTTTCATCTCTGATGAATGATCATAAATGTGAATAAAATAGTGAGTTGATAAATACATTTCATTTCGATTATTCGGATGAATCGATCCATAATGATAACAAATGAAGTGGACTTTATTGCACACTTATGGTTAAGAAAGCACAAGTTAATTGTTGTCATTTTACTTAGTAATTAGCGCTGGCCAAACTCCATCTACCAAGTTGTGAAGCAAATATGGCAGTGCAGATTTTCAATTGGCCACCGCATAATTCAGTGGTAGATAGGTAAACTATGAAATTGGACAAAACACAGCCTTATTAAACAGAAAACATCAATCCAATCAACATTCAAATTATCTTCATTACTGACAATCTGCACCTTACATGCTTTCATTACATTCGGTGTGATTAAATTCCAGTATTATGCAAGTCGCTCTTTTGATTCATTAAACTACAACTCACAATCATTACTGATTTCTCCCATTTGTTTGACTTGCTGGTCAATTTTTGACGTCAATCACGTGATAAGAATGTGATATTGAGGTAAAATGACACGACAACACAACTAAAATGAAAGGAACTTATTTGCACGTAGATTGGCAGTCAAATGAATTGTGAATATGATAACGTCGACTTCAAGCATGTGACACCTTTCATTGACAGACGAAGATAACCTACAATTAAGTGATGACTTAGGTGAAAATACACACACATGCACTCACGCAGGATCAGAATGAGACTCGACAATGATGGATCAGTTGAATTATCCGAAAGCTCGAATAATCCATGAATAATTGACACGATGTAAAACATCACAAATGCACCTGTGACAAATCGCTCATCAATTTGAATGCCTTTTGGCTAATAACGCCGAAGAACTTTGTGTTCAGATTCCACTGCTAGCTAACATCCCTGTTTGCTTCTTATGTTTGCAAATTAAGGCAAAATTGAGATATTTTACACAAGATGCATGTACATTGCTAAGAAACTGACCAATGCTATTCAAAACGATGTTGAGTGGATTCAAGCAGACATATATAAATTGACTAAACATTTTGTACATTTTATCACATTCGATCATGAAACATTGTATCTCACCGAATCATTTGCATTCAATGCTGACCCAGAAACTCAGATTTCTTTATCAACCAAACATGACTATTTCAGAGAATAAAGAGGACTGAGCATCATATAAAAGAAATGTCAGTCTAGGTACCTCAGCTTTATTTATGTTCCATACATAACACTCTACCAGTTGCATTGAGTTTCGATGTGACTGAAATATGCTTGTGTGACTGTAGCTCTGTGACTGTGTTAGTGATTGAGTGAAATTAGTGAGAATGTGGAGGAAATAAAATGTTATATGAGCTTCCATACAAGAGCATTCAAATGGAGAAATCTCAAACAAACTTCATTTCCATAGATTTTCGATTGATAATTTTTGTGGTGAATGCCATGTTCACGTTTAAGATCGTTGCCGTTATTGAAGTACGGTAAATCGATCCATTTGAAACTTATGAACTCAAATCAACAGTACAACTAAACGCCAGTTGAGGTACGAAAATTTATTCGCAATTTACAAACAGTCGATCTAAATGTCGGTCTAACAATAATTCTAACAATTATGAAAACAAACCTTCAGTTTTGTATGTTCCCGGAGCAAAACTCTAAACAACTACACCAAAGACAGAGACAAACCAAATTGTACAAAAAAATTGAAATAAAAAAACAAGTTCAGAAGTTGAGTAAGACAAATACATCCAAGAAACACAGCAAACTTAATAACACACAATATAGAGGTTTTATTCAGTCAAATGTCTTCAGTTCTCCCGTAACAATAGAATCAATCAGAAATATCAAATGGTCACTCGTTTCAGACAAATGTCATGCTAAATCAACAGTATTGACGAATTACGTAGAACTGGTCAGGAAGACGATTGTCCGAATTGTTTGAATTCAATGTAAATATCGCGGAAATTATTATTGAACGTGATGATTCACTATGTGGATTGCATTGAATCAAGTTGATGGAATGAACCGCTTATGTCACTCAATTCGTCTTGACATTGGTTGAGTTTCCGACATCAAATACAATGAACAAATTCATTTATGAGATCAGTACATCGTGTCATTTATTCATGGATTATTCGAGCTTTCGGATAATTCAACTGATCCATCATTGTCGAGTCTCATTCTGATCCTGCGTGAGTGCATGTGTGTGTATTTTCACCTAAGTCATCACTTAATTGTAGGTTATCTTCGTCTGTCAATGAAAGGTGTCACATGCTTGAAGTCGACGTTATCATATTCACAATTCATTTGACTGCCAATCTACGTGCAAATAAGTTCCTTTCATTTTAGTTGTGTTGTCGTGTCATTTTACCTCAATATCACATTCTTATCACGTGATTGACGTCAAAAATTGACCAGCAAGTCAAACAAATGGGAGAAATCAGTAATGATTGTGAGTTGTAGTTTAATGAATCAATAGAGCGATTTGCATAATACTGGAATTTAATCACACCGAATGTAATGAAAGCATGTAAGGTGCAGATTGTCAGTAATGAAGATAATTTGAATGTTGATTGGATTGATGTTTTCCGTTTAATAAGGCTGTGTTTTGTCCAATTTCATAGTTTACCTATCTACCACTGAATTATGCGGTGGCCAATTGAAAATCTGCACTGCCATATTTGCTTCACAACTTGGTAGATGGAGTTTGGCCAGCGCTAATTACTAAGTAAAATGACAACAATTAACTTGTGCTTTCTTAACCATAAGTGTGCAATAAAGTCCACTTCATTTGTTATCACTATGGATCGATCTTATACACTAGTGATATCATTCCAATCTCTGCACAAGTGCACAACTTATTTGAACGTAATGACCACTGAAATTACCATTAAGACGATTCTCTTTGTAATCTTGAACCTAGACAGTCTTATAAAACAGACTGACTATTTATGCGAAACGCATTATGAATGGTCTGTTATACATCATTACGAATACCCATTACCTCATAATTGTGATCTTATATGAAATGAGTACTTAATTTACGGTCTTTTTCATAAAATCTACAACAGATGTCATTCGGCAGTGAGAATAATCCACAAACGTATTGAAACAGAAATTCTGAAAATCATCATGTAATCTATTCGCAGATCACTTCTAAATAGGTGGTTTCACAAAATATTTTTGTTTACAAAAACAGAACAACTTTCAACAACGTGACATCACACGACCGTGAAATGAACAACCAAACATAAGAAATATTATTTCTGTAATTTTGTTGTCCTTGTAAAAACAAACTATTCGTGTAGATCGTGTGGAGTCACTACCGATTTCACGCCCGAGCAAATGAGGAGGGACAAACAAGTGACAATTCAAAAACGCCTTCACTAATTACATTACATATAGTGAGGAATTGTTCAGGGAAATGAAGTATGAGAAAAACGTCGGGTAGTGATCTGATCTTGTTGTATATTACGCCAAAACAAAATACTTTAATCAAAATGGGAGTAAGACCAATTTATACACATTTTTTGAGTCACACTGTCATTGCTACTAATCAATTGACCTCAAAATTTCTAGTCACATTATTATTGACAACCCGGTTTTTATTCAATTCTTCCAACACGCTTCTTTTGCGCATCATTCGTTTGATCATTTCAATGTTTACAACTTGACACCTCACACAGAATCACTTCAAACTCTAATGAATATCCTTCCAAGTTCGCTAATCAAGAACAGTGTCCACCACAACATCATTTATTTCTAACCAATATATACAAACATTTCTGGTGAGTTCAGTTTGCATGGAAGTAAGTTCACGGAAGACGCTTTGAAATTGATGAATTTGAGCTGATCCAACGTGCGATTACACCGACATAACTGTGAAAAAAGTAGTAGTGGTACACTGTCGGTGGGTATAATCTATCCTATTGATACACAAAACAGAATTACAGAAGCTCATTTGAACGAGAATATAGGTCAATGAGTATTTTGACAAGTCATGAACATTGACCGGATCACACTGTCCTTGAATCAGTAATTTGAAGAGTATAACTAAACTAAACATAAGCAGACCTAAATGGAAGTCATGCATCGCAAACTTTCTATTCGTCCCTAGCGCGAATTTCACTGACTCACAAACACACACAGTCATATTCATATGGCATAATCGGACTCAGTATGAATTGGATTGATTAAAGTTTTCCACCTTCTTCCTAAGTACATTTCAAGATAATGACCTCTACAGTATGACGTTGAGAGGATGGAATAGAAGAAGAACCTGAACAAAGAGTATTGAAGCTAATGATAATATTGAAAAAATACAAACGAAGTTCACTTATTCGTCGAAAAATAGATTGAAGACGTTTCATAGAGGAACCACATCGAATAAGCACACACAGGCCTCCACATCGATGTCATTTCACCAAAGATCGAATAATTCAGGATATCAATCAGAAAATAAAATCTGGCTATGAACCATTCTAGACAGTTGACAGATGCTTTTCATGTAAGGACAGGAGTCACACAAGGCTGTCTGCTATCCGCTTTCCTCTTTATATTGATGATCGACTAGATTATGAAGACTTTGACATTTGAGAGAAAATACGGGGTGTAACAGACAGTTGAGAATCAATTAGACGATTTGGACTTTGCAGATGACTTCATCCTCTTATCTCGTACGCACGAACAAATGCAGACAAAGTCAACTCGTGTAGCAACAGCCTCTGGATCAGTGGGCATCAACATACAAAAAAGGAAAACCGAATTTCTCAAAATCAACACATGGAACGCCAACACATTCACACTATATGGCAAAACGCTTGGAGATGCAGAATCCTTCACGTACCTGGGAAGTATCATCGATGAACAAGGATGATCAGATGCAGACTTAAAAGTAAGAAGCGAGGGCGGCATTCCTTCAATTGAAGAGCATATGAAACCCGAAACAACTGTGAACCAATATCAAAGTCAGAATACAAACGTCAAAACAGTTCCACTGTACGGAGCTGAAATACGGAGGACTGCTGCAATCGTACTCGAGAAGGCACAAGTACTTATGAATAAGTGTTAAGGAAAGATAATCAACGTCTATTTGCCGGATATCATTAATAACACCTAATGTGGGAGAGAACAAACCAGCTTCCAGATTGTGAATAAATTAGGAATAGGACGTGTGTCGGTTTTTCGCCTTTTTAATGACTGAGCTTTGAAAAGAACTGTTAACTGTATTTTTTCTGGGTTGACAACTTATCACCATAGTTATCTGAAGTTGTCTTCATAAGATCAAGTTAACAATAGTTTGTCACTTGGTAGTTACTGTACAGCGATAACACAAGTAACGAATGATGGGAGTGCATATTATATGCTGATAAAATGTTGCGACGGAATACATTTAAACAACGTTCGTCGGTGATGAGAAGGCATCAAGTTGGATATTCCCAGCGGACTCGTTGTTGATTGCAGCTATCACAATATAACGTTTGCACAATTTTACTAATTTCAAAACAAAATTTTGTGAAACTCCGGTGAAGAGTCGCAGTTTATATTTTATGAAAACCAGCAGGCAAACATTACATACCATGCTTGATATTTTGTCAACAAGATAACATCTTTTATTACGTAAGCAAAAATAAGGATATACATAGTCACATAATGAAATTGTCAAACACATTAAAATGAATAATTAAATAATAGATTTCCTATTGAAATAAGGAACATAAACAGTCGTTCAGAATAATAAAAACGGGTTATTGAGTGTTTCTGAGACTCATTTCACGTCGTTACTAAGACTCATTCATTGATTTTCTACTTTTATACAACCATCTCCCCAAAACAAAAACGATGCACAAAAGAAAGAAGGTGATGACGAAAATTATCACAACATTTAAGCACTGTAGTGTTTCGTACTGTTCACTGTCTTCATTTGTTTCGATAGTCATATCCTGGATGAAACAAACAGTTGGAATTAGGTGTCAAAACGCAAATACTCACCGAATATTGATCAGTCCGTTCAGTAGTTTCCATGAGGTTCTTGGCCGGTTTGAATGTACTAACCTCAACAAGACTATCATTCACTTTCAAGCTATGAGCATCTTTATCAGTAATAACCATGCACGTGTTTGTTCTTTCACACCAAAAACAGGTTGTATTCAATGTTGACGCGTTGTTGCATGCCTCACTCGAATTGTATTTTGGACAATAGGCTGTGAAAAGAATAACGCGATTTCATTTCAGTTTATCGAATACAAGGTAAGTTAATAACAAAACATGAAACGAGAAATCAACTGTACAATGGTGATTTGGTAGATCACTGAATATTTCATTCATCGCAAATTCAGTTGTTCTTAGACTGAAGATTCATGTTCAATGACGTTGCTCGATTGGAACAACAAACGGAGGATGTCACTGTTTTTCCACTCATCAATGACATTTTCTTGTAAATTTTTCAGTCGACCTACGTTTATGAAACATGTGGAAGTGTGTGGCCGCATTCCACTCTGTGTATTGTCAGTTAATGTTACAGATTATTCGGATCGAACAACATTCTTTGATGATAATAGTAACACTTTTCGGTCACTGGAACATTGAGCGATTCTCTCAGAGTGATATAATCTCCTCTTTCATTTTATCACTATGATTCTAAGCGAATTTCGTCGAATCAAACACTTCAATATTAGTTTCAAATAGACTCTCAATCATTTGTAAGATTCAACAATGAATTGACGTATTTATTAACGGTAAGTGTAACGTCCGTTGAGACAGATGACTGCATGTTATTTAATAGTAGAATACAGTTACAAATGAAATTTTCAGTTTGATGAAACAAAGGCGATGTATTCAAGTGTGAAAATAATTATTGCTGAATAAACAAGTTTCAACGTACTCCCGATGTATTCAAACTCCACCGACATGCCACTTATTATCCATTCATCAGGAACAACAAATTCATAATCTTTCATGTGTTGAGTAAAAAAAAATAAAGAAAAACAGACTTACAATTTTACCATGTTTATTGGTTACAGGTTGTTTGCACCATTTGAAAAGCTTTCAAAATAAGAACTTAAGAAACAATTTTGATAAACGATACAGCCGCGATGATGTAAAATCTCAAACAGTCACAGTTTAAATTGCTATGATTTTTAAAATTGATCACTTTTCAAACAGCCAGCTGGACATCATAACGACCAATTCACAAATTATTTCACAAAGATATCAGTCCGGCATCTTCCAACAACTCTCGTTCAAATATGAAATCATTTTTTCATAATGCAAATTACAATAGGCAACACAGTATTTTAAAGACCAGAGGAGAAATGTGGCTTGAATTGTAATCAGGACGCATGTTCAGTCTTATTTAAGACCTGTCATCTGCACGTATCTGAACATCAATTTTGATGTTTATTTTTGGACGAGTACTCACCAATTCCGCTTACAACGACGTACCGTAACACACTTAACTACTCATTTTAAACACAATGGCCTGTGGTACGAGACGAATTTTTCATTTATTCCAGTATTGTTTAACAAATCGCTTCATTTGATCAACAGTAATGCAATTGATTTCGATGCCAGCCACCATCTATCTTTGCTAGTGATGTTTATGAATCAAGGCAAACTCAAGATAGTCAGCACATGATGCACATTTATCTAGAGGAGACTGATGAATCGCAGTCCGAGGCACCAATGAGAGGGTTTGAGCAAACATCACAAAAGTGTCAATTACCTTCAATGTTCAAAGACTCAAAAATAAATTTCGTCCGAAAAATATATACCACTTGACCAAACATTAAGTTCATTTTCTCACATTTAATCGTAAAAGAATGTACTCGCCTATCCGCCTACACTAGATTTTCGTCTAGAAACTTAGCTTCTTGTCTGAACAACACATGAATATTTCAGTGAAGCATGACGATTGAGCATTTTGCAAAGGAAATATCAGTTCGAAGTACCACTCGTTTATTCCTATCTCACACAATACACACTTTCATTTTACGTTGAGTTCTCACTGTAGTACCATGTGTCGTTATTCATAAACCCCTGTCTCGTTCCGTCAACCGTTAACCATAATCGTGATAATTTCAAAAATCGCCCTCCACACGTTCGCGATAAATACATTTAAAAAGCTTGGTTGTTTTACTCGGATTATATGGTTAAATGACAGTGAGCAATATCAATGATGAAATTCATTATCCATGAAATTTCTCAGGAAGAACTAAACTTATTCGGTTAATATGAGTTTTCTTTTGTTTGCTAGACGTAATCACAAAATTTGAAAACTTTTAGGATTGGAACTTATACGGTTTTGTCCACTTGAAACTTACAATTTTTGTTCAGGATTGCAATTGATAAGTCGCTTATTGACATATATGCATGCTGTGCATATTGCCACAATATTGACAAAGTGGACATCGAATCTGAGGAGCAGGTACATTCAGCTGACAAGTCACAAATTGAACGAAACCTGTATCCTGGATTTCACTGCTAGCCACTATCAAACATTGCTTAACATTTCAGTACTCAGTTGCACCGTCATTCGTAATCGAGTACGCTACTGCAATCACAAGACAAGAAGTGTAAACTTTTGAGATGGTGATTGAATGTTGTCAACAGGTGACTCTGAAGTCGGATTTCGTGCTGTTTGACACTCGTCAGCAAGGTTTACCTGTAATCTTGGAAACATTCGTTAAAAAGATTCTTACCGTTTCTAGACTTGTTCACATAGGCAATCTTCGACAACCACTTTGTTTCATCAATTTTTCTAGGAACCTGAAATTAAGAATTTGACGTTCAAGTCAAAATCTGCCAACATACAACCTCTTATATCAGAACCATTTAAACATTAGAATGGTGTACCATCATTCCGATTATCTTAATCAAAGACATGTTTACAGACTTACAGTACGTATGATGCTAGTCTACATTTCCTTAGAAGAATGTTTCAAATAGTCCGCATATATATTGTGAATCACTACAGTAGTCACGTTTAGTCAGGTTTGATGAACAGTTTATATTTCATGGATCAATGAAATGTGATTATGTATAAATGCGAAAATGTTGTTATCAAAATATTCCACAACGATTTCTATGATAGCCGATAGTAAGAATATGAAATACATGCTGACAGTATATTACAGTTTTTCCGCAAAGTACTGCAACATACATTATCTGGTACTATTCAGAACGAACACGCTAACAATTAGTTGCAGTCTTTAACAAGTACTTGAAGAAAGTGTTTTTGATCACTTTCTCTCGTGTTCAATGGAACTTGTTACACTAAACATTATTGATACAAATAAAATAATAGAGTCATCTAAAATACTTGCAACAACATGATATTTTCATTCAATTCTACAACTCACATTGTCATAATAAAAAGATATCTTCCCATTTGGATATATCAGATAAGTTATATTGGACGTAACCTCTACAATGAGAAGACTATCAGTACTTACAAATTCAGAAAAAGATAATAAACAAGTTAATGTTAGACGTGAAAACTGTATGTGTCTATCTCTAAAGAAATCAGATTTCAGTAGATATTAACTGTGTTATCTGAAATGTATTCTTCAGTTGAATTTGTTATAGATGCATTCAGGTAGACAGCATGTGAATAAAATGAGCATTAATCTTTCAAGAAACAAATGTAATATGTATAGTTTCTGAAGTTTTATTACTGTTGTTATGTGATTGAAATAATAACAGCACTTGGGTCAACCAGCAATGAACAAGCACATTGAAATCGATTCAATTTATCGGCCAGTCAGGATAAATATGCACAATGTAGGAACAAAAATCAAACTAACGAGAGACACAACCAGAACAAAGAAGTAAACGATGACAAATTTAAGGTCAATAAGAACCAATCAACATCGAGTTGTACGGAAGAAGCTGTGAAACGCATATGGAGAAATTCGAACACTTCACTTATACTTGGAGTTTGTGCTGATAACGTCGTTCAAAAAATGATGGAAGCTTCACGACTGAACCATCCAGCTCAAAGAACAGAACTCCATCAAAAACAATAGGTCAACGAGATCACCATTGAAATTGGATAGTCGAGGAGATATTCACTTGTACGCATTGTTTTCTAAAACGTTTTTTTTTAACGATCGAATCTAATTATAAATGACATTAGTTATGGAGTGCTTGTTTACAAAATGAAATCGGTAACTGAACCAGTACTTTGATATTTCAATGAATCAGCTGACTCTGATTATAAATTTTGTTGCTTTATCCTAACGTGTTCTTAATTTTACTTGATATATTAAGGAATGAGCATAAAATGAGTTTATGTGTAAATGAATAAGTTTTATATATATGAATTGACTTTTTGACAAACGTAAATGAATCTTTGCATTCATTGATCTATGTTGACCAATATATCACTCGTCACATCTGCTCTTTCCCAATTCATTTCAACTGTTCTTAAAGTCTTAATCAACGACATCAAACAGTGAGTAGATGTCACTTATATTTTTAATCTTCTTTCTCAGTAAAGTTGAAAAATCCTTCAGTTTTCAGTTTGTTTTGATGACTTGAGTCACACAAACTGTCACTAATCAAAATGAGTGAGCATAGAAGTGTGTGGATTTCATATATAATCAAACGATCGTTCAATGTTCACTTACGTGTACCATCTTCCTCCCCACTTTTGATAGACCATTTAACAGCAAGTAATTCCTCTGAAACAATGAAAATTATAACGAAAACGTTCAGATTTCTGAATAGTGAACAAATATATATATTTCACAGGTTGAAATCATGAGTTAGTTAAAGGTAAACCACCATTGAATTCTGGAAGCACTGGGCGGCCGTTTCGTCGTAGTATGGGACACGTGAGCAGTGCGCATCCACGAACCCGTGACCTACTGGCTTCGCGCGCTAGCACTTAACCATTAGACCACTGAGCCGGCATCCAACGGTGTAAATGTCTAACTTCAAACAATCCACGAAGTTGCGCCATCGAAAACCACTGTCTTCAGTGAGCTGATATCTCACAACACACATGGTTGAACTTCACAGATAACGTGGATGCGCACTGCTGAGGAGTCCCATACAAGGAAGAAACGGCCGTCCAGTGCTTCCAGGTTTTCATTGGTGGTCTAGCTTCAACTGACTCGTGATTTCAACTCGTGAAATTCACTAAAATCTCCAACTCATTCTGAAAATATATGTATCTCACTAAATGTACGTTTTGACACGGACTACCATCACATACAAGTAATCATCTACACTCCGAAGATTAAATGAACCGATACACTTAAATGCCTATTCGTCTCATTTAAGGAAAGTTCAAGGATTCAATTCAATCAAATCAATGAAGAAGAATATTTCGCTTCTGTCACATTTGTTCTAGGAGCTTTTTGATGGGTAAGAGACATTTAATTTCTATCAGACACAACGTATACAAAATTATTATTTTGTTGAGATTCTGTTGATCATCATTTCTTATAACTGACCAAAAACAATGATATAAACTTGATATTCTATGTGTTATATTTTGAGTAAAGTATTGTGTACCAATGAACAGTTCATAGTCGTTCATTCACAAAGTGCCTGAGTTCGATGTTCGTAACCATGTAAATATGATTACAAAGATAGTGTTTAATAGTCCATGGTCAGCTGACTGAAACTCAGAGACATTAAACTTTCATCAATCAAGTAAGTGCTAGAAAGGTATTGTATTAGATCAAATATACTTCGATAGTTTGTAGGCTTGAATAATCGAAACTCACTACTCTCACAACATTGCTTATCATTGCGCATATGATCAGTTAGATTCATTCAGTCCACAAAGAACTATCGCGTTAGTGAAACATCTTCTATATTGTAGTATTTATAGACCAAAGAGTAGATAATCTTCTCTTTGACGAAAACAATAATTGGTTTACCATTTCTAATCAGTCAATTACGGGGTAAATCTCTGTTTTACCAAACATTTTCATTAATACATGTTGGACACAAATGTTGTGGTACGACAACCATGCATATTGAACAATCACTGTGTAATGGTAAAGTTTCGTAAATCAATCAAGTGAAATACTGAATCATTTACATGAAACAAAATGTGTGAAAAAGAAGGAATACAAACAATAACTAGATAATGCAAGAACTCACTGCTATCCAAAACCTCATATTGAGAATTGTAATCGCGTGATTGGTGACCCACAATCAATCCGAAGTATATTTCTTTGATTACAGTCACTAAACCTTTGATGAAAACATGAATAAAAACATTTAGAAATCAACTCAACACTGTAATGAATTGCATAAACTGTATATGGTTTGCTGTATGGCATAATATTTTTGACAAGTTGATCAAAAGAAGATATCTGAAAAAGTTTCGTATGTTACAAGAAGCATAAAACTTATTCATTGGTGAAATTGATGTAACTTTCATTCGTGAATGATATGTGAAGAAGGTATCAGTAAATGTTTACGTTCAGAAAACATTTTTGACGTACCAGTAGAGTAAAAATCAAATCTTTTGACTTCAGTATCAAAATATTTGAACGGGAATTTCGGTGTAAAACTCTAAAATGATGCACTTTCGCTAAAACATGCAGTGAACTCACTTGAGTACCAGTGAATTTGTGGAAACTGCCATTCACAACCGGATGTGACTGATTAAGACTAATTTTCTGTAAATAACCAAATCGAAAAGACTGAGTATGCGTATTACAAACTGACTGATTACATACATATCGATGTGAGCCATTTTCATGAATTACGAACTCTTCTTCCAGTGGAACTCTTTCTTCATGAATATTTTGACATTCGAGGAGTTTGTTAAGCAACACGATGATCAAGTAAATTGTTATTGACTGATTAAATGAAAATGTGCATCTAAAATGATTCAGATGAACAAGAAAACGGTATCTCATTGAATTGAATTTAAATGCTTATGATAAAACCAGTGGTTGCTTATAGTATTTCAACACTTACTTCATCTTCCTTTTCAAAATGGTAAATCAAATTTTAAAAGAACTTCTCAGGTTAATATAGACTTCTCCAGTGTCTTCTTGTTTCGTTCTGATTTGATGTTTAAAAGTGACCATTGAGAAGATGAATTTGGATAAGACCAGTAGTTCATCGATAACCAATCATGGTGGTAGATGAACTCATCGCTAATCAATATTCTTCTAGAAATTGAAAATATGAACTAAAATTTATGCACGATTGGTTTAAATTCTTGACCCCTATTGATGAAACTTTTCTTGAATGTGAGTCAGCGTGTTTAAGAAGAAGTGGTTTGTTACTTGTAGTTCAAAATGTATGCTGATGTGTTCATGAACGAATATATTGTTGCATTGATAGCTGTCAATCAGCTGTCAATGTGGCATTGTTTTGATTTGATTGGTTAAAATGAAAATATCACACACTGTTTTGATTGGATGTTAAAGTTTATTCTGTCACATGATTTCATCATCGTATATTTTGAATTCCAACCACTGATCAAAGCTGTAGCTATTCTGTACATATCAAAAAAGAAACAGATATGTTATTATTATTCACGTAGAGACTGAACCGAATATACTGAATGATGTAGGTTGAAGTTGTCAAGAATTGTAATGAAAGAATGACATAGAGTTGTAAAAACAACAGCGATAACTGTACCACTAGCGTAAAAAATTTTTTCAATACTCAAGGCAAAGACTGATTTCCACGTCTATGTTAAAACACATGAATAAAGCAATGTAATGAGACAATGTATAGTGTACACTGTATTCACGCCAGTTATTAAAGGTTCACCAATAAATAAACGTTGACACCTTAGTAAATGAACAGTACATACAATGAAATATTTCATGAACGATTTTCTGGTTGATAAAATGTAGAAGGGTGTTGTTTAGTTTGACAAAATCACCATGAATAGAACAATAGGGGATCACAGATTGTACAGAATCATGAAATATGGAAGAACGTTATCCAGTTATCTGGCATTCATTAGGAACATGTTAAAAGGACAATAGTTCATAGAGAAGTGTTGATTGCATATTTCATAACACGGATGGGACAAATGGTCCACTTTACAAATGATCAACACCACTTTCTTGGAAACAAACTGAAATTAAAACAAGTAGTTTGCCTGTCAATGTATAGAAGGTCTTGCTTCAGTTATGAATAAAAATGTCGTATGCTATTAAGTAAGACAAGAATATTTCAAGTAATTGGTCAACACGCAGAACCTAGTGTGGTTGGAAGAATATCAAGTTTTGGTTGTCATATTAAAAAAGACTGTGTTCTCAGGAATTCTGTTATTGACAAACTTAAATTCATAAGTTTTGAAGTTCTACATGTTGATGAGTTATGAAGCTTTTTGGGGTAATTTGCTTTTCTTCAGAAGTCACCAGAACGTTGCTGCGTCTAACAACCGAAGCAAAGCTTGGTGAATCTCACTGGATCACGCGAAATGGAAGCAGATAGTTCACTTGTGCAACAATAAGGGATTTTGAAGGACAATGGATGTTGTGAGAGCCATGAGAAGAGCTGACTTAGCTTCAGATATCACCTGAAGGTAGTCAAGATAAAACTGAAGCTAAAGAAACAACGGACAACTGGATCGTTTCATATTTGTAGTTTACTTATTTCATCTTCATAAATTAGATCATTCGGGATTTTAAAGTACAAAAGTATAATAGTAAACAATTGAAACATTTATAATCAACATAAAATCGTAGTTTATGTATTTAGTACATCGAGAGCGTTTCAGTTCTCTTCCTTCTGATGATCAATTGGATTTTAAAGACCATCACAACTCGACTCATCCACAGAATGCAATACTCGCTTTACGCCTGATCGTGTGGTCAGAAACTATCTGCAACGTCCTATTATAGGATTCTTCAAACTGAATATAGAAACAGCACTCACATCAGAAATCATCATGAGAAGAGAAAGAGGGGCAGACCGAAGAACACGAAGCTTTGAAAATTGAAGTCAAACACCGGACGAGTGAACAAATGAATGAATGAATACCACAAGACTGAAGCTCAGATGAGTACAACGAATATCTTATTGCATTCACCAACACTCACATATCTATACAAGATTTTCGCGTCATATCATTAGGCACAAAAATGCTAAATTATTCGAAATTGTTTCTCGCTCCTTTCATAATCATAGCTTACTTAATTGATCTTCATGTATAAGGTTACTTGCCACTTAAAAGTATAATAATTTGCATGTTTGGCTTTGTGAATAATCGATCACATGGATTCCGTGTAGTAAGCAGCTGAATAGTTATTTTGTAAATAAATGCGACGAATATAGAGGAGGTGATACGGACAACAATTTTGATCCATTTTACTGTAATAGGATAGCGTTCAGTGGATAATCAACGCCAACTTTGTGTAGAATAGGTATTGGTTACATCGCCATTCGTGAAAAGGTGTGATTCAGCAATTTCACTATAAGAAATGTGGCCATGAGTTTGATGTGAAAGCTTCAATCTGTTGTCAAGTTTGGAGAGTGTGTTCAAGATACGTCGCTTAATTTTCTGCAACTCTTCATTGACATTTTGATCAGTGTTCTTCTACATCACATTACTGTTCATCATTTGCGCTATATCATCACGATACCTTCTAACAAATATCTACTTCAAATGATAACACTGTCAAGTCACTTTAAAATCATTTGCTCTATCTACGTAACACAAAATTATGGTCTCCTTCTATCTCGAGATGTTGATTTTGTTTAACAGCATTCTCCCTAATAACACTTTAATGCCTGTCGATCAAAATGAATTTTGCATTTGTTTCATAACATGAAATAATGAATAATACTTTTAAATCTCAATTTGTTCACATTTTGACATAAGTATCTATTGAATTGAAGACTGATCTCTGCATTCGAAATCGTAATAACTGAAACTGTCGTCGAATTCGAAAGATGTGATTGTGTCTTATAATCTATAAATGACCAAACTAGTAGCACATTTTGCCGTGAATTAATCAACTTTCAATACAAAGTCTAGTGTCGCAATGACCTACGTTCCTTACATCAAATTCACATGTATTCGAGAATGCGTTCTGACATTTTTCGTATTATCCCCTAATTATCAATATGAATGTAGGATAACATCAAGTAGTATTAATTCTTTCACATAGTGAAATGGTACAAATATCAATGATTATACTTTCTTGTTGTTCATCATTAAAATATTTGTAATTAATCAGATCATATGGCTTTATCGATTCTCTAGATGGTGTAATGTGAATGTTGGCTAGAATAAACTATATTAAATTCTAAAGATCTGTTTGTATGATTGATCACCGATGCACACAGAACTACGATGAATGAAACTTTCATCTTACAAATGATCACTACTTTTCTACACAAAACATTGAGGTTAAAGCAAATAGCTTGTCCGTTAATTCATAGAAGAAATTGCTCTGGCATTGATAAACACTCTTACCTATAATCATCTAATTTTAAATTATTCTAATTAGCATCTTCTCAGAGAATCATCTATTTTTGTTGTCCTCAGGGTATCAAACTATGAAACACTAAAGAATAATTTTGATTCATTCACATCTAATTAATGAATGCATTCCAAGTACATTTACTTCCAGACTATATCCAATTATTTTGTTGACAAAGTCCACATCACGTTCTGTGTATGAAGTTATATCAATCGCTGTTACACGTTAACTCAACTATGCAAATAAACTAGACATATGCATTTAACTGTAAACCAAACGTACTTTTTCCGTGTCGAATACTGACTGCATATAAGAGATTTGCTGGAAAACAACTGTGAAACGAGGTTGACAATACATATAGTTATTATACAACTCTTTCCATTTGTAAATTCTACTAAAGCAAGAACAAGAGATGTGTCAGAAAACCTGAATTCACAATATTTCGTGGTTTCTAGACATCTGTTTATCACTCGATATTATGACATCGGAACAGCCCTCACCTGCTTGATATCGGCCATTGTGTTGATGTCTCAAAGTACATCGAGATGAATAGTAAACAGAGAACGTTGAATCAAGTGTAGTTACCCAAACAACTGACATAAGATTGTTGAAAGCAATTCCATCTATCTACAAATATTTGGTTGTCGATATTGCCTTGCTGTGAATAACTCACACATAGATGCTTGTCACACAATTCTTCCTTTCGTGTCACGACATATGAAACTATGATAGACAAAATCATCATTACCTGACGTTGTGGATGCATATACCTTACTGCTGATTAGGTCTGTGCTTGAATCGAATAATGATTAATATGGAACAGTCGAATGAAGTGGACCAATTTGTTCAGGAAAATAAACGGCCATGATATGTCTGTCGTTTTTTATTGAAATTGGAATTCGTAAATTAAAAGAATTGAAAACGTTCCCACTATTCAGCATGTGAGTATTCAACCTTTCGAATATGCTTGTAAAGTCTCTCATTATTATTGCTATCATCATGTTTATCATTGTTATTTCTGCCAGCACTAACCTATGTTTGTTCTTGTTGTTCTATTCAAACCCAAATATTCGTTTGAATGTCACTTGGTTGATTTGTTGACAGATCAGCCTGCACTTAGGACAAATTTATACACATTTTTTGAGTCAGACGAACATGTGCTGAACTCTCAACAGATGATGTTCTGAATATATTCCGGCAAACATTTCCGGACAATGGCATTCAAACAAACTAACTTATTAACAGTAATCGTTCACATTTACCAAACTAAATTATCAAAGTTCTATGTATAAAATATAGGTATGCGACATACATCCTCAAGGAATATTTTAGGATGAGAACTGTGATTGACGATTCAGTAACGATTATGCGTTTGAATATTACAAAGAGCATCACATCTACTTGAATTCTGTTAATCTGATAGGCGTTTTCACGTAAGAACAATTAGTTATTTCGACTACATGTAGAATTCTATCCGTTTGCTCAACCTAAACTCCACTGAGTCTGATTATCCTTGATAACTTTGCAAAACCCATCAATTTTATCACAGATCACTGCATGCCTAATAGATCACCTATCCATACGATTGTACAGCGTCGCAGATTGATATGGTCAATTAAAAGCTGTACATCTTTGAAACATCTCTACTCATTTTCGTGCTATTTGAAAATGGCGAACGAAATGGCGATGCGTGATTTCAGTTTCATAACGGTGATCATCGATTGTTCGTTGTGTTACTTGTTTATATTTTGTCTATTATATTTCAGTCAAGTGGACACTCGTTTCTTGCACCTGTATTGGTCGGTTTCCTATATACTCTGTGTCTATTCCAATGATCAATATATCCAAGAATGACAGTTTGTTGTTCGACTCCTGTTCCATCGTGAACTTGATGTCATCGAAAATGTTGTTGATCAGTTTGTAAGGGTTTCCAGCTCATTCTTTTGGACGATGACGAAAGTGTCGTCTACATAGCGAATCCAAATTTTTGGCTTGATCACTGGTGATATCGCGGCTTCTAGTCTTTGCATCACTGCCTCTGCGATCAATCCTGATATTGATGATCCCATTGGTGTCCCTTTCGTTTGTTCGTAGATTTTGTTGTTGAAGTCAAAGTCTTTGATATCTGTTTGTCTAATGTTTTGACGGGATTTGTATCCATCAGTTTGTATGTGCTCTTATGTTCAAGTAGTTCTTCGGCTTTTCGACGTATTCTTCTTTGTGCATGACTGCTGTGGTGCGTCCTTTGTCCGCTAGTATTATAAAAACATCCTTTCTATTTCCGAGTTCCTTCCAAGCCATTTGTTCTGATATTCCTTGTGTGTATGGTCGCGTGATCCTTTTGTCGATTTCTCTGCTTGACTTGGGTTCTGATGCTGCGTGCGGTTGGTATTTTTTGGGTAGCCGTTCTGTGGAAGTACGTCCTTCAGGTATTTCTCTTCATTTTTGCGTGCTGCCAGTGCGCTGCATTGTGTCCTCGCCCTCTTGAACAAAGTGTGTACGCAGATGATATTGTGAGTTCTTGGGTTGCTGCTATCGTAGTTGTTTGTGCTTCCTTCCATGAGTGGTTTTGAGATCTTGATTAGATTTTTATTTAAGGTGTTTCTTCTTTGTTCTCTGTGTCGTTTGCATGATATCTCTATGGCTTTTGTCAAGATTTATAAATGTTATGACGCGAGTGTCCTTTGAAACTTCATCCCTTGATCCTCTATGACGTGTTGAAATTTGCGAACTCTGTAGTGTGCATCCGTAATCATCAGCGTACCATTTTCCTTCTACTTTGTTCAGCTGTTTCTCATCCCAATGAGCAGTTGATTGCAGGTCAAGTGGAAAAATATCAAAAAACTTCATTTCCACAGATTTTCGATTGATAAATTTTGTGGTGGATGTCACGTTCAGGTATTCGATCGTTGTCGTTATTGAAGTACGGTACATCGATCCATTTGAAACTTACGAACTCAAATCGACAGTACAACTAAACGCCAGTTGAGGTACGAAAATTTATTTGCAATTTACAAACAGTCCATCTCAATGTCGTTCTAACAATAATTCTAGCAATTTTAGAAACAAACCTTCAATTTTGTATGTTCCCAGGGCAAAACTTTAAACAACTACACCAAAGACAAACCAAAATGTCCGAAAAAACAAGTTCAGAATTTGAGTGAAACAAATTAATCCAAGAAACACAGTAAACTTAATAATATACAATATCCTCCCTGCGGAACTTGATGACATCATGAAAGCAGAATCTGCTATCGACTTTATCGCTAATCAAGTTACCAAACGAATAATCTCTCGTAATAACGTGACTGTCTATAATATACCTGACAGAATCCCCATTAAAACTGTAAGGAATTCGATATTAAAAGCATCTAACCTTCATGACAGTCCATGCCAATGCATTCGACTTAATAAAAAGCACCAGAAATACTCTTGCGCTTACGAAAATTAAAAACGCTCGTATAGTCTCAGATAACACCACCAATCAAAGGCTTATGCCAAACGTACCTTGAACGTAAATAAAGGTATTGAGATCACAACAAACCACGACGCATCAGCTGCTGGTTCCACTGATGCATCTACCCAAACTCATGTTCTCCACTACTCTGATATACCAACAAAGAATGCTAATTTGCCTGTTATATCTATACTGACATCTGATAGCCAATGTTTATCTAATGACGTCACTAATCTGATATTACCCAGTTTACCATTAAAAGTCCATAAGCAAGTACTTAGTTCTAATGCTACAACTCTTAAATTAAAATACCTTTGCCACGTAAGAAGAATGTAAGTACAGAACCTTCTGGTTCTAGACCCAGTATCAAAAATACTACGATGACCCTACCAAATAAAAATAAGACTGTACTTCCCGACGCCATGCTTTACCTAACGCATCGTAGGGGATGTTATAACGGCAGACTTGGTTCAAATGTCTCACAAGACGGCCACTGCAATCATTATGTAAGCAGGCCTAATATTGGACAGACCACAATGAACCAACGCACCCTACGGTTATTCTCAAGCGTTTTAAATAACATACCTGTGAGACGTAACTATTCTCAACACTTTTCCATTGGGCAAGATGGTTTACTAGGTTACTCAACATCGAACGCTTTAAATAATAAACTTGTAAGACATAACTATTCTCAGCACTTTCCAATCGGGCAAGATGGATTACTAGGTTACGCACCATCAACCCAACTGGCAGGTGCCTGTCTTAACTGTCCGCCTAATCAAGTTCAACAAATTAACCCACTTTATCAAAATAATGATTATTTTGACCTTCGAAAATCCCTGATCCCACTAGCAATACAGTTTGTTCAAGCGATAGCCCATACGATCATTCAAACATAATAGACCACAGTCTATGCAAATCCAAACTACATAACATCAATAGGGAAGCTCTCTGTTTTTTAACACTCCATTTTCCCTTTTTAAACTTATTACTTATCAATGCACGTTCACTTCTGAGCAAAATTTCAGTCTTGAAAACATTAGCTATTCTAGCCAAGCCTTCTTTCATACTTATCACTGAAACATGGCGCTCTCAAGCATTATCTGTTTCATAATTAAATATCCAGAACTATCGAATTTATTGCTGTGACAGAGAAACTAAGCGATGAGATGGATGCATTATACATACTTTGTATGCCCAGACAACTAATAAAGTTGAAGATAGTGTCCTTAACAGTTACCCAGAATCAGTCAACACCCTGAATCATAGTCTACTACTTGGATGTATATACAGAGCTCCTGATAGTCCGAATAGTGAGAGTTATCTTATTATCAATGCATTCATACATGCATCCTCTCTAAACTTTAATGCTAAGATTATCACTGAGGATTTCAATTATCCTGGGATCACCTGGAGTACCGGTATTTGTCCTCCATGAAATGATGAGTTCTCGGCAACCATTAACATGCACTGCTGGTCACAGTGAGTTCGTGCCCCAACTAGAGGCGATAGTATACTCGATCTAATATTTAGTAGAGATGTTATCCCACTATCTGTAAAAGTATATGATGAATTTGAAAGCAGTGACCATAAGATAGCAGTTTGCGCTCTCCCTATCTATCTCTCTTATAACCCACCCATTCAAAAAACCTGTCAATATGGAGACTATAAGCATGCTGACTGGGACCTCCCGCATTCATTGATTAAACTTTCAGACTGGGATAACTTTTTTTCATGTAATAGTCTCATGGATGCTATCGACGAATTCTAACTGATCATTAGCTCTTGTTTAGATTCCAGTGTACCTCTTAGAACGTACAGGTTTAGTAAACCTTACGAATTATATATACCAGATAAATATCGCAATAAACTAAAACGCCTACAGAATCGTTATTTTAAGTCAAACGACTTCACAGCAGTTGCACAAATAACAATAATTTTTAATCAAATTAAAGAGAAACATAGTTTAAAAGCCATTAATGAGGAGCTGTTAGCCCTTAATACCAACTCGAAAGTACAAAACTTAACTCTCCTTTTCAATAAACGCACTAAAGCAACTCGAAATGTTGATATATCGTGCATCCAGCATAATAGCACTTTTATATAGGACTCTAAAACCATGGCCGACCCTTTCAGTAGTATATTCGCGAATGGTGTAGAAAACAAAAGTGACTATGCTTCAAGAGTTATGTGCGTGACTAGCAACTCAATAGAATCTATCTCCTTCACATGCATGAAAATTAGAAAGGCTGTAAATACCCTTAAACTTTCGAAATATCATGGAGTAGACGGGATTTCATCATTTCTCTACAAATATGGTGGTCCAGATATTCCACTTCTTCTTCGAAAGCTATTTACTCTCTCTATGGAAACCGGTTCTTACCCTTACTGTAGGAAAACCGCGTTCATCATACCACGTTACAAATCTGGAGATAAGACTGACATGAACAATTACCGGCCAATAAATATTACTCCAGTTATTTCTAGGATTATGGAAAAAATTATAAGTGATGAACTTTCCAACTATTTACTTGCTGGAAAACTTATCGATGATACTCTACATGGATTTCTTAAAAATCGTTCTTGCATGACATGTCATTTTGACTTCTTTAATTCAGTCTATTCTCTACGTAGCCAAGGATTTCTAGTCTTGGCGCTATATCTGGACATTTCTAAAGCCTTTGACATGGTTAGCCACCAACTTCCTACAGGAAAGCTCGCATCTTATGGGGTTCAAAATTCTTTGCTTTCTTGGCTTGATCCCTTTCTCATCAATCGACATCAAATATTTAAAATAAACTCTTCATTGTCTAACGCTGTTCTTGTTAGAAATGGTGTAATACAAGGTAGTGTCTTAGGTCCTTTGCTCTTTTTATTGTTTATCAATGATATTCGTGAAAGTTTTTGTGTCGGCAATCCCCTTCTATATGCAGATGATCTGAAAGTAGTATATTCATTTTCTCCACATAACCTGAATAATATGCAAAATTGCATCAGCATGGAGCTTAACAAGGTAGCACAGTGGTGTTTAAAATGGCAACTGGAGCTTAATACGGCTAAATGTGGATGGATATGCTTCGGCGATACATCACTCAACCTATACATTACCATAAATGGAGAAGTGTTATCTAGGTTACATACAGTAGTAGACTTAGGACTAAGATATTCCCAAGACTTGTCGTTTACAGAACATTTATTAAAACAGACCTCTAAGTCTCAACGCCTAATAGGTTACTTAACTCGAAATCTTTGCAACACTGAGTCACGTATTCTAATGTACAAAGTTTGTGCTCGATCTCTTCTAGAATATTGCACGTTTATTCTTAACAGTGCGCTCATAAAGGATAAATAAAGGCTGGAATCTGTACAGAGACGATTTACACTTCGTATTCTTAGAGCTGCTTGCACCTTAACTTATTATTCTGGATGTAATAAACTTGGGCTAGACCCTTTATAGAGGAGGAGGAGATTCAAAAGAAATCCTATCTTTTTCTTCAAACTACTTCATAAACTATCGTTTACATCCGATCACGCGATTCAGTTGTAGATAATTATCATCATTTCGATCTGGCACACAAATTGACCTTAATTACACCGTTCATAAATCAACCGGCTGTCCATTTAATAAATATTAAAAACTCCCGGCCGATGCATTGGATCGCTGTAATATATGTACTACTTAAACAACTACTGAACTAGTATACGTAAAACTTTCTTTTATCACATGTTTGTTCTGCAGGTCTAACATTAATAATTATATCAAATTGATCATGCCTGTAAACTGGCGTGAATTCTGTAATTATTATTCTTCAGAATATAAATTATTATTATTATAATAAAGAGGTTTGAATTAACCAAATATCTTCAGTCCTCTCGTAACAGCAGAATCCATCAGAAATATCGAATGATCTCATCGTTTCAGACAAATGTCATGCTGAATCAACAGTATTGACGAATTACGTAGAACTGGTCAGGAAGACGATTGTCCAAATTATTTGAATTCAATGTGCACATCGCGGAAATTATTATTGAACGTGATGATTCACTATGTGGATTGTATTGAATCAAGTTGATGGAATGAACCGCTTATGTCACTTAATTCGTCTTGACATTGGTTGAGTTTCCGACATCAAATACAATGAACAAATTCATTTATGAGATCAGTACTGAGGGTATGAAATTCCGACTAATACAATTTCGGCAGACCGAAGAACACGAAGCTCTGATAATTGAAGTGCAACACCGGACGAGTGAACAAATGAATGAATGAATATCACTTGGCGACAGTTGAAAATAAAAGTCGAGTTCGGACGTGGTTTGAGACAGTGGGTCAATATTTAATATTCCACGAAGGGTAACAACATGCACATAAATATGTACCTGTGTAACGACAACTACAAACAAGTCTTCATCACAAGACTGAAGCTCAGATGAGTACAACGAATATCTTATTGCATTCACTAACACTCACATATCTATACAAGATTTTCGCGTCATATCATTAGGCACAAAATGCTAAATTATTCGAAATTGTTTCTCGCTCCTTTCATAATCATAGCTTACTTAATTGATCTTCATGTATTAGGTTACTTGCCACTTAAAAGTATAATAATTTGCATGTTTGGCTTTGTGAATAATTGATCACATGGATTCCGTGTAGTAAGCAGCTGAATAGTTATTTTGTAAATAAATGCGACGAATATAGAGGAGGCGATACGGACAATGATTTTGATCCATTTTACTGTAATAGGATAGCGTTCAGTGGATAATCATCACCATCATTGTGTAGAATAGGGACGTGATAATTCACTGTGTAGATTGTATTGAACCATGTTGATTGATTGAATTGCTTATGTCACTCAATTCGTCTTGACATTGGTTGCGTTTCCGACATCAAATACAATGAACATATTCATTTATGAGATCAGTACTGAGGGTATGAAAATCCGACCAAAATAATTTCGGAAGCTATAAGCTAATCTTTCGATAAGTCTATTACATACGGTTTCTGTCATCCACTGCAAAAAATGCATATTGAAGACACAAATAGAAATTCACAGACTAAATGTGAACTACAATCTTCTTTAGCATGATAGCCGAGATTCGATATTCATTCATGACACTGCGTTCTGTATGTTCCTAAAATTCTTAGAATGCACTCTTACTATATTTAATATCATACGGCATTGAGACTGTCATCGAGATTATTTATTTTATTTACAGAAACCAATAAAATCGAGAGGTACAGTGTTTCTAGAGAAAGACGATTAACAAACTCATTTGCAATTTGAGGGCAAAGGTATATAGTGTACACTCATCAATGAAACAAGACGTCCTATGAGTTGACGGACAAGCTATTTGTTTCCATATGATTCTGTTCTTAGTAAAGTAGTATTATTCATTTATAAAATGCACATTTCATTCACCTCCGTTCTTTGTGCGTAGGTGATCTTCAGTCGCGTAAGCATATCATTTAATAGGTACAATGATTATTCTAAATGAGATACATAATTGGTTCAAAAACTTTCGAGAATACTACATAAATGATTGATTAAAACAATAAGGAGATAATTAATAATAGCGTATATTCGGAGACAGAATATGATGATAAATAAGATGGAAGTATATTCTGAGTTAAACAAACGAGGTCAATAGACAGGTATTTGCAAATCACGCTCTGAGTAAATGTACTCTATTACTTTCTTTATTGTCACTTCCTGAAAACATATTTCTTATTTTTAAACAAACATTGGATTAACAGAATTCAAGTAGATGTGATACTTTCTGTAATATTCAAATGCATAATGGAGTTTGAATCGTCAATCCACAGTGCTCACCCCAATCTATTCTATGAGGAATAAACGAACACATATTGTGTTCAGGTCAAACGAATACAGTTCATCGAGAATAACACGTAGTGGTCGGACAATGTTGCCTTCTAAATCAGTTCAAACATGCTTTCCAACTATCAAGCACATTGTGGTGTCGAGTAAAGAAGAGGTGTGGTGTGCACTACGTATATACACACAAGTGCTATGTAACAATAAACAGGAAATATAATGCATTCCATTAGTACATCGGGAAAGTCAGAATGAAAACGAATATTGATCGGTATGAAAATACAGAAAAATTGAATCTGAGATGATGGACTGATAATACAAAGGGAACAGTACAGTTTTTGAGATAATTGATTGATATTTTGCAAATTGACTAATTACGGTACAGTTCTCAGATTTTGGTGAGCGATTCTGTAATTTTGTGTTCAAATACTGTCGGTTGTTCACACTCGTGTTTTGTTCAGTGCAAAGGTGCAAGAAACGAGTGTCCACTTGACCGAAATATAGTAAACAAAATATGAAGAAAGAAAACACAACGAACAATCGATGATCACAATTATGAAACTGAAATCACGCATCACTATCTCGCTGGTCATCTGAGATCACCTGAGATCAGTTTTCTTGCATGTTGACATTTGGCTCGCTTTTCCAATTATATGCGGTTGTTTGTGATAAAATGTAGAAATCACCATGAACAAGAGGAGGTCACAGATTGTACAGACAAAGGAAATATTAAAGAATGTTATCCAGCTATCTGGCACCCATTAAGAACATGTAAAAATGACAATAGTTCATTGAGAAGTGTTGTTAGCATATTTGAAGCATCCAACTCAGATAATTGCCCAAATTATTCACACTATCAGCGTGCCGATTATTGAACTTCTCAAAGATATGCAAACTAATCGATGACTCACTTCTCCAACACGTATTCAATTGAGGTCACACACAGTTTGCAAATCGCCGTTCGAAATCTCACAAAAATCAAAATTCAACCGGCTCAAAATAGGTTCAAATGAAAGGTTTGTGCACTGGCGAAGCTGAAATGACTCACCATTTCACATCGGAATCCTGTGTACACGAGTGTTATTTCCACACTTCATTCTTCAGTTGTCTTGGCACACTATCAACTTTTACTGACTAAAATATTCAATTATTACAATTTACCAATTCTTGTCCATTAGATGCACAGTAGTGTAAACCTGCTGTCACATACATTATTGTCTTCAAGTACTTCAAGCACCGACATCACAAAGGCTTTTGCTGTCTATTCCTTAATTTGATGAACGATGCAACCGCTTGCATTGAGCATTCAAAAAGTTTCATTATGAGACTGTGGTTAAGCATCCTGATAACATAATCCACAATACGTTCTTCTGATAGTTTTATGCCAACATCAGTGACAGGTAAATCGGTCGATGCACATTTATCTGGATAGACACACTTGATTGCTGACGAAATGTATGTTCGTGTTGAAAATTGATTGAAGCTAGGTCTCGTGGTTAAGTGGACATGATCACATGTTACAGCAGACCAAATATATTTTGGAAATATCATGTGGTATCTAAAGTCGCCTTAATTTTGCAACGGAATTTAAATGAGTTTCTTTTTAAGGAAACACTCATACTTGAATATTTTAATAGCATGTCATGTATGTCTGCCTCAACAGTTTCGAATTCGTATATTCAGGTGATGCTATTTAGGAGTTATTTTGACTGATTCAGACAAAGTTGGATGTTTGTAATCTACCGCCAGAAAATAGTGAAGCTTGGTATAATGGTGGTTGGTGCAGGTCAGTAAAGCGTATCCTCAATCTTGAGGAAATAAGTGCTCTTTATGTGGTTCAATCTGATATCACTCAATTTCGCCGTATGAGAATCAACTACTACTTCTTCGCTCGAACCACAACTAGCCTCCCTAGGACAGAGTGATACGTCTTTGGAATGAACGCTCTTTTTAGATGAAGGCGTCGCTGTTCATCATGTCGGAATCGCTTATCACATATAATCGATAAACAAAGAGCCACTGCGATTTCTAAAGACGGTTACAAAGGAACATTTACTAGCCATAAAACACGACAACGACGACGACGGCTCTAGTCGATAATACACTAGTTTTCCTATTGCATCGCACACCGATTTTCACTAATAATTAGGATAGAATTACATATGTGCGAAATACTTACAGCTATTACAATAATATGCTGCATGTCATGCCGATCATCGTTCATGCCTATTGAACACAAGAATATCTTACGTTATACCGAATAAAATATCCTACGACAAAACAAATCAAATAATATGCAGAACAGTTATCACATTGAATAAAAACGAAATCAATGTTGAACATATGTCATATTTGTTAAATCAATCTTATTTCGAATTTTCTCCCCGTCATACTTCAGAGACGTTCATAATAATTGATCACAGCACAGTTACAGATGTCATGATTGGCTAGTAATCGATAATCAATGGAATACTGCTAATCACGTGCTTCGTATGTAAAACATATGACTAACTAATTGTTCTTCATTATATGATCGAAATGATATGTTGAGACAGTATCGCATGGATAACTTCATTTGAAAGTATTGACAAATTTCATAGAACTCTCTCCATTTGTAAATTCTAGTATAGCACGAAAAATTAATGTGTCAGAAAACCTGAATTCACAACATTTCGTGGTTTCCAGTCATCCGCTTACCACTTGATATTATGACATGGGAACAGCCTTCACCTGATTGATATCGGCCACTGTGTTGATGTCTCAATGTACATCGAGATGAATAGTAAACAGAGAACGTTGAATCAAGTGTAGTTACCCAAACAACTGACATAAGATCGTTAAAAGCAATTCCATCTATCTACAAATATTTGGTTGTCGATATTGCCTTGCTGTGAATAACTCACACATAGATGCTTGTCACACAATTCTTCCTTTCGTGTCACGACATATGAGACTATGATAGACAAAATCATCATTATCTGACGTTGTGGATGGATATACTTTACTGCTGATTAGGTCTGTATTTGTATCGAATATTGATTAATATGGAACAGTCGAATGAAGTGGACCAAATTATTCAGGAAATTAAACGTCCATGATATGTCTGTCGTTTTTTATTGAAATTGGAATTCGTAAATTAAAAGAATTGAAAACGTTCTCACTATTCAGCATGTGAGTATTCAACCTTTCGAATATGCTTGTAAAGTCTTTCATTATTACTGCTATCATCATGTTTATCATTGTTATTTCTGCCAGCACTAACCTATGTTTGTTCTTGTTGTTCTATTCAAACCCAAATATTCGTTTGGATATCACCTGATCAATTTGAAGTCAAGTCAGTCTGTTTGTGGTCTAACATTCAGTTGAATTATTCACTCACACACAGTAGCTTGTAATGTAGGAGAGATATGTTAGACAATTCAAAAACATCTTCACAGAATACGTGCAATTGAGGAGGCATTGTACAGAGAAACGAAGTATGGGAAAACCGTTGAGTAGTGATTTTCTCTTGTCATAGGTTATGCTAACCGAACATACTTTAATCAAGATGGACGTAGGACCAATTTATACACATTTGTTGAGTCACATTGTTGTTGCTACTAAACAAATGACCGTGAACATACCAGTCACATTACTATTGACTACACGGACTAAGCTGATGATAACTTCGAATAAAAGATCTTCATTTATGGAATGGAGACGTTTCAGTGAGGGACCGTTGCTTCCTGAAAACATCAGTCTGTTAATTACAAACCTATGATAAATAATGAAACTCAATGAAATGTGTCTGGAATTGAAATAGAAGTGATGATTTTTTGGGCTGGCACAGTTAAGTGCTCTGATTACGGAGAGGATTTCACTCAATTCTACACAATAATAATTATTATTTGTCCTCAAATAACAGTTTGTTACATGACGCATGCCAGTTTACAGGCAATATCAAATTTTACAAATGATAGAATATTCACTGTAGTAAATTACTCAGCTGGGTTGATGATTTATAAGATATGAGTGTAGATGATATTCATCCTAGTATTAGGAAAGCCATATCACATGAAATTACTGAACCATTAACGATACTATTTGACATGTCTCTGAGACTGTCCAGACTGCCTAGAGGCTGGATAGACGCTCTAATATGTCCGGTGTATAAGACTGGGAGTAGGGATTTAGTTAGTAACTATAGACCCGTTAGCTTAACTAGTGCAGTTGTTAATCTGATGGAGAAAATCATTGAGATATCTGTTATAAATTATGTTGAAGGGCGTAATCTTTACTCCTGGGCACAACATGGTTTTCGGAGAGGCCTATCATGCTTGACAAATCTTCTCATTACACGAGAAGATTGGACTGCTGCAAAAGATCGGAATGTTCCTGTGGATGTGATTGTCATAGATCTAAGTAAGGCCTTCGATAAGGTTTCCCACTCTGGTCTTAAATTCAAACTGGAACGTCTTGGAATCCATCATACAGTCGAGGATTGGATGAATAACTTTCTCCACGACAGGAGACAAAGGGTAAGGGTTAATGGGGCTCTCTCTTCGTGGGTACCTGTGAAAAGTGGGATTCCCCAAAGTACAATCCTAGGTCCTCTTCTCTTTTTGTTTTATGTAGATGAATTGACAACTGTAGCAAAATCATCCGTCCTACTCTTCGCTGATGACATAAAGATTTGGAGACCCATACATAGTATGTTGTATAGAATGGTATTACAAGATGATCTTAGCTCATTGGTGGCATGGTTAGACAGGTGGTCACTAGAAAGAAGGAAATCCTAATAAGAGTGTAGTGATGCAGTTAAATAACTCTGACGAATCGTATCGCTATATACTACGTGGATTCGTGCTACCCAATGTAGAAATCTATGATGATGTAGGAGTCATATTAAGCAATGATCTCAAAACCACTAGTCACTGTAAGGCTGCTGCTGCAAAAGGCAATAGGGTATTATGGTCAATTCATAGGTCTTTCCAGTATTCAGACGATGAAATGTTTAGATTACTATACCCGATTTATGTGCGACCACATTTAGAAAACGAGATTCATGAAATCGTTTACGTCTGGAATCCCGTTTCTCGCATCGAGTAGTGAATTACTGGAATTCTCTACTGGAACACGCAATATCAGCACCTTCTGTTAATATAATCAAAACGAGATTGGACCTACACAGTATTACACAGTATTTTTCACCTGGCTTCGCAGGCTTTATCAGACGTAACCGTAACTTATTTGTTCTTTTGCATATATAGGTTATGCTAATCAAACATACTTTAATCAAGATGGACGTAGGACCAATTTATGCACACTTTTTGAGTCACATTGTTGTTGCTAGTAAACAAATGACCGCGAACATACCAGTCACATTACTATTGACTACACGGACTAAGCTGATGATAACTTCGAATAAAAGATCTTCATTTATGGAATGGAGACGTTTCAGTGAGGGACCGTTGCTTCCTGAAAACATCAGTCTGTTAATTACAAACCTATGATAAATAATGAAACTCAATGAAATGTGTCTGGAATTGAAATAGAAGTGATGATTTTTTGGGCTGGCACAGTTAAGTGCTCTGATTACGGAGAGGATTTCACTCAATTCTACACAATAATAATTATTATTTGTCCTCAAATGACCTTATATACCTTTGTGGAATATCTAAGGCCTTAAAGTTGGTGCAGGAAGAGGTCGTCCGTTCCATTTCTCAAGGTGGCTGAAAGAGGGAGCAAGTAAAAGATAGGACGAGAGGCAGACTAGCCAATATTCATGAAGGAATGTTTGAGGTGTGATTACTCAGTCTAATGTTCGTTTATTAAGGTATTTGTTAAGCAAGAACATTTTAATAGGTTAAAGAAAATTTGTGTAAACAAGGTATAAGTGGACATATGTCCAGGAAAACCCAAAGTTTTGGGTAGCTTCCCCAAAGTGATATAACTTTTATCTTGTCCGTTTCCCTTTCACCTGGCTTCGCAGGCTTTATCAGACGTAACCGTAACTTATTTGTTCTTTTGCATATTGTTTTATACTACTTTGTAAAATTCAGTAGTCAGTTGTATTCCCGACAACTTAAGTTCATTTTGGGGATTTCCCCAGGTCTGAAGAAATGTTGTGTTTTTCGTCTCATTTCCCCAAAATTTACTAAAGCGGCTTCCCCAAAATGGACCAAATTTGCACAGAGGTTTGCAGCTTGGGATTTAACTGACAAATGGAGGCTATTTAGAAAGGAGCTGAGAGTATGGGATAATGTGTGGTTATAAAATGTAGTGCTAAAAACAGTATTGCGATATACAACTATCTTTCTTCATTTTTTTATCGAAGCTATTGGAGTCTTCTTCATTTTTTGTATTATTATTATTTTCTAGGTATCATGGGGTCTTGAGTAGGCTTCGTGTATTAGCGAATTGTCTAATCTGCTTGTAATAGGATTACTGGGTAGGAAGTGAAACCAATTCAACGTTCGTAACACGATTTAATGAGGTTTTTAGCATGATAAGTCAGCAGTAATACCTTAAGTTCGTGACATCGCACTAAACCATAATTAAACCAACTGTTCTGCCGTACAGATATGGGTGGATTGAAGTTATCACCCCACCATCATGTTTGCTGGTCAGTAACGCCACCCTCCCTCTTTTTGTGATGTTAGGCTCTCTTACGTTTGTGGTAAGTATGAATACTGCTTTAATCAAAGCCCATAGTTGGAATACACTGTCTCTGCTAGGTCCATGTCACAAGCAAATCAGATAGTTAAAAAGTTTGTTTTATGGGTTAGATGTCCACATAGTATATCACACTGCTATAAAGATAACTAACGATTTAAAGAAGTAGGGACTAATAGCAAATCAAAGGATATGAGAAGGTATAAAATTGGAAAAAAAAATTTTTTTAGGGTACGAAAAATAAAACATTGAGAAACTCAAGAGAACTTGTGGCCAGATTTTGAGCTTTGTATGATCGGCCTTAGTAGATCAGCATCGATTACATTAGTGAGTTATCTGTCTATTTGCAATAGAAAAAAAGGCATGACTTTTAGGAAGAATAATGGAACTGAAAGTTAGAGTTAGGAGCATAAGGCCATGATGAATAAACAATGAATAATAGGAAAGGATAAGCCATATATTCTGTGATTTGGTTATATTCATATTAATAACAGTCGAGCTTGTTATATTCTTGTTCTTTCTAGATACTAGGCGGTCCGTAATAAAGTGCCTAATTGTTCCTGAGTGTAAAGTTCCATAGAGTTTCTATAGAGAGGTGCTTACATCTATCTGTGTGATCGAGATTCGAGTCACATCCCAGAAGTTGGTGTATGAAACTTCTTTGAACGTCTTCTACTCTTATCTTGTCTGTGATATTCATATTAGAGAAGAGAAAACAGCGTTTTTCCGGAGAGGGCCGTACACATATTTTGTAGAGAGTAAGCTTGCCCTCTGTTGTGAAAAATGTTCTCATTATAAAACCAATTAGGCGTTTAGATTTAGAAATAAAAGGGGAGGCATGTTCTTCAAAATTCAGGCTTCCTGTGTAATTAATTCCTAAATCGTATACGTATTCGAGTGTTTAGACTCTAATTTTATTTAAGTGAGGTTGCGGTTTATAGGGATGCTTTCCAAAGTGCATGATTTCGCACTTGTTGAGGTTAAATGGTAATTGCCATTTTTCACTTCATATGGTTAAGTTGTTGAGGTCATTTTGGATCTGGGATACAATTTCGCCTAGAGTCTCAGGCTTAAAGCTGTATACTATTTTGATATCATCAGCATATGAGCATGGTTTTCTAAATTCTATCGTGTTACATATATCGTTTATATACGTAAGAAACAAAAGTGGACCTAGTACGCTTCCCTGGATGACTCCACCGGTGATTGGTCTAGGGGACGAGAGACAGTCATTGTACTTTACCATGAGTATAGTGCGTTGTGTATTCCAAAGGACTTTATTTTGACGAGTAGCCTTTTGTGTGAGACCTTATCAAAGTCTAGGAATAGAACTAATACAAAGAGTCCGCTGTATCGTTTCAGAGTTATATCATTCAAGTAGTCTACTAGGCATGTATCGCATGATTTGAACCTAAAAAATCCATGCTGGGAGGTTGCGATGAGATAATAGTTTAGTAGATGTTGGACTACAGCCGCTTTAACTAGTTTTTCCATCACTCTAGATCCCACTGAAGTAATGTTTATGGGCCGGTAATTGTCAGCATTTGCTTCAAGTCCTGTTTTAATTTTCGGAATGATATGCGTAGTTTTCCAGGCATTAGTGTAACACGCTGTCGAGAGTGATATCGCGAATGGTTTGAGAAGCAAAACACACATGATCATCACGTTTTAGCATGCTAGATGGAATACCATTTGGTCCATCAGTGTAGGATTGTTTCAATGAACTGATTGCCTTGGAGATATTTTGTACACTGAATTCTACATTAGTAATTTCACAGGGAATTACTGGGATTGGTTCTGAATCATTAAATGGTTTTTTGTTAGTTAGTGAGAAACAAAAACGTTCACTAAATAATTCTGTGATAAGTTTGGGATCTTCGTATACTTGTTTGCCTTTAATAAATATACTCCCACTCGATGTAGAACGTTTATTTTTATTTTGGAGGAGTATGGTGAGTGCAGAGGGGTTATTATTAAGTTCAACTGCACGTCTTCCCTGTGCGGCTGCATTTTGTGTACTTATTGCCTCTGTTCGGAAGAGTATTTATGTCTTCGTAACTAAAGAGGAAAATTTATTTACGTTTTGCAATCGAGTACAATGTATTTGAAGACGTCTTCTTGTACTGACCGGTAAATAGAGATCTCTGGAGAACGTAGCTCTACAGTATTCGAAAGGTGAAATTTTGTTTGTGATGAAAGATGCAAACTTCGGTTTGGACTGCTGAATAGCCTTCCACGTACGTTAGACACGCGCCATTTCCCGTCGAAATCAAAACATGTAATCGCGTAAAGAGCGGTTCTGTAATTCATCATAAATTTAATGAAAATCGTTACCTAAACGAATATTATCACCCGGCTATTCAACCAATATTTGTTCAATCAATAAAATCTTAATTACAATAAATAAAGTAGTTGATGAAAGATGAGGGAAAATTACCAGTCACAACAAATGAACGTTATTCTATCCTGACTGGATAGAACACACACAAAAGGAGGAGCAAAGAAATATGGCTACCGCCAAGAACAAGTGTCAAGTAAAACAACACAGATGCAGTTCGGGAAGAAACACAAACTTAGTGAATGCGTAAGAAAAACAGAAACTATAATAAAAAATACAATTCTTAACAATTCAAATGTAATCAAAAGGCGACAATGTACAACTAAGTGAATCAATAGGAACAAAGTGCAAATATATACATGGAGGGATTTTCACAAATACACAAAACATTCGAAATGGCTCTTTCAGGTGATACTTTGGATGTTGTGATAAAATATTTTGGTTAATGTGTCTCTATTGTTTGAAGTAAAGAACGTTCTCCAATCAGTGCTTCTTAGGTATTTGTGGAAGTTATTCCAATCAACCTTGCGATAGATTCTACAAAATGTTACGGTTTTACTTCTACCGGTTGCGGTTTTTGTATTAATGCTGCATACGACAATGTTATGATCATTACCTGGAAACTCATTCCCAATATAAAAAGTATTAATGATGAGGCCACAGGTAAAGACTACGTCCAAGATGTTTTTATGTCTGGTAGGGCTATTGACATACTGAGTCCATTGTTCAAGCTCTCAGCATTCAATAAATGATTCATAACGTCTTGGCGCTTTGACTGGGTGCTAAGAAATTTAGGGCATGTTGAAATCATTACAAATAGGCTTGCCTGTGAATGGAAGGGATGATGCTAGTGTGAAAACCTTCGATAATACTGCTATTTCACCTATTGATGCGTTAGGTTGACGATAAACACAGCCGAGCAGTAAGGTAACGGAATTCGGCGGCTTTATTACAATCCACATCGAATCCTTCAGTTTGTTTAGTTCAGGCATATCACATAGTAGTGAGTTTGGGCTAGAGAGCGTAAAAAAGGCATCTTCCGCCTCGTCCATTCAATCTATCACTTTTACATGGGAAATAGTTATCAAGAGATATACTACGATCGGAAATATTACGGTTAGTCCATGCTTCAGGTATCATTATAAGTGATGGTTAATATATGGATACAAAGAGGGCTAGATCCGCCTTTTTGTTGCAGATCGATCGAGCGTTGGTAAGACATATATTAAGCAAGTGGCCTACTAAGTTAAAATAGTTGAGGGTATCTCGGAAAAAGTCGTCGTAACCCTCGCGGGTGTGAGATGAGTATGAAATGAGGTATTGAATGTTCTTCATTAGTTCGGTATTTTGATAGCTAAACTTAGTGGGAGATGTATCAAATGAGCTAGTGAAGTTGATTGAGGAGTTTACCCAGGAGGAAAGGGTGGGAGTACTCTCTGATGGAAACTGTACGGAGGAAACGAATTTATGTTTTGCATGTGGTTTAAAATAACTTGGACTATATGCTTCAACAGAGGTGTCACTAGGGGTCTTATTCCAAAACAATATTGTACAGGTCTACTGTGAAGTGTATGGTTATTTGCAAAAACGTCCTGATGGTTAGACACGTATACTGTGTTATGGCTAATTACGTTAGCGTGAGAGGGGTCTGCTGAGCGTAATTGGAAAGAGTTGCTACTGTTATTATACATGGAAACCGTTTTTATGTGATGGGTTGGTACTAAAGGGTGTGGAAAGTTTTCTTTCTGAGAGTAATTACACTTGTGATCCTGGGGAATGTAGATAGGGTATGGAGTGAAAAACCTATTATTACCATTCTTAATAATGGTTTTAGGCTTCAGGGGGTTATTTGGGTGGCCAGTTCTCTGGTAGTTTTCGTTAGTCTGCGTGTAGGACGGCTTGTTACGCTGAAGCCCACCACCCATTTTGCATTTTTGAGGTGTTGAAGGAAAGTTATACGATAGCAACGGGGAGAACCTGTTCACTGTTCTTACGTGTTTCCCTATTCGGTATCGTGAGTTTTGTCTTCCCACTTTTTATTGTCAGAGCTGGAGTCTTTCATTGTCTCTGTGAGATGAACTTAGGTTCATTCAAGTCTACTTGTGGGGTATCTTTAGGAGGACAAATTTTCAAGTGTATAGGTTTAGCTGGATGTGTGTTGTCACACGACTCACATTTTAGTACATTACTGAGCGAACAGCTGAGATTAGTCATGTCGTTGTGGTTTTTCGTGTCAGTTGAGGTCCGATTCTTATCCAAAAGTTTCTGATCTGCACACTCACCTAGATCAACAGAGCAATCAGCCGTATGTGAAGTGGTGTCATGCTTAGTGTCCATGTGTTTTAAACTGTAGATCACCAACGTAGATGATCTATGTCGAAATGATTGGAGGCCTACTCGAGTTAGACGTGAATGGTGTGACAAAGTAGCTAATGTCGAAGTCACACCTCATGGTCTTCACCTTACGTGGACTACCCCATCGATGTATCAAGGTACTATAGATGCTTTGAAGACTAAACAACACAGAGGACGATATTACAGAAATATATTAATTAAAGTAGATACAATCGAAAGTAAGACCACTGCCGCATGGGCCAGTCCATGGCATATGATTAACTGATGCGCGTTGGTCGTCCTTGACCTTGATGAGAATCGATGGTTTGTTCGATATTCAATGACTCAACTGCCGGATGATTTGGCTGGGGCTTAATGACATTTCGCTGACCCTACAAAACTACTTGCTGTGTTGCAAACTGTCTCTGGCTGGTTATTAACTGTGACACCCCCATTCAATTCTATCGCTTCACGTCTTCTTACACGACGTTGACAGGGCGTAAGTTCTGGAGTGATTTTTAGATTCTTGTATTGAATTAGTGAGCTAATATTTTTGCCCGAATCAATAAACTGCTTATCATCGTTACAACAGCCAAACATAAACGGGAGGGGGCAGGTTGATCTATCTGACTGGTTTCTAAGGCGGACGACTTTGCAGTTAACGATCGGCATACCGCTTGCTCTAAGGCAAATATCCCTTAACTTAGATGGGTGTGTGCGGTCGGGGAGGTTATACACAACTGCATCGAAGGAGGACATCACTCTTTTCGTCACTTCTCCAGCCACAAACTCCAAAATGCACTCAGCTATAGTGAGTTGCTCAAGATTTCTGTCTGTGTCAAAGCCCCATACATGAGTGAGGGGTGCTAGTTGCTCAAGTTTGCCGTTAATTTCGGATAGAGAGTTTTGTAGCAGTCGGATGTCACTACTATATCTATCAATACTTTTGTGTGTATGAGGTGGACCATTGGACTCCTTAGTTTTTGAAATTTTAGATTTAGACCTTGATAGAACATACTGTCTAGTAGACTGGGCTGCCTTTCGATGAACGTCGGTATAGTGCCTTGTATGTCAACCAGTCTTAACGTTGGCATACTGCACATAGAGATAGAGGGGCTGTGACATGGAGAATCTGGTGATGATAGAGACATTTGTGTACAATAGGAATATTGTTCAGTAGTTGAAGGTTCAACATTGTCAGATACTGAGTCGTCAGTAATAGAGGTTACAAATTTGGACCTTGTATTTGGCTTAGAAGTTGGTGAAATTTCTCTTTTACTGGAGTTATTGGCCATGATATGAAAATGGGTGAGCACAGTGCTCGTTAAAATACACCATGAAGAGTCAGAAGAACATGCGCTGAACTCACAACGGATGGTGTTCTGAACATAATTCGACAAATATTACCGGACAAATGGATTTCAAACAATCTCAATTAATAACAGTAATCGGACACATTTATCAAACTGAAGTATCATCTTTCTATCAATAGAATTTAGGTGTGCTTCTTTCTCCATCATAAGACACTTTAGAATGAGAACTTTGGATTGACGATTCGGTCACTATTATGCGTTTGAACATTACAAAACAGCATCGTACTGTGAACGAACCAACTAATGAAAATATCATTCAATTGTTGAACATACTAAACTCACTGACACCGATCGTCAATTCGTCAATAACTTACATTGTGACAATAATTCACAAATATTGAATGATCAGAATTCTAATTCTGACGAGTGAAGATAACGAGTTGAATCAATGGCCAGATGAATATGCACTAAACACACATCTGATTATATGCTGAACAAAATTCCACGAACTGTACTGAGGATTAGATTTCGAAGCATCTCCACTGACGGTAATTTGAAAATTTTGATAAATTGAATCATTTCCCTTCCATTTACAAATCGATCATTGACACACTTAAACATAGTTGCTTGTTTCGACTATATGTAGAATTCTAAATGCCACATCATGTCCATTTGGCCGACGTCAACTTCAGTGATTCTGATTATGTTTGATTATTTTGTAAAACTCTTCCATTTTATCACATACTACAATATCCCTAAATAAACACCTATCAATACGATTGTAAAGCTTCGCAGATTGATAGGGTGATTTCAGATTCATGACGGTGATCATCGATTGTTCGTTGTGTTTTCTTTCTTTATATTTTGTCCCCTCTATTCCAGTCCAGTGGATACTCGTTTCTTGCACCTTTGTACTGAACAAAACACGAGTGTGTACAACCGACAGTATTTGAACACAAAATTACAGAATTGCTCACCAAAATCTGAGAACTGTACCGTAATTAGTCAATTTGCAAAATATCAATCAATTATCTCAAAAACTGTACTGTTCCCTTTGTATTATCAGTCCATCATCTCAGATTCAATTTTTCTGTATTTTCATACCGATCAATATTCGTTTTCATTCTGACTTTCCCGATGTACTAATGGAATGCATTATATTTCCTGTTTATTGTTACATAGCACTTGTGTGTATATACGTAGTGCACACCACACCTCTTCTTTACTCGACACCACAATGTGCTTGATAGTTGGAAAGCATGTTTGAACTGATTTAGAAGGCAACATTGTCCGACCACAACGTGTTATTCTCGATGAACTGTAGTTTAGGATGAGCACTGTGGATTGAAGATTCAGTCTAGATTATGCGTTTGAATATTACAGAAAGTATCACATCTACTTGATTTCTGTTAATGCAATAAATAAATATTTCTTCGGGAAGTGATAATAAAAATAACAATTGAGTATACTTACTGAAAGTGTGATTTGCAAATACCTGTCCATTGACCTCTTTTGTCTTTCTGTGAATATACGCCGGTATTAATTATCACCTCAATGTTTCTAATCTATTCAGGTTTTCTGACACATCTCTTGTTCTTGCTATAGTAGAATTTACAAATGGAGAGAGTTCTATGAAATTTGTCAATACTTTCAAATGAAGTTATCCATGCGATACTGTCTCAACATATCATTTCGATCATATAATGAAGAACAATTAGTTAGTCATATGTTTTACATACGAAGCACGTGATTAGCAGTATTCCATTGATTCTCGATTACTAGCCAATCATGACATCTGTAACTGTGCTGTGATCAATTATTATGAACGTCTCTGAAGTATGACGGGGAGAAAATTCGAAATAAGATTGATTTACCAAATATGATATATATTCAACATTGATTTCGTTTTAATTCAATGTGATAATTGTTCTGCATATTGTTTGTTTTGTTTTGTCGTAGGATATTTTATTCTGTATAACGTAAGATATTCTTGTGTTCAATAGGCATGAACGATGATCGGCATGACATGCAGCATATTATTGTAATAGCTGTAAGTATTTCGCACATATGTAATTTTATCCTAATTATTAGTGAAAATCGGTGTGCGATGCAATAGGAAAACTAGTGTATTATCGACTAGAGCCGTCGTCGTCGTTGTCGTGTTTTATGGCTAGTAAATGTTCATTTGTAACCGTCTTTAGAAATCGCAGTGGCTCTTTGTTTATCGATTATACGTGATAAGCGATTCCGACATGATGAACGGCGACGACTCCATCTTAAAAAGGAGCGTTCATTCCAAAGACGTATCACTCTGTCCTAGGGAGGTTAGTTGTGGTTCGAGCGAAGAAGTAGTAGTTGATTCTCATACGGCGAAATTGAGTGATATCAGATTGAACCACATAAAGAGTACTCATTTCCTCAAGATTGAGGATACGCTTTACTGACCTGTACCAACCACCATTATACCAAGCTTCACTATTTTCTGGCGATAGATTACAAACATCCAACTTTGTCTGAATCAGTCAAAATAACTCCTAAATAGCATCATCCGAATATACGAATTGGAAACTGTTGAGGCAGACATACATGACATGCTATTAAAATATTCAAGTATGAGTGTTTCCTTAAAAAGAAACTCATTTAAATTCCGTTGCAAAATTAAGGCTACTTTAGATACCACATGATATTTCCAAAATATATTTGGTCTGCTGTAACATGTGATCATGTCCACTTAACCACGAGACCTAGCTTCAATCAATTTTCAACACGAACATACATTTCGTCAGCAATCAAGTGTGTCTATCCAGATAAATGTGCATCGACCGATTAACCTGTCACTGATGTTGGCATAAAACTATCAGAAGAACGTATTGTGGATTATGTTATCAGGATGCTTAACTAAAATCTCATAATGAAATTTTTTGAGGGCTCAATGCAAGCGGTTGCATCGTTCATCAAATGAAGGAATAGACGGCAAGAGTCTATGTGATTTCAGTGCCTGAAATACTTGAAAACAATAATGTATGTGACAGCAGGTTTACACTACTGTGCATCTAATGGACAAGAATTGGTAAATTGTAATAATTGAATATTTTAGTCAGTAAAAGTTGATAGTGTGCTAAGACAACTGAAGAATGAAGTGTGGAAATAACACTTGTGTACACAGGATTCCGATGTGAAATGGTGAGTCATTTCAGCTTCGCCAGTGCACAAACCTTTCATTTGAACCTATTTTGAGCCGGTTGAATTTTGATTTTTGTGAGATTTCGAACGGCGATTTGCAAACTGTGTGTGACCTAAATTGAATACGTGATGGAGAAGTGAGTCATCGATTAGTTTGCATATCTTTGAGAAGTTCAATAATCGGCACGCTGATAGTGTGAATAATTTGGGCAATTATCTGAGTTGGATGCTTCAAATATGCTAACAACACTTCTCAATGAACTATGGTCATTTTAACATTTTCCTAATGAGTGCCAGATAACTGGATAACATTCTTTCATGTTTCTTTTGTCTGAACAATCTGTGACCTCCTCTTGTTCATGGTGATTTCGTTAAACTAAACAACACTTCTACATTTTATCACAAACAACTGCATATAATTGGAAAAGCGAGCCAAATGTCAACATGCAAGAAAACTGATCTCAGGTTCGTCAATCAACAGAAATTTCGATCAACACTCGGGATTGAATGAAGCAAGAACAATCGGTCCAGCAGAGTGACATGAAGTCATTTTACTGGAGTCATGCATCTTCATCTGCTAACTACACGGAATCGATGGGATCAATTATTCACAAAGCCAAACATGCAAATTATTATACTTTAAAATGCTGAATGATGAACCGTCGGTTTTTAAAGACGTCAATCTGTGAATTACAAATCTTAGAAAAATAATGAAAGTCAATGGATTGGCGCTGGAATTGAAGTGGAACTTGTGATATTTGGGCAGGCACAGTTGGATGCTCGGAGAACAAAGATGATTTCATTCAATTCTACATCATGAAGAGTCAGTAGAACATGTGCTAAACTCACAGCAGATGATGTTCTGAAGGTAATCCGACAAACATTTCCGGACAATGGATTTCATACAATCTCAATTATTAACAGTAATCGCACAGATTTATCAAATTGAAGTGTCGCCCTTCTATTTATTGAATTTAGGTGTGCTTACTTCTTCATCATGAGACACTTTAGGATGAGAACTGTGGATTGACGATTCAGTCACCATTATGGATATATATGATCGTTCGTTGTGCAGCTTTCTTTATCTTGTCTACTATATTTTGGTATGCGTATCTAAACGGGAACAATATTATTTGTTTATATATGTTACATTATCTTGGTTGAGCGAAAACTTAACTATTGCTTATTTTTTCTTTATTCGACACCATAATGCGCTTGACAGCTGAAATGAATGGTCGAACTGATTGAGAAGACAACATTACTCAACTCCTGTATATTACCCACGATGAACCGTATTCGATGACTTGAACACAATATGTGCTCCTTTCTTCCTCATATAATAGTTTAGGATGAGCACTGTGGATTGACGATTCAGTCACGATGATGCATTTGAACATTACAAAATGGCATCTTATCTACTTCGGTTCTTCTAATTTAATATGCGTTTCCACACAAGAAATATTTTTCTTAAATTAAATATAATGATAATAAAAGTGTACATTATGTGAGAGTGTGACTTTTAAAAAATGTCACTCTGTTGACCTTCGTTGTCCTCCTCTGTAAAAATATCAATGAATGTACTTTCTTGTTGTCTATCACCGTATTCTATCTGATAAATCAAGTCATATGGTGTTTTATCACGTGTGATGAGCATAATATGGATCTAAATTATAATAAGGAATGTCGCTATCTAATTATGCATTTTTATGATTGATGATCAACTACGCACACATTATAAAGACGATAGAAAATTTCACTTTACAAACGACTACTACTACTTTCCTGAAAAGAAACTGGAATTTAAACAAGTAGTTTGCCTGTCAATGTATAGAAGGTCTTGCTTCAGTTATGAATAAAACCACTGTTACCATCTATTACCTGATTTCAAATGAGTTAAGTGGTCAGTTTGTTTGAGATAATCATACGTGCCAATTATATTGGTCTGTGCGATTGTGATAAATCGTCTTGGTGATAGTTTTCATGTCGTTTAATATTAGTTTGAAATAGTAATTTGAAACTCTTGATAAATTGTACAATCACCTATCCATTTATATATCGATCATTGATACACCTAAAGCTTATTGATTATTTCAACTAGATGTAGATTTCTCAATGCCTAATCATGTCCTTTTGCTCAACCTAAACTCCACTGAGTCTGATTATCTTTGATAACTTTGTAAAACTCATGGATCACTGCATGCCCAATAGATCACCTATCCATACGATTGTACAGCTTCGCAGATTGATGTGATCAATTAAAATCTGTACATCTGTGAAACATCTCTATTCACTGTCGTGCTAGTTGAAGATGACCAGCGAGATAGTGATGCGTGATTTCAGTTTCATAATTGTGATCATCGATTGTTCGTTGTGTTTTCTTTCTTCATATTTTGTTTACTATATTTCGGTCAAGTGGACACTCGTTTCTTGCACCTTTGCACTGAACAAAACACGAGTGTGAACAACCGACAGTATTTGAACACAAAATTACAGAATCGCTCACCAAAATCTGAGAACTGTACCGTAATTAGTCAATTTGCAAAATATCAATCAATTATCTCAAAAACTGTACTGTTCCCTTTGTATTATCAGTCCATCATCTCAGATTCAATTTTTCTGTATTTTCATACCGATCAATATTCGTTTTCATTCTGACTTTCCCGATGTACTAATGGAATGCATTATATTTCCTGTTTATTGTTACATAGCACTTGTGTGTATATACGTATTGCACACCACACCTCTTCTTTACTCGACACCACAATGTGCTTGATAGTTGGAAAGCATGTTTGAACTGATTTAGAAGGCAACATTGTCCGACCACAACGTGTTATTCTCGATGAACTGTATTCGTTTCACTTGAACGCAATATGTGCTCCTTCATTCCCCATAGAACAGTTTAGGATGAGCACTGTGAATTGAAGATTCAGTCTAGATTATGCGTTTGAATATTGCAAAATGTAATAGGAAAGAAAATAATTGAGTACATTAACTCAGAGCGTGATTTGCAAATACCTGTCTATTAACCTCGTTTGTTTTACTCGGAATATACTTCTATCTTATTTGTCATCATATTCTGTCTAGTTATTCATTCATACGGTATTCTCTCCTTTACTACAAACCCAATATGTGTCTCATTTAGAATATTCATTGTCGCATTCTAATAAAATGTTCATACGACTGATGATCACCTACGCTCGAAGAACGGAGATGAACTAAATATGCATTTTATGAGTGATATTTACCACTTTACTAAACATATTATCATAAATAGAAACAAATATTTGGTCGATCAAAATACTTGTGGTTTCCAAAATTATTTTATCTAGAATTTCATACCCTCAGTACTGATCTCATAAATGAATTTGTTCATTGCATTTGATGTCGGAAACCCGACCAATGTCAAGATGAATTGAGTGACATAAGCGGTTCATTCCATCAACATGATTCAATACAATCTACACAGTGAATCATCACCTTCAATAATAATTTCCGCAATCTGCACATTGAATTCAAATAATTTGGGCAATCGTCTTCCTGACCAGTTCTACGTAATTCGTCAATACTGTTGATTCAGCATGACATTTGTCTGAAACGAGTGACCATTCGATATTTCTGATGGATTCTACTGTTATGGTAGAACTGAAGACATTTGACTGATTAAAACCTCTATATTGTGTATTATTAAGTTTACTATGTTTCTTGGATGTATTTGTCTTACTCAACTTCTGAACTTGTTTTTTTAGTTCAATATTTTTGTACATTTTGGTTTGTCTTTGTCTTTGCTGTGGTGGTTTAGAGTTTTCCTTCGGGAACATACAAACTTGAAGGTTTGTTTCTATAATTGTTGTAATTATTGTTAAAATGACATTTAGATCGACTGTTTGTAAATTGCGAATAAATTTTCGTACCTCAACTGGCGTTTATTTGTACTGTTGATTTGAGTTCGTAAGTTTCAAATGGATCGATATTCGGTACCCTGATTACTGAATTTCTCAGTACTTTTATTTGCAACATGCTCACATCATTTTTCCAATTTGAGTCAGCTTACGCGAGTGATTGTCAATGTTTGGCAATAGACCGGTATCTCTGAAGATGTGATGGCTACCTACAGAAAAATTTAACCCGAACAACAAGTCAAGAGACAGAAAATGTATCATATTTTGCAGGTTATCGGGAGATCTGGTATTCCGGTGCGAGGATGATGTGAATGGTTGTGAATTCTTGTGAATTTTTTCGCTGAATTATTTCCACAAATATGTGAAATGAAAATAAGAATGATTTTTGCATATAGATAATACGTTTGTTCGTGTTTTCATCTCTGATGAATGATCAAAAATGTGGTTAAAATAGTGAGTTGATAAATACATTTCATTTCGATTATTCGGATGAATCGATCCATAATGATAACAAATGAAGTGGACTTTATTGCACACTTATGGTTAAGAAAGCACAAGTTAATTGTTGTCATTTTACTTAGTAATTAGCGCTGGCCAAACTCCATCTACCAAGTTGTGAAGCAAATATGGCAGTGCAGATTTTCAATTGGCCACCGCATAATTCAGTGGTAGATAGGTAAACTATGAAATTGGACAAAACACAGCCTCATTAAACAGAAAACATCAATCCAATCAACATTCAAATTATCTTCATTACTGACAATCTGCACCTTACATGCTTTCATTACATTCGGTGTGATTAAATTCCAGTATTATGCAAATCGCTCTTTTGATTCATTAAACTACAAATCACAATCATTACTGATTTCTCCCATTTGTTTGACTTGCTGGTCAATTTTTGACGTCAATCACGTGATAAGAATGTGATATTGAGGTAAAATGACACGACAACACAACTAAAATGAAAGGAACTTATTTGCACGTAGATTGGCAGTCAAATGAATTGTGAATATGATAACGTCGACTTCAAGCATCCGACACCGGTAGGACTCTAAATTATGGACGAGCCAATCAGAAGCGTTTAAGGAATTTCAAGGTCATGGCGCTAAGTTCAGTGCGGGATACTCACATTCGATCGTTTTACAGCAGATTTTAGAGAATAGGTGATCGTTGAGAGACTATAGCAGATGGGACTATTAGGAAGTTCCTGTGTCTGTGACTGCGGCAATTAAATGACCGCAGCACGATGTGCAGACTGCCGCGATGACATTGTATTTCGTTGTACTATATGTTGTAGAAAAAAATCTGCTCGAACTGGCACTTTTTTTACGCGGTCACGGCTAAGGCTAAGACAAACCATGATAATCGTTGCAAATCGGATCATAAAGTCTCCAGTAACATTAGCCGCGGCTATATCGATGTTTGGAAAGCGTATAGATGCCTCTCCAGACTTGGTTTTGTGCATCATGTTGTGGTGTACAAACGTCATTTCCTTGATCCAACGACGGGGGTCCATACAAACAACATTGAGGGCATGTGGTCTAGGCTGAAGTATTCTTTAAAACCTTACCACGGCTCCAGAGGACGATTATTATGGAGTCATATGGACGAGTTCTTATACCGCATGCACTATGATTTCAAAACTTCTGAACCTATATCAAACCTCAACAAGTTCTCAAATAATGTAAAAGAATAATATCCATTGTAATTCATTACTCTTTTATAATATATTTTTACTTTATACTAACTCTCTAATGATTGATTAATGTCCTCAAGGTCACTTAAAAATTCGATCAAACGTCGTCCAGAAATTAGAGTTTCACCGTGACACCTTTCATTGACAGACGAAGATAAGCTACAATTAAGTGATGACTTAGGTGAAAATACACACACATGCACTCACGCAGGATCAGAATGAGACTCGACAATGATGGATCAGTTGAATTATCCGAAAGCTCGAACAATCCATGAATAATTGACACGATGTAAAACATCACAAATGCACCTGTGACAAATCGCTCATCAATTTGAATGCCTTTTGGCTAATAACATCGAAAAACTTTGTGTTCAGCTTACACTTCTAGCTGACATCCCTGTTTGCTTCTAATGTTTGCAAATTAGGGCAAAATTGAGATATTTTACACAAGATGCATGTACATTGCTAAGAGACTGACCAATGCTATTCCAAACGCTATTGAGGGGATTCAAGTAGACATATATAACTTGACTAAACATTTTGTACATTTTATCACATTCGATCATGAAACATTGTATCTCACCGAATCGTTTGCATTCAATGCTGACCCAGAAACTCAGTTTTCTTTATCAACAAAACATGACTATTTCAGAGAAGAAAGAGGATTGAGCATCATATAAAAGAAATGTCAGTCTAGGTACCTCAGCTTTATTTATGTTCCATACATAACACTCTACCAGTTGCATTGAGTTTCGATGTGACTGAAATATGCTTGTGTGACTGTAGCTCTGTGACTGTGTTAGTGATTGAGTGAAATTAGTGAGAATGTGGAGGAAATAAAATGTTATATGAGCTTCCATACAAGAGCATTCAAATGAAGAAATCTCAAACAAACTTCATTTCCATAGATTTTCGATTGATAATTTTTGTGGTGAATGCCATGTTCACGTTTACGATCGTTGCCGTTATTGAAGTACGGTAAATCGATCCATTTGAAACTTATGAACTCAAATCAACAGTACAAATAAACGCCAGTTGAGGTACGAAAATTTATTCGCAATTTACAAACAGTCGATCTAAATGTCATTTTAACAATAATTACAACAATTATAGAAACAAACCTTCAAGTTTGTATGTTCCCGAAGGAAAACTCTAAACCACCACAGCAAAGACAAAGACAAACCAAAATGTACAAAAATATTGAACTAAAAAAACAAGTTCAGAAGTTGAGTAAGACAAATACATCCAAGAAACATAGTAAACTTAATAACACACAATATAGAGGTTTTATTCAGTCAAATGTCTTCAGTTCTCCCGTAACAATAGAATCAATCAGAAATATCGAATGGTCACTCGTTTCAGACAAATGTCATGCTGAATCAACAGTATTGACGAATTACGTAGAACTGGTCAGGAAGACGATTGCCCAAATTATTTGAATTCAATGTGCAGATTGCGGAAATTATTATTGAAGGTGATGATTCACTGTGTAGATTGTATTGAATCATGTTGATGGAATGAACCGCTTATGTCACTCAATTCATCTTGACATTGGTTGAGTTTCCGACATCAAATGCAATGAACAAATTCATTTATGAGATCAGTACTGAGGGTATGAAATTCCGACTAATATAATTTAGGAAGCCATAAGCCAAACTTTAAATAAGTCGATTACATTAGGTTTCTGTCATCCTTTGCAAAAAATGCGTATTGAAGACACACATCGAAATTCACTGACTAAATCACGATATGGTTCGAATAAACGATATGTTTGAACCGTCTGTTCAACTCACTACTTGATGTGAACTACAATCGTGTTTAACGCTCAAATGAAATCCGATATTCATTCAATGACATTGCGTCCTGTGTGCTACTAAAATTCTTCGAATGCACTCTTACTATGTTTAATATCATACGGCATTGAGACTGTCATCGAGATTATTTATTTTATTTACAGAAACCAATAAAATCGAGAGGTACAGTGTTTCTAGAGAAAAACGACTGACAAACGCATTCGCAATTTGAGGGCAAACCGATATAGTGTACACTCGTCAATGACGCAAGACGTCCTATGAGTTGACGGACAGACTATTTGTTTCCATATGATTCTGTTCTTAGTAAAGTAGTATTATTCATTTATAAAATGCACATTTCATTCACCTCCGTTCTTTGTGCGTTGGTGATCTTCAGTCGCGTAAACATATAATTGAATAGGTACAATGATTATTCCAACTGAGGTACATAATTGGTTCAAAAACATTCGAGAATACTATATAAATGATTGATTAAAACAATAAGGAGATAATTGAGAAGAGCGTATATTCGGAGACAGAATATGACGATAATTAAGATGGAAGTATATTCCGAGTTAAACAAACGAGGTCAATAGACAGGTATTTGAAAATCACGCTCTGAGTAAATGTACTCTATTATTTTCTTTATTATCACTTCCTGAAAACATATTTCTTGTTTTTAAACAAACATTGGATTAACAGAATTCGAGTAGATGTGATACTTTCTGTAAAATTCAAACGCATAATCGAGACTGAATCGTCAATCCACAGTGCTCACCCCAATCTATTCTATGAGGAATAAACTAGCGCATATTGTGTTCAGGTCAAACGAATACAATTCATCGAGAATAATACATACGGGTCGCACAAGGATCAATATATAAAGGACGCGTGATTATTCAAATTATCAAAATGCTTTGAAATCTAATCCTCAGTACAGTTCGTCGAAGTTTGTTCAGCATATAATCAGATGTGTGTTTAGTGCATTTTCATCCGGCCATTGATTCAACTCGTTATCTTCACTCGTTAGAATTAGAATTCTGATCATTCAATATTTGTGAATTATTGTCACAATGTAAGTTATTGACGAATTCATGATCGGTGTCCATGAATTGAGTATATTTAACGTGATAAGTTATTTCATTTTGTTAATAATGATCATCGATTGTTCGATGCGTTACTTGATTTCACTTTGTCTAGTCTATTTCTTAGGCTTAAAATAGAATATAAGTGTAGATCGGTCATATAATGTCGAATTCGTATCAACAACTAAAACGCATTTCTAGTCACATTGATTTTATACACTAGTGATATCATTCCACTCTCTGCACAAGTGCACAACTAATTTGAATGTAATGACCACTGAAATTACCATTAAGACGATCCTCTTTGTAATCATTGAACCTAGATAGTCTCATAAAACAGACTGACTATTTATGCGAAACGCATTATGAATGGTCTGTTATACATCATTACGAATACACATTACCTCATAATTGTGATCTTATATGAAAAGAGTACTTAATTTACGGTCTTTTTCAAAAAATCTACAACAGATGTCAATCGGCGAAGAGATATATGCGCAAACGTATTGAAGCAGTAATTTTGAACAACATCATGTAATCTATTCACAGATCACTTTCAAGTAGTTGTTTTTACAACTAATTAGTGTCAACAAAAAGTGAACAACGTGCAACAATGTGATATCAGACGACCGTGAAATGAACAACCAAATGCAGTTCATAAGGAATATTATTTTTGTATTTTCGTTATCCTTGTAATAACAAACACATCGTGTTGATTGTGTGGAGTCACTACCGATTTCACGCCCGAGCAAATGAGGAGGGACAAACAAGTGACAATTCAAAAACGCCTTCAATAATTACATGACATATAGTGAGGAATTGTTCAGGGAAATGAAGTATGAGAAAAACGTCGGGTAGTGATCTGATCTTGTTGTATATAACGCCAAAACAAAATACTTTAATCAAAATGGGAGTAAGACCAATTTATACACATTTTTGAGTCACACTGTCATTGCTACTAATCAATTGACCTCAAAATTTCTAGTCACATTATTATTGACAACCCGGTTTTTATTCAATTCTTCCAACACGCTTCTTTTGCGCATCATTCGTTTGATCATTTCAATGTTTACAACTTGACACCTCACACAGAATCACTTCAAACTCTAATGAATATCCTTCCAAGTTCGCTAATCAAGAACAGTGTCCACCACAACATCATTTATTTCTAACCAATATATACAAACATTTCTGGTGAGTTCAGTTTGCATGGAAGTAAGTTCACGGAAGACGCTTTGAAATTGATGAATTTGAGCTGATCCAACGTGCGATTACACCGACATAACTGTGAAAAAAGTAGTAGTGGTACACTGTCGGTGGGTATAATCTATCCTATTGATACACAAAACAGAATTACAGAAGTTCATTTGAACGAGAATATAGGTCAATGAGTATTTTGACAAGTCATGAACATTGACCGGATCACACTGTCCTTGAATCAGTAATTTGAAGAGTATAACTAAACTAAACATAAGCAGACCTAAATGGAAGTCATGCATCGCAAACTTTCTATTCGTCCCTAGCGCGAATTTCACTGACTCACAAACACACACAGTCATATTCATATGGCATAATCGGACTCAGTATGAATTGGATTGATTAAAGTTTTCCACCTTCTTCCTAAGTACATTTCAAGATAATGACCTCTACAGTATGACGTTGAGAGGATGGAATAGAAGAAGAACCTGAACAAAGAGTATTGAAGCTAATGATAATATTGAAAAAATACAAACGAAGTTCACTTATTCGTCGAAAAATAGATTGAAGACGTTTCATAGAGGAACCACATCGAATAAGCACACACAGGCCTCCACATCGATGTCATTTCACCAAAGATCGAATAATTCAGGATATCAATCAGAAAATAAAATCTGGCTATGAACCATTCTATACAGTTGACAGATGCTTTTCATGTAAGGACCGGAGTCACACAAGGCTGTCTGCTATCCGCTTTCCTCTTTATATTGATGATCGACTAGATTATGAAGACTTTGACATTTGAGAGAAAATACGGGGTGTAACAGACAGTTGAGAATCAATTAGACGATTTGGACTTTGCAGATGACTTCATCCTCTTATCTCGTACGCACGAACAAATGCAGACAAAGTCAACTCGTGTAGCAACAGCCTCTGGATCAGTGGGCATCAACATACAAAAAAGGAAAACCGAATTTCTCAAAATCAACACATGGAACGCCAACACATTCACACTATATGGCAAAACGCTTGGAGATGCAGAATCCTTCACGCACCTGGGTAGTATCATCGATGAACAAGGATGATCAGATGCAGACTTAAAAGTAAGAAGCGAGGGCGGCATTCCTTCAATTGAAGAGCATATGAAACCCGAAACAACTGTGAACCAATATCAAAGTCAGAATACAAACGTCAAAACAGTTCCACTGTACGGAGCTGAAATACGGAGGACTGCTGCAATCGTACTCGAGAAGGCACAAGTACTTATGAATAAGTGTTAAGGAAAGATAATCAACGTCTATTTGCCGGATATCATTAGTAACACCTAATGTGGGAGAGAACAAACCAGCTTCCAGATTGTGAGTAAACTAGGAATAGGACGTGTGTCGGTTTCTCGCCTTTTTAATGATTGAGCTTTGAATAGAACTGTTAACTGTATTTTTTCTGGTTTGACAACTTATCACCATAGTTATCTGAAGTTGTCTTCATAAGATCAAGTTAACAATAGTTTGTCACTTGGTAGTTACTGTACAGCGATAACACAAGTAACGAATGATGGGAGTGCTTATTATATGCTGATAAAATGTTGCGACGGAATACATTTAAACAGTGTTCGTCGGTGATGAGAAGGCATCAAGTTGGATATACTCAGCGGACTCGTTGTTGATTGCAGCTATCACAATATAACGTATGCACAATTTTACTAATTTCAAAACAAAATTTTGTGAAACTCCGGTGAAGAGTCGCAGTTTATATTTTATGAAAATCAGCAGGCAAACATTACATACCATGCTTGATATTTTGTCAACAAGATAACATCTTTTATTACGTAAGCAAAAATAAGGATATACATAATCACATAATGAAATTGTCAAACACATTAAAATGAATAATTAAATAATAGATTTCCTATTGAAATAAGGAAAATAAACAGTCGTTCAGAATAATAAAAACGGGTTATTGAGTGTTTCTGAGACTCATTTCACGTCGTTACTGAGAATCATTCATTGATTTTCTTCTTTTATACAACCATCTCCCCAAAATACAACCGATGCATAAAACAAAGGAGGTGATGACCAAAATTATCAAGACATATAAGCACTGAGCTGTTTCGTTCTGTTTACTGTCCTGGATGAAACAAACAGTTGGAATTAGATGTCAAAACGCAAATACTCACCAAATATTGATCAGTCCGTTCAGTAGTTTCCATGAGGTTCTTGGCCGGTTTGAATGTACTAACCTCAACAAGACTATCATTCACTTTCAAGCTATGAGCATCTTTATCAGTAATAACCATGCACGTGTTTGTTCTTTCACACCAAAAACAGGTTGTATTCAATGTTGACGCGTTGTTGCATGCCTCACTCGAATTGTATTTTGGACAATAGGCTGTGAAAAGAATAACGCGATTTCATTTCAGTTTATCGAATACAAGGTAAGTTAATAACAAAACATGAAACGAGAAATCAACTGTACAATGGTGATTTGGTAGATCACTGAATATTTCATTCATCGCAAATTCAGTTGTTCTTAGACTGAAGATTCATGTTCAATGACGTTGCCCGATTGGAACAACAAACGGAGGATGTCACTGTTTTTCCACTCATCAATGACATTTTCTTGTAAATTTTTCAGTCGACCTACGTTTATGAAACATGTGGAAGTGTGTGGCCGCATTCCACTCTGTGTATTGTCAGTTAATGTTACAGATTATTCGGATCGAACAACATTCTTTGATGATAATAGTAACACTTTTCGGTCACTGGAACATTGAGCGATTCTCTCAGAGTGATATAATCTCCTCTTTCATTTTATCACTATGATTCTAAGCGAATTTCGTCGAATCAAACACTTCAATATTAGTTCCAAATAGACTCTCAATCATTTGTAAGATTCAACAATGAATTGACGTATTTATTAACGGTAAGTGTAACGTCCGTTGAGACAGATGACTGCATGTTATTTAATAGTAGAATACAGTTACAAATGAAATTTTCAGTTTGATGAAACAAAGGCGATGTATTCAAGTGTGAAAATAATTATTGCTGAATAAACAAGTTTCAACGTACTCCCGATGTATTCAAACTCCACCAACATGCCACTTATTATCCATTCATCAGGAACAACAAATTCATAATCTTTCATGTGTTGAGTAAAAAAAATAAAGAAAAACAGACTTACAATTTTACCATGTTTATTTGTTACAGGTTGTTTGCACCATTTGAAAAGCTTTCAAAATAAGAACTTAAGAAACAATTTTGATAAACGATACAGCCGCGATGATGTAAAATCTCAAACAGTCACAGTTTAAATAGCTATGATTTTTCAAAATCGATCAATGATCAACCAGTCAGTTGGACATCATAACGACCAATTCACAAATTATTTCACAAAGATATCAGTCCGGCATCTTCCAACAACTCTCGTTCAAATATGAAATCATTTTTTCATAATGCAAATTACAATAGGCAACACAGTATTTTAAAGACCATAGGAGAAATGTGGCTTGAAATGTAATCAGGACGCATGTTTAGTCTTATTTAAGACTTGTCATCTGCACGTATCTGAACATCAATTTTGATGTTTATTTTTGGACGAATACTCACCAATTGCGCTTTCAACGACGTACCGTAACACACTTAACTACTCATTTTAGACACAATGGCCTGTGGTACGAGACGAATTTTTCATTTATTTCAGTATTGTTTAACAAATCGCTTCGTTTGATCATCAGGAATGCAATTGATTTCGATGCCAGCCACCATCTATCTTTGCTAGTGATGTTTATGAATCACGGCAAACTAAAGATAGTCAGCACATGATGCACATTTATCTGGAGGAGACTGATGAATCGCAGTCCTAGGCACCAATGAGAGGGTTTAAGCAAACATCACAAAAGTGTCAATTACCATCAATGTTCAAAGACTCAAAAATAAATTTCGTCCGAAAAATGTATACCACTTGACCAAACATTAAGTTCATTTTCTCACATTTAATCGTAAAAGAATGTACTCGCCTATCCGTCTACACTAGATTTTCGTCTAGAAACTTAGCTTCTTGTCTGAACAACACATGAATATTTCAGTGAAGCATGACGATTGAGCATTTTGCAAAGGAAATAGCAGTTCGAAGTACCACTCGTTTATTCCTATCTCACACAATACACACTTTCATTTTACGTTGAGTTCTCACTGTAGTACCATGTGTCGTTATTCATAAACCCCTGTCTCGTTCCGTCAACCGTTAACCATAATCGTGATAATTTCAAGAATCGCCCTCCACACGTTCGCGATAAATACATTTAAAAAGCTTGGTTGTTTTACTCGGATTATATGGTTAAATGACAGTGAGCAATATCAATGATGAAATTCATTATCCATGAAATTTCTCAGGAAGAACTAAACTTATTCGGTTAATATGAGTTTTCTTTTGTTTGCTAGACGTAATCACAAAATTTGAAAACTTTTAGGATTGGAACTTATACGGTTTTGTCCACTTGAAACTTACAATTTTTGTTCAGGATTGCAATTGATAAGTCGCTTATTGACATATATGCATACTGTGCATATTGCCACAATATTGACAAAGTGGACATCGAATCTGAGGAGCAGGTACATTCAGCTGACAAGTCACAAACTGAACGAAACGTGTGTCCTGGATTTCACTGCTAGCCACTATCAAACATTGCTTAACATTTCAGTACTCAGTTGCACCGTCATTCGTAATCGAGTACGCTACTGCAATCACAAGACAAGAAGTGTAAACTTTTGAGATGGTGATTGAATGTTGTCAACAGGTGACTCTGAAGTCGGATTTCGTGCTGTTTGACACTCGTCAGCAAGGTTTACCTGTAATCTTGGAAACATTCGTTAAAAAGATTCTTACGGTTTCTAGACTTGTTCACATAGGCAATCTTCGACAACCACTTTGTTTCATCAATTTTTCTAGGAACCTGAAATTAAGAATTTGACGTTCAAGTCAAAATCTGCCAACATACAACCTCTTATATCAGAACCATTTAAACATTAGAATGGTGTACCATCATTCCGATTATCTTAATCAAAGACATGTTTACAGACTTACAGTGCGTATGATGCTAGTCTACATTTCCTTAGAAGAATGTTTCAAATAGTCCGCATATATATTGTGAATCACTACAGTAGTCACGTTTAGTCAGGTTTGATGAACTGTTTATATTTCATGGATCAATGAAATGTGATTATGTATAAATGCGAAAATGTTGTTATCAAAATATTCTACAACGATTTCTATGATAGCCGATAGTAAGAATATGAAATACATGCTGACAGTATATTACAGTTTTTCCGCAAAGTACTGCAACGTACATTATCTGGTACTATTCAGAACGAACACGCTAACAATTAGTTGCAGTCTTTAACAAGTGCTTGAAGAAAGTGTTTTTGATCACTTTCTCTCGTGTTCAATGGAACTTGTTACACTAAACATTATTGATACAAATAAAATAAAAGAGTCATCTAAAATACTTGCAACAACATGATATTTTCATTCAATTCTACAACTCACATTGTCATAATAAAAAGATATCTTCCCATTTGGATATATTAGATAAGTTATATTGGACGTAACCTCTACAATGAGAAGACTATCAGTACTTACAAATTCAGAAAAAGATAATAAACAAGTTAATGTTAGACGTGAAAACTGTATGTGTCTATCTCTAAAGAAATCAGATTTCAGTAGATATTAACTGTGTTATCTGAAATGTATTCTTCAGTTGAATTTGTTATAGATGCATTCAGGTAGACAGCATGTGAATAAAATGAGCATTAATCTTTCAAGAAACAAATGTAATATGTATAGTTTCTGAAGTTTTATTACTGTTGTTATGTGATTGAAATAATAACAGCACTTGGGTCAACCAGCAATGAACAAGCACATTGAAATCGATCCAATTTATCGGCCAGTCAGGATAATTATGCACAATGTAGGAACAAAAATCAAACTAACGAGAGACACAACCAGAACAAAGAAGTAAACGATGACAAATTTAAGGTCAATAAGAACCAATCAACATCGAGTTGTACGGAAGAAGCTGTGAAACGCATATGGAGAAATTCGAACACTTCACTTATACTTGGAGTTTGTGCTGATAACGTCGTTCAAAAAATGATGGAAGCTTCACGACTGAACCATCCAGCTCAAAGAACAGAACTCCATCAAAAACAATAGGTCAACGAGATCACCATTGAAATTGGATAGTCGAGGAGATATTCACTTGTACGCATTGTTTTCTAAAACGTTTTTTTTTAACGATCGAATCTAATTATAAATGACATTAGTTATGGAGTGCTTGTTTACAAAATGAAATCGGTAACTGAACCAGTACTTTGATATTTCAATGAATCAGCTGACTCTGATTATAAATTTTGTTGCTTTATCCTAACGTGTTCTTAATTTTACTTGATATTATTAAGGAATGAGCATAAAATGAGTTTATGTGTAAATGAATAAGTTTTATATATATGAATTGACTTTTTGACAAACGTAAATGAATCTTTGCATTCATTGATCTATGTTGACCAATATATCACTCGTCACATCTGCTCTTTCCCAATTCATTTCAACTGTTCTTAAAGTCTTAATCAACGACATCAAACAGTGAGTAGATGTCACTTATATTTTTAATCTTCTTTCTCAGTAAAGTTGAAAAATCCTTTAGTTTTCAGTTTGTTTTGATGACTTGAGTCACACAAACTGTCACTAATCAAAATGAGTGAGCATAGAAGTGTGTGGATTTCATATATAATCAAACGATCGTTCAATGTTCACTTACGTGTACCATCTTCCTCCCCACTTTTGATAGACCATTTAACAGCAAGTAATTCCTCTGAAACAATGAAAATTATAACGAAAACGTTCAGATTTCTGAATAGTGAACAAATATATATATTTCACAGGTTGAAATCATGAGTTAGTTAAAGGTAAACCACCATTGAATTCTGGAAGCACTGGGCGGCCGTTTCGTCGTAGTATGGGACACGTGAGCAGTGCGCATCCACGAACCCGTGACCTACTGGCTTCGCGCGCCAGCACTTAACCATTAGACCACTGAGCCGGCATCCAACGGTGTTAATGTCTAACTTCAAACAATCCACGAAGTTGCGACATCGAAAACCACTGTCTTCAGTGAGCTGATATCTCACAACACACATGGTTGAACTTCACAGATAACGTGGATGCGCACTGCTGAGGAGTCCCATACAAGGAAGAAACGGCCGTCCAGTGCTTCCAGGTTTTCATTGGTGGTCTAGCTTCAACTGACTCGTGATTTCAACTCGTGAAATTCACTAAAATCTCCAACTCATTCTGAAAATATATGTATCTCACTAAATGTACGTTTTGACACGGACTACCATCACATACAAGTAATCATCTACACTCCGAAGATTAAATGAACCGATACACTTAAATGCCTATTCGTCTCATTTAAGGAAAGTTCAAGGATTCAATTCAATCAAATCAATGAAGAAGAATATTTCGCTTCTGTCACATTTGTTCTAGGAGCTTTTTGATGGGTAAGAGACATTTAATTTCTATCAGACACAACGTATACAAAATTATTATTTTGTTGAGATTCTGTTGATCATCATTTCTTATAACTGACCAAAAACAATGATATAAACTTGATATGTGTTATATTTTGAGTAAAGTATTGTGTACCAATGAACAGTTCATAGTCGTTCATTCACAAAGTGCCTGAGTTCGATGTTCGTAACCATGTAAATATGATTACAAAGATAGTGTTTAATAGTCCATGGTCAGCTGACTGAAACTCAGAGACATTAAACTTTCATCAATCAAGTAAGTGCTAGAAAGGTATTGTATTAGATCAAATATACTTCGATAGTTTGTAGACTTGAATAATCGAAACTCACTACTCTCACAACATTGCTTATCATTGCGCATATGATCAGTTAGATTCATTCAGTCCACAAAGAACTATCGCGTTAGTGAAACATCTTCTATATTGTAGTATTTATAGACCAAAGAGTAGATAATCTTCTCTTTGACGAAAACAATAATTGGTTTACCATTTCTAATCAGTCAATTACGGGGTAAATCTCTGTTTTACCAAACATTTTCATTAATACATGTTGGACACAAATGTTGTGGTACGACAACCATGCATATTGAACAATCACTGTGTAATGGTAAAGTTTCGTAAATCAATCAAGTGAAATACTGAATCATTTACATGAAACAAAATGTGTGAAAAAGAAGGAATACAAACAATAACTAGATAATGCAAGAACTCACTGCTATCCAAAACCTCATATTGAGAATTGTAATCGCGTGATTGGTGACCCACAATCAATCCGAAGTATATTTCTTTGATTACAGTCACTAAACCTTTGATGAAAACATGAATAAAATCATTTAGAAATCAACTCAACACTGTAATGAATTGCATAAATTGTATATGGTTTGCTGTATGGCATAATATTTTTGACAAGTTGATCAAAAGAAGATATCTGAAAAAGTTTCGTATGTTACAAGAAGCATAAAACTTATTCATTGGTGAAATTGATGTAACTTTCAGTCGTGGAATAAAATGTGAAGAAGGTATCAGTAAATGTTTACGTTCAGAAAACATTTTTGACGTACCAGTAGAGTAAAAGTCAAATCTTTTGACTTCAGTATCAAAATATTTGAACGGGAATTTCGGTGTAAAACTCTAAAATGATGCACTTTCGCTAAAACATGCAGTGAACTCACTTGAGTACCAGTGAATTTGTGGAAACTGCCATTCACAACCGGATGTGACTGATTAAGACTAATTTTCTGTAAATAACCAAATCGAAAAGACTGAGTATGCGTATTACAAACTGACTGATTACATACATATCGATGTGAGCCATTTTCATGAATTACGAACTCTTCTTCCAGTGGAACTCTTTCTTCATAAATATCTTGACATTCGAGGAGTTTGTTAAGCAACACGATGATCAAGTAAATTGTTATTGACTGATTAAATGAAAATGTGCATCTAAAATGATTCAGATGAACAAGAAAACGGTATCTCATTGAATTGAATTTAAATGCTTATGATAAAACCAGTGGTTGCTTATAGTATTTCAACACTTACTTCATCTTCCTTTTCAAAATGGTAAATCAAATTTTAAAAGAACTTCTCAGGTTAATATAGACTTCTCCAGTGTCTTCTTGTTTCGTTCTGATTTGATGTTTAAAAGTGACCATTGAGAAGATGAATTTGGATAAGACCAGTCGTTCATTGATAACCAATCATGGTGGTAGATGAACTCATCGCTAATCAATATTCTTCTAGAAATTGAAAATATGAACTAAAATTTATGCACGATTGGTTTAAATTCTTGACCCCTATTGATGAAACTTTTCTTGAATGTGAGTCAGCGTGTTTAAGAAGAAGTGATTGGTTAACTTGTAGTTCAAAATGTATGCTGATGTGTTCATGAACAAATATATTGTTCCATTGACAGCTGTCAATCAGCTGTCAATGTGGCATTGTTTTGATTTGATTGGTTAAAATGAAAATATCACACACTGTTTTGATTGGATGTTAAAGTTTATTCTGTCACATGATTTCATCATCGTATATTTTGAATTCCAACCACTGATCAAAGCTGTAGCTATTCTGTACATATCAAAAAAGAAACAGATATGTTATTATTATTCACGTAGAAACTGAACCGAACATACTGAATGATGTAGGTTGAAGTTGTCAAGAATTGTAATGAAAGAATGACATAGAGTTGTAAAAACAACAGCGATAACTGTACCACTAGCGTAAAAAATTTTTTCAATACTCAAGGCAAAGACTGATTTCCACGTCTATGTTAAAACACATGAATAAAGCAATGTAATGAGACAATGTATAGTGTACACTGTATTCACGCCAGTTATTAAAGGTTCACCAATAAATAAACGTTGACACCTTAGTAAATGAACAGTATATACAATGAAATATTTCATGAACGATTTTCTGGTTGATAAAATGTAGAAGGGTGTTGTTTAGTTTGACAAAATCACCATGAATAGAACAATAGGGGATCACAGATTGTACAGAATCATGAAATATGGAAGAACGTTATCCAGTTATCTGGCATTCATTAGGAACATGTTAAAAGGACAATAGTTCATAGAGAAGTGTTGATTGCATATTTCATAACACGGATGGGACAAATGGTCCACTTTACAAATGATCAACACCACTTTCTTGGAAACAAACTGAAATTAAAACAAGTAGTTTGCCTGTCAATGTATAGAAGGTCTTGCTTCAGTTATGAATAAAAATGTCGTATGCTATTAAGTAAGACAAGAATATTTGAAGTAATTGATCAACACGCAGAACCTAGTGTGGTTGGAAGAATATCAAATTTTGGTTGTCATATTAAAAAAGACTGTGTTCTCAGGAATTCTGTTATTGACAAACTTAAATTCATAAGTTTTGAAGTTCTACATGTTGATGAGTTATGAAGCCTTTTGGGGTAATTTGCTTTTCTTCAGAAGTCACCAGAACGTTGCTGCGTCTAACAACCGAAGCAAAGCTTGGTGAATCTCACTGGATCACGCGAAATGGAAGCAGATAGTTCACTTGTGCAACAATAAGGGATTTTGAAGGACAATGGATGTTGTGAGAGCCATGCGAAGAGCTGACTTAGCTTCAGAGATCACCTGAAGGTAGTCAAGATAAAACTGAAGCTAAAGAAACAACGGACAACTTAATCGTTTCATATTTGTAGTTTACTTATTTCATCTTCATAAATTAGATCATTCGGGATTTTAAAGTACAAAAGTATAATAGTAAACAATTGAAACATTTATAATCAACATAAAATCGTAGTTTATGTATTTAGTACATCGAGAGCGTTTCAGTTCTCTTCCTTCTGATGATCAATTGGATTTTAAAGACCATCACAACTCGACTCATCCACAGAATGCAATACTCGCTTTACGCCTGATCGTGTGGTCAGAAACTATCTGCAACGTCCTATTATAGGATTCTTCAAACTAGATATAGAGACAGCACTCACATCAGAAATCATCATGAGAAGAGAAAGAGGGGCAGACCGAAGAACACGAAGCTTTGAAAATTGAAGTCAAACACCGGACGAGTGAACAAATGAATGAATGAATACCACAAGACTGAAGCTCAGATGAGTACAACGAATATCTTATTGCATTCACCAACACTCACATATCTATACAAGATTTTCGCGTCATATCATTAGGCACAAAAATGCTAAATTATTCGAAATTGTTTCTCGCTCCTTTCATAATCATAGCTTACTTAATTGATCTTCATGTATTAGGTTACTTGCCACTTAAAAGTATAATAATTTGCATGTTTGGCTTTGTGAATAATCGATCACATGGATTCCGTGTAGTAAGCAGCTGAATAGTTATTTTGTAAATAAATGCGACGAATATAGAGGAGGTGATACGGACAATGATTTTGATCCATTTTACTGTAATAGGATAGCGTTCAGTGGATAATCAACGCCAACTTTGTGTAGAATAGGTATTGGTTACATCGCCATTCGTGAAAAGGTGTGATTCAGCAATTTCACTATAAGAAATGTGGCCATGAGTTTGATGTGAAAGCTTCAATCTGTTGTCAAGTTTGGAGAGTGTGTTCAAGATACGTCGCTTAATTTTCTGCAACTCTTCATTGACATTTTGATCAGTGTTCTTCTACATCACATTACTCTTCATCATTTGCGCTATATCATCACGATACCTTCTAACAAATATCTACTTCAAATGATAACACTGTCAAGTCACTTTAAAATCATTTGCTCTATCTACGTAACACAAAATTATGGTCTCCTTCTATCTCGAGATGTTGATTTTGTTTAACAGCATTCTCCCTAATAACACTTTAATGCCTGTCGATCAAAATGAATTTTGCATTTGTTTCATAACATGAAATAATGAATTATACTTTTAAATCTCAATTTGTTCACATTTTGACATAAGTATCTATTGAATTGAAGACTGATCTGTGCATTCGAAATCGTAATAACTGAAACTGTCGTCGAATTCGAAAGATGTGATTGTGTCTTATAATCTATAAATGACCAAACTAGTAGCACATTTTGCCGTGAATTAATCAACTTTCAATACAAAGTCTAGTGTCGCAATGACCTACGTTCCTTACATCAAATTCACATGTATTCGAGAATGCGTTCTGACATTTTTCGTATTATCCCCTAATTATCAATATGAATGTAGGATAACATCAAGTAGTATTAATTCTTTCACATAGTGAAATGGTACAAATAGCAATGATTATACTTTCTTGTTGTTCATCATTAAAATATTTGTAATTAATCAGATCATATGGCTTTATCGATTCTCTAGATGGTGTAATGTGAATGTTGGCTAGAATAAACTATATTAAATTCTAAAGATCTGTTTGTATGATTGATCACCGATGCACACAGAACTACGATGAATGAAACTTTCATCTTACAAATGATCACTACTTTTCTACACAAAACATTGAGGTTAAAGCAAATAGCTTGTCCGTTAATTCATAGAAGAAATTGCTCTGGCATTGATAAACACTCTTACCTATAATCATCTAATTTTAAATTATTCTAATTAGCATCTTCTTAGAGAATCATCTATTTTTGTTGTCCTCAGCGTATCAAACTATGAAACACTAAAGAATAATTTTGATTCATTCACATCTAATTAATGAATGCATTCCATGTACATTTACTTCCAGACTATATCCAATTATTTTGTTGACAAAGTCCACATCACGTTCTGTGTATGAAGTTATATCAATCGCTGTTACACGTTAACTCAACTATGCAAATAAACTAGACATATGCATTTAACTGTAAACCAAACGTATTTTTTCCGTGTCGAATACTGACTGCATATAAGAGATTTGCTGGAAAACAACTGTGAAACGAGGTTGACAATACATATAGTTATTATACAACTCTTTCCATTTGTAAATTCTACTAAAGCAAGAACAAGAGATGTGTCAGAAAACCTGAATTCACAATACTTCGTGGTTTCTAGACATCTGTTTATCACTCGATATTATGACATCGGAACAGCCCTCACCTGATTGATATCGGCCATTGTGTTGATGTCTCAATGTACATCGAGATGAATAGTAAACAGAGAACGTTGAATCAAGTGTAGTTACCCAAACAACTGACATAAGATTGTTGAAAGCAATTCCATCTATCTACAAATATTTGGTTGTCGATATTGCCTTGCTGTGAATAACTCACACATAGATGCTTGTCACACAATTCTTCCTTTCGTGTCACGACATATGAAACTATGATAGACAAAATCATCATTACCTGACGTTGTGGATGGATATACTTTACTGCTGATTAGGTCTGTGCTTGAATCGAATAATGATTAATATGGAACAGTCGAATGAAGTGGACCAATTTGTTCAGGAAAATAAACGGCCATGATATGTCTGTCGTTTTTTATTGAAATTGGAATTCGTAAATTAAAAGAATTGAAAACTTTCCGACTATTCAGCATGTGAGTATTCAACCTTTCGAATATGCTTGTAAAGTCTCTCATTATTATTGCTATCATCATGTTTATCATTGTTATTTCTGCCAGCACTAACCTATGTTTGTTCTTGTTGTTCTATTCAAACCCAAATATTCGTTTGAATGTCACTTGGTTGATTTGTTGACAGATCAGCCTGCACTTAGGACAAATTTATACACATTTTTTGAGTCAGACGAACATGTGCTGAACTCTCAACAGATGATGTTCTGAATATATTCCGGCAAACATTTCCGGACAATGGCATTCAAACAAACTAACTTATTAACAGTAATCGTTCACATTTACCAAACTAAATTATCAAAGTTCTATGTATAAAATATAGGTATGCGACATACATCCTCAAGGAATATTTTAGGATGAGAACTGTAGATTGACGATTCAGTAACGATTATGCGTTTGAATATTACAAAGAGCATCACATCTACTTGAATTCTGTTAATCTGATAGGCGTTTTCACGTAAGAACAATTAGTTATTTCGACTACATGTAGAATTCTATCCGTTTGCTCAACCTAAACTCCACTGAGTCTGATTATCCTTGATAACTTTGCAAAACCCATCAATTTTATCACAGATCACTGCATGCCTAATAGATCACCTATCCATACGATTGTACAGCGTCGCAGATTGATATGGTCAATTAAAAGCTGTACATCTTTGAAACATCTCTACTCATTTTCGTGCTATTTGAAAATGGCGAACGAAATGGCGATGCGTGATTTCAGTTTCATAACGGTGATCATCGATTGTTCGTTGTGTTACTTGTTTATATTTTGTCTATTATATTTCAGTCAAGTGGACACTCGTTTCTTGCACCTGTATTGGTCGGTTTCCTATATACTCTGTGTCTATTCCAATGATCAATATATCCAAGAATGACAGTTTGTTGTTCGACTCCTGTTCCATCGTGAACTTGATGTCATCGAAAATGTTGTTGATCAGTTTGTAAGGGTTTCCAGCTCATTCTTTTGGACGATGACGAAAGTGTCGTCTACATAGCGAATCCAAATTTTTGGCTTGATCACTGGTGATATCGCGGCTTCTAGTCTTTGCATCACTGCCTCTGCGATCAATCCTGATATTGATGATCCCATTGGTGTCCCTTTCGTTTGTTCGTAGATTTTGTTGTTGAAGTCAAAGTCTTTGATATCTGTTTGTCTAATGTTTTGACGGGATTTGTATCCATCAGTTTGTATGTGCTCTTATGTTCAAGTAGTTCTTCGGCTTTTCGACGTATTCTTCTTTGTGCATGACTGCTGTGGTGCGTCCTTTGTCCGCTAGTATTATAAAAACATCCTTTCTATTTCCGAGTTCCTTCCAAGCCATTTGTTCTGATATTCCTTGTGTGTATGGTCGCGTGATCCTTTTGTCGATTTCTCTGCTTGACTTGGGTTCTGATGCTGCGTGCGGTTGGTATTTTTTGGGTAGCCGTTCTGTGGAAGTACGTCCTTCAGGTATTTCTCTTCATTTTTGCGTGCTGCCAGTGCGCTGCATTGTGTCCTCGCCCTCTTGAACAAAGTGTGTACGCAGATGATATTGTGAGTTCTTGGGTTGCTGCTATCGTAGTTGTTTGTGCTTCCTTCCATGAGTGGTTTTGAGATCTTGATTAGATTTTTATTTAAGGTGTTTCTTCTTTGTTCTCTGTGTCGTTTGCATGATATCTCTATGGCTTTTGTCAAGATTTATAAATGTTATGACGCGAGTGTCCTTTGAAACTTCATCCCTTGATCCTCTATGACGTGTTGAAATTTGCGAACTCTGTAGTGTGCATCCGTAATCATCAGCGTACCATTTTCCTTCTACTTTGTTCAGCTGTTTCCCATCCCAATGGGCAGTTGATTGCAGGTCAAGTGGAAAAATATCAAAAAACTTCATTTCCACAGATTTTCGATTGATAAATTTTGTGGTGGATGTCACGTTCAGGTATTCGATCGTTGTCGTTATTGAAGTACGGTACATCGATCCATTTGAAACTTACGAACTCAAATCGACAGTACAACTAAACGCCAGTTGAGGTACGAAAATTTATTTGCAATTTACAAACAGTCCATCTCAATGTCGTTCTAACAATAATTCTAACAATTTTAGAAACAAACCTTCAATTTTGTATGTTCCCAGGGCAAAACTTTAAACAACTACACCAAAGACAAACCAAAATGTCCGAAAAAACAAGTTCAGAATTTGAGTGAAACAAATTAATCCAAGAAACACAGTAAACTTAATAATATACAATATCCTCCCTGCGGAACTTGATGACATCATGAAAGCAGAATCTGCTATCGACTTTATCGCTAATCAAGTTAACAAACGAATAATCTCTCGTAATAACGTGACTGTCTATAATATACCTGACAGAATCCCCATTAAAACTGTAAGGAATTCGATATTAAAAGCATCTAACCTTCATGACAGTCCATGCCAATGCATTCGACTTAATAAAAAGCACCAGAAATACTCTTGCGCTTACGAAAATTAAAAACGCTCGTATAGTCTCAGATAACACCACCAATCAAAGGCTTATGCCAAACGTACCTTGAACGTAAATAAAGGTATTGAGATCACAACAAACCACGACGCATCAGCTGCTGGTTCCACTGATGCATCTACCCAAACTCATGTTCTCCACTACTCTGATATACCAACAAAGAATGCTAATTTGCCTGTTATATCTATACTGACATCTGATAGCCAATGTTTATCTAATGACGTCACTAATCTGATATTACCCAGTTTACCATTAAAAGTCCATAAGCAAGTACTTAGTTCTAATGCTACAACTCTTAAATTAAAATACCTTTGCCACGTAAGAAGAATGTAAGTACAGAACCTTCTGGTTCTAGACCCAGTATCAAAAATACTACGATGACCCTACCAAATAAAAATAAGACTGTACTTCCCGACGCCATGCTTTACCTAACGCATCGTAGGGGATGTTATAACGGCAGACTTGGTTCAAATGTCTCACAAGACGGCCACTGCAATCATTATGTAAGCAGGCCTAATATTGGACAGACCACAATGAACCAACGCACCCTACGGTTATTCTCAAGCGTTTTAAATAACATACCTGTGAGACGTAACTATTCTCAACACTTTTCCATTGGGCAAGATGGTTTACTAGGTTACTCAACATCGAACGCTTTAAATAATAAACTTGTAAGACATAACTATTCTCAGCACTTTCCAATCGGGCAAGATGGATTACTAGGTTACGCACCATCAACCCAACTGGCAGGTGTCTGTCTTAACTGTCCGCCTAATCAAGTTCAACAAATTAACCCACTTTATCAAAATAATGATTATTTTGACCTTCGAAAATCCCTGATCCCACTAGCAATACAGTTTGTTCAAGCGATAGCCCATACGATCATTCAAACATAATAGACCACAGTCTATGCAAATCCAAACTAAATAACATCAATAGGGAAGCTCTCTGTTTTTTAACACTCCATTTTCCCTTTTTAAACTTATTACTTATCAATGCACGTTCACTTCTGAGCAAAATTTCAGTCTTGAAAACATTAGCTATTCTAGCCAAGCCTTCTTTCATACTTATCACTGAAACATGGCGCTCTCAAGCATTATCTGTTTCATAATTAAATATCCAGAACTATCGAATTTATTGCTGTGACAGAGAAACTAAGCGATGAGATGGATGCATTATACATACTTTGTATGCCCAGACAACTAATAAAGTTGAAGATAGTGTCCTTAACAGTTACCCAGAATCAGTCAACACCCTGAATCATAGTCTACTACTTGGATGTATATACAGAGCTCCTGATAGTCCGAAAAGTGGGAGTGATCTTATTATCAATGCATTCATACATGCATCCTCTCTAAACTTTAATGCTAAGATTATCACTGGGGATTTCAATTATCCTGGGACTAAGTGAAATAACGGTAGTTGTCCTTCATGAAATAATGAGTTCTCGGCAACCATTAACATGCACTGCTAGTCACAGTGAGTTCGTGCCCCAACTAGAGGCGATAGTATACTCGATCTAATATTTAGTAGAGATGTTATCCCACTATCTGTAAAAGTATATGATGAATTTGAAAGCAGTGACCATAAGATAGCAGTTTGCGCTCTCCCTATCTATCTCTCTTATAACCCACCCATTCAAAAAACCTGTCAATATGGAGACTATAAGCATGCTGACTGGGACCTCCCGCATTCATTGATTAAACCTTCAGACTGGGATAACTTTTTTTTCATGTAATAGTCTCATGGATGCTATCGACGAATTCTAACTGATCATTAGCTCTTGTTTAGATTCCAGTGTACCTCTTAGAACGTACAGGTTTAGTAAACCTTACGAATTATATATACCAGATAAATATCGTAATAAACTAAAACGCCTACAGAATCGTTATTTTAAGTCAAACGACTTCACAGCAGTTGCACAAATAACAATAATTTTTAATCAAATTAAAGAGAAACATAGTTTAAAAGCCATTAATGAGGAGCTGTTAGCCCTTAATACCAACTCGAAAGTACAAAACTTAACTCTCCTTTTCAATAAACGCACTAAAGCAACTCGAAATGTTGATATATCGTGCATCCAGCATAATAGCACTTTTATATAGGACTCTAAAACCATGGCCGACCCTTTCAGTAGTATATTCGCGAATGGTGTAGAAAACAAAAGTGACTATGCTTCAAGAGTTATGTGCGTGACTAGCAACTCAATAGAATCTATCTCCTTCACATGCATGAAAATTAGAAAGGCTGTAAATACCCTTAAACTTTCGAAATATCATGGAGTAGACGGGATTTCATCATTTCTCTACAAATATGGTGGTCCAGATATTCCACTTCTTCTTCGAAAGCTATTTACTCTCTCTATGGAAACCGGTTCTTACCCTTACTGTAGGAAAACCGCGTTCATCATACCACGTTACAAATCTGGAGATAAGACTGACATGAACAATTACCGGCCAATAAATATTACTCCAGTTATTTCTAGGGTTATGGAAAAAATTATAAGTGATGAACTTTCCAACTATTTACTTGCTGGAAAACTTATCGATGATACTCTACATGGATTTCTTAAAAATCGTTCTTGCATGACATGTCATTTTGACTTCTTTAATTCAGTCTATTCTCTACGTAGCCAAGGATTTCTAGTCTTGGCGCTATATCTGGACATTTCTAAAGCCTTTGACATGGTTAGCCACAACTTCCTACAGGAAAGCTCGCATCTTATGGGGTTCAAAATTCTTTGCTTTCTTGGCTTGATCCCTTTCTCATCAATCGACATCAAATATTTAAAATAAACTCTTCATTGTCTAACGCTGTTCTTGTTAGAAATGGTGTAATACAAGGTAGTGTCTTAGGTCCTTTGCTCTTTTTATTGTTTATCAATGATATTCGTGAAAGTTTTTGTGTCGGTAATCCCCTTCTATATGCAGATGATCTGAAAGTAGTATATTCATTTTCTCCACATAACCTGAATAATATGCAAAATTGCATCAGCATGGAGCTTAACAAGGTAGCACAGTGGTGTTTAAAATGGCAACTGGAGCTTAATACGGCTAAATGTGGATGGATATGCTTCGGCGATACATCACTCAACCTATACATTACCATAAATGGAGAAGTGTTATCTAGGTTACATACAGTAGTAGACTTAGGACTAAGATATTCCCAAGACTTGTCGTTTACAGAACATTTATTAAAACAGACCTCTAAGTCTCAACGCCTAATAGGTTACTTAACTCGAAATCTTTGCAACACTGAGTCACGTATTCTAATGTACAAAGTTTGTGCTCGATCTCTTCTAGAATATTGCACGTTTATTCTTAACAGTGCGCTCATAAAGGATAAATAAAGGCTGGAATCTGTACAGAGACGATTTACACTTCGTATTCTTAGAGCTGCTTGCACCTTAACTTATTATTCTGGATGTAATAAACTTGGGCTAGACCCTTTATAGAGGAGGAGGAGATTCAAAAGAAATCCTATCTTTTTCTTCAAACTACTTCATAAACTATCGTTTACATCCGATCACGCGATTCAGTTGTAGATAATTATCATCATTTCGATCTGGCACACAAATTGACCTTAATTACACCGTTCATAAATCAACCGGCTGTCCATTTAATAAATATTAAAAACTCCCGGCCGATGCATTGGATCGCTGTAATATATGTACTACTTAAACAACTACTGAACTAGTATACGTAAAACTTTCTTTTATCACATGTTTGTTCTGCAGGTCTAACATTAATAATTATATCAAATTGATCATGCCTGTAAACTGGCGTGAATTCTGTAATTATTATTCTTCAGAATATAAATTATTATTATTATAATAAAGAGGTTTTAATTAACCAAATATCTTCAGTCCTCTCGTAACAGTAGAATCCATCAGAAATTTCGAATGATCTCATCGTTTCAGACAAATGTCATGCTGAATCAACAGTATTGACGAATTACGAAGAACTGGTCGGGAAGACGATTGTCCGAATTGTTTGAATTCAATGTAAACATCGCGGAAATTATTATTGAACGTGATGATTCACCATGTGGATTGTATTGAATCAAGTTGATGGAATGAACCGCTTATGTCACTCAATTCGTCTTGACATTGGTTGAGTTTCCGACATCAAATACAATGAACAAATTCATTTATGAGATCAGTACTGAGGGTATGAAATTCCGACTAATACAATTTCGGCAGACCGAAGAACACGAAGCTCTGATAATTGAAGTGCAACACCGGACGGGTGAACAAATGAATGAATGAATATCACTTGGCGACAGTTGAAAATAAAAGTCGAGTTCGGACGTGGTTTCAAACTAATATTAAACGACATGAAAACTATCACCAAGACGATTTATCACAATCGCACAGACCAATATAATTGGCACGTATGATTATCTCAAACAAACTGACCACTTAACTCATTTGAAATCCGGTAATAGATGGTAACAGTGGTTTTATTCATAACTGAAGCAAGACCTTCTATACATTGACAGGCAAACTACTTGTTTAAATTCCAGTTTCTTTTCAGGAAAGTAGTAGTAGTCGTTTGTAAAGTGAAATTTTCTATCGTCTTTATAATGTGTGCGTAGTTGATCATCAATCATAAAAATGCATAATTAGATAGCGACATTCCTTATTATAATTTAGATCCATATTATGCTCATCACACGTTATAAAATATCATATGACTTGATTTATCAGATAGAATACGGTGATAGACAACAAGAAAGTACATTCATTGATATTTTTACAGAGGAGGACAACGAAGGTCAACAGAGTGACATTTTTTAAAAGTCACACTCTCACATAATGTACACTTTTATTATCATTATATTTAATTTAAGAAAAATATTTCTTGTGTGGAAACGCATATTAAATTAGAAGAACCGAAGTAGATAAGATGCCATTTTGTAATGTTCAAATGCATCATCGTGACTGAATCGTCAATCCACAGTGCTCATCCTAAACTATTATATGAGGAAGAAAGGAGCACATATTGTGTTCAAGTCATGGAATACGGTTCATCGTGGGTAATATACAGGAGTTGAGTAATGTTGTCTTCTCAATGAGTTCGACCATACATTTCAGCTATCAAGCGCATTATGATGTCGAATAAAGAAAAAATAAGCAATAGTTAAGTTTTCGCTCAACCAAGATAATGTAACATATATAAACAAATAATATTGTTCCCGTTTAGATACGCATACCAAAATACAGTAGACAAGATAAAGAAAGCTGCACAACGAACGATCATATATATCCATAATGGTGACTGAATCGTCAATCCACAGTTCTCATTCTAAAGTGTCTCATGATGAAGAAGTAAGCACACCTAAATTCAATAAATAGAAGTGCGACACTTCAATTTGATAAATCTGTGCGATTACTGTTATTAATTGAGATTGTATGAAATCCATTGTCCGGAAATGTTTGTCGGATTACCTTCAGAACATCATCTGCTGTGAGTTTAGCACATGTTCTACTGACTCTTCATGATGTAGAATTGAATGAAATCATCTTTGTTCTCCGAGCATCCAACTGTGCCTGCCCAAATATCACAAGTTCCACTTCAATTCCAGCGCCAATCCATTGACTTTCATTATTTTTCTAAGATTTGTAATTCACAGATTGACGTCTTTAAAAACCGACGGTTCATCATTCAGCATTTTAAAGTATAATAATTTGCATGTTTGGCTTTGTGAATAATTGATCCCATCGATTCCGTGTAGTTAGCAGGTGAAGATGCATGACTCCAGTAAAATGACTTCATGTCACTCTGCTGGACCGATTGTTCTTGCTTCATTCAATCCCGAGTGTTGATCGAAATTTCAGTTGATTGACGAACCTGAGATCAGTTTTCTTGCATGTTGATATTTGGCTCGCTTTACCAATTATATGCAGTTGTTTGTGATAAAATGTAGAAGTGTTGTTTAGTTTAACGAAATCACCATGAACAAGAGGAGGTCACAGATTGTTCAGAAAAAGAAACATGAAAGAATGTTATCCAGTTATCTGGCACTCATTAGGAAAATGTTAAAATGACCGTAGTTCATTGAGAAGTGTTGTTAGCATATTTGAAGCATCCAACTCAGATAATTGCCCAAATTATTCACACTATCAGCGTGCCGATTATTGAACTTCTCAGAGATATGCAAACTAATCGATGACTCACTTCTCCATCACGTATTCAATTGAGGTCACACACAGTTTGCAAATCGCCGTTCGAAATCTCTCAAAAACTAACCTTAACCGGGTCAAAATAGGTTCAAATGAAAGGTTAGTGCACTGGCGAAGCTAGAATGACTCACCATTTCACATCGGAATCCTGTGTACACGAGTGTTATTTCCACACTTCATTCTTCAGTTGTCTTGGCACACTATCAACTTTTACTGACTAAAATATTCAATTATTACAATTTACCAATTCTTGTCCATTAGATGCACAGTAGTGTAAACCTGCTGTCACATACATTATTGTCTTCAAGTACTTCAAGCACCGACATCACAAAGGCTTTTGCTGTCTATTCCTTAATTTGATGAACGATGCAACCGCTTGCATTGAGCATTCAAAAATTTTCATTATGAGACTGTGGTTAAGCATCCTGATAACATAATCCACAATACGTTCTTCTGATAGTTTTATGCCAACATCAGTGACAGGTTAATCGGTCGATGCACATTTATCTGGATAGACACACTTGATTGCTGACGAAATGTATGTTCGTGTTGAAAATTGATTGAAGCTAGGTCTCGTGGTTAAGTGGACATGATCACATGTTACAGCAGACCAAATATATTTTGGAAATATCATGTGGTATCTAAAGTCGCCTTAATTTTGCAACGGAATTTAAATGAGTTTCATTTTAAGGAAACACTCGTACTTGAATATTTTAATAGCATGTCATGTATGTCTGCCTCAACAGTTTCCAATTCGTATATTCAGGTGATGCTATTTAGGAGGTATTTTGACTGATTCAGACAAAGTTGGATGTTTGTAATCTACCGCCAGAAAATAGTGAAGCTTGGTATAATGGTGGTTGGTACAGGTCAGTAAAGCGTATCCTCAATCTTGAGGAAATAAGTGCTCTTTATGTGGTTCAATCTGATATCACTCAATTTCGCCGTATGAGAATCAACTACTACTTCTTCGCTCGAACCACAACTAGCCTCCCTAGGACAGAGTGATACGTCTTTGGAATGAACGCTCTTTTTAGATGAAGGCGTCGCCGTTCATCATGTCGGAATCGCTTATCACATATAATCGATAAACAAAGAGCCACTGCGATTTCTAAAGACGGTTACAAATGAACATTTACTAGCCATAAAACACGACAACGACGACGACGGCTCTAGTCGATAATACACTAATTTTCCTATTGCATCGCACACCGATTTTCACTAATAATTAGGATAAAATTACATATGTGCGAAATACTTACAGCTATTACAATAATATGCTGCATGTCATGCCGATCATCGTTCATGCCTATTGAACACAAGAATATCTTACGTTATACCGAATAAAATATCCTACGAAGAAACAAATCAAACAATATGCAGAACAGTTATCACATTGAATAAAAACGAAATCAATGTTGAACATATGTCATATTTGTTAAATCAATCTTATTTCGAATTTTCTCCCCGTCATACCTCAGAGACGTTCATAATAATTGATCACAGCACAGTTACAGAAGTCATGATTGGCTAGTAATCGAGAATCAATGGAATACTGCTAATCACGTGTTTCGTATGTTAAACATACGATTAACTAGTTTTTCTTCATTATATGATCGAAATGATATGTTGAGACAGTTTCGCATGGATAATTTCATGTGAAAGTATTGACAAATTTCATAGAACTCTCTCCATTTGTAAATTCTAGTATAGCAAGAAAAAGTAATGTGTCAGAAAACCTGAATTCACAACATTTCGTGGTTTCCAGTCATCCGCTTACCACTTGATATTATGACATGGGAACAGCCTTCACCTGATTGATATCGGCCATTGTGTTGATGTCTCAATGTACATCGAGATGAATAGTAAACAGAGAACGTTGAATCAAGTGTAGTTACCCAAACAACTGACATAAGATTGTTGAAAGCAATTCCATCTATCTACAAATATTTGGTTGTCGATATTGCCTTGCTGTGAATAACTCACACATAGATGCTTGTCACACAATTCTTCCTTTCGTGTCACGACATATGAGACTATGATAGACAAAATCATCATTATCTGACGTTGTGGATGCATATACTTTACTGCTGATTAGGTCTGTATTTGTATCGAATATTGATTAATATGGAACAGTCGAATGAAGTGGACCAAATTATTCAGGAAATTAAACGTCCATGATATGTCTGTCGTTTTTTATTGAAATTGGAATTCGTAAATTAAAAGAATTGAAAACGTTCTCACTATTCAGCATGTGAGTATTCAACCTTTCGAATATGCTTGTAAAGTCTTTCATTATTACTGCTATCATCATGTTTATCATTGTTATTTCTGCCAGCACTAACCTATGTTTGTTCTTGTTGTTCTATTCAAACCCAAATATTCGTTTGGATATCACCTGATCAATTTGAAGTCAAGTCAGTCTGTTTGTGGTCTAACATTCAGTTGAATTATTCACTCACACACAGTAGCTTGTGATGTAGGAGAGATATGTTAGACAATTCAAAAACATCTTCACAGAATACATGCAATTGAGGAGGCATTGTACAGAGAAACGAAGTATGGGAAAACTGTTGAGTAGTGATTTTGTCTTGTCATAGGTTATGCTAACCGAACATACTTTAATCAAGATGGACGTAGGACCAATTTATACACATTTGTTGAGTCACATTGTTGTTGCTACTAAACAAATGACCGTGAACATACCAGTCACATTACTATTGACTACACGGACTAAGCTGATGATAACTTCGAAAAAACGATCTTCATTTATGGAATGGAGACGTTTCAGTGAGGGACCGTTGCTTCCTGAAAACATCAGTCTGTTAATTACAAACCTATGATAAATAATGAAACTCAATGAAATGGAATTGAAATAGACGTGGTGATTTTTTGGGCTGGCACAGTTAAGTGCTGTGATTACGGAGAGGATTTCACTCAATTCTACACAATAATAATTATTATTTGTCCTCAAATAACAGTTTGTTACATGACGCATGCCAGTTTACAGGCAAGATCAAATTTTACAAATGATAGAATATTCACTGTAGTAAATTACTCAGCTGGGTTGATGATTTATAAGATATGAGTGTAGATGATATTCATCCTAGGATTAGGAAAGCCATATCACATGAAATTACTGAACCATTAACGATACTATTTGACATGTCTCTGAGACTGTCCAGACTGCCTAGAGACTGGATAGACGCTCTAATATGTCCGGTGTATAGGACTGGGAGTAGGGATTTAGTTAGTAACTATAGACCCGTTAGCTTAACTAGTGCAGTTGTTAATCTGATGGAGAAAATCATTGAGATATCTGTTATAAATTATGTTGAAGGGCGTAATCTTTACTCCTGAGCACAACATGGTTTTCGGAGAGGCCTATCATGCTTGACAAATCTTCTCATTACACGAGAAGATTGGACTGCTGCAAAAGATCGGAATGTTCCTGTGGATGTGATTGTCATAGATCTAAGTAAGGCCTTCGATAAGGTTTCCCACTCTGGACTTAAATCCAAACTGGAACGTCTTGGAATCCATCATACAGTCGAGGATTGGATGAATAACTTTCTCCACGACAGGAGACAAAGGGTGAGGGTTAATGGGGCTCTCTCTTCGTGGGTACCTGTGAAAAGTGGGATTCCCCAAAGTACAATCCTAGGTCCTCTTCTCTTTTTGTTTTATGTAGATGAATTGACAACTGTAGCAAAATCATCCGTCCTACTCTTCGCTGATGACATAAAGATTTGGAGACCCATACATAGTATGTTGTATAGAATGGTATTACAAGATGATCTTAGCTCATTGGTGGCATGGTTAGACAGGTGGTCACTAGAAGGAAATCCTAATAAGAGTGTAGTGATGCAGTTAAATAACTCTGACGAATCGTATCGCTATACACTACGTGGATTCGTGCTACCCAAAGTAAGAATCTATGATGATGTAGGAGTCATATTAAGCAATGATCTCAAAACCACTAGTCACTGTAAGGCTGCTGCTGCAAAAGGCTTCCATCTAGGACCGATCATTTGAGAGGACATTCGAAGAAAGTTCAAAAACCGAGATGAAATCGTTTACGTCTATAATTCCGTTTCTCGCATCGAGTAGTGAATTACTGGAATTCTCTACCGGAACACGCAATATCAGCACCTTCTGTTAATATATTCAAAACGAGATTGGACCTACACAGTATTACAAACTTCAAGGAATAATATAGGTCAATAGACCTCCTATCCTTATTACTGAATATGGGTTTAGTCAGTATCACAGTTGGCGCGCTTCATGAATCTGGCGTTGCGAATTTGCAACTGATGGTCAAGGATAGGTCGATTGGAAGTGGGAGCTTCTAGAAATCGCAACCTTATGTTCCTTTGTGGAATATCTAAGGCCTTAAAGTTGGTGCAGAATGTGGTCGTCCGTTCCATATCTCAAAGTGGCTGAAAGAATGAGCAAGTAAAAGAGAGGACGAGAGGCAGACTAGCCAATATTCATGAAGGAATGTTTGAGGTATGATTACTCTGTCTAATGTTCGTTTATTAAGGTATTTGTTAAGCAAGAACATTTTAATAGGTTAAAGAAAATTTGTATAAACAAGGTATAAGTGGACATATGTCCAGGAAAACCCAAAGTTTTGGGAAAGCTTCCCCAAAGTGATGTAACTTTTATCTTGTCCGTTTCCCTTTCACCTGGCTTCGCAGGTGACGTAACCGTAACTTATTTGTTCTTTTGCATATTGTTTTATACTACTTTGTAAAATTCAGTAGTCAGTTGTATTCCCAACAACTTAAGTTCATTTTGGGGATTTCCCCAGGTCGGAAGAAATTTTGGGTTTTTCGTCTCATTTCCCCAAAATTTACTATAGCGGCTTCCCCAAAATGGACCAAATTTGCCCAGAGGTTTGCAGCTTGGGATTTAACTGACAAATGGAGGCTATTTAGAAAGGAGCTGAGAGTATGGGATAATGTGTGGTTATAAAATGTAGTGCTAAAAACAGTATTGCGATATACAACTATCATTCTTCATTTTTTTATCGAAGCTATTGGAGTCTTCTTCATTTTTTGTATTATTAATAATTTCTAGGTATCATGGGGTCTTGAGTAGGCTTCGTGTATTAGCGAATTGTCTAATCTGCTTGTAATAGGATTACTGGGTAGGAAGTGAAACCAATTCAACGTTCGTAACACGATTTAATGAGGTTTTCAGCATGATAAGTCAGCAGTAATACCTTAAGTTCGTGACATCGCACTAAACCATAATTAAACCAACTGTTCTGCCGTACAGATATGGGTGGATTGAAGTTATCACCCCACCATCATGTTTGCTGGTCAGTAACGCCACCCTCCCTCTTTTTGTGATGTTAGGCTCTCTTACGTTTGTGGTAAGTATGAATACTGCTTTAATCAAAGCCCATAGTTGGAATACACTGTCTCTGCTAGGTCCATGTCACAAGCAAATCAGATAGTTAAAAAGTTTGTTTTATGGGTTAGATGTCCACATAGTATATCACACTGCTATAAAGATAACTAACGATTTAAAGAAGTTGGGACTAATAGCAAATCAAAGGATATGAGAGGGTATAAAATTGTAAAAAAAATTTTTTAGGGTACGAAAAATAAAACATTGAGAAACTCAAGAGAACTTGTGGCCAGATTTTGAGCTTTGTATGATCGGCCTTAGTAGATCAGCATCGATTACATTAGTGAGTTATCTGTCTATTTGCAATAGAAAAAGAGGCATGACTTTTAGGAAGAATAATGTACATTTAAACTGTAGAGAGATTTGGGAACTGAAAGTTAGAGTTAGGAGCATAAGGCCATGATGAATAAACAATGAATAATAGGAAAGGATAAGCAATATATTCTGTGATTTGGTTATATTCATATTAATAACAGTCGAGCTTGTTATATTCTTGTTCTTTCTAGATACTAGGCGGTCCGTAATAAAGTGCCTAATTGTTCCTGAGTGTAAAGTTCCATAGAGTTTCTATAGAGAGGTGCTTACATCTATCTGTGTGATCGAGATTCGAGTCACATCCCAGAAGTTGGTGTATGAAACTTCTTTGAACGTCTTCTACTCTTATCTTGTCTGTGATATTCATATTAGAGAAGAGAAAAAAGCGTTATTCCGGAGAGGGCCGTACACATATTTTGTAGAGAGTAAGCTTGCCCTCTGTTGTGAAAAATGTTCTCATTATAAAACCAATTAGGCGGTTAGATTAAGAAATAATAGAGGAGGCATGTTCTTCAAAATTCAGGCTTCCTGTGTAATTAATTCCTAAATCGTATACGTATTCGAGTGTTTGGACTCTAATTTTATTTAAGTGGGGTTGCGGTTTATAGGGATGCTTTCCAAAGTGCATGATTTCGCACTTGTTGAGGTTAAATGGTAATTGCCATTTTTCACTTCATATGGTTAAGTTGTTGAGGTCATTTTGGATCTGGAATACAATTTTGCCTAGAGGAGTATGGTGAGTGCAGAAAGGTTATTATTAAGTTCAACTGCACGTCTTACCTGTGCGGCTGCATTTTGTGTACTTATTGCCTCTGTTCGGACGAGTATTTATGCCTTCGTAACTAAAGAGGAAAATTTATTTACCTTTTGCAATTGAGTACAATGTATTTGAAGATGTCTTCTTGTACTGACCGGTAAATAGAGATCTCTGGAGAACGTAGCTCTACAGTATTCGAAAGGTGAAATTTTGTTTGTGATGAAAGATGCAAACTTCGGTTTGGACTGCTGAATAGCCTTCCAGGTACGTTAGACACGCGCCATTTCCCGTCGAAATCAAAACATGTAATCGCGTAAATAGCGGTTCTGTAATTCATCATAAATTTAATGAAAATCGTTACCTAAACGAATATTATCACCCGGCTATTCAACCAATATTTGTTCAATCAATAAAATCTTAATTACAATAAATAAAGTAGTTGATGAAAGATGAGGGAAAATTACCAGTCACAACAAATGAACGTTATTCTATCCTGACTGGATAGAACACACACAGAAGGAGGAGCAAAGAAATATGGCTACCGCCAAGAACAAGTGTCAAGTAAAACAACACAGATGCAGTTCGGGAATAAACACAAACTTAGTGAATGCGTAAGAAAAACAGAAACTATAATAAAAAATACAATTCTTAACAATTCAAATGTAATCAAAAGGCGACAATGTACAACTAAGAGGATCAATAGGAACAAAGTACAAGTATATACATGGAGGGATTTTCACAAACACACAAAACATTCGAAATGGCTCTTTCAGGTGATACTTTGGATGTTGTGATAAAATATTCTGGTTAATGTGTCTCTATTGTTTGAAGTAAAGAACGTTCTCCAATCAGTGCTTCTTAGGTATTTGTGGAAGTTATTCCAATCAACCTTGCGATAGATTCTACAAAATGTTACGGTTTTACTTCTACCGGTTGTGGTTTTTATATTAATGCTGCATACGACAATGTTATGATCATTACCTGGAAACTCATTCCCAATATAAAAAGTATTGATGATGAGGCCACAGGTAAAGACTACGTCCAAGATGTTTTTATGTCTGGTAGGGCTATTGACATACTGAGTCCATTGTTCAAGCTCTCAGCATTCAATAAATGATTCATAACGTCTTGGCGCTTTGACTGGGTGCTAAGAAATTTAGGGCATGTTGAAATCATTACAAATAGGCTTGCCTGTGAATGGAAGGGATGATGCTAATGTGAAAACCTTCGATAATACTGCTATTTCATCTATTGATGCGTTAGGTTGACGATAAACACAGCCGAGCAGTAAGGTAACGGAATTCGACGGCTTTAATACAATCCACACCGAATCCTTCAGTTTGTTTAGTTCAGGCATATCACATAGCAGTGAGTTTAGGCTAGAGTGCGCGTAAATAAGGCATCTTCCGCCTCGTCCATTCAATCTATCGCTTCTATATAGAAAATAGTTTCCAAGAGATGTACTTCGGTCGGAAATATTACTGTTAGTCCATGCTTCAGATATCATAATAAGTGATGGTTGGTATATGGATACAAACAGGGCTAGATCCGCCTTTTTGTTGCAGATCGATCGAGCGTTGGTAAGACATATATTAAGCAAGTGGCCTACTAAGTTAAAATAGTTGAGGGTATCTCGGAAAAAGTCGTCGTAACCCTCGCGGGTGTGAGATGAGTATGAAATGAGGCATTGAATGTTATTCATTAGTTCGGTATTTTGATAGCTTAACTTAGTGGGAGATGTATCAAATGAGCTAGTGAAGTGAATGGAGGAGTTTACCCAGGAGGAAAGGGTGGGAGTACTCTCCGATGGAAACTGTACGGAGGAAACGAATTTATGGTTTGCATGTGGTTTAAAATAACTTGGACTATATGCTTCAACAGAGGTGTCACTAGGGGTCTTATTCCAAAACAATCTTGTACAGGTCTACTGTGAAGTGTATGGTTATTTGCAAAAACGTCCTGATGGTTAGACACGTATACTGTGTTATGGCTAATTACGTTAGCGTGAGAGGGGTCTGCTGAGCGTAATTGGAAAGAGTTGCTACTGTTATTATACATGGAAACCGTTTTTATGTGATGGGTTGGTACTAAAGGGTGTGGAAAGTTTTCTTTCTGAGAGTAATTACACTTGTGATCCTGGGGAATGTAGATAGGGTATGGAGTGAAAAACCTATTATTACCATTCCTAATAATGGTTTTAGGCTTCAGGGGGTGATTTGGCTGGCCAGTTCTCTGGTAGTTTTCGTTAGTCTGCGTGTAGGACGGCTTGTTACGCTGAAGCACACCACCCATTTTGCATTTTTGAGGTGTTGAAGGAAAGTTATACGATAGCAACGGGGAGAACCTGTTCACTGTTCTTACGTGTTTCCCTATTCGGTATCGTGAGTTTTGTCTTCCCACTTTTTATTGTCAGAGCTGGAGTCTTTCATTGTCTCTGTGAGATGAACTTAGGTTCATTCAAGTCTACTTGTGGGGTATCTTTAGGAGGACAAATTTTCAAGTGTATAGGTTTAGCTGGATGTGTGTTGTCACACGACTCACATTTTAGTACATTACTGAGCGAACAGCTGAGATTAGTCATGTAGTTGTGGTTTTGGTGTCAGTTGAGGTCCGATTCTTATCCAAAAGTTTCTGATCTGCACACTCACCTAGATCAACAGAGCAATCAGCCGTATATGAAGTGGTGTCATGCTTAGTGTCCATGTGTTTTAAACTGTAGATCACCAACGTAGATGATCTATGTCGAAATGATTGTAGGCCTACTCGAGTTAGACGTGAGTGGTGTGACAAAGTAGCTAATGTCGAAGTCACACCTCATGGTCTTCACCTTACGTGGACTACCCCATCGATGTATCAAGGTACTATAGATGCTTTGAAGACTAAACAACACAGAGGACGATATTACAGAAATATATTAATTAAAGTAGATACAATCGAAAGTAAGACCACTGCCGCATGGGCCAGTCCATGGCATATGATTAACTGATGCGCGTTGGTCGTCCTTGACCTTGATGAGAATCGATGGTTTGTTCGATATTCAATGACTCAACTGCCGGATGATTTGGCTGGGGCTTAATGACATTTCGCTGACCCTACAAAACTACTTGCTGTGTTGCAAACTGTCTCTGGCTGGTTATTAACTGTGACACCCCCATTCAATTCTATCGCTTCACGTCTTCTTACACGACGTTGACAGGGCGTAAGTTCTGGAGTGATTTTTAGATTCTTGTATTGAATTAGTGAGCTAATATTTTTGCCCGAATCAATAAACTGCTTAGCATCGTTACAACAGCCAAACATAAACAGGAGGGGGCAGGTTGACCTATCTGACTGTTTTCTAAGGCGGACGACTTTGCAGTTAACGTTCGGCATACCGCTTGCTCTAAGGCAAATATCCCTTAACTTAGATGGGTGTGTGCGGTCGGGGAGGTTATACACAACTGCATCGAAGGAGGACATCACTCTTTTCGTCACTTCTCCAGCCACAAACTCCAAAATGCACTCAGCTTTAGTGAGTTGCTCAAGATTTCTGTCTGTGTCAAATCCCCATACATGAGTGAGGGGTGCTAGTTGCTCAAGTTTGCCGTTAATTTCGGATAGAGAGTTTTGTAGCAGTCGGATGTCACAACTATATCTATCAATACTTTTGTGTGTATGAGGTGGACCATTGGACTCCTTAGTTTTTGAAATTTTAGATCTAGACCTTGATAGAACATACTGTCTAGTAGACTGGGCTGCCTTTCGATGAACGTCGGTATAGTGTCTTTTATGTCAACCAGTCTTAACGTTGGCATATTGCACATAGAGATAGAGGGGCTGTGACATGGAGAATCTGGTGATGATAGAGACATTTGTGTACAATAGGAATATTGTTCAGTAGTTAAAAGTTCAACATTGTCAGATACTGAGTCGTCAGTAATAGAGGTTACAAATTTGGACTTTATGGTTGATATAGAATTTGGTGAAATTTCTCTTTTACTGGAGTTATTGGCCATGATATGAAAATGGGTGAGCACAGTGCTCGTTAAAATACACCATGAAGAGTCAGAAGAACATGCGCTGAACTCACAACGGATGGTGTTCTGAACATAATTCGACAAATATTACCGGACAAATGGATTTCAAACAATCTCAATTAATAACAGTAATCGGACACATTTATCAAACTGAAGTATCACCTTTCTTTTTATAGAATTTAGGTGTGCTTCCTTCTTCATCATAAGACACTTTAGTAGGAGAACTTTGGATTGACGATTCGGTCACTATTATGCGTTTGAACATTACAAAACAGCATCGTATCTACTTATGTTCTTCTAATTTAATACGCGTTTCCACACAAGAAATAAATTTCTTAAAATAACAATAATGATAATTCTCAGGAATACTGTTATTGACAAATTCAAATTCATAAGCTTCATCTTATAAACCACCTTCTTCGCAATAGCGGTGTATCAGAGACTTGTCCGATTCAGGTCACCAAACTAACTAAGACAGACCGACAAACGGTTTATTCTGTTTATGGTCGTTTCTTTACAACCACACAACGTTTTCGGAAAAGGTTATAATAGACGATCTTCATTGATTGATTGCTTTGGTGAGTACATCAACTAGTATATCATTTATAAATGTTGGGTTGTCCTGTGGTCGAGGCCACAAACAAAAATATCATTCGGTAGTTGAATATACTCAATACGCTGACAACTATCATCATTTGTTCAATAACTCACATTGTGACAATAATTTACAAATATTGAAAGACCAGAATTCTGATTCTAATATGTGGAGCTAACGTGTTGAATCAACGGCCAGATGAATATGCACTAAATACACATCTGATTATATGCTGAACAAACTTCGACGAACTGTACTGAGGATTAGATTTCGAAGCATCTCCACTGACGGTAATTTGAAAATTTTGATAAATTGAATCCTTTCCCTTCCATTTACGAATTGATCCTTGACACACTTAAACATTATTGATTGTTTCGACTATATGTAGAATTCTAGACGCCACATCATGTCCTTTTGACCGACGTCAACTTCAGTGATTCTGATTATGTTTGACTATTTTGTAAAAAGACTCCGCCTGTAGCTCTTATTGGGTTGCTGCCGGTCCCAAACCCGGGTAAAGGAGGAGGGTTGGGCATGGGGTTAGCGTCCCCATCCCGTAGAAAACTAACTCGCTAAAAAAACGCTTATCAGAAAAAATAATCCAAACCATTTTAACTCTGCCCTGGGAGTTAAAAGGTCTTCATTTAGAAGAATTATGACGCTTCATGATGAAACCCGAGTTCCTTCGGAAGCCACGAGGCCGATGCCCCTTCTAACAACCAGAGCAAACATTTTTATAGGTACATGGAACGTTCGAACAATGTGGGAAACCGCGAAGACCAGTCAAATATCAATGGAAATGAGGAGATACAATTTAGCAGTACTGGCAATCAGCGAAACCCACTGGACCCAAGCTGGACAGAAAAAGCTAGCTACGGGAGAGATGCTGCTATACTCCGGTCACGAAGAGGACAATGCTCTACACACTCAGGGAGTCGCTCTTATGCTGTCCAAAGTAGCACGAAATGCACTTGTAGGATGGGAATCTCACGGATCCAGAATCATCAAAGCATCATTCAAAACAAAGAAGGAGGGGATCTTAATGAATATTATCCAATGTTATGCACCCACCAATGATAGCAACGACGAAATTAAAGATCAGTTCTACGAGCGGCTGCAGTCAATCATTGAGAAATGCCCAAGAAAGGACCTCAGCATTCTAATGTGTGATCTAAATGCCAAAGTCGGAATAGGCAACACTGGATATGAAGATATTATGGGACAACATGGACTGGGACAGAGAAACGAAAATGGAGAAAGATTTGCAAATCTATGTGCATTCAACAAATTGGTCATAGGAGGCACAATATTTCCACACAAGCGTATACACAAGGCTACCTAGATCTCACCGGACCACACTACAGAGAACCATATAGATCATATTTACATCAACAAAAAATTCCGAAGGACAATGGAAGATGTGAGAACCAGGAGAGGAGCTGACGTAGCTTCAGATCACCACCTAGTTGTAGCCAATTTAAAACTGAAGCTAAAAAAGAACTGGACAAGTGGACAAACAGCAATACAAAGGTTCAATACAACCTTCCTTCGAGATACTGACAAACTCAATGAATTCAAGATAGCTCTCAACAACAGGTTCCAAGCCTTACAAGATCTACTGAAAGAAGAAGAAACTACTATGGAGGACAACTGGAAAAGCATCAAAGAAGCATTAACTTCAACGTGTCAAGAGGTTCTCAATCTAAAGATATACCATCATAAGGAATGGATCTCTACAGAAACACTGGACAAGATCAAAGAAAGGAAGAACAAGAAGGCAGCAATAAACAACAGCCGAACACGAGCAGAGAAAGTCCAAGCACAAGCTGAATACATAGAAGCAAACAAACAAGTGAAGAGGAGCATTAGAGCTGACAAGAAGAAATACGTTGAAGAACTAGCAACGACGGCAGAAAAAGCTGCTAGAGAAGGAAATATGAAACAACTTAACGATACAACGAAGAAACTAGCAGGGAATTACAGTAAACCAGAGAGGCCGGTCAAAGACAAAGAAGGCAAGCCAATCACCGAAATTCAACAACAGCGTAACAGATGGGTAGAATACTTCGAGGAACTCTTGAATAGGCCGCCTCCAATGAATCCACCGGACATCGAAGCAGCACACATAGATCTTCCTATAGATGTAAATCCACCAACTACGGAAGAAATTAGAATGGCCGTCAGACAAATCAAGAATGGGAAAGCAGCAGGACCCGACAACATACCAGCTGAAGCACTGAAATCAGACATCGAAACAACCACAAGCATGCTTTATCTTCTATTCAAAAAGATTTGGGAGGAGGAACAAGTGCCTATGGACTAGAAAGAAGGACATTTCGGCAAGATTCCAAAGAAAGGAGATCTGAGCATATGTGAAAACTACAGAGGCATAACACTACTGTCAATACCAGGGAAAGTCTTCAACAGATTGTTGCTGAACCGGATGAAGGATGCAGTAGATGTCCAACTTCGAGATCAACAAGCTGGATTCCGTAAGGATCGGTCGTTCACAGACCAAATTGCAACACTACGGATCATCGTCGAACAATCAGTTGAGTGGAACTCATGACTATACATCAACTTCATTGATTATGAAAAGGCATTCGACAGTGTAGATAGGAGAACGTTATGGAAACTTCTTCGACACTACGGAGTTCCTGAGAAGATTGTCAATATTATCCGGAACTCATACGACGGACTACAGTGCAAAGTAGTGCATGGAGGACAGCTAACAGATGCATTCCAATTAAGGACCGGAGTCAGACAAGGCTGTCTACTCTCTCCCTTCCTCTTCCTTCTGGTGGTCGACTGGATTATGAAGACCTCACCATCTGAAGGAAAACACGGAATACAATGGACAGCTCAGAATCAATTAGACGATTTGGACTTCGCAGATGACCTAGTGCTCCTATCACGTACACACGAACAGATGCAGATGAAGACAGCCAGTGTAGCAGCAGTCTCTGCATCAGTAGGCCTCAGCATACACAAAGGGAAAACTAAGGTTCTCAAATTCAAAGCGGAGAAAAGCAATCCAATCACACTTGATGGCGAAACTCTGGAAGATGTAGAGTCCTTCACATACCTGGGAAGCATCATCGATAGACAAGGAGGTTCAGATGCAGACGTAAAGGCGAGGATCGGCAAAGCAAGGGTCGCATTCCTACAATTGAAGAACATATGGAACTCAAAACAACTTTCAACCAATATCAAAGTAAGAATCTTCAATACGATACTCAACATCCATTGGCCGGATACCATCAGCAATAGCCTTCTGTGGGAGAGAACAAACCAACTTCCAGCTGAAGAAGAAATTAGGAAAAGACGATGGAAATGGATAGGACATACATTACGCAAATCGTCGAACTGCATCACGAGGCAAGCCCTAACTTGGAATCCTGAAGGGAAGCGAAAAAAAGGAAGGCCAAAGAACACATTGCGTCGGAGAATAGAAACAGATATGAAAACGATGAATTAGAACTGGACGGAGCTAGAAAGGATTGCCCAGGACAGGGTTGGATGGAGAATGCTGGTGAGCGGCCAATGCTCCTTCACGAGGAGTAGAAGGCGTAAGTAAGTAAGTAATTTTGTAAAACTCTTCTATTTTATCACAGACTACTATATGCCTACAAAAACACCTATCAATACGAATGTACAGCTTCGCAGATTGATATGGTCAAATAAAAACTGTACATCTGTGAAACATCTCTATTGATTGTTGTGCTGATTGAAGATGGCGAGCCAGATAGTTATGCGTGGTTTCAGTTTCATAACGGTGTTTTCTTTCTTCATATTTTGTTTACTATATTTCGGTCAAGTGGACACTCGTTTCTTGCACCTTTGCACTGAACAAAACACGAGTGTGGACAACCGACAGTATTTGAACACAAAATTACAGAATCGCTCACCAAAATCTGAGAACTGTACCGTAATTAGTCAATTTGCAAAATATCAATCAATTATCTCAAAAACTGTACTGTTCCCTTTGTATTATCAGTCCATCATCTCAGATTCAATTTTTCTGTATTTTCATACCGATCAATATTCGTTTTCATTCTGACTTTCCCGATGTACTAATGGAATGCATTATATTTCCTGTTTATTGTTACATAGCACTTGTGTGTATATACGTAGTGCACACCACACCTCTTCTTTACTCGACACCACAATGTGCTTGATAGTTGGAAAGCATGTTTGAACTGATTTAGAAGGCAACATTGTCCGACCACTACGTGTTATTCTCGGTGAACTGTAGTTTAGGATGAGCACTGTGGATTGAAGATTCAGTCTAGATTATGCGTTTGAATATTACAGAAAGTATCACATCTACTTGAAATCTGTTAATGCAATAAATAAATATTTCTTCGGGAAGTGATTATAAAAATAACAATTGAGTATTCTTACTGAAAGTGTTATTTGCAAATACCTGTCCATTGACCTCTTTTGTCTTTCTGTGAATATACGCTGGTATTAATTATCACCTCAATGTTTCTAATCAATTCAGGTTTTCTGACACATTACTTTTTCGTGCTTTACTAGAATTTACAAATGGAGAGAGTTCTATGAAATTTGTCAATACTTTCAAATGAAATTATCCATGCGAAACTGTCTCAACATATCATTCCGATCATATAATGAAGAAAAACTAGTTAATCGTATGTTTAACATACGAAACACGTGATTAGCAGTATTCCATTGATTCTCGATTACTAGCCAATCATGACTTCTGTAACTGTGCTGTGATCAATTATTATGAACGTCTCTGAGGTATGACGGGGAGAAAATTCGAAATAAGATTGATTTAACAAATATGACATATGTTCAACATTGATTTCGTTTTTATTCAATGTGATAACTGTTCTGCATATTGTTTGATTTGTTTCTTCGTAGGATATTTTATTCGGTATAACGTAAGATATTCTTGTGTTCAATAGGCATGAACGATGATCGGCATGACATGCAGCATATTATTGTAATAGCTGTAAGTATTTCGCACATATGTAATTTTATCCTAATTATTAGTGAAAATCGGTGTGCGATGCAATAGGAAAATTAGTGTATTATCGACTAGAGCCGTCGTCGTCGTTGTCGTGTTTTATGGCTAGTAAATGTTCATTTGTAACCGTCTTTAGAAATCGCAGTGGCTCTTTGTTTATCGATTATATGTGATAAGCGATTCCGACATGATGAACGGCGACGCCTTCATCTAAAAAGAGCGTTCATTCCAAAGACGTATCACTCTGTCCTAGGGAGGCTAGTTGTGGTTCGAGCGAAGAAGTAGTAGTTGATTCTCATACGGCGAAATTGAGTGATATCAGATTGAACCACATAAAGAGCACTTATTTCCTCAAGATTGAGGATACGCTTTACTGACCTGTACCAACCACCATTATACCAAGCTTCACTATTTTCTGGCGGTAGATTACAAACATCCAACTTTGTCTGAATCAGTCAAAATACCTCCTAAATAGCATCACCTGAATATACGAATTGGAAACTGTTGAGGCAGACATACATGACATGCTATTAAAATATTCAAGTACGAGTGTTTCCTTAAAATGAAACTCATTTAAATTCCGTTGCAAAATTAAGGCGACTTTAGATACCACATGATATTTCCAAAATATATTTGGTCTGCTGTAACATGTGATCATGTCCACTTAACCACGAGACCTAGCTTCAATCAATTTTCAACACGAACATACATTTCGTCAGCAATCAAGTGTGTCTATCCAGATAAATGTGCATCGACCGATTAACCTGTCACTGATGTTGGCATAAAACTATCAGAAGAACGTATTGTGGATTATGTTATCAGGATGCTTAACCACAGTCTCATAATGAAAATTTTTGAATGCTCAATGCAAGCGGTTGCATCGTTCATCAAATTAAGGAATAGACAGCAAAAGCCTTTGTGATGTCGGTGCTTGAAGTACTTGAAGACAATAATGTATGTGACAGCAGGTTTACACTACTGTGCATCTAATGGACAAGAATTGGTAAATTGTAATAATTGAATATTTTAGTCAGTAAAAGTTGATAGTGTGCCAAGACAACTGAAGAATGAAGTGTGGAAATAACACTCGTGTACACAGGATTCCGATGTGAAATGGTGAGTCATTCTAGCTTCGCCAGTGCACTAACCTTTCATTTGAACCTATTTTGACCCGGTTAAGGTTAGTTTTTGAGAGATTTCGAACGGCGATTTGCAAACTGTGTGTGACCTCAATTGAATACGTGATGGAGAAGTGAGTCATCGATTAGTTTGCATATCTCTGAGAAGTTCAATAATCGGCACGCTGATAGTGTGAATAATTTGGGCAATTATCTGAGTTGGATGCTTCAAATATGCTAACAACACTTCTCAATGAACTATGGTCATTTTAACATTTTCCTAATGAGTGCCAGATAACTGGATAACATTCTTTCATGTTTCTTTTTCTGAACAATCTGTGACCTCCTCTTGTTCATGGTGATTTCGTTAAACTAAACAACACTTCTACATTTTATCACAAACAACTGCATATAATTGGTAAAGCGAGCCAAATATCAACATGCAAGAAAACTGATCTCAGGTTCGTCAATCAACTGAAATTTCGATCAACACTCGGGATTGAATGAAGCAAGAACAATCGGTCCAGCAGAGTGACATGAAGTCATTTTACTGGAGTCATGCATCTTCACCTGCTAACTACACGGAATCGATGGGATCAATTATTCACAAAGCCAAACATGCAAATTATTATACTTTAAAATGCTGAATGATGAACCGTCGGTTTTTAAAGACGTCAATCTGTGAATTACAAATCTTAGAAAAATAATGAAAGTCAATGGATTGGCGCTGGAATTGAAGTGGAACTTGTGATATTTGGGCAGGCACAGTTGGATGCTCGGAGAACAAAGATGATTTCATTCAATTCTACATCATGAAGAGTCAGTAGAACATGTGCTAAACTCACAGCAGATGATGTTCTGAAGGTAATCCGACAAACATTTCCGGACAATGGATTTCATACAATCTCAATTAATAACAGTAATCGCACAGATTTATCAAATTGAAGTGTCGCACTTCTATTTATTGAATTTAGGTGTGCTTACTTCTTCATCATGAGACACTTTAGAATGAGAACTGTGGATTGACGATTCAGTCACCATTATGGATATATATGATCGTTCGTTGTGCAGCTTTCTTTATCTTGTCTACTATATTTTGGTATGCGTATCTAAACGGGAACAATATTATTTGTTTATATATGTTACATTATCTTGGTTGAGCGAAAACTTAACTATTGCTTATTTTTTCTTTATTCGACATCATAATGCGCTTGATAGCTGAAATGTATGGTCGAACTCAGTGAGAAGACAACATTACTCAACTCCTGTATATTACCCACGATGAACCGTATTCCATGACTTGAACACAATATGTGCTCCTTTCTTCCTCATATAATAGTTTAGGATGAGCACTGTGGATTGACGATTCAGTCACGATGATGCATTTGAACATTACAAAATGGCATCTTATCTACTTCGGTTCTTCTAATTTAATATGCGTTTCCACACAAGAAATATTTTTCTTAAATTAAATATAATGATAATAAAAGTGTACATTATGTGAGAGTGTGACTTTTAAAAAATGTCACTCTGTTGACCTTCGTTGTCCTCCTCTGTAAAAATATCAATGAATGTACTTTCTTGTTGTCTATCACCGTATTCTATCTGATAAATCAAGTCATATGATATTTTATAACGTGTGATGAGCATAATATGGATCTAAATTATAATAAGGAATGTCGCTATCTAATTATGCATTTTTATGATTGATGATCAACTACGCACACATTATAAAGACGATAGAAAATTTCACTTTACAAACGACTACTACTACTTTCCTGAAAAGAAACTGGAATTTAAACAAGTAGTTTGCCTGTCAATGTATAGAAGGTCTTGCTTCAGTTATGAATAAAACCACTGTTACCATCTATGACCTGATTTCAAATGTGTTAAGTGGTCAGTTTGTTTGAGATAATCATACGTGCCAATTATATTGGTCTGTGCGATTGTGATAAATCGTCTTGGTGATAGTTTTCATGTCGTTTAATATTAGTTTGAAATAGTAATTTGAAACTCTTGATAAATTGTACAATCACCTATCCATTTATATATCGATCATTGATACACCTAAAGCTTATTGATTATTTCAACTAGATGTAGATTTCTCAATGCCTTATCATGTCCTTTTGCTCAACCTAAACTCCACTGAGTCTGATTATCTTTGATAACTTTGTAAAACTCATGGATCACTGCATGCCCAATAGATCACCTATCCATACGATTGTACAGCTTCGCAGATTGATGTGATCAATTAAAATCTGTACATCTGTGAAACATCTCTATTCACTGTCGTGCTAGTTGAAGATGACCAGCGAGATAGTGATGCGTGATTTCAGTTTCATGATTGTGATCATCGATTGTTCGTTGTGTTTTCTTTCTTCATATTTTGTTTACTATATTTCGGTCAAGTGGACACTCGTTTCATGCACCTTTGCACTGAACAAAACACGAGTGTGAACAACCGACAGTATTTGAACACAAAATTACAGAATCGCTCACCAAAATCTGAGAACTGTACCGTAATTAGTCAATTTGCAAAATATCAATCAATTATCTCAAAAACTGTACTGTTCCCTTTGTATTATCAGTCCATCATCTCAGATTCAATTTTTCTGTATTTTCATACCGATCAATATTCGTTTTCATTCTGACTTTCCCGATGTACTAATGGAATGCATTATATTTCCTGTTTATTGTTACATAGCACTTGTGTGTATATACGTAGTGCACACCACACCTCTTCTTTACTCGACACCACAATGTGCTTGATAGTTGGAAAGCATGTTTGAACTGATTTAGAAGGCAACATTGTCCGACCACTACGTGTTATTCTCGATGAACTGTATTCGTTTCACTTGAACGCAATATGTGCTCCTTCATTCCCCATAGAACAGTTTAGGATGAGCACTGTGAATTGAAGATTCAGTCTAGATTATGCGTTTGAATATTGCAAAATGTAATAGGAAAGAAAATAATTGAGTACATTAACTCAGAGCGTGATTTGCAAATACCTGTCTATTAACCTCGTTTGTTTTACTCGGAATATACTTCTATCTTATTTGTCATCATATTCTGTCTAGTTATTCATTCATACGGTATTCTCTCCTTTACTACAAACCCAATATGTGTCTCATTTAGAATATTCATTGTCGCGTTTTAATAAAATGTTCATACGACTGATGATCACCTACGCTCGAAGAACGGAGATGTACCAAATATGCATTTTATGAGTGATATTTACCACTTTACTAAACATATTATCATAAATAGAAACCAATATTTGGTCGATCAAAATACTTGTGGTTTCCAAAATTATTTTATCTAGAATTTCATACCCTCAGTACTGAACTCATAAATGAATTTGTTCATTGCATTTGATGTCGGAAACTCAACCAATGTCAAGATGAATTGAGTGACATAAGCGGTTCATTCCATCAACATGATTCAATACAATCCACACAGTGAATCATCACCTTCAATAATAATTTCCGCAATCTGCACATTGAATTCAAATAATTTGGGCAATCGTCTTCCTGACCAGTTCTACGTAATTCGTCAATACTGTTGATTCAGCATGACATTTGTCTGAAACGAGTGACCATTCGATATTTCTGATGGATTTTACTGTTATGGTAGAACTGAAGACATTTGACTGATAAAAACCTCTATATTGTGTATTATTAAGTTTACTATGTTTCTTGGATGTATTTGTCTTACTCAACTTCTGAACTTGTTTTTTTAGTTCAATATTTTTGTACATTTTGGTTTGTCTTTGTCTTTGCTGTGGTGGTTTAGAGTTTTCCTTCGGGAACATACAAACTTGAAGGTTTGTTTCTATAATTGTTGTAATTATTGTTAAAATGACATTTAGATCGACTGTTTGTAAATTGCGAATAAATTTTCGTACCTCAACTGACGTTTATTTGTACTGTTGATTTGAGTTCGTAAGTTTCAAAAGGATTGATATTCGGTACCCTGATTACTGAATTTCTCAGTACTTTTATTTGCAACATGCTCACATCATTTTTCCAATTTGAGTCAGCTTACGCGAGTGATTGTCAATGTTTGGCAATAGACCGATGTCTTTGAAGATGTGATGGCTACCTACAGATAAATTTAACCCGAACAACAAGTCAAGAGACAGAAAATGTATCATATTTTGCAGGTTATCAGGAGATCTGGTATTCCGGTGCGAGGATGATGTGAATGGTTTGGAATTCTTGTGAATTTTTTCGCTGAATTATTTCCACAAATATGTGAAATGAAAATAAGAATGATTTTTGCATATAGATAATACGTTTGTTCGTGTTTTCATCTCTGATGAATGATCAAAAGTGTGGTTAAAATAGTGAGTTGATAAATACATTTCATTTCGATTATTCGGATGAATCGATCCATAATGATAACAAATGAAGTGGACTTTATTGTACACTTATGGTTAAGAAGGCACAAGATAATTGATGTCATTTTACTTAGTAATTAGCGCTGGCCAAACTCCATCTACCAAGTTGTGAAGCAAATATGGCAGTGCAGATTTTCAATTGGCCACCGCATAATTCAGTGATAGATAGGTAAACTATGAAATCGGACAAAACACAGCCTTATTAAACAGAAAACATCAATCCAATCAACATTCAAGTTATCTTCATTACTGACAATCTGCACCTTACATGCTTTCATTACATTCGGTGTGATTAAATTCCAGTATTATGCAAGTCGCTCTTTTGATTCATTAAACTACAAGTCACAATCATTACTGATTTCTCCCATTTGTTTGACTTGCTGGTCAATTTTTGACGTCAATCACGTGATAAGAATGTGATATTGAGGTAAAATGACACGACAACACAACTAAAATGAAAGGAACTTATTTGCACGTAGATTGGCAGTCAAATGAATTGTGAATATGATAACGTCGACTTCAAGCATCCGACACCGGTAGGACTCTAAATTATGGACGAGCCAATCAGAAGCGTTTAAGGAATTTCAAGGTCATGGCGCTAAGTTCAGTGCGGGATACTCACATTCGATCGTTTTACAGCAGATTTTAGAGAATAGGTGATCGTTGAGAGACTACAGCAGATGGGACTATTAGGAAGTTCCTGTGTCTGTGACTGCGGCAATTAAATGACCGCAGCACGATGTGCAGACTGCCGCGATGACATTGTATTTCGTTGTACTATATGTTGTAGAAAAAAATCTGCTCGAACTGGCACTTTTTTTACGCGGTCACGGCTAAGGCTAAGACAAACCATGATAATCGTTGCAAATCGGATCATAAAGTCTCCAGTAACATTAGCCGCGGCTATATCGATGTTCGGAAAGCGTATAGATGCCTCTCCAGACTTGGTTTTGTGCATCATGTTGTGGTGTACAAACGTCATTTCCTTGATCCAACGACGGGGGGTCCATACAAACAACATTGAGGGCATGTGGTCTAGGCTGAAGTATTCTTTAAAACCTTACCACGGCTCCAGAGGACGATTATTATAGAGTCATATGGACGAGTTCTTATACCGCATGCACTATGATTTCAAAACTTCTGAACCTATATCAAACCTCAACAAGTTCTCAAATAATGTAAAAGAATAATATCCATTGTAATTCATTACTCTTTTATAATATATTTTTACTTTATACTAACTCTCTAATGATTGATTAATGTCCTCAAGGTCACTTAAAAATTCGATCAAACGTCGTCCAGAAATTAGAGTTTCACCGTGACACCTTTCATTGACAGACGAAGATAAGCTACAATTAAGTGATGACTTAGGTGAAAATACACACACATGCACTCACGCAGGATCAGAATGAGACTCGACAATGATGGATCAGTTGAATTATCCGAAAGCTCGAATAATCCATGAATAATTGACACGATGTAAAACATCACAAATGCACCTGTGACAAATCGCTCATCAATTTGAATGCCTTTTGGCTAATAACATCGAAAAACTTTGTGTTCAGCTTCCACTGCTAGCTGACATCCCTGTTTGCTTCTAATGTTTGCAAACTGAGGCAAAATTGAGATATTTTACACAAGATGCATGTACATTGCTAAGAAACTGACCAATGCTATTCAAAACGATATTGAGGGGATTCAAGTAGACATATATAACTTGACTAAACATTTTGTACATTTTATCACATTCGATCATGAAACATTGTATCTCACCGAATCGTTTGCATTCAATGCTGACCCAGAAACTCAGTTTTCTTTATCAACAAAACATGACTATTTCAGAGAAGAAAGAGGATTGAGCATCATATAAAAGAAATGTCAGTCTAGGTACCTCAGCTTTATTTATGTTCCATACATAACACTCTACCAGTTGCATTGAGTTTCGATGTGACTGAAATATGCTTGTGTGACTGTAGCTCTGTAACTGTGTTAGTGATTGAGTGAAATTAGTGAGAATGTGGAGTAAATAAAATGTTATATGAGCTTCCATACAAGAGCATTCAAATGGAGAAATCTCAAACAAACTTCATTTCCATAGATTTTCGATTGATAATTTTTGTGGTGAATGCCATGTTCACGTTTACGAACGTTGCCGTTATTGAAGTACGGTGAATCGATCCATTTGAAACTTACGAACTCAAATCAACAGTACAAATAAACGTCAGTTGAGGTACGAAAATTTATTCGCAATTTACAAACAGTCGATCTAAATGTCATTTTAACAATAATTACAACAATTATAGAAACAAACCTTCAAGTTTGTATGTTCCCGAAGGAAAACTCTAAACCACCACAGCAAAGACAAAGACAAACCAAAATGTACAAAAATATTGAACTAAAAAAACAAGTTCAGAAGTTGAGTAAGACAAATACATCCAAGAAACATAGTAAACTTAATAATACACAATATAGAGGTTTTTATCAGTCAAATGTCTTCAGTTCTACCATAACAGTAAAATCCATCAGAAATATCGAATGGTCACTCGTTTCAGACAAATGTCATGCTGAATCAACAGTATTGACGAATTACGTAGAACTGGTCAGGAAGACGATTGCCCAAATTATTTGAATTCAATGTGCAGATTGCGGAAATTATTATTGAAGGTGATGATTCACTGTGTGGATTGTATTGAATCATGTTGATGGAATGAACCGCTTATGTCACTCAATTCATCTTGACATTGGTTGAGTTTCCGACATCAAATGCAATGAACAAATTCATTTATGAGATCAGTACTGAGGGTATGAAATTCCGACTAATATAATTTAGGAAGCCATAAGCCAAACTTTAAATAAGTCGATTACATTAGGTTTCTGTCATCCTTTGCAAAAAATGCGTATTGAAGACACACATCGAAATTCACTGACTAAATCACGATATGGTTCGAATAAACGATATGTTTGAACCGTCTGTTCAACTCACTACTTGATGTGAACTACAATCGTGTTTAACGCTCAAAAGAAATCCGATATTCACTCAATGACATTGCGTCCTGTGTGCTGCTAAAATTCTTCGAATGCACTCTTACTATGTTTAATATCATACGGCATTGAGACTGTCATCGAGATTATTTATTTTATTTACAGAAACCAATAAAATCGAGAGGTACAGTGTTTCTAGAGAAAAACGACTGACAAACGCATTCGCAATTTGAGGGCAAACCGATATAGTGTTGGCTCGTCAATGACGCAAGACGTCCTATGAGTTGACGGACAGACTATTTGTTTCCATATGATTCTGTTCTTAGTAAAGTAGTATTATTCATTTATAAAATGCACATTTCATTCACCTCCGTTCTTTGTGCGTAGGTGATCTTCAGTCGCGTAAGCATATCATTTATTAGGTACAATGATTATTCTAAATGAGATACATAATTGGTTCAAAAACTTTCAAGAATACTACATAAATGATTGATTGAAACAAAGAGGTGATAATTAAGAAGAGCGTATATTTGGAGACAGAATATGATGATAAATAAGATGGAACTATATTCTGAGTTAAACAAACGAGGTCAATAGACAGGTATTTGCAAATCACGCTCTGAGTAAATGTACTCTATTATTTTCTTTATTATCACTTCCTGAAAACATATTTCTTGTTTTTAAACAAACATTGGATTAACAGAATTCGAGTAGATGTGATACTTTCTGTAAAATTCAAACGCATAATCGAGACTGAATCGTCAATCCACAGTGCTCACCCCAATCTATTCTATGCTGAACAAACTAGCGCATATTGTGTTCAGGTCAAACGAATACAATTCATCGAGAATAATACATACGGGTCGCACAAGGATCAAAATATAAAGGACGCGTGATTATTCAAATTATCAAAATGCTTTGAAATCTTATCCTCAGTACAGTTCGACGAAGTTTGTTCAGCATATAATCAGATGTGTGTTTAGTGCATTTTCATCCGGCCATTGATTCAACTCGTTATCTTCACTCGTTAGAATTAGAATTCTGATCATTCAATATTTGTGAATTATTGTCACAATGTAAGTTATTGACGAATTCATGATCGGTGTCCATGAATTGAGTATATTTAACGTGATAAGTTATTTAATTTCGTTAATAGTGATCATCGATTGTTCGTTGTGTTACTTGATTTCACTTTGTCTAGTCTATTTCTTAGGCTTAATATAGAATATAAGTATAGATCGGTCATATAATGTCGAATTCGTATCAACAACTAAAACGCATTTCTAGTCACATTGATTTTATACACTAGTGATATCATTCCAATCTCTGCACAAGTGCACAACTAATTTGAATGTAATGACCACTGAAATTACCATTAAGACGATCCTCTTTGTAATCATTGAACCTAGATAGTCTCATAAAACAGACTGACTATTTATGCGAAACGCATTATGAATGGTCTGTTATACATCATTACGAATACCCATTACCTCATAATTGTGATCTTATATGAAAAGAGTACTTAGTTTACGGTCTTTTTCAAAAATCTACAACAGATGTCAATCGGCGAAGAGATATATGCGCAAACGTATTGAAGCAGTAATTTTGAACAACATCATGTAATCTATTCACAGATCACTTTCAAGTAGTTGTTTTTACAACTAATTAGTGTCAACAAAAAGTGAAGAACGTGCAACAATGTGATATCAGACGACCGTGAAATGAACAACCAAATGCAGTTCATAAGGAATATTATTTTTGTATTTTCGTTATCCTTGTAATAACAAACACATCGTGTAGATTGTGTGGAGTCACTACCGATTTCACGCCCGAGCAAATGAGGAGGGACAAACAAGTGACAATTCAAAAACGCCTTCAATAATTACATGACATATAGTGAGGAATTGTTCAGGGAAATGAAGTATGAGAAAAACGTCGGGTAGTGATCTGATCTTGTTGTATATAACGCCAAAACAAAATACTTTAATCAAAATGGGAGTAAGACCAATTTATACACATTTTTGAGTCACACTGTCATTGCTACTAATCAATTGACCTCAAAATTTCTAGTCACATTATTATTGACAACCCGGTTTTTATTCAATTCTTCCAACACGCTTCTTTTGCGCATCATTCGTTTGATCATTTCAATGTTTACAACTTGACACCTCACACAGAATCACTTCAAACTCTAATGAATATCCTTCCAAGTTCGCTAATCAAGAACAGTGTCCACCACAACATCATTTATTTCTAACCAATATATACAAACATTTCTGGTGAGTTCAGTTTGCATGGAAGTAAGTTCACGGAAGACGCTTTGAAATTGATGAATTTGAGCTGATCCAACGTGCGATTACACCGACATAACTGTGAAAAAAGTAGTAGTGGTACACTGTCGGTGGGTATAATCTATCCTATTGATACACAAAACAGAATTACAGAAGTTCATTTGAACGAGAATATAGGTCAATGAGTATTTTGACAAGTCATGAACATTGACCGGATCACACTGTCCTTGAATCAGTAATTTGAAGAGTATAACTAAACTAAACATAAGCAGACCTAAATGGAAGTCATGCATCGCAAACTTTCTATTCGTCCCTAGCGCGAATTTCACTGACTCACAAACACACACAGTCATATTCATATGGCATAATCGGACTCAGTATGAATTGGATTGATTAAAGTTTTCCACCTTCTTCCTAAGTACATTTCAAGATAATGACCTCTACAGTATGACGTTGAGAGGATGGAATAGAAGAAGAACCTGAACAAAGAGTATTGAAGCTAATGATAATATTGAAAAAATACAAACGAAGTTCACTTATTCGTCGAAAAATAGATTGAAGACGTTTCATAGAGGAACCACATCGAATAAGCACACACAGGCCTCCACATCGATGTCATTTCACCAAAGATCGAATAATTCAGGATATCAATCAGAAAATAAAGGATGATCAGATGCAGACTTAAAAGTAAGAAGCGAGGGCGGCATTCCTTCAATTGAAGAGCATATGAAACCCGAAACAACTGTGAACCAATATCAAAGTCAGAATACAAACGTCAAAACAGTTCCACTGTACGGAGCTGAAATACGGAGGACTGCTGCAATCGTACTCGAGAAGGCACAAGTACTTATGAATAGTTGTTAAGGAAAGATAATCAACGTCTATTTGCCGGATATCATTAGTAACACCTAATGTGGGAGAGAACAAACCAGCTTCCAGATTGTGAGTAAACTAGGAATAGGACGTGTGTCGGTTTCTCGCCTTTTTAATGATTGAGCTTTGAATAGAACTGTTAACTGTATTTTTTCTGGGTTGACAACTTATCACCATAGTTATCTGAAGTTGTCTTCATAAGATCAAGTTAACAATAGTTTGTCACTTGGTAGTTACTGTACAGCGATAACACAAGTAACGAATGATGGGAGTGCTTATTATATGCTGATAAAATGTTGCGACGGAATACATTTAAACAGTGTTCGTCGGTGATGAGAAGGCATCAAGTTGGATATACTCAGCGGACTCGTTGTTGATTGCAGCTATCACAATATAACGTATGCACAATTTTACTAATTTCAAAACAAAATTTTGTGAAACTCCGGTGAAGAGTCGCAGTTTATATTTTATGAAAATCAGCAGGCAAACATTACATACCATGCTTGATATTTTGTCAACAAGATAACATCTTTTATTACGTAAGCAAAAATAAGGATATACATAATCACATAATGAAATTGTCAAACACATTAAAATGAATAATTAAATAATAGATTTCCTATTGAAATAAGGAACATAAACAGTCGTTCAGAATAATAAAAACGGGTTATTGAGTGTTTCTGAGACTCATTTCACGTCGTTACTGAGAATCATTCATTGATTTTCTTCTTTTATACAACCATCTCCCCAAAATACAACCGATGCATAAAACAAAGGAGGTGATGACCAAAATTATCAAGACATATAAGCACTGAGCTGTTTCGTTCTGTTTACTGTCCTGGATGAAACAAACAGTTGGAATTAGTTGTCAAAACGCAAATACTCACCGAATATTGATCAGTCCGTTCAGTAGTTTCCATGAGGTTCTCGGCCGGTTTGAATGTACTAACCTCAACAAGACTATCATTCACTTTCAAGCTATGAGCATCCTTATCAGTAATAACCATGCACGTGTTTGTTCTTTCACACCAAAAACAGGTTGTATTCAATGTTGACGCGTTGTTGCATGCCTCACTCGAATTGTATTTTGGACAATAGGCTGTGAAAAGAATAATGCGATTTCATTTCAGTTTATCGAATACAAGGTAAGTTAATAACAAAACATGAAACGAGAAATCAACTGTACAATGGTGATTTGGTAGATCACTGAATATTTCATTCATCGCAAATTCAGTTGTTCTTAGACTGAAGATTCATGTTCAATGACGTTGCCCGATTGGAACAACAAACGGAGGATGTCACTGTTTTTCCACTCATCAATGACATTTTCTTGTAAATTTTTCAGTCGACCTACGTTTATGAAATATGTGGAAGTGCGTGGCCGCATTCCACTCTGTGTATTGTCAGTTAATGTTACAGATTATTCGGATCGAACAACATTCTTTGATGATAATAGTAACACTTTTCGGTCACTGGAACATTGAGCGATTCTCTCAGAGTGATATAATCTCCTCTTTCATTTTATCACTATGATTCTAAGCGAATTTCATCGAATCAAACACTTCAATATTAGTTCCAAATAGACTCTCAATCATTTGTAAGATTCAACAATGAATTGACGTATTTATTAACGGTAAGTGTAACGTCCGTTGAGACAGATGACTGCATGTTATTTAATAGTAGAATACAGTTACAAATGAAATTTTCAGTTTGATGAAACAAAGGCGATGTATTCAAGTGTGAAAATAATTATTGCTGAATAAACAAGTTTCAACGTACTCCCGATGTATTCAAACTCCACCGACATGCCACTTATTATCCATTCATCAGGAACAACAAATTCATAATCTTTCATGTGTTGAGTAAAAAAAATAAAGAAAAACAGACTTACAATTTTACCATGTTTATTGGTTACAGGTTGTTTGCACCATTTGAAAAGCTTTCAAAATAAGAACTTAAGAAACAATTTTGATAAACGATACAGCCGCGATGATGTAAAATCTCAAACAGTCACAGTTTAAATTGCTATGATTTTTAAAATTGATCACTTTTCAAACAGTCAGCTGGACATCATAACGACCAATTCACAAATTATTTCACAAAGATATCAGTTCGGCATCTTCCAACAACTCTCGTTCAAATATGAAATCATTTTTTCATAATGCAAATTACAATAGGCAACACAGTATTTTAAAGACCATAGGAGAAATGTGGCTTGAAATGTAATCAGGACGCATGTTTAGTCTTATTTAAGACCTGTCATCTGCACGTATCTGAACATCAATTTTGATGTTTATTTTTGGACGAATACTCACCAATTGCGCTTTCAACGACGTACCGTAACACACTTAACTACTCATTTTAGACACAATGGCCTGTGGTACGAGACGAATTTTTCATTTATTTCAGTATTGTTTAACAAATCGCTTCGTTTGATCAACAGTAATGCAATTGATTTCGATGCCAGCCACCATCTATCTTTGCTAGTGATGTTTATGAATCACGGCAAACTAAAGATAGTCAGCACATGATGCACATTTATCTGGAGGAGACTGATGAATCGCAGTCCTAGGCACCAATGAGAGGGTTTAAGCAAACATCACAAAAGTGTCAATTACCATCAATGTTCAAAGACTCAAAAATAAATTTCGTCCGAAAAATGTATACCACTTGACCAAACATTAAGTTCATTTTCTCACATTTAATCGTAAAAGAATGTACTCGCCTATCCGTCTACACTAGATTTTCGTCTAGAAACTTAGCTTCTTGTCTGAACAACACATGAATATTTCAGTGAAGCATGACGATTGAGCATTTTGCAAAGGAAATATCAGTTCGAAGTTTCACTCGTTTATTCCTATCTCACACAATACACACTTTCATTTTACGTTGAGTTCTCACTGTAGTACCATGTGTCGTTATTCATAAACCCCTGTCTCGTTCCGTCAACCGTTAACCATAATCGTGATAATTTCAAGAATCGCCCTCCACACGTTCGCGATAAATACATTTAAAAAGCTTGGTTGTTTTACTCGGATTATATGGTTAAATGACAGTGAGCAATATCAATGATGAAATTCATTATCCATGAAATTTCTCAGGAAGAACTAAACTTATTCGGTTAATATGAGTTTTCTTTTGTTTGCTAGACGTAATCACAAAATTTGAAAACTTTTAGGATTGGAACTTATACGGTTTTGTCCACTTGAAACTTACAATTTTTGTTCAGGATTGCAATTGATAAGTCGCTTATTGACATATATGCATGCTGTGCATATTGCCACAATATTGACAAAGTGGACATCGAATCTGAGGAGCAGGTACATTCAGCTGACAAGTCACAAATTGAACGAAACCTGTATCCTGGATTTCACTGCTAGCCACTATCAAACATTGCTTAACATTTCAGTACTCAGCTACATCGTCATTGATAATCTAGTACGCTACTACAATCACAAGACAAGAAGTGTAAACTTTTGAGATGGTGATTGAATGTTGTCAACAGGTGACTCTGAAGTCGGATTTCGTGCTATTTGACACTCGTCAGCAAGGTTTACTTGTAATCTTGGAGGAACTGGTGCTCTCTGACAGATTCGATCTCGTGTCACCCAGCCTCACAATCGCAGAAGTTACGCCTGGGCAATCGGACCACGAAACCCGGTTTCAGTGTCTCCTGTTGGACACCCCCAATCGCCACCTCACCTGGACATAGTGCACGTAGTGTCGAGTCACCTAGACTGGTGGCCACATTGCAAGTTGGTCGATATTAATCGATCTGCACTATGAAGGACTTGGCGCATATGACATTTATCACCACCGAATGATCATTCACTCATGAGTGTGAACTTTTATTTGACATTGACTACTCAATATTCAGTAACATATAGACAGTGTGTACAACAAAGTGTTGAAAACATTCGTTCGAAAGATTCTCACCTCCTTTACGCTTGTCCGCATGGGCGAGTTTCGCTTTCCATTTTCTTCTATCAACTTTTGTAGGAATCTGCAAATAAGAATTTGATGTTGATGTCAAGAAATGTCAGAATACAAATTCTTATATCAAAACCATCTAAATATTGTACTAATGTGTCATCATTCCGATTATCTTAATCAAAGACATATTTACAGACTAACATTGAGCACAATGCTAGTCTCTATTTCCTCAGAAGAATGTTACAATCAGTCCACATATATATTGTGAATCACTACAGTAGTCAAGTTAAGTCAGGTTTGATGAACTGTTTATATTTCATGGATCAATGAAATGTGATTATGAATAACTGCGAAGATGTTGTAATCAAAATATTCTACAACGATTTCTATGATAGCCGATAGTAAGAATATGAAATACATGCTGACAGAATATTACAGTTTTTCCGCAAAGTACTGCAACGTACATTATCTGGTACTATTCTGAACGAACACGCTAACAATTAGTTGCAGTCTTTAACAAGTGCTTGAAGAAAGTGTTTTTGATCACTTTCTCTCGTGTTCAATGGAACTTGTTACATTAAAAATAATTGATACAAATAAAATAATAGAGTCATCTAAAGTACTTGCAACAACATGATATTTTCATTCAATTCTACAACTCACATTGTCATAATAAAAAGATATCTTCCCATTTGGATATATCAGATAAGTTATATTGGACGTAACCTCTACAATGAGAAGACTATCAGTACTTACAAATTCAGAAAAAGATAATAAACAAGTTAATGTTAGACGTGAAAACTGTATGTGTCTATCTCTAAAGAAATCAGATTTCAGTAGATATTTACTGTGTTATCTGAAATGTATTCTTCAGTTGAATTTTTCTTAGATACATTCGAGTAGACATCATGTGAACTAAATGAGCAATAATCTTTCACGAAACAAATGTAATATGTATAGTTTCTGAAGTTGTACTACTGTTGTTCTGTTCTAGAAATAATAAAACACTCAGGTCAACCAGCAATGAACAAGCACATTGAAGTCGATCAAATTTATCAACCAATCGGGAAAATTTGCACAAATATAGGAACAAAAATCGAACCAATGAGAGGCACTACCAGAACATAGAAGTAAACAATGACAAATTTAGGGTCAATACGCAGAAAAGCTGTGGAACGCATGGGGAAAAATTCGAACACTTCACTTCTACCTGGAGTTTGTGTTGATGATGTCGTTCAGAAGAACGATGAAAGCTTCACGACAAAACCATCGAGCTCAGAGAATGAAACTCCATCAAAAACATTAAGTCACCGAGTTCATCAATAAAATTAGATAGTCGAAGATATATTCACTTGTACACAATGTTTTTTGTAACGTTTTTCTAAACAATCGACTCTAATTATAAATGGGATTAATTATGAAGTGTTTGTTTACAAATTGATCTCACTAGAGAACTTATATTACGACTTCATTCATTTATGTTGACCAATATATCGCTCATCACATCTGCTCTTGCTCAATTCATTTCAAATGTTCTTCAGGTCTTAATCATTAACATCAAACAGTGAGTAGATATCAAATATATTTTTAATATCATTTCTCAGTAAAGTTGAAAAATACTTCATTCTTTGTCTGTTTTGTAGACTTGAGTCTCATAAACTGTGACCAATCCAAGTGGGTAAACATAAAATGGTGTGGATTTCATATGTAATCAAACAATCGTTCAATGGTCACTTACGTGTACCATCCTCCTCTTCACTTTTGACAGACCATTTAGCAGCAAGTAATTCCTCTGAAACAATCAAAATTAAAACGAAAACTTTTAGATTTCTGAATAGTGAACAAATATATATCTCTCACTAAATGTTCGTTTTGACACGGACTACCATCACATACAAGTTATCATCTACACTCCGAGGTTTAAATGAACTAATACACTTAAATGCCTTTTCATTTCATTTGAAAAAAGTTCAAGGATGCGATTCATTTCGACGATGCAAAGAAAGTCTCAATCAGATCAATGAAGAAAAATATTTCGCTTCTGTCACATTTGTTGTAGGAGCTTTTTCATCGGTAAGAGACATTTAATTTCTAACAGACACAACGCATACAAAATTATTATTTTGTTGAGATTCTGTTGGTCATCATTTCTTATAACTGACCAAAAACAATGATATAAACTTGATATTCTATGTGTTCATAGTAGTTCGTTCACAAAGTGCCTGAGTTCGATGGTCGTAACCATATAAATATGATTACAAAGATAGTGTTATATCCGAATAAAGATTAAATTACAGGTAACTTCCGAGGACTATTCATGGACTAATATTTTATAAATATTCTTATTGTATAACTACTCAAAAATTACACTATGTATATGTATATTCCTTTTATGATAAGCTTTATTTTGAGCTATAATTTATTATTGTACGATTTACGGTTCCTAAGTTATGTTCAGTTTATTAACTACTGCCTCCCACATTCACAGCCACTTTTTGGACTTATTTGTGTACAAGTATAAGTTCCTATTTTATGGTACGTTGCGGTTTGTCTGATTGATATATAAACCAAGTATGTCTGAAATAAACGATCTGGTCTGATCTGCTCTGGTCCGGAAGCTGGTATTGTGTTCTGGACTCAAGTGGAAGGGCTCGGAGGACATAGGACCAATAAGGACGCTAAACTGCCCACACCGGTTGAACGTCATTGGTTGGCCTAGTGTGAACATTCGTATAAGTCGTATTCGGATTGGTAGATAAATCGGGTGATAGAAAAGTCAGACATTCAAGGTCATAACAGATAGTGTTTAATATTCCGTGGCCAGCTGACAGAAACTCAGAGACAATAAAGTTTCATCAACCAAGTAAGTGCAAGAAAGGTATTGTATTAGATCAAATATACTTGGATAGTTCATAGAGTTTAACAATCAAAACTCACTACTCTCACAACATTGCTTATCATTGCGCATATGATCTGTTAGATCCATTTAGTCTATGAGGAACTAGTGTGTTAGTGAAACATCTATAGTGTAGTATTTATAGACCGCAGACTAAGTAATTTTCTCTTTGACAATAACATCAACTGGTTTATCATTTATAATCAGTCAATAACTGGATAAATCTCTGTTTTATCAAACATTTTCATTAAAACATGTTGGACAAAAATGTTGTGATATGACAACCATGCATATTGAACAATCACTCTGT